>OX454335.1:51698865-52898865 GCA_949716465.1 Chalcosyrphus nemorum
GATCGCAGCCATATCTGTCAAATTGTCATTTATTTATTCTGTTTTGCCAAATCAACATGGAGAGTTATAGCTTCCAACAACATGTCTAAATGATTAATTTATTTTATGAAAGTAGATCTTGTGTTCGAGCAACATTTCGCGCACTTCTCAAGTTTGCTTCTTAAGCTTTATGATAAAAAGAATCCGTTTGAATCACCTTTTCAGAGACATAATCCCAGACCATAGACTTTGGGACAAATATCAATTCACTGACAGTTCGAAAAGTATATCAGGTTTCTACTCCTCTAGGAATGTCTACTACCATCTTCTAGGCATAGGTTTTTGCTTTAGAAGAAATGCCGTAGATCACAAATAAATATATTGCTAGCTAGCCGAGCAGCTCTCAAAATCCTCATGTTCCTTCAACTTAATAAAATCACATTAATGTGAGTCCATGCACACAAAAGGCATCCCTGCAAATAAACTACAAATGAACTTTCCAAATCAGATTGCAGTCTCTGTTCATTTGACCTTTCTGTGTTTTACAAACTAACCATATCAAAATAACTTACAACTAAGTTTATAAATTGCTAGGTTAGGATAGGTTAGGTATATGGGTGCCCTGGTTGACAGCAAGTTTCAACGGCTCACTTAGATCACTATGAGCCGATTGGGCCCAAAGATTGATGGGAACCTAAGCCTTTCAGACCGCTCAGCTAAGCCGCCCAGATATGTGAATAAATCTCAGGAACTTGCTGAGCTCTATGTTTTCCAGATCATCTAGTTCTAGAAGGAAAGGGAGTTCCCTAGAGTCCGACTAAAGCTGGACAGTCACAGAGGAGGTGACGAATAGATATTATTTATTTTCGTCCCTAAAACTTCTACAGAAGTCGTTATGAGGTACACCGAACCGTGCTGCATGTTAGTGTCCTGTCACGATGTCACGACGCTTACTACCGAGATCAGTCAATCTCCTTTTATCGTAGATGGTTGTAGTACATGTGTCTAATCCACATCATCGTAGGACTCACTATCTATGTCCCTGTGCAGTGTTCCCAGCGGTGTGCTGGCCTCAAGAAGGGCCTGCAAAATGTTTAGATGTGACCCTTCAGTGGCCGGTTCATCCTTCCTCTCATTCCCGGGGATCTCCATGTGACCAGGTCCACTCTTTCAATGCACATTTTTACGAGCTTACAAAAACAGCTTGACTGTCAACGTTGGTGGTTGAAACCGACCCTCGGTGAGGATGCACTTAGACCTTAGGAGTAGGTCCATTGTGCTGCCGATGTGTAAGGTGGGTGGGTCACCCTCTTACTCAGGGAACCATTTACTCCTTAGTATGAAGGAGCCAATCTTAGCCGTACAGGCATTGTTGAGATCAATTAGATCGTTGAATAGGTTGGTTCACCTAGTGTGGCCTTTCTAATGTTGGCAAGTACGGGGCACGTACATAGGAAGTGACTGATAGTCTCCTCTTCTTCTTCATCTTTACAACTTCTACAGAAGTCACTATAGGGGATGCCCAGTCTTTGAGCATGTCTTCCTATAGCACAGAGTCCGGTGAGGGTGTTTAGGATTTTAGACGGGGTTCCTCGTTTCAGAAGTCCGATGGACCTGGTTTCATTCAGCGTGGACTGTCAAGGTAGATCCTGATAATTTTTTACGACTTGCTAACTAGACACTGCTCTCTCAAGTACCATTTCAAGAAATGGGACAAGTGATATCTATATTTGGCAGACACTGAAACCGCTGAAGAACTTTAACAAATGCTTTACATAACCATCTGATGTCACCTGTTCTTCAGCTCGAACTATCTGCCTGTTTCCGGTGCACGGCACACAGGAGGATATGTTGTCGAAACACTATTGTTACACCTATACCATGCAATGCACTGCATTACATTATCAAATTATTTAGGACGATGGAAATAGGGCATTAAGGATGCATTAGCGTACAATGAACTATGTAGCTGTACCTTAGTGCTCCAGTGAATCATATCATATCGCGGAAAAATCTGAATACAAAAGGAACATATTCTAAAGGATATTTGAAGGCCATATTCTACATCAATATTAATTACACACTTTTTCCATTAAGGACAACAAATTCTCCATTTCCTGTTGCACTCCTCTTACTCCTCTTTTTTTTCACAACTGACTTTAATTCCTCGTCCTTTTTAACAGAAAATCGAAATCAAGCACACACACTAAATTGTTGTTCAATTCCTTGATGTTTTTTTTTTCCTTGATGTGACCACACATACGAGTACGTATAACTGACTGTCATGATCAGTGTTCTACACTTCTTTCCATCTCACACCCTAGAGCACGTCTGCACGAGACGTGGCACTGGCACCTTCTTATAAGCAAGTGCATGCTCCGAGAAATGAAAAAAAATCGCTTCTAATTGAATTGGAAAAGTATTCACTCTGAAGTCGACCTCTAATCGAAATCCTTTCCGGTATATGGTATACACATTCAGCTCCTTCAAAGGACATTCCAATATTCTACTTATAAATATTGGATCACTTGTAAGGAACCAAGGAACGGGAGGGAATCGATTGAAATCATGGCTTTTTAAAGTTTATTCCAGTTGAGCAGTTGTCCCCTGCTCATCATCCTTCCTACAGGCGATCTAAAGATGTATACGTATACAGTTAGAGGAAGAAGAGGAAAAGAGCAGAAGTAGCTGCTATGAAAATGATATTTTTCAAACGGAAACGCGCCACAGTAATCCACATGATTCCACGTCGAGTTAACATCGTTGTTTTGGGAGGAGGGTCACCCTCACCAGGCCACCTGAGAAGGGTTGCCATAGGAAGACCAACAGGAATGGTGAAAATGTGTGAATTGGATAAAGGAGGTACATCTTACAATTCGACTCGCCCCAGTCGTCCCTGGGTAGCTGATAGCTGAATAAAATTGCCTTTGGGGCTTGTGTGCGGTATGATTTACTGAAACGTAAATCCTCTTTCACTATCTTTTAGGCAGCGGCACCGGCACCGGCGCTCTTTGGACATAATTCAAATGGATGGAAGGCAAATTGAATTTCGTTCCTCCTTTAGCGCCTGTATGCAAATATGTATGTCTACGGTCGAGCAATTATGCCTTCCACTTATGCTGTTTGCAGGTAAAAGTTCGAGTTCAAAAAGGGTTAAGGTATAAATTTACAATGAAAGGAATTTCTCACTTTTGTTGTCGTCGTCGTCCTGACAAACAATACCAGCACGTACACGACCCAGAGCCAGAGCCAAAGCCAGAGTAGTAGTAGACAAAGTAGTGTGCCTATTAAAATGCTGAATCATGGCTGAGGCCCGGTACAGGCAGCAGCAGAGACAGGACGATTTAAAATTGAGTCGAGTTGAGGGTTGAAAAGGATTACAAAAAAAAAAAAAAAAAGTAGGTGGTTGCCGCACAGCTTCAGCAGTTTATGACTCTCTTCCGTTATCAAGTGAAAAATTACAAGTGCCCTAGCTCTATATACTAAGAGCTAAAGAGACGCTTGTTGAGTGTTAACCGTTTTGCCCTTGTAACCCATTTTATACTTCTTAGTCAAGTTGTCAAGCATCCTGCAGCGAATCAGATGAGATGGCGGGGGTGCTTTCTCTGCTTTGTGTGTGAGAGTGCTTCGATTAAATTCATTGTCGGGTGTTTTTACACTTTCCTTCACATGAAAGGAGGAATCCACTGAGGAGTGAGTGAGTCCATCTTCTTGTCTTCTCTTCTCGGTGGCGTATACGTAACGCTTGTTCGCTGCTACCGCCATCATTCTTTCAACCCCTAATGAATCACTTTTGGATGAAGGGAACACAACACAAGGAAATCGATATTAAGGAGAGGAGGTTATTATTATCGTACTCACTGGGGAGAGGAGCCAGCCAGCACACAATGTTTACCGACTAAAAACGTCAGATAAAGACTGATCCGTCAGGCAGTTAGTTAGGGATACGACATATAGATAGATAGATAGATAGACGATGAAAGAATGGCGTCTACATTTCGATTTTGTGTTTCTCATCAATTTTTCGTAGTCGGAATGCCCAAAGTGAAAGTTAATCAGTTAGATTACTCTCGAGCTTTATGGACAATCTCTGAGATGAAATGATTTTTTTCTTTTTCCTTTTTTTTCCTTCTACTGATTGACATTATGGGGAATTTTGTAATTTTCTTCATCTTAGAGGTCTCGTTTGTTCTTTTGGTTCATCTTTGCACATGTTTCTCTGAGGAATTGTGAATTATGATATCAGTAAAAGATTAAGAATGTCCCACTGGGATCTTGTTCTGCAGATGATATGAAATACAAGCAGTTTATTGCTTATACATATATGTAGATAAGGTTCAGAATAAGTGAGTGGAAAATAGAGAAAATGATGTTGCTACCGTGGGGACTACTGTAAAAAATTCATATTAAAGCGGTTCAATCCAAATTAAAGCCTACTGCCACAAAATGTTGAACGTCTAGGGAATTCAATACTCGTACAACACCATCAATTAAAAACTTCCCAATACTTATATTTAGCAACCACAAAGCACGCAATTTCATAACTTGAGTCAGAGCCAAATTAAGTCTGAGCGAAATTTAACTAATAACAGCCTACAAGAATGCAAAAGGAGTTATGGAATAAAGAGCATACGTCATAAGGGATTTGGTTACAACATAAGATATGGATAACTTCGCTCTCATTAACGTAATTGCTAGAAGTTTAAAATACCGTTTTCCAATAGGAAGTTCTGAACTTTGTCAAGTGATAGCGGCCATATTGTTCAAGCTACATCTGTCAAATCGGCTGTCGTTTAATACATCTGTTTTGCCAATTAACATATGTATATGGAGAGTTACAGCATTCAACGACATATGCAAATGATTAAAAATTGTTTTATGAAAGTGAGTCTTCTGTTCGAAGTACATTTCGACCGTTCCATTTCGAACCGGATTTGTAAACAAGCAAAATTATCAAATAAGGAGGATAACAAGCCACACGCGATCCACCTAATTGCAATGCATCCTAAGAAAGTCACTGTTTGGTGTGTATTTTGTACTGACGGTCCATACTTCTTTGAGAACAATGTTGCCAATGCCGTCAACAGCGAACGCTATCGATCGATAATAAACAATTTATTCTGGCTCCGATTGTGTAATATGGACATCGACGACGCGTGATTTTAACAGGACAGCGCTACGTACACAGCCCGTGCCAAAATGGGCATTTAGCACAAAGATTACAAAGATTCAATGGACAGGCTGTCTGGCGGTGATTGGATCGATGAGATCAAAACCAACAGTAGCCCTGCAAACACTACTAAATCTTCTTTCCCTCAACTTCACTGCGGCAACTTAGTAGGTGGGATATGGACAGCCAACGCCTAAAGTTATGCCCCGAACCGAACCAATGGAACATATTGAGTCTTGATTTAGAAACGGGCGTTATCATTTCATTTTCAAACTGCGAGCCCAGATTCACTTAACAACCAGTTGACTGAATAGCACAACATCATCAATGCCGTGACCACTCTCGGTTACCAACCAACACTTAAAAGGACCCCTTGGTAGGATGATGAGTACCTTCAGCAGAAAAGGGTGGCAGAAAAAGAACTCAAGCTAGCGCTGGAAAGAGAAGAGAATCCTGCGTAAAAAGAAAAGGGACTATGCTCTTTCCAAACTCAAGGATATCCAGGAACCTCGCGAGTGCAACAAGATTTGGTATTATCAAGAAGGGAATCCACCTCCACTCAATGAAGAGCTCGTCCAGTATTGAAGAAGTTATTGAACCGATCAGAAAACTGAAAAATAGCAAGGCCACCAGCTCTGATGGTCTTCCAGTTGAACACTTCAATTACGGAGGCAATGCCTTGGTAGGGTGCATGCGCCAAGTCAATCGAGTATGAGTGGGGGAACACATGCTCGTCAACTGTGGTTTCTATATGTCCATTTCTAAAAAGTGTGATCCTATGTTTTGTAAGAACTACGGAGGCACATCTCTGCATTGCGTAAATTCTTAAAACCTTTCTGCAACATACTCATTGGCAGGCATCAGTGTGGCTTCTGGCCCCGCAAATCGACAGTAGACCAAAAGTCGAAGCCCACCACCTTGCCATTACCTTTAAAGCCGCCTATGACAGCCTCCATCGTCTTGAGCTCTACCAGGTGACGTTCCAATACAGGACACCATCAAAACTTATTCAAATGTGTCATGCAACGATGGAAAAGACGCGATGCTATGTGCTGTTCTGGAATATGCAGAATTCCGGCAAGCCGTGGAAGAGGCCCATTGAAGAGAAAGCGAAACGAGTACCAGGAGTGAATGTTGTTCAAAAAGCCAAGATACGCCGACTACATTGGTTCGGCCACATCGAGCGAATGGCCAAGATTATTTTCGAATCTCAGCCGTCAGGCTCAAGACCGTAGAAGATGTAAGCCAAGACCAAGATCTCGCGGATGCCAGAAAACTTGGTCTTCGCAACTGGAAGCAGCGTGGCCGGGACCGCAAAGGATGGAAAGCAGTTGAGTCTTAGGCAGAGATTCTACAAGGGTCAGAAGGCATTTATGTACATGTTATAAATATGAACACAGTTCAGAGAATTCTAAAAGCAGGAAAGAAAGCCGTCGATTATATAGTTCCTTGCCAAGAGCATTTCGACAGATTTTTACATTTTTCATAACGTACTTTAGTTTTAACTCGAGAATAGAAACTCTTCCTTGAAAATGGTACAAATTTGAAGAAGTGTGATTGCCAATTCAATTCAATTTAAACCTTTAGTTTCACTGATGCCAACGTCAACGATAGGATAGACTCACTTATAGTCTACCCACACTTTTGCCTCGACTTTTATTAAAGATCACCGTCTAAAGTGAACTAATAGCATAAAAATGCAATATCTCGAAAGCCATACTAATTCGCACTAGCAAACATAATGCGAATCCTTTCACATAAAGTCAACTATAAAATCTGTTGAAGCAAGACGATTATATAGCTCATAAGACGCTTCAATAGCCATGCCATCTGTTGCCACAAAGATAAAATTCACAATAACTCTGACAATCGCCGCCCCCTCCCGTTCACACTAACCACATTTATATTCCTGGCATAGTTTTTAATTAAATCCAAGTCCTCCAGGTCAGATGTCTTGCAGTAAACGTTATGTGCTGCAGACATTCCTTGTATGGAACGATCAATAATTTCTCATTAAAAATGGTCCGCAGACGATGCGATTTGAAATTAATACTAATAACATTCGCATGGTATCCTTTATTCCTTTCTTCAGCAACGTCAGCAGCAATCCCCTGATACCAGTTTAAACTGCCAGTAGTTGCGTTGTCGTGTCGATGTCTGTCGGTTGTACCATTCCCATTTGCATTTGCATTTCCTGCACCATGTGCAGCATGGTGAATCCCTTTTTAATAGACTTATCGATTCGTTTCATCTCCAGCACAATCTATACATTCCAAGTGTTCCTACAATAGCTCAATAACGTTCAGCCAAAGTAAACATAATGACAATAATGCCCATCCCCTCTGTCCGCTTTCACTTAATACCTCGTCGTCGTCGTCGTTGTTGTACTCGTACATAGTCGTCGTAGGCGTCACATTCTTGTGAATGTAATTACTCCTGGTGCTCATTCCCATTGGTGTGGGTCGTTTAAGGGCCGAGAAGCACAACTTGAGTACTCGAAGGATCAGCGCTTTGTCTTGTCGCTGCAGACAATGGACTACGACTACGACTACGACTACGACTACCAAACACGAGGGTGTTGGGTAAACATTGTAATGGTTTCATATATTCATGACATGTTGGGTAAGTTGATTAAGTGCTTTTATGAGTATCTCTTTAGAATTAAGGGGTTCTGCTCTGGATGGTAATGCCTATCTATAAATCTTATTTGGATAAGAGTAATTTCTTTTGAAGCTTTGGGATCGACCTTGGGGGGATCTTATGCTTGCGAAACTATTTCAAGGTAGTAAATTTCTTATGACCTAATCTAATTTATTGTTGTAGACATGCTCATAAATTTCCGAAAAGATTGCAAGGATAACAAAATTAAAGGGAATAGACACCGAGATACAGATACTTAAAATAAATAACTTATTGTTGTTAATCATCTTATAAGAATCTCTCGCAGGCATTATGAGTATATTCGGATGTTTATTTGTTTACTCTGAAAGCAAAATGTATTGATTTAATATGGGAAGTGCCGAAATTTATTGGTGCAGTATTTAACGAGTTTATTGACTATTTGGCGCACTATTAAGTTTGAATGAAACTATACTGTTGCGCAGGTGAAGTAAATAATAGTTAAACTTCAGCAATTTATAAAATCAACTGCCCAGAACTAGGATGAAATCAATCAAAACAAAAACAGAAACCACCGAAACACCTCGAAACTCATAGACTGTACTGGCTAGATCATTGACAGCTAGACTTCCAACGGTGAATTGGGATTTACCTTGACGACATAAAATGTCGGAGAGTTATTTTTGAAGAGTTCAGTAAGAAGCTTTGACAGCTAGTCTTAGAGAAAATTCTAGGACTGAAAACTTGACTGGCCTTGAATCGGTCGTAGCTTTTCCTACATCGGCGGTCAGGATTTCAGTAAACAATTAGGTGGAAGAACTTGTTAGCTAAGACTGTCCTAAAGGCAACTCCGCTAAGAGTACGTTACCAACTGAATTGAAGACTACAGACTAAAGTCCCAGACGCTGCCAAATGCCGATGATGTCGTGGCTTCGCTAAGAGTGCGTTAATAAATGTTACGCAAGCGCGTAGAGCTAAAGTCATTGGTAAGTACAGCGCTGCGTTTGATGGTTGGTTGGTTGAATGGAAGTGGCTGCCAGCTGAGAAACGCCAAAGTCGTTGGACCAGAAATAGGTCAGTTCTGATACCACGGAGTTTGGATCCAAAATTCCCCAATACTCTTTAGAACCATTTCGAGCTAAGAGACTTTTTATGCCTACATGATTCAGATCACCTAGGTCGTTATAGTATGAAGCTCCTTAATGAAATATCCTTCTACGGGAGAGAGCTGGGCGGACACAAGGAATGTGAGAAATAGTCTCCTCCTCTTCCTCATCCCTGCTGCTTGTGCAAAAGTCGTTCGTCGTTTGGGAAAAGGCTTAGCCTAGTTGCGTGCTTGATACATATTGTGATGCTGATATGCAACCTGTTAACTTGTTGAGGGCTAAATATTAAGATTTTCTGAGAAAACACCACCCCAAATCCATCCTTTGTCTTTGAAACGTCAGCGTAGAAGTGAATCATATTATCTTCTATGAAATCATTATCACTCCAGACTGATCTGGAGGGATCGGTGACGAAAAAATTGTTTTCAAAATTTTAGGCATGGGATAGTGTAATCAGTATTTTCGGAAGAGATTCTGAAATTATTCAGCTGCGTATGATACTCTTATATGTTTGTCAAACGCTCGCAAGTGGTGGGCCGTAAATATACTTAGGTAGTACACATATTTTGAAATTCAAACCTGGAACCACATGCACAGAAGTTACCAACGCACTATCCACTGTGCCGTGAAGTTCGTCTCATGAAATGATTGGGTTGACGCCTTTTTGTACCACTCGACACTTTCGAATGTAGGCTAACAAAACCAATGTTCACCGAGGTTTACTGGAAAGCCGTGGCAGTTTCTTGAGCATATTTTGGCCGAACTGTATCTCCAATACGAAGGAGAAAGTGACAATGGATTGGACACACCCTACGGCGCGGAGACAATTCCATTGCGAAATACTATGCAGTGGAATCCGCCTACCCAAGCAGGCGGAACAGCAGGACACCCTAGGCAAACGTGGCGCAGATCAGTCGAGGAGGAATCGAGATCTTTGGGAATGAGCTGGAGCGAGCTCAAACGCGTTGCAGAACTACGAACAAGATAGCACGCAGGAGTTGTTGAAGCCCTATGCCCTCCGAGGGGTTAAAGGACTCAATCAAAACAAACGTGACAGTTTTACTGTATCTCAGAAAATAGACTGAAGACATATTATTGGGCTTCTAACGGTGCAACCTCTATCTATGATGCTTGTCGAAAGGTAAACTCTAATACTATGAAAATGGAATCTATCTCTAAGAGTCAGTTAATGAAGCCATCGCTCCGCTAAGGGTATATCAACAACTGTCAAGCTAACGCCTAACAGAATTTCAACTTTTTAACCCCCCACGCGGCTTCGTCGATCCACTAACAGTATGTCAACAACTACGCTTCCAAATTTTGAGTAAAAATACAAAAGTTCAGAAGGAAAATCTCGCCAAAGTAAGCCCATGGCAAGACCACATAAACTGAATACATAATTACTCCTCGAACACAAATACAACCGATCACATGAATATACTCCAACAACATATGTTTCTGCATACATATAAAGTTATCCAACTACAAAACCATTATTCAACTCTTAACATGGTTAATATTTCCGGGAACAAATACATTATTCATGCAATCCCAGCACGATATACCTATCCAATGCAATAACAATGGAATCGCAAGCAAATCAGCTTCAGCAGGTGCACTACAAGTTTGGGAATAACCCAACCATGATGAGTGATTGAGCACATTCAACGTGTGCACAGACCACACTCCTTAAAGTCTACCATCCTGTGTGTCGTGTGTTGAAAAAATAAACACACCGCAAATTCAGTAAACAAGCACCACCACCACCTGTCCAACTGCGCTCTCTGGGTGCTCTGGGTGGGTAGGTGAGGTGCCAAGTTAATTCTCGAAATTGCATGTTCCAACCAAGACGTGCATTCCCCAGTAAATGGGTAAATCTTCTCCTTGCTGTCACACGATAAATAGATAATGAACACAAAAGTGTTCATTATTCAGGACCAGTGAATGCATATCCCCCTAGTTGGTGCTCATGAAGACATCTATTTACAAATTGCCCATTTTACTGTTGAAAATTCCAAGCATACCTGGGAGCAGCTTGTAATTGTCAGCCATACAAATGTAATTTTAAATATTTTATTACTTAGGCAGTGGTAAAACGCTTCCACCGGGAGTAGTATGCATACAATTTCTCTCAGGATGAGGAGTCACGGATAGGACTTGCATTATTGATTTTTATCCGGATAAGTTTTGTTTGAGAGTGGTAGATGTTGAACAGAGTATGAATGAGTTTGAGAATGCTTATTGGGCAAATACAAAATGCAAATACTGAAAAAACAGAACAGCTACAGACTGCAGGATGCAGGGCAATGAGTGGAAAATAGTATATATTTGAAAAATTACTTTTGTGACCGAAAAAGCCCCCTAAGCTGAAAAGAACCCATCAAAAACAAGATAGAGTACCACCAGCTCAGTTATTTAAAGAAAAGATCCTTCGAACCCTGTCAGAAAAGCAAAATCAATCAACGTTTCTAGGGAATCGCGAAACAAAAACTAGAACACACTTTGGACAAATCCTTTCGGAACTTTTTAAGATCAAACTGGTACCACCAACACGCGGAACAGTAGGGATGCAGTAAAGTCATCTATCGGAGATGCAATACAGCTATCAGTAAGGAAAATCCTGATTATAGACGAACTAAATTAGACAGTCAACTTCAAGCCGTTTGACAGATTCGCTCCCCTAACCTAAAAACCGCCGAAATTGGTCATTGTATTCTGACGGCCAAGCAAAATAAAATGGGAACTCACAAAGCTCACACGTACAACTAAAGATTTTGGCGGCTGGTTTGACAGCTATGGCAGCCATTTTGTACATAAAATTTGCTCTTGTTAATGGAAAAACGTGGCTCCATCTTGTGGATATACTGAAGCTTTTCCAAGCACGATAGCATAGGCTTTTGACACTGGCTTGTCGGCAAATTACTTCAGATAGCGAAGGCTAAATTCTCTGAATACATGTTGGTAAATGAAACATAATTATGACTCTATATATCGTGTTAGTTCTTTCTTTCCTTTTAAGCGAAAGATTTTGTGTAGCCTGTCGGCAGATTAGTAACAACATAAATCTTGCAAATGGGCCACGCCCATGTACATTTGATTTTGCTGGAATCTCTGAATATTTTTCGATGCCCAGGAATGATATCAGTGTGAGTACAGTCTGATCTTTAAGGAAAACTACAAAACTTATCAGGAATCAGGGACTTATTAGCACCAATTTGAATGGCAACAAAATATGACTGCAATGCTTATTGAGGAAGGACTTACGCGTAGGACTTACATGTGGCACAATCATGACAACCAAGCTACGCTTAGAACCTTGCTCAGACTATTAACACTTCCAAAATATTTCGTTCATATAATAGTTCTGTAAACTAAATCATTAAGATCCAATTGACTGACCCTCATTGAAAGCCATCCGTGTTCTTTGATATGTAGGAGCCAAGTCTAAGTCTAGGGGACTCATTCCAAAAATACTAAGATTGATGTACACTGCCATTGTGATAAAGATAAAGAGAACCAGTCTGGTCACAACGAGGGAGTAACTCACTAACTTCAAAAATTGGCCTTCCTCTCTCCCACCGGGGCCCTTTGAACGTGTCCGGTGAAGGTACCTAGAACTCACACCGCTCCAACTTGTATTGGAGTAACATGCAAAACGGAAATTCCTAAGGATGGCAAAACAAGGCATCAGAAGGGAGAAACGCATTCGAGAGAATATGATGCGATTCTCAAAACTAGACTAAGGATCCTAACAAGCTCCTTAGCAGGACATTGCCAACTGAGGGAGCATCTACGGAAACTAGGTATAACAAATGAAGGCCTTTGCAGATTCTGCAATGCTTACTCCATTTCTTAATTGATCTATGTAATTAATGTCGATAGTAGACAGAGTCTTTACTTAATAACTCCTAAGATTAATAAACCGTTATAGTACTTTTAGACTCTCTGGTCTAGGTTTCCCCCTCAAAGATTTGAATACCCAAACAGCTCTTTAGTACTGACCACTTTAATTCATCTTTTTGGGCGACACTCCTTTTTACGATGTTGACTGTACACATCAATGTAAATATAAATCTGTTAAGAAGCGCTTTTATGTCAACATATCCATAACAACTAGCGTAAACCAAGTAGACGACCCCATTATGAGCCGAATTTAACTCGAATGGTACTATTTAAATCGCTTCCCAAAACAAAGGCCAAATTAATGGCATAGAAATAAAAATTCAATTTCCACTTGAGATGAAATCCCCATAAACTCTGTGTACAAACGTTTTGACTAAAAATAATCCCGTCTCTATGGTATCCTGCTTCCTCCTTTCGGAACACGAGATACACTTATCTCCAATGGAAGATGACAACGTTTTTGCAAATTTTCTTTTTCCAAGAAGATCTAATGAAAATGAACATACACAATGCCACAGAGGAACTATTTGCGATATACTTGTAAAAAAAAAAATATAGGAAATTTGCACAAAATAAAGGAAGAAAAAAATATACAAAGAGGACCAGACCAGGACTCGTTAGTCGCTGTCATCGGAATAACAATGCACAGACAGAGAGAGATGGGATGGTAGGGGTAAGGAATAAGGATATTTTCTGCGCGACGTCGTCGTCCTCTTTTTATAAATAAATGAAAAGTGGTAACTTTTTTTTTTTTTGTTGATGAAAACACAGGACTCTCAGTGTTGTAATGGTAAAATCGATCACAATTTCTCAGTTCCGCTTTGAACACATTAGAATACTTCTCACGCACAACTGAAGCCTACTACCAACCACCACCAGCACACACCACTTAGAGAAGTTTTTCCATAATAAATTCCAATATGAACTACATTCCAGAGCATAACAAAGGTGCTCTCGAGGTGGGGAGTCTTAAGCACCCCCCCGGCCATCCCTATCTACAAAAGACTTGAAGGCTTCAAGCATTCGGGATTTATTCCCTCGAACGTAATGCGGCACAGTGTAGAGAGTAGAAATGTGCAAAATATAAATATTTTAGTTGAGGGCAAAATCAGCAGGAGCTAGCTAGCTAAGGGTAGGAGGAATCTCACCCTATTCAAAGCCTAAGATCGTTGACCTAGAATGCGAGGCATTTCTGCCATTTTACCGAGTTTTTCTTCGTCGGTTTTTCTCTCTCTTCCGCTGATGATGATGATGATGATGATGGTGCTTGGTTTCTGGCTTTACATTCATACACCCGTGTGGTGGAATTGACGCAGACATTTTCACAGAGAAAAATTATTATTTCATGTATGAAAGAGTCTGTCAATGGAGGAGGAAACACCCAGGGCAGAGGGTACCAGATTGTAAGGGAGGCAACGACAACGAAGGCTAAATAATCCGAAAATGTATTCATCGATTGAATTGATGCTGATGTCGAATCTTTGCGCTACGCGCGTACACGGTACACGGTACACAACACTATGCGTGGAGGGTACAACCCCAATCTGTATCTCGAATGTTAAACATTTGCAAATCTGCAGGAAATGAAATCGATTTTACATGTGACAAACAGTACAACACTGGGAGTGAAAGGATGTAGATTTTGTTTTCTTTTTTTTTCGTTTTTTTTTTTATTCTGAGCACCTTTTGGTGGTACCAACCCTTATGGCTTTTGGGGCTCAGCGATTATTACAGATTTAGTGGAAGGAGAACTTGTCGGGCTGCCTTTGGTGTTTTGGTTTTGAGGCGTCATGGAATCAATTGTGGGGATAACCTTAAGTTTTGTGGTTGTTCTTTGTGAGGCTATTAAATTTCATTTAATGGCTTTGGTCAGAGGGTGGAGTTGTGTTATACGCACACGAACATACGTGTGCGTGGGCGAGATGTGTGATGAGAATTATACGTCTAGCAGGAATACATAAATCACGTATACATATATGCGGAATTAGGTCAAATTGATATTTTATAGGCGCTAAACGTATTTTATTTCAATAACTATTTGTGTTTGAGTTATAAATTTAAACTGAATTTGGAAGGCAATCCGTCTGGAACTGATCGTAGGATATCTTATTCTTCTTCTCTCTACCTCAAGTGTTTTAAACGTAAAAATGAACGTATTTACAATTGTATAAAAGCAATACATTTTAGAGTGAACAAACGAAATGTTGTCTAACAGTAATTTCAAATTTCATAGTCCAGTCAGTGTTGCCAGAAGGTAATGGAATAATATCCCAGGTAGTGTATAAAAAAAAACCCTTTTAGATGTTTTTTATCCTATAAATCCCTCAAAATGGCATCAAAAATATGTTCCCAGGAAGTGAAGAATACAACCAATCGGTGAATGTTTATAAAATCCTAATTTTCTTTCCATTCCAACTTTTAGGGATAATCTTATAAAACATAACTTGCTTCTACGGGGTTTTTCAATGGGTATTTCTAAACTTTGACAGCTGATAGCGGTCATATTGTTGAAGCCATATCTGTCAAATTGACTGTCATTTAATTGTTCTGTCTTGGCAAATCAACATGTAGAGTTTTAACGTTGAAAAACATCTTCAAATGATTAGATTGTCTTATAAAATTGAGCTTCTCCCTTCCTATTCATAAAATTATCCTTCCAAAAAGCAGCTTCAGAAAGTTTAAGTGCATATACTTTTAAGATGTAATGCAAAAAAATAACTACCAGCTTACTCTTTTAAAACTCATAAGTAGTAGCTCATACATATTTGGCATAGTGCCCTATCCAACAAATGGAAATATACTACGTAATTTTAAAATATACTACATACATATAAACTTCCTGAAACGCCAACAACGAGGCAATAAATCACTTACAATTTCGATTCCATGTGTGAATGTTCAGCACGAAATACGACTACCAGTGCAGTACATATTTTTATGGTGAATTGGCAATTCGAAAGCCTTTTATTTGATTGAGGTGACATTACATCGTTTGGATTTATGTTCCACCTCGTCATGCATAGCGATTGGTGGCATTTGGAATTGATTTTAAGCGGGCTAAGTATTATTTAAGTAAAGACAGTGACTGCTTTGCACAGCCAGCTGCGAAAACCTTGATAATCTAATGACTACCTACTTGCTAAATAAAAATGTCAAATGCTCCTGGTCTGTGCTTTGTATAGCGGTAATTGAGAACGAGCATGATAGGTAATTAAGTATTCTATACCTTAATTTAATTACCAGTTGACTAAATTAATACTTGTTCGATTGATTCAATTTGTATAAAAAGTAGTAGGTGGTATAAAAGTGCCTGACCTTAATTCTTGCAAAAACACACTATTTGCTCGTACAAGCACGATAAAAGCATTAAAGAAAGGGATGTGTGTATTTCAAACAACCTAAATTTGCTGGAAAAAGGAATATACTAAGGAGAAAATCTGTCCTTGAAGAGAACTATTCTTACTGAAGATGGATCATCCGGGAAGCATTTTCTTTTTTTAACGAGAATTCTTCTCTCGGCACAAATTGCTATCATAAAAAGCTATCGCCACCGAAGAGCATACAACCGAGCCCTTATGGAAAGCCAATTGAACACTTTGTCAGTTCTGAAAAATAAATATTGCCGTTTTGACAGAAAGAAATATTTCAGAAACCGAAACTATGTTGACAACTAAATGAACACTAAAATAAACTAGGTTCACGCTGTAGGCTTGTTCGATTTGAGAACCTTTCACAGACGGTTGAATTCAAAGGTATTTCAGCTAGATTTCGCCGAAACTTCAAATATGTTTGGCGAAACCTCGAGGTTTGGAAATATTTGAACTGCACATTTTCACCTCTTCATAAAAGTACGTTTACACCGCACCCAAATGCAACATTTCGGCTAGTTTCTGCATTTCAGCACAAATACTTAGCATTTCGCCATACATTTTTCTGCATTCTAGAATAAGGGATTCCAGCGAAATCGTCAAATCGAACAACCCTCTTTACAAATTCAGCAGGTCAAACAATGACATTTCAATCCGCTGAATAAACAAAAAAAAACTGCTGTTAACTAAACCATAAGTCATTTCAAGTAATCGTTGCAAAAATAATGAAACAACGAAAAATTTATAAGCAAGGAAGAAGGAAATGGACAGATACAGACGAAGAATATTTTGTTGAACTCTGGGAAGAGAAAATTGGTGAGCTCGATGGCAACCGGAAAAATAGCCATATTTACAAAGAGATATCAGCTAAATTTATGGAAAGAGGCGTCGACATCTGCCTAGACGAAATCAAAACAAAGATAACCAATCTCACACTAGCTGTCATTTGAAAAGCTGAAGTTGCAGTGGGATCGCAAAATTGGATTTCGAAATTTTTTTCTGAAATGTTGGATTTGGGTGCGGTGTAAACGTACTATAACACTAACACCAATTAATTTGTCTTAACGAATTCCTTCATTAAAAAAGAACACACCTATATACCATTTTTCTGTGACTTTACGGTAAAAATACCCTTAAATACAAGTACTCCTTTTCTTTTTGTTAAATATCATCTAGGTACATATGTCCCATTTCAACTCAATTTCTTCTTTAAAGTCCTTGTTTTGAAAGCATTTATTATGTATGGGTACTGATTTTCGTTACTCACGCAAAGGTTAAACTAATCAACAAATTGCTTAGTGATTTCAAAGTAAATTCTCCTTCCAAAACATACCTTTTTTGTATTATAGCCTTCGCCATTGTTTCAGGTCAGGGAGTTTGCGTTCTGTTCCACCAGCTTCAACCTCTCGAAAAGGCAGTTTGTCAAGTTGACCTTTATTTTCTATTCTTTTGCAGTTATTCGTAAAAAAACAAAACACAAAAACAACAAGTAGAAAAGCGAAAACTCTTGGGAAATTGTTTTGTTGCTTTTATTCTAATCTTTAAGCTTCACTGCCGTTATGTGTATTGTTTCCTTTAATTGTCAACTTAGCAAGGGGATTACATTTGCACTCGTTCCATTATTCGACTACACATCTCAAACAGAAAAAGTTTGGATCCTATTCATTGCTGTGCCGTATTATAAAAAAAAAAGATACGGGTCACAGTTTCAGGGACATGCTGCTGATCTTTGAATATGTGGATTTTCGTGTGTAGAAGGACGACAACGACGGAAAATAGAGACCGGAAAATTATATGTTGATTAGGACTAGGAGTCCACGGATGAAACGGATGTAATTCAACAGGATTTAAGTACTTCCCTTGTTTGTGACGTTCCGTATGTTTATTCTGGGTTTAAGTACTTGCGACCCTTTATATGTATGTACATATTTGACACAACTTATTTATTTATTCGTCTGGCTCTCGGGATATTATGTAATCTAATGAAGGACGGACGTTACTCCTTCACTGCGGAAATTGCTAACTGACGTGGAAATGAAATGTCGTTGGTGGTACGTGCGAGCCTTTAATACTTACGAAAGCAATTGATTGGAAATTGGAATTCGTTGTAATTTCTGAATAATTTAATAATAAAAATGTTATTAATGATGAAATGGTGAAAGTTTCAAAGAACTGTTGAATATAATTCCAAAAGCCTACCCTCATAGAAGAGTATTTATGTTATGACATACTCTTAAATGGATTGATTGGAATAAAATATTGGGTTATAAGGGGACTACTTACTACCTAACTGGCCGTCATGCTTATCAAATAACAACTGGCTAAAAAGTAAATGTATTGTAGTAAAAAGGTGTCACAATTTCAGGCAGGGCTTCGGATGCTGCCAAACATCGCGGGCCTGGATATGCAAGGAGAATTCTGCTATGCAGAATGGTAAGCACAACCCTTTTGTCTCCTGCCCCAGTTTGGGCGGCTGCGCGCACAGAAATAAGGTAAGGAGGAAACTTTCGTCTGCTTACAGGCTTTGAACAATCAGAACAATTGGCTGTTTCTGAACAATTTGGGACGAAGCAGCCTGTGTCATAGCTGGGATGGTGCCTACTGACATTCTAGCCAATGAAATGCAAAGGGTTTACACTAGGCTTATCGCGAATAGACAAGATACCTACATATATCCAGGCTTAAATAAGAAAGAAAGGGTAACACTCTGCAGGCCTCTGGCAAGACTGGTGGGATAAAACCACAAAAAGTAGATGGGTCCACAAGCTGATCCACAACACCCGGTTCCTGTCGGGAAATAGTGGCTACCGAAAATACCTCCACAAATTTGGGCACGAACTCGTCATTTTGTCCAGAATGCCCAGAAGAGGAGGAGGACGAGAAGCACATTATGTTCCAATGCAGTAGCTACACATGTTGCATAGCGCATTCACGAAGCCCAGAGCTTCTAATAAACCACATGATGAGGTCTGGGGACAATTCGTTGGGGATTTGTTCCATTATAATAGTCATGCAGATTGAGCTGCGTAGATTGGAAGCATTAAGATGGGCCAAAGAGGCAAATAGAAATAATAGAGCATAAATAGCTAAATATTCAAAGAACTGTGTATTGGACGTGTCAGATGGCTAGGACATGTAGAGCGAATGGACACCAACGCTCGGGCCGGCAGAAACTTCAAATTAAATCCGGAGGGACAGAGCAGTAGAGTTCCTCCTCGCCGCAGGTGACACGTACAAGGGGACCTCCAAAAACTTGGACCAGGACCTGATGTTAAAGAGTGAGCCAAGTTTTACCCAACCTGTAGCGCCATCTAAAGGGCCAACCATAGTTTAATTAAGGCTCTGGAGGCTGCCATACTGCACTCGTAATGCCTTTTCGCTCAGATTAAACTGCGTAGTCGAGTTGTATTGTCTTTTGTCTCCAAACGTAGAGAGCGGTTTCATTCGCAGACTCCGTTCGGAGCGCTTAGAATGTGTAAATCTTGTGAAAAGATGTGGCATATAGAGACATTTCCTAAATGCAATAATGGGTGCGCACGGATTTTGACAGCAAGCAGAATTTTCGTTCGATTATGACATTAGCTACCGCAAGCTTAACGTAATTATGGTTGAGGCTTGACTAAGTAAGTTCTTAAGGCTGCAATTTGACTCATCTGCATACTAGCCACTAAGAACAAATTTCTTACCTCTTCTGTAAATATACAATAGGTCAACACATTCCATTCGAAAGAAGCTGACTTTAAAAATTTATTTTCAAAATATGTATAGATATCAGAAAATTTTCCTCTCAAAGGCCTCATTATACCAACTTCATCAAAAGTTCTCAATTGAGACATCAAATCCTCTCAATAAACTTACACAATATCGTTTCAAAAATTTACGACATTAAAAAGATTTCAACTGAATATCTGCCTGCGCTTTTATAATAAATTTTAAATCCCAACTCTCGTATGAATGAAATTTTAAAAATTCATTTTTATCACACCGGATATTTCACTTACAGTCAATAACCCCTTTTTTTTTTCTTTTTTCTTTTTCAATATTGCATCCGGCAGCAGGACTATTTTATAATATTTTCCCCTAAAGATTTATGTATGTGCAGTGAATTTTAAGCCTGATATTCTTCTCCCTCTTCATAGCGTAAGATAGAAATTCCAAAGGAGTAAATTATAAATTTTGCACTGCATGTGTGTTGTATCTCAGGCTCGGCAAGGATGAGAGCATCGGGTGTCTCTCGCACAACATCCGAAGTGTGAATAAATGAAAAGCCCGAAGCGATTTTATTCTCGTTTTTTTTTTTACTAAACTGATGAGAAAAAATAAAACTCTGCTACTACCCACCACCACACAATGACAATGGAAAAGGCAGAAAAAAAAAATAATAATAAGGAGCGAACTTATACATACAAACAGTCTAGCTACAGACACCCGCAAGGATATTCAGTAGAAGAATAAATTGGATGCTATGTTGATGACAGAAAATTTCGAATTTTTTGCCAGCTTTACACCAAAGCCACCGCCATCAGCACCCATCTCCACTAACCACCACCAGTGTGGTGCAATGAAAAAAGGGCTGTAATAAAAAAGGATACGTTTTACTTAGTTTTTCTTCATCCCGTCGTCGTTTTAGTGATAAATGCGCAATCAGCAGTGTGGATTCCCTAAATCATATATCTTTCTGTGCAATAGCTGGGGAGTGGCGAATGCATACAAAAGCAAGGCGCCAATAGACAAAAAAAAACACACACACAAGTATAAATATCCTTGGCAGTTGCAATGGAGTTCTCACCTCTGTTCGTGTTGGCTTTTATCCACCCGCACCCTAGTCAGTGGCGCCAAATCCCTCTTTTATTTTCGACGAATTAAAAATTTGACCATTAAGGCACTGTGACTCCAGTTCCAGCCCTATTCTGTAAGGACATGCCGGGCTTAAGTACTTTAGCTACTTGAATTAGTCTAATTGAAAGTACATTGTCATTGCTGACAAATTCACACGAAGCGAGGTAAAGTAATTTCGATGTTTGTTCCTGCTATCACGGAGCTAATTTAATTTTATTTCCTCCTCTAGCAGACAAAGCAATGGACAAAAAACGGAGCAGAAAACGTAGTAGGAAATGGCTTCCATAATGATATGGTGATGTACGAGGAGGACGAATGCACGATGCTGTGTGAAGATGAGAATTGAATTTAATGGGGCAATCATGCAAAAGGATGCAGTCGTTGCTGGTACAATTGTACACAACATAACATTTGTGTTTACATTCGGATGAAGGATGTTTATGAACATTGCATCCTTGAAAATGCAAATTAGACTAATATGTGCGGATTATACAATGATTAAAGCATTTGCCTATGTCTTTAGATAGGCAAGTGGAATGGTGGTAGAATAAGCATTTTCAAAAATTGTGAGTCTTTAATTTTCCAAAGAAATGTGTTTAGCCAGGACCTGTTGGTACACCCGCGCAGTTCTTAATATCAGGGCCAATGTTCTTCTCGCTTGTGGACAGAAGTTTTGACATTAGCTATCGCACTCTTAATGCTATTGTGATCGGGTCTTAACTCGACCAATAGGGTGACTGTCTTTGAATGATCCCTCATCAAGGCCTCTCTGCATTCTGGATGGAATAGGTAAAATCGACGAAACAGGAGGCCTCGCAGAACGCCAGTATGGGTTCTGCAAGGCATGTTACACGATCAGCGCCAAAAGCTAAAGCAGGAAGACGATGGAAGGGTGGCAGTTAACAGTACTGTGCAATCATCACGCGGCTCCGCACTGGGGCCACTACTGTGGAATCTTATATATGACGCTGTCTTCAAACTGAATCCCAATCCCAAGGTCCGCGAAAATAATTGGCTTCGATGACGATATAGCGATCGTTGTAGTGGCCAAACTTCTTGAAGAGCTGGAAACATGACTGCAATAGAGCCACAGGACAGACTAGTAAGCATGAATTTACGACTAGCAGAGGAAAAGACGGAGGTAGAACTAATCAGTAGCAGACGATCACGCTGTAGTGGCCAAATCAGAACTTAAGTACCCTACTATAGATGTAAATTTAACTTTTAAGCAACATCTACAACATGCAACGGAGAAGGCAGCGAGAACAACAGCCTGCCCTGGCAAGGATCATGCCAAACATTGGAGGACCTAAACAAAGTAGAGACGTCGATGATGCTCTATGGGTCCCAAAAATGGGCCGAGGGAATGAGGACTAATAGTGCCAATAGTTCTCCACGTTAAAGAAGCCGCATATAAATATCGTGCCAATAGAACAAGACTGCCAATAGCAACCAGTCGAAGTGATGATGAAATACCACGAAGAATAACCCTGGAGGAATGGCAAGATAGATGGAACTCTTTCGACAAAGGTAGATGGACGCATAGATTGATTTGAATAGGAAACATGGGGAACTGAACTTCTACCTGACGCAGGTGCTTCAGAGCACAGATTTGAGCAATGCGCACAGAATCAGTGGAAAACGCGGAGCACATAATGTTCCACTGTCTACGTTATCGTGAAGGCCGTAACCCGTTGGCGAACAGGCTAGCTGTGAACTTAAACCAACAGAACATCATTGGACTGCAAACAAGAAGCTTGGGAAGCAGTAAGTGAAACCGTGACTACAATCATAAGGGAGCAAGGAAGACAGGAACGAAAACGAGGAGGTAGGTTTAGTGGATGTAAATCTTATCGCCCACTCTATTCTATCCACAGTGACCATATCCACAGGTGTGCCCGTATCCATGATGCAATCAGTATACCTAATTGGGGCTGGGTGATATTTCTGTACAGCCCGGAAAGTGAGTACTCATTAGGAGTTTTAATGAATCAGAAGTGGATTCTGTCCAGTTACCTTGTGGGTCTCTCAGGGATCCCAGTGCCTTGGGTTCCTTAGCGAGGACTTTTCTAAGTCTCGCAGCATCCAGTAATGTCGTTACAGAAAGTTCTCCATGTTTGCCATTTAGCTTTTTGCGATGCAAACAATCTCAGCTTGTTGATCAATGTCCGTACGGTCCTGTAGGTTGCCCTCTATGAGGTAACTACTGCTTCTAACCACCTCATCGCTGAAGAGATCCGATCGTATTTTCCTTGGATTTCGGATGTCTTGGATTAGATTTGACTGGTCGGTACCGACCCATAAGCTGATCTCCAGTGCCACTATATCCCAAAGTACAAAGCTAAGTATATCATGTATGCAACATGTTGTTGTTGTGTAAAGTATCCCAAACTTTTCAGTTCAATATATGTTTTACAAAATTTAATTCAAAAACTTTCTCCTTTGCGTTTCTCTGTGAAGTTGTCCATAAACAATGTATAAGTCATTCCAACCCAAACAGCAATTCGCCATTTCATTTTCATAACCAAAACTGCATCGTCAAGAGACATTTTCTTCTTTTAATTTAAACCCTTGCGTAATCATCCAACACAACAGCTGTTAAAAAAATAAACATCCTACTCGTACACATACAACATTTTCTTCTTTATTTTTTTTTTCGTTGACACTTTTTGTGTCATTAGAAAGTTTTCTGTGTAATCCTTTTAAAAATATCAACAACTCAACACGGATGGACAAGGGAGTGCTTTTATGTTTAACGAGTGATGGCATCCATCTGCTACAAGCCATCAACCACATAAAGCCTTGATAAGTATGCCAAAATTTTTGTTTTCGTTTTAAGAATAGTGATGCTGGTATAGCACACAGAGCAATAAAGAAAAACTTCTACGGTCCATATAAATCCCCTTAATAACAGATTTTAATTAAAATATAATGGAAATTATGAAGCACAGCCCTTTTTATCTGGGCGCAAAACAACGGCCTTGGGTTTTGCGCGCGCCGTGGCGCGGCTTTGGTAATAAAAGCGTCAAAATTTATACGTTCCATCACTTATCCAGTGTGAAGATTTTGAGTATAATGGCAAGCAGGCTTAAAAGGCCACTAGGTGGACCTTCAAGAGGACTGGGGGGGAATGTAATTAATGTTTCATTCTATTGCTGTAATTATTCTCGAAAGCACACACCCACACGACGCACGACCGTTGAGCTCACATCAGTGGGAATTCCGGATGCGGACGAGATCATCGTGGAGGTGGTGATAATCCAAAGGAAAGTATGCTTATGCGGGCTTATGCTTATCCTTGTGGTGGGTAAGTACACATCTTATATTTACGAATCAAGTGTCGGCAACTCAAAACAATTTATTTAGATAGTAAAAAATGTCATAAATAAATTAATTATTTGAATTGTTCGCCCCAACTCGCATCCTTGCTGATAAGTTGAGTGAAAAGTTTTATACTTGCATTCTGTTCCAGTGTTCCATTAAAATAAAACAACCTTATGTTCAACATGTTTCAGTATCCTTCGCCCTCTCTGT
Source organism: Chalcosyrphus nemorum (assembly GCA_949716465.1). Lineage (NCBI taxonomy): Eukaryota > Metazoa > Arthropoda > Insecta > Diptera > Syrphidae > Chalcosyrphus > Chalcosyrphus nemorum. The sequence goes on from OX454335.1 coordinate 51,723,384, forward strand.
ATCTATCTCTTCCTATGTATACACATACATATCTAAAGCAATAATGTTCAATTATTTGTTAGCAAATTTTCATTTCCCTTAGAGAATCCAACATACACGATTTGAATGTCTCGGAAGCAATATTGAAGTAGCATTTCCACATGACTCTCAAACAAATCAAATCTCAAGTGTTAAATTTACGGGTGTCCTTTTGGGACATTTTCCAATTTCCATTCCAAAAGAACTTCATTCGAGCATCATTCTCTTACATATTGGTTAGGAGGAGTGGGAGTGCACACAGCGAGATGTGACCACTTGAATGATATCGTAAATCATTTTACCATGAGAGTGCAAGTTGGATGAGGTTTTTTTCGTTTTTCCTTCTATAAAGGGACCTCTTTAAGTATTCCAGGAAATATTACTTTCGTTGCTACTTATAAGGAAACGAAATTTATTTCAAATTCAAATAAATTTGCCCAGTGAGAGGGGAAAGCAATATTTTTTTTCAAGACATAAAATTTGATACGTATTTTATTTATTTACTTTATTTTTATATTGTATATGAAAAGGATTTGGTGACCTTGTAAAGCTGTTCAAAAGGAGATTACCTTCGTACTGAATATAACATTTGTATGTATTTATTTCATGGCATAAACTTGTCCCATATTCTTGGAAAAAATTATTGCTGCTCCCAAAGAATTGGGAACTCTCTACACTCTCAATTGTCAGTCATAGACAAACCTAAATTAGACAGAAAACATCGGTTTGTTTGACACATTCGCTCCCCCAAGCTAAAATCCGCTAGATTTTGTCATTGTGGTTTGGCGTTCAAGCAAAATCGAATGGGAGCTCACTAATTTCCACATACAATTACAAAATCCGGCGATTTTTTTGACATCTATGGCCCCAGCCATTTTGTAAATACAATTTGTTGTTGTTAACGTAATAACAATCGGAAAAAAATGTTTGCTCAAAGGGAATGAAAGAGATAACCCGATAAAATAATAGTTAGGTCTTGGTCACAAGCTACTTCACATTTATTCACGAACATGGTAATTAGGCTCCTCCTATGCGCAGCACTAAGGAGACAGGGGAAGTTCGAGTTGACTGTCTAGTTAAGTTTGTCTATGGTCCAGCAATGGGCACATAAAAGTACCACGTCCATATAGCAGGACGAACTAAATTTTGGAACGCAATTCAGTAAGACAACATTCATTCGATACATTGACAATCATTTCCGTGTCTCATTCTGTCTCGAAATACAATAGGTCGGGTCGTGTATTCCCCCAAAACAGCGAATTTTTACAAATTTTTACGAAAAGCTGTAAGTGTACAGAGAATTTTAATAGATTTTCACAGAAAAGTGCACACGAGAGAGTAACGAACATGCTACGAAAGAAATTTATGTTCAAATCTTTTTTATGTCAAATCTGTCAAATCAGTGTATTTTCAACTTTTTCGTATTCAACCCGTTTGAGTACTTTTTCGTGTTTTTAGCTTTCTTTGACAGAATTTTAGCTCCACTCTTTAAAATTTGAAAATCTACGAATTTAGAGCTAAAAGTGCGCGAACGGACCTAATAATGTACTTTTCTTTTCGTGGGAATACAAAGTTGTCTATGAAGCTAACAAGAAATATATATTATGTATGTATGTATATTGGCACTAGAAATACTGTGGAAAATTCAAAATTCAAACTTCCATCTTATTTATGCGGTCATAAATTCAAGCTTTCACATATAATTTTGAACGTTCGCATAAGTATAACTCTTTTGCTCATCCACAATGTGTGTATTGGTAGTGATATACATATGCATATCAAAATCAGTAGAAGTAGAAGTCATTGTTGCTGTACACCGGAGGACAAGAGTTCATGGCTATATCAACGCTAAACCCCTTGTAAAAAGAATCACATTTATCTATACGCACTGCATCACATAGTCATGAACAAGCATCAATATTTGTTTAAGTTGAAAAGCAATATTATTTTTTTACCCTGATGCACATGAATTAGTATTCGTTTTATCACCCCTGTGATGAATTTCGTTCGAAAACCAATTCCGTTTCACGGATTTTGGTAGTCGAAATTGAAAAAAAAGAAAACCCAAATATTTTGACGTTTACATTTCGTTGGCTTTAGTCCCCAGAACAGCAAATGAAAACAAAAAAATTTCATAAAATCCGACCACAAATCTGCAGTTGCTGGAAGATATGTACATAAGAAAAACCCAAAACAGAGGTGTGGATATTAATTATTTGTGGAAAAGTTAAGCACACCATATTGATGCCAAGAGGGTAATTCCACTTAAACCAGTGTATACATAGTTCAACCCGGTTTAAAATTGATATACATAAACACATATCGAGTTGAAATTGGAGAAACTCAACTCAACTGTGATTGATATGCTCATCTGTCAATTGAACGTTTAGACTGTTCAATCTTTCAAAATCTTTCAACGCGATGTGCAAAAATACTCAGATCGAATTCTTAACTTGATCACTAGACTCCGCAAGTTGACACTTGCTGTTGTTTATAGATTACTATTTTAGTCGTGCAAATGTTCCAGAGCAAACCATTTCGATGAGTTTTAAAATTGAAAATGGATAATTGTTAAATTGCCTTAATTATTCTGTCTATTTGCAACTCAACCATCGCAAAGAAACACAAATGTAAAATCAAATGTGACAGTCCAACGTATAAAACCCTATGCGTAGAGCTACGAGTAGTCTCCATGAGCAATTTTCATATAATTTAATATCACATTCTATAAAATATAGTGTATATATGATGATTGTCAAACCACAAAGGCTTCTAAAATTGGAAAAGTAAACGAATGCGTTCAAATGCAAAAAGTGGAAAATAAAGCGCCTTTATATATTTGACAGGTTTTATACACTTGTCGAGTGACCCCGAATTGACATATCCACTCATCAAAAGAAGTTCAGTTGATTTTAACAATTCTGAAATTGCCGATTGACGTAAAATGCAATCTCTCCTTTTCTTTCTTTTCTGTAGACGCTAAAAAATCCAGTCCGTCAGTCCAATGTGAACACAGTTTTAATGTTTTAAGAAACCTTTTATCTGTTTTAGATTTTACTTAAAGTGCATCAAAATTATTGGTGAATAATTATAGTCGGATAAAGTAAACTTTTAAATTTACTCGCATATTTTGATAAAGTCCACTTTATCGTTATTAAAGTCACCTAAACTTCATATGTATTTAATATTTAACATGCTGTTTCGTTTATATGTCATCTGTCATTTAAGTGAAAGAAATTTGTAAAAAAAAGCAAAGCAAAGGAAAAGAAACTGTCACTCTTAGGTGTGTTTGACTGGAATTTCTTATAAATTAGCGGCAGTTTAAAAAGTGTATAATATTGAACACTTTTAAATTGTTTGGTACTTTAAAGTTATGTAGAAATAGTATGGAGTTATACACTTTTAAAAGAGTTGTTTTAAGATTTTGGGATACTGTTTATAGTAGTACCTTATGATAAGGCTGATGAGTGAATTCGTTATTTAGAATAGATCAATCAATATCCTACCAATCTGTTCTTTAACGACTATTGAAATGATATAAATCATAGAGTGAAAGATGTCACAGATGTCATAACAGTGGATATACATTGAACCTCGTCTAGATTTTGCCTAAAAAAACACTCAATTTCGTCATTGTTTTTAAGCCTTCAAATCAAATTTTGGACAACAAAATGGCATCTCTCCAACAAACATCTACTCCACTCATATTAAATCACTCATTCTTCTACTCGATGTTAAATGATAAAAAAAAAAAAGGATAAGAGAAAAAAACTGGCCAAAAACTCCTTAAAAAGTCTACGTGTATTGGTATTCAACTCTAACCCATACACAGAAACTGAAATTTTGGTATAATTTGAAGAAAATTGCCATTACCACCCACGACCTGCTGTCATCTATCAGTACACCAAGAATAACGATACAAAAGGACGAATCACATGAGAGAAAACATTCAACAACAAGAGAAACTGGCGCTCTCTGCCTTAGTAGTAGTAGTAGTAGTAGTTATAGTAGAGGCTCTCATGTACAACTAGAGGAATTAGGCTCGCAATAGAAATCAAGAGAGAGAGCGCATTTGTTTCATATACTTTTACTGCGTGTAAAATAAGAACTATTTGGTGCTAAAAATAAACCAGGACATTGGGAGGGGGCGAACTGTACTGTGTGTAGTAAAAGGTGGTGGTAAAGGTCACCACCCTCATTTGCGATGCCAATGTCCATGCAAATGTCCTTTTTTTCTTCTGCTGTTAAGGGGGCAACCGTCTTCGTTCGTGTCGTGTTTCCCTTTGAAAAACAAATGCTTTAAATGAATTGCTTCAGAAGAGGCGTTAATGTGGTCCCTGCTCTGGTTCACGCAAAGGAGCCATGCTAACCACCACCACCACTACTATAATAAAGGCTAGGCACATTGTTTCCCAGGACTAATGGTCGAAGGAGGATTTCGTTCTATCGAAAATAGGTTTTTTTTTCTTTTTATTGTTGTTCAAAGGTTTTTCTGTTTTTTTTATTTTCTGCTGAAGCACGATAGTCGCCGCGCCCAAAGTTGTGGTGGTTTTGAAATACAGATATCGATGGCGGTACCTGTTCTATGCGATCCATTCAATAGTAATTGCTTTACTTAAGCAGGTTTGAGGGAGGCAATTAAAAAGGAAGTATGAAATTGTGTATAATATCGTTATATCGACTGACTGACCTAACTTTAAGGATGACACAATTTTCGCCGTCGAACAAGTCCTCCGCTGTATATCCTCTAAGCATGTATCCGGTTCGTTTTTCTTATTTTGGCGATGAACATCATATTTGAACGGGAGATGCTCTTGCTAATGGTTGGTGTTGCTTATTTTGAAAGCAACGGGGTGGGTGTGTGCGTTAAAGAACCACTCTTCTTCTTCCGGCTGCTGGAATGGAAAATATCCTTATCCGTTTTTTTTTTTTGATTATTTTCTTCTTTTTTTCTCCTTCACTGCACACAAATCACTTTCACGGGATTTTCGCATTCGTTATAGTCGCACACAGGTATTTTTATTCGATTTCTTTTCTATGAGTATAAAAATGTGATAATTGAATATATTATCCTGCTAAAATTTCACTTAAATCGGCCGCACTCCGTACCGCACGCTCTTGAATCCTTAGCTCAACTGACTCGATTGCGTGAGAAAGAGTGCTGTGGACTAGAGCTGGCCCAGTAGCAGTAGGAAAAAGAGCCGAACTTCTGTGCTAGAAAATAGCATTGGATGAATGTATGCGGCGGTATCGGCATGGTGAGAGCGTTAATCAGGTTGAAGGTGTGTGCGTTTCGTCGATTATTTGCACATGAACGAGCATCTCGGTGAGAATATGCGATACACACTTGTCTATCAGCGGGAGAGTGTTTCCTCGTGGAGCTTACCCCAAGTAGGGATACTTTTGTAACTTCCGTAGATGTTGTTGTACCAGAATTCAATCTGTTTTGAACTTGAGCGATAATGTATTTTGATTTATTGAGTAATTTTACACGCAGGAGCAGTCGTTGAAGAGCACTCAAAAAACATGTTCAAACTGAAAGTTGGTGGAGTTTCTTATCCGCCACATGCTCGTCATGCGCTTTAAACCATAAAACGATTTTGTCAGGGATGTTTTCAGTTGGAATATCCATGTACTGACATTTAATAAGAGTCTGGGGCGTATGTGGGATATTTTTTTTTTATTTCAAAATACCACTAGTTGATTTGCCTTTTGCTTTCGTTGTTTCAACCCTTAATATGGTACTTTTCGGACAAGGCATTGTGCTGCAGAGAATTGGTCAGAGCTCTAAAACCGCAACAGTTTGTGCCTCGGGGAATTCAAGTTTCAATATGAATTTAGGGAGCGAGCGTTTGGGAAAAGAGGAAAACGAACAGACGAGGTATCTATGCACGTTGGCTTTGAATATTTGAAGGTTGAAATGATAAATGAATACGGAGCCTGGGAGATTATTTTAAAGCTGTATTTGACAGTTCTTCCGAAGTAGGGCTTCAGGTTGGGCATTCGAAGCATGACGCGTATTGCTGCTGAAATTTTGAAAAGGTGGAATGAGGCTGGCTATTTCGCTGGAGCATTTTTGGTGGGAAAGAACCGAGACATGTCTACGTTGTTTTAGTGAGACTATAGAACTCACACTGTTTCTACCGTCTATAAGTTTTATCGCAATGTTTTTTACCCTGTTTTGCTGCCACAGCAGGGACGTGAGTTGGGGAACGAATATGAAAAGTTGCGGGTAGGTACTGTCATCAGCGAAGGAAGGGATTGGATTAGAGGTAGCAGAGAATAGACCATTCATAAAAATGAGAAAGAGAGTTGGAGACAGAACTGACCCCTGGGGGACACCATTACCATTTATTAACGTTTCCATGAGCAGAGAAAGAAAGGACGTTAGGGCAATGGGCCAGTAATTCATCGCCTTTTTTAGGCACAGGCTGGAAAAATACTGTGTTCCATCTACTCAAGAAGAGTAGCTCTGCGAGTGCAAAAGTGAACTTGTTCCACATCAAATTCGACGCCCTCAAGCACAGGGACAAACCTAACACTATCTTGTAATGTCTTGTTAGCTGAAAATTGTACAGGAGCAGATTGGCCTTGTCTAAGAAGCTGACAGCTGAAATATCATTGTAAATTAACGTTCAGATGGCAGATGAGGCAGAGTTTTGAAATTTTTTAGCGATTGACCAGAAAATTACCTTACCTTTGAGACACTGTAGTTTTTTATACGTTGAAATCTTTTCGGGCTTGTCTGAACTTTTTTCAGTTTTCCTCAGATTTGTTGACTTTGTAAGCCGGAAACTTACTTCTTTCAACCTGATAGCCTCTTTACAGCTCTTGTCGAACGATGAGCTTACATTAGGTTTATTGCTCTTGATTCTGTTAGGAATAAGATCACTCATACCTTAGATAATCGTGTCGGTGATCATATCAGCAGCTGCGTTCACGTCACTGTCGAGGAAGCACAGAACTCCGAAGTTATTAAGTCTATTTTTATTTCCAATCAATGAGTAGGTCCTTCGCGTAGTTTTTGCACTAAAATTCGTAGATTATTAAACTTCGAAGAGTGCGGGTAATATTCTCTCAGAGAGAGCTTAAACAACGAAAAAGTAAACGAACGGGTTGAGCTTTGACAGTTTTCATAAACCAGCCCACAGAAATTTCTTGCACTAAAATTCGTAGCATGGGGAAATTTCTTACTCTCTCGTGGGCACTCTCTTCTGTGAAAAACTACGAAAATTCTTCATACGCGAACAGCTTTTCGTAAAAATGCGTAAATTTTCGTAAAAATTCGCTGTTTTAGGAGGGTACGTGAACGGACCTAGTAACATAGACTTACTTTTTGGAGGAGTTTCCTTATGTTCTTTGCGTTCTACTCACTATTTGATATGTAACATCAAGCAGCTTTTTTATATATTTATTAATATATTTAAATAATTGATATTAATCTGGAACATTATTTTATTTATTATTTCCTATTCTTAATTAATAATATGCTTATTAATAGGGAACAAAATAATAATAATAATAAACGTCAATAAACATAACCTTTCAACTATACAGTGAAGTAAAAAAATAATCAGATATTTTTTTAATTGCCTAAGAGATAAATAATAGTACGTTGGGACGTTCGGAGCATCATCACATTTGTTTCGCATATCTCCTCCCTATCACCAGACCATTGAGGATCAGAATGTCGGATGGTTCCGTATGAAGAACACATCATGCTCCTTGTCAATCCATTTGATTAGTTTGTCAACGTACTTTATTACCAAACTTTTATCGACCATGGGCTCGAAAACAGCATACAATTCCGAAGCTGCTGTCACCCACGCCAGAACGACTTCTTTTTCTTTGACTTCATAAATTAGCTTCAACGGTCGACTGCTATTGTGGATTCGATGATGTAAGTCGCAATAGATAGCCTCAAGACGTTCAAACTCCGCCAGCGTTGTATAGGGCGGATTGATTTCAGAGCACAGCAACTGATGCGATGAAGACTTCGGTTTGTATAGGAAATGTCTTAGTTCTGGAATACCGATAGCGGCTAAATTAAGCTTTGTATCTTGTTGCGGAGTTTTGTTTATCTGCTCGCTTATTGCTTCTAGGCAATGCGTGCGGCGAAGTTTCTCTGTGATTTTCTTCTTGGCGTCCGACAGAGGAAAGAACACATCACGATCTACGGAAAGTAGCAGTAGACATGCCTGACAATCGTCGGATAAATATGATACGTGAGCATGCAAGTACCCATTCATATCAAATTTTGGTAAGCATATAGGCATCCAGTTCTCCACTGTCTTAAAGCTCTCCGAACATTCAATTAGATTGAATATTAATCTGTCCAAATAACGACAAAAATAACATAATTATTAGATTGAATGGGCTAAGATAAATGTGTTCAGAGATAACGCAAGGCAAGAAAGGACATCAGGACGCAACATCCACCTATTCTTACCTTAAATCAGCGGGATGAATGGAATACTTCTTCATTCGGACTAAAGCGATCAATTTGTTGTTAGCTATCAGAACAGCAAATACTAGATTCTTGATCTTGGAGCAATTGCTTTGAATGGCATTGGTGATGTTCGACCTAGTAGCGGTAGTAAGCGGCATCACACGAATCGAGTTTGTGAGAAACGTGAATACATTGTTAGTAACTGTAAAGAGACATAACACATGAATTATTTGATGACATAATCCTTGCACGCTTACTCTTCTTATTGCTGCTATCATTGGCCAGTAGGTGAAAGATTAACCTCTCGCTTCCGGCCAAAAGTCGTCGAAGATCGAAGTTTTTCCTCTTCTCAAAGATTTTCGTCATGTGTGAGTATGTGAGGGTGGAAAGGATCTGGTTGTACACATCACTGAAATGATAGAAAATAGTCAGAAAACAGTAGAAAAAAACCACAAGTCCTAACTGACGTCAATTGCATCTGCAGTTGCTGAACACTCATGTTACTCCTCGACGCAGCGACAAGGATAAGTGAATTTCGTACTAGAAACACAAACTTAATACCCTCGGCATGGATCGACGTAATGGCATCCTGCCCGTGTTGAACAAAGCTCACCAACGCCTGGATCACTCCAAACAAAGTAGCCAATTTGTCCTCAGTGCCGTGAAGCGAATAAATGGGCTTTCCTGCTTCGCTAAGTATGAATATGTGTTTCTTTTGTGACAACCACGAGCTGTCGTGTAGGTAGTCTATTTCCTCTTCTGCCACCGAGTGCGAGGAGGTAGCTGCGCTCAAGTTATCTTGCGACCCGTCAAGATCTTTGCTCTTATCGCTGGAGAAGGAATCCGACTTCTTGACACTGCCATTTGCCTTAAGTGTCTGTTCTTCGGACGTCAGCTCGGCTTGTATGACTTGGATAATACTATGCTTGTTATCTTCCTGCTCCTCGAAGTAATCTGCTCCCTCTGCGTCTGCGAATTCATCGACCGTCGTGTTGTGCGTCACTTCTTCCTCCAGATCCATCACGTATTAAGCAATTCTATGGTGTGAATGTAGTAAGGGTTTTATTGCATTATGCGGAGAAATCAATTGATTTGGTTTTCGTTTTTTTAGCCAATTTCCTTTTGTAAGTAAAAAAGAAATAAGTATTTCCTTTTGTTGAAGGTTTCTTATTCTGATGCAAATATTTGGTGTCAAAACTTTGACAAGCTGGTGACTTACAAGTGCTGGGTGTGTTTGATTCGACATTAGTTATAGCACATTTTCCAACAAAAAGTAACAAATTTTTTTTTTTCATTAAGTATGGGAAATTCTTAGATATTTTTAGAACAATCGAAGCATTTGCAACCCGTCGTTTATCTAGTGAGCATTTGTTGTTAATAACTATTTTAAATCTCCCTTAGAGTATGATATAATATAACTTTTTTGATGAATTTATCCATCTGTTTTCGACGAAAAGGGAAATTTTAATTCCTCTGTATTGTAGAAATCTTATGATTGAAATTGCGCTCTAAAATGATTCTGAAGAACTGCTTAATTCACGTGCTATTAATAAATCTCAAAAACACCTGGGTACGTATGGATTTAGACAAAGATATTACATCGAACCAATCAAACGTCTTAGTACAATTGGATACAATATAGAGGATAAAAAATTTCCAATTCCGTTTATCGACGAAATTAACAGCCTTTATATTTGTGACATATATATATAAAACCAATTACACTTCAAAAACTGTTCAAATGCCTCAATTTTCATTTCTTTTAACATGTCTCTTCAAAGTGGCAACACTGATTTTTGCCATAATCCCGGACATCTGCACTAAAGACTCAACTGCTGTGCGCAAAACTCCCGTCAAATCGACATGTTTACGAATTTTTTTTTCATTTTAGTCGTATTATCTTTAGAAAAAAAACTCGAATTATTCCAAGAAATCATGTCGAAAACAATGTATTATCAAAACAATCAATATGCCCGAGTTATGAACCTTAAATACAAATCAAAATACAAAAAGATAAAGCGAATAATTAAGAATTACGTGTTTGTAAGTCACCCAGCCTCTGCATCCTTCACATAATTTCGTAAACATGTCCTTAATTCTACAGGAAAATGCCGCCCTTTGTGATCAAATCGCTCAGATCCAGGAAGACATCATCATCAGCAAGGAAGAACGCCGATTCCTTCTCAAGCGCTTGATTCAGCATGAGAATGATATCGAACAGACATTAAAGCATGAAACCAACGCCACAACGAACGGAGAATCGGCTTCTGTAGTTCCACATGTGCCAGGCAAGCGCGGACCCAAGAAAAAAATAAAGACTGAGGATGGGACTGTGCCAGCGAAGCAAAAAGCAAATGGAAAAACCCCCGGACCCAAGAAGTCGAACGTAATTCAGAAAGTTCCTTACGATGCGCAGGGAAAACCCATCTTTCCCATCAATCTAGGCGGCTTTGTCCTACTCTCCCTCGGTGAGATTATAGCCGAGAACACAAACTTCCACACAGAGAACTGGATCTACCCTGTGGGGTATGTCGCAACTCGAGTGTACTCTCATCCCAAGGAGCCCGAACGAAAGTGTGTCTTCACCTGCAAAATTCTTAACAACTCCGGTGTACCTCAGTTCCAGATCATACCAGATGCTGAGTTTGATCACGTTTTCTTTGGCGAATCGGCCAACATCTGCCACCTTGGACTACTGGAGACCATCATTCGAGTCTCTGACGTTGCAAACCTACCGCTGCGTGCTCAAGGCGAACGCTTCTTTGGGCTGGGCAATCCAACTGTAATGTCACTTCTCCAGTCTCAGTCAAACTTTAAGAAACTGCAAAACTTTAAAGGTTTTATTGTGGACGGAGGCTACGCCATTGAGGATAAGGACCCCACTTTGAGCTATGACGCTCTCCAGACACTGATCACCATCTCAGCCTATCACACAGTGCCAGAGGTTAAAGAAGAACCACCAGATGAGCTTCTCGAATAAATAAATAAATAAAATAAATATTTAAACCAATAGAAATCAGTTGGATCTAATCTATGGCTTTCATTTCATCTGATTCTTCCACTGATCGCAACTCATCAACTTAGTTCTATGCCTACCAATGACTATTTAGACCTCTTTTGGAATAAAACACCCTAGCAATTGTTTTTTTTCAATTTTTTATTTATGAAGTAAAAAACACCTTTGATTAACACTAAGAAAAAAAAACTCTTGAAACTTAAAATACGTCGGTTGTTGTTGTCATTTGTTTTCTTTTTTTGTTTGGGAATCGAAGCAGGGAGGAGTTCGGTTATGCTTTTATCTTTGTGTGAATTACAGTCAAGCTCCTTGCAAGAATATTTACACAAAACAACTGTTGGAAGTACTACGCATACGAAAGCGAAGCGGAATAAGTTAGCGAGGCGTGCATATCGTCTATATTAGTTAGGAGTAGTCTTTGTCTAGCTTTAACTTGCTACCGCATTCGTAGATTGCTTATATTCGCTGAGGATTGTCGGCTGCTACTGCGACTACTGCTGCTGACACGACGCTCTGGCGTATTTCTTTGTGGAGCAAGTCGAGATTTGTGTGTAGGCGTGGCAGTGTTTGGTTTCTTCACGCGCACCGAACGATTGAACAGCAAATTGGATACGGCTACAACTGGCGAAAAGAGTCTTAAAGGGATGTCGCTGCAAGTAGAAATAAATTCATTACGTATAAATTTTTGGATTGGGCTATAGTTATTTGGTTTCTATTTGAGTATTAAGTATGGTTATCATGATGTCTCCTAAGATTCTTAGTAATTAGAAACGAAGCTCACGAAGTATGGGTGAGTCGCACAATTCCTTTGCCTTGTCTTTGGCCTTGCCAACTGTTAATGGTCTCTCCCGAGTGACTGTGTTTTCAGTTTTCTCTAATGAGCTCAATGTTAGCATAAAAATTCATCTCTGTTGGGTGCTAGGCCACAAAGACATTCCAGAGAACTCAAAAGTCCATAAAGGACCAAGGATAAGCCTCTAATAGCTACACATGTTGTGCACGCCATACATTTCTACAGCTACCTTCAATATAATTCCGTACCCGAAGGGCAGAGGGTTCTTCAAGAGGATTCCACATGATAATACAATTCTAGGGTATTTGTCAGACTCTCGCAAGAATAACAAAACCATTGGAAATCGTTTTACGAGAAATAAACCTTCAGAAATATTCAGAAATACCCATGTATTCGTTTTAAATTTACCTAAAAACAGAATTTTCCCATGTGCAGGTATCAGGCATCATTTCCTTTAATATACCTGACTTGCGTTAAACAAAGAAAAGATTAAATTCTTTTTCAAACACAATACGAATTTAGCGATGACCTCCACGGTCTACAAAGTTCCTCAAAAACGAAAACAAAACGAGCAAAGCATTAAGATAATCCCAACAGAATTCTAGAGAACCATAAAACTACAAAATAAATATTATTTTATGACTTACATAGCTCCAACAACTGGTTGTGCTTCGTTTCCACTCAATATGAACAGCGGGAAGAATATAGAAAATATGCAACTACTGCTCGAGAGAAAATAGAAAAAGAAATGCATTCAAGAAAAATTTCAAAAAAATAAAAAGATTTACTACTTACCTCACGATAACAGAGTTAGGTAAATTCGTCAATACAGTCAGTGGGATACCGAATCCCAGAAAATATGGCCAATTACTCTCGATATAACTGAGACGTCTATGCAGTTCCCATCCCATGTTGAGCCACTTGTACTCGAACGAGTAGAGCGAGTAGAGCAGAGACATGTGCATAAAGCAGAGAACATTGCCCACATATCTGAATGGTAATAGATTTACGAGCATACTCTGGACAAGAAATAGAGCTTGCACCAACAAGCTGAATAGAAAGTCTGCAATCAGTTTACTGATGTTCGGTATCATTTGGGGACGGCCCTTGCGAAACTTGTACGCAGCATTGGCTATGTCTTGGAACCACAAACTGCTGACAACTTTGCTGAGCAGAAATATCGGTAGAACCCACATCATACCGAAGAGAATCGACAGTAGGGATTGCAGCCAGCCCCAAACGTATTGTAGATCCTCGGACTGCTCTCCGTAGCACCATGTGAGGATGAACTTAAGGCCCGGCAGTATAAGGTTCTCGAAAAGAATTATACTCAGCCATGTGAAGCCGCCATTCAGGGCGCAACATTTGCACACCTGTTTTGCTATTTTTAGTTCACTAAAAGCAATCATATACTCAGCTGTGCACTGTAATAGTTGACTGTGTGAACTTACCCTTTAGCGCTGCTACCAGCTCCAGCTGGTGCCTTAGATCCTATCCTACGCTCATCTGTCTGCCTGTCTGCGGTCAATAGAGCATCGCTCGTCAGCGGTACTGAAGACTTTTCAAGGCTCTTGAGCTCATTCAGTCTATTAATTTGACTGTCGATATAGAATACAAGGGCGATGCCCTTGATGCTATCATAGATCCCTTGGAGGATGGCATATAATATATTCTAAAAAATAAGTAGATTTTATTTATAAATTTTCACTTTAAGGCGCACAATCCTGCGCGGACTACGCAGTAGTAGTAGTTCTTTGTTTACCTTTAGCGTATCCATTTGGTTATTTTGGGGGGGAATCTCACTACAACTAGCGTGTTGTAAAATTAAACTCGATTTGTAGATAGTTTTATAGATTCTTCGTTGATCTATGCATTTACTTTAACTAAATGTCCCAGCGCGGGACCACTATTGCGAATGAAAAAAGGAAGCGATGAACTTTGCCTTGTTCCTGCCTAGGCAAGTGAAAAACAAAAAAATAAATGCACATATAACACAAGGGTGACAGCTGTTAAGTGACAGCACTTATGTCAGCTGATTTTTGATGACAAAACACATTTCCAGTGGAAGGTGCGAGCAGGCAGGGAGGACAACTATAGGGTGAGAAGAAATATTTTTAAGTAACTTTTTTTCGGTGTGAATCATTACTTCAAGTGAAACTTTTGTCGTTTTCCCTGGTTTCGCTCAAGAATTCACTTCTTCTGCATTAGAATACAACAAGCAATTTGTCTTCCATTCAACTTTTTATGTTTATGTGTCTTGTTTATGTTTTTACATTGAAAAATTGCTGGGCCATATGGCATTGACAAGTAGTCCTTGTGAGAGTCTTCCAAGTATCATCCTATTGAAATTGGAAACCAAAATCTCCCAGAGCCAATGGAACATTTTCTCTTCGGAAGACAAAAATAAAACATCTTTTTTTTGGCCAAAGAAAAATGGCAGCTGGTCTCAGCAGCCTAGTGATACCACGAAAACACTTTCTTTGCGGGTTGACAACGTTTTGTATAGTGTCCATGGTCTCACTTTTTTAGTCGATAAGTAAATTTCAACACCATTGGTGACAGTATCAACAAATACCGATTTAAGATGAATATAGCATTCATACTAAGCTCGGCCTTTCTAATATTATATCTGATCTGTACGAAATAAAATACACATTCTTTTAATTCAATTCTATGGGTTCCATCAATTAAATTCCATTCAGAGAATAGAGAAGAAGCCTTTTGATCGCCCATTATTTTTCAGCTCTTTGCTTTCCGCTTCAAATTTTCAATCATAACTGTACAATTCTCTGTTTGATAACTTACTTCCAATCAGTAACTGTCACGAATTCCAAGAGCCTTCCACAATCTCGCAAGATATATATTTAATTGCTATTCTCTGTGTCTTGCGTTTGATCAAAATAGTTTTATATTTTTCGTCGGACGGACGGACGGGATTCGGATTTATTAACAACGATTCCAACATCGATTTGGAGGCGTATAACTTTTATTTTGATAATAATTCCATTTTAATCGATTGACGTACTTTATTCCTGTGGTAAACATCTGCAATATGAAATCTATTGATTCTATAGCTATCACCCCAAATGGCTTCTATAAATTGCCTTGAACTCACTTGTCGTGTCGATGATTCTCTTTGTGTTTTTTTGTGTATATCAATGTTTTCTTTTTTGTCTTTTCCAACTGTTGTCAACAAAACTTTAACTTTTGCAATTATGCAAGTTAATTTACCGTAGTAGTGGAATATTTACCATTTTCCCTTACTACAATAGGAAATAAAAAAAAGGCAAAACAAAGCGATCATGATGAACAGATAACAAGCTTTCACTCTGTATTCGCTTACTGGTCGTCTGTGTACCCACTAGTAGTTTGTGCATTTATCTCCGTTTTTTGCTTAATTACGTTGCAAAAATATTAGAAAAATTATTACTCATTCACGACGCGATGACCTTATGGTAGCCTGCTAGTCTTGTCTTCGCGGAGGGATTAGGTGTTAAGTGTCACAAAAGCGTAACTTGATATATTAGAAACTCGGATTATTCATCGACACACATAGATTAGAGACTATATTTTGCATTCCATTGTTCTGTGCCTAATCGATAATTTATTAAATATTATTTCTTTTCAATTACAGATTGACGCAGAACCTCTACACTTCTAATGCGGGTCTTATTCAGTGATTAGTCGTGTCGTCCCTATCGCTTAGTCCACCGCACAGTACACTACGCCTACCCCCGATTGACAGTGTTATTTGTGTCCCCTTTCCAAAACCCTGACGCACAATTCTCTCTACAAAACTCCGATAAGACGCCATCCATCATAGTTGTCGCTGCAAAACAAAGGCAGCATGCCGCAGAGTAACGATAGGGTGCCCATAGTAGACAACGATGAACTGTCCGACCAAAGGGAGGAGCAACAAGTAGTGAGTCCTCATCAGCAGGACAATGAGCTGGACCCTCAGCCCACTGGATGTGGGGCATCCATGTGTTGTAACCCATCCGGTGGTGCGCATCGATTTATAGCCCTGATATTTATGTGCCTGCTTGGCTTCGGTAAGTATCGCTTTTTATTAATTACAAACAACTCATATAAATCAAACAATTAATTTCACGCCGATAATTGGAAAAATTGCTATGCTTCCTGTCTTTACTTCTCTCTTATCACCGCGATGAGTTTTGTCAGGAAGTCACTCAATGCACACGACCAGCTTCTTTCCTTCTTTGCAGACGATAATTGTGTTAAATCTTTTTTTGTTTCGCCTCAGTATTGATAATGAAACATTTTCTCTAGAATTGAAGATCACGTCAATGCGGGCCAATGAATCATTGAATTATGCTTGCTGTTGTTGATCGATCATTGTTGTTATTTGCTATGAATATGCATAGCATCTGTTACACAATTATGCTGCTCTCTGTCTTCCCACTTCCCTTCCTTTGTCCTTTGTAAAATGATAAGAAATGCCAATCATATTTTTTTTATTTATGAAGTGATTAGTCATAGCGTCACGCATACTGACCATGTGCCTGCGGGTTCTATTCAAAAAAAAAAAGGGTTGAAAGGTTTGGTAAATGGAAAAGTTTTTAAACCCAATAATCTTAAGAATTATGTACATAGCCCGCCCAATATGACTGCTTGAAGGAGCTAAATTGCATTTCTTCTATCCAATTCAATGCCAAAATCGACTGTACTCATCCAGGGATTGAAACAACTTTATTGATATGAATTATTTGCCAAAATACAGACTTCTCGGAAGTTTTCGACTCGGCCATATTATAAAATGCACACACACAGATATAAAACGGTGTGAATTTGATTTAGATGAGTTGAATAAATAGAGTTTTATATTTCTGAATAAATGACGCTGCCTATGTAGGTTACACCTTGTTAGTGTTGTTAAAAATATCTTTGACTGAGACGCTAAAATTTACACTTCATACTCTTTTAAGCTTTCATTCTTAAGAAGTGTGGCTTTTGCATCAGATGTGTTTATTTTTAAACAAACATAAATGTGATTCTTATTGCATGCGATTACTGAGTGAAACACATTGTTTCAACTTATACATATACATAAATAATTAAAGTTAAAACAATAACTAGAACTTCAGTTCTTCTTCAAAACGTGGATAGCAACCACCTATTTTTGAATTGATGTATTTCTTTGGTTCTATCCTTATTTCAACCATTGGGATGCATAACCCGTATTGAAAAAAATGTAATCTCTAATGGTAATGATTATGTGAGAGCTTAAGCCCAGGTGTAAGCTGATTCCAGTTGAGTCACTCCATTTGAGCTAGATTTGCGTTTATATGATTTTATCTGCAATGCAATTCGTGTGCGAACTCCAGTTCTTTTATTTTTGTACATATTTTATTTTGTACATATGTATATACATCATACCTGTGTTCAAACTTATGTAATAACGTAGGAATATCACCAACGTTTTTCACCACTACTGCACCAAGTAAAGGCTTGTGCTAGGCACTAAAATGGACCTGTTAGTGCTTTGAATACACATTCATTTCGTTTTATGACAAACGTATTGAAACATATTTAAATTCAAAGCAGAAACCCATTGTATCAGACTTCAGAGGTTTGGAAAGCACTTAGTGTGTTTCAACACGAACGCTTCAAGCCTGAGAATGCAGCACGGGATGTTTGTAGATAGAGCAGTTTATTCTAGTATATCTGATGAAACCTTTCTTGCTAGTTCATTCCCAGAGACACCCTGGTGTCCAGGTACCCAGCGGATCAAAACCTTTTGCTATGTTTCAAGAACCTTAAGCTCTTCGAGACTGCGGTTCACAAGCTTTGGTTTAATTTCAGTAATTGCTTTTATAGCTGCCTGGCTGTCAAAAAATGTAATACCTACTGGTGGTATTGCTCTTACGGCAGAATCACGAGCCAGGATCAGGACCTTTGCATGGAAACACTGCTGTAGTCTGAGAGTCGCATGGATCTAGATATCTCCAGGGAATCACATTGATGTATGTACAATGCGTCATTCCCGTCATTCGCCAAAATATGAAAGTTAATGTGTCAAAAGACAGGACCTTATAGGTCCGATTGCGTACTTTTTGCACTAAAATCCGTACATTATAAAATTTCGAAGAGTGGGGGTAAAATTCTCTCAGAGAGAGCTAAAATTACGAAAAAGTAAACGAACGGATTGCACAAGAAATAGTTGAAAATACACTGGTTTGACAGCTTTGACAGTTTGACAGCTGGTTACCCACAGAAATTTCTTGCATTAAAATTCGTAGCATGGGGAAATTTCTTACTCTCTCGTGAGCGCTCTCTTCTGCGAAAAACTGCGAAAATTCTCCGTACGCGAACAGCTTTTTTCGTGAAAATTCTCTGTTTTAGGAGGATACGCAAACAGACCTTATATGATTAGATGTATGAGGAGCAATCACAAATTTTACGCTGCATAATTTATTTGTTATTTCATTTATTTTTGTATTTTTCATTACAGGATCGTACTTCTGTTATGATAATCCGGCTGCACTGCAAGTGGCAATGAAGGAAAACCTAAATCTCACCTCGACGGAATTCACAATGTTGTACTCAATCTACTCGTGGCCCAACGTCGTGCTGTGCTTTATTGGCGGATTTCTGATTGATCGTGTATTTGGTATTCGGTTAGGAACAATCATTTACCTGTTTATCGTTGTTATCGGTCAATTGGTATTCTCCGTTGGAGGACTTTTGGATACATTCTGGATGATGATTGCTGGCCGTTTTGTATTCGGAATCGGTGCCGAATCATTAGCGGTAGCACAAAACAACTATGCTGTTCTCTGGTTCAAAGGAAAGGAGCTAAACATGGTGTTCGGTCTGCAATTGTCGTTTGCACGTGTCGGCAGCACTGTGAACTTCTTAGTTATGCAACCTATATACAGATATGTGACGCAGTTTTACGAGAGTTATACAGCGGTGGGAGTAGTGCTGTTGCTCGCGGGCCTCACATGTGTGGTGTCCTTTATATGCGCACTTATATTAGGTTAGTCTTTTATGATTTATTAGTTTGACTGATCTAATAATGCAATATTGAACTTGCAGGGTGGATGGATAAACGCGCAGAACGAATTCTACGTCGAAATAACAATCCTTCGGGTGAAATTCCTAAACTAACAGATGTTTTCACGTTTAAAGTATCTTTCTGGATGGTATCGGTAATCTGTGTAGCCTATTACGTGGCCATATTCCCATTTATTTCGGTGGCTCAGTAAGTTGATAAATACTACTGAAATTATGTTGACATTATGTAAAAATGAAAATCTTTTGCAGGGATTTCTTCATAAAGAAGTTCAATTTCACTCCGGATCAAGCAAATCAAGTCAGTTCCATTGTGTACTTGATATCAGCTGTTGCAAGTCCGGTGTTTGGTTTTACAATCGATAAAACTGGACGCAACGTGGGATGGGTATTTCTGGCAACAGTCTCAACAATTGGTGCACATTCCTTAATGGCGTTTACCTATGCAAATCCATATTTTGGCATGGTTTTGATGGGCTTGTCATACTCTATGTTGGCTGCAAGTTTGTGGCCCTTAATAGCTCTCATCATTCCTGAATACCAACTGGGAACGGCCTATGGATTGTAAGTTTTAAATATAATTTATTTTTCTGGGATAAATCGAGGACTGATCCGATCTAACCAAAGTGCACGGGGTTTGATAATTAACACATCTCATAATAATAGTCATAAGGCATTCATTACTATTTATTTATTGGAGTAATAATGATTAATCCCTTAAAATATTGTTTTGCTTATAATATACCAACAATAAAATAGCTAATTTTTTGTGGATCAGTTCACATTCAAATTTAGTTGCAAATTTTCAAGGTTCTATTATTTTTCTTGCATGATATTAGCATCAAACAAAAACTATTCCTAAATTAAAATTTGAGTTTGACATAATCTAAAACCTTCAGCTCCTTGAGCTTATATTTATTTTGGTTTTTATTAAAAACCTTTTAGACTATTGTATAACTAATGTAAGAAGCATGTTGCTTGTATGTCTTAATATTGATCGTGTTTTATCCATTAAAAGCTTTTCTGTGGTTTCTTCCTAGTTCCCTTTTACCTGTTTCATATCTTACGAACAGAGAATAATGCATAATTTATCTATTATTTAGCTGTCAATCTGTTCAGAACCTTGGTTTAGCTCTTGTCACAATGTTTTCGGGCATGATCCTCGACAGTTGTAATCACCAGTACATATGGCTGCAGTTGTTCTTCATTGGATGGCTTACAAGTAAGTTTAAATAAAGTGAGTTATGCGAACATTTATAAATAAATAAAATTTATCTTTCAGTTGCCCTGATAGCGACATGTGTGATGTGGGGTTATGACAAAAGAACTAAAGGAAATCTCAACATGTCACCACGTCAAAGGAACGATTACAATAGGTTAAATTAAGTTTGCATCACCCGTAAGTGCTTGCCCCTTCATAGAATTTGTTCTTTTAGTAAAATCGGTCACGAAGGAAATCGCGTACGACACGGAGACGATCTCTATAGTAGTGACCAGGAACCACTCCTGGATAATTAACTAGTACACACTTAGACCATATATATAAATAAATTTTCTGAGTCCTAACCACCTGTTTGCCACCTAAAAAAGAATATTTTACTAAACTAAAAAAAATAATATAGAAAAGAATAGGCAAACCTAAAAGATTTTATCGTCCGTTAAACAAAATCAAATCATATCAAAAAGTATATAGGTATGTTAGATGTTATTACGTTTTAAACTTTCGGATAGTAGCTTGCGATGCTTCTTTTATATACCCTAGGTAGCCTGAAACTAAATTGTTCGTTTACTTTTTACTGTCTTAAGTTCACCAATCTTTTATTTTTGTTTGTTGAGAAAGTTTTATTATTTTTTCTATATTTGTATGTACCGATGTTTATTTTTTATCATGATTGAGCAAATATATTGTTTTAACCTTTTTATACATATACACATATACTAGAATATATTTTCTATAGTTTTTACAACTCAAATAGATTAAATATTATTGTACAGGACATTTAAAAATTATTTTACAATATTAAACAAGATATTTGAGAGATGATAATGTTAATCTGTTTTAAAATGATAAAATATTTACTATTTATAGATAAGATGAAACTTTTTTCGAAAACAAAATAAATATAAATGTGATGCAAATAAAACATTTTTCCGACTTATTTATTTCTTTCTTTGTAAAGGGCTTCCAGGACCAAGGGTGTTTTAGAAGATCGGATAGATTTTTGCTAAAATATTTAATCAAATTACCCAGCGGCCTAGTTATGTTTAAATGTTCAAGAAAGTGTTGTTATAAGCAGCTGTCAAATATTGAATGGTTGTATCGGACGTAAGATGTAAGTACACCGTAAATACCAAACTATGTGACATTTGACGTTTGAAACGGTTTGAACTGTTTTAAAACAAAAGAAACCTGTTCGTGAACGGAGAATTTTCAAAGTTTTTCACAGAATGCTACGAATTTTAGTACAAGAATCTTACTTTGGGATGAAAATTGTCAAATCAGTGTATTTCAGCGTTTTTTTTTTAACCCCCTCAAGTACTTTTTCGTAATTTCGACTTTCTCTGAGAGACTAATTTGACAACCTAGGAATTTTAGTGAAAAAGTTCGTGAACGAGCTATGTAATAGGTCTGTTCCCTTACATTTTATACTAAAAATCGAAAATTTACTCTCTATCAGAGAGGGACAAGAATTTGAAAAGTCATAGACGTTACTACCCTTTTTAATGCATTGAAATATCGAGAGCATGATACCTATCCTTTTTTTTTTAATTTTTCACTTTAATTTTTACAGTTAACTCAAACTCCAGTCAGAGAACAACAAGTCTGTTCCCGTACTGACTAAAACTACAGAAATCTAAAATATTTAGGAAAAATATCGAGTTCCTGTTCCCGTACGTCAAAGTTTCGCAGAAGAGGGAGCTCATGAGAGAGTAAGAAATTTCCCAATGCTGCGAATTTCAGTCCAAGAAATTTGGGCAAAAATATGAGTTCTGTCAAATGGTTGTGCTGTTTTTGGCAAAAAAATAATAATTTGAAGTAAATGAATACAAACAAAGTTACGTCTAAAAAGTAAGCAGCTTTTTTGTTTAACCCGTACAGATTTGTCTTTCTCTGAGAGAACTTTACCCGCATTCTTAGAAATTTGGCAAGCTTCGAATTTTAGTTCAGAAAGTACGGGAACAGACCTAACAATTTTTACTAACAGAGTAAGAGTTCGTAACTTTTGTCATGGCGAGGAAATGTTTTACTTTCTCTCTTTTGATGTAAGGTCTTTACTGAAAATTCCATTTGTACGACGCATTTCTTGCGAGGCAATAAACAAATTATCATTTCAGTTTTCACAGCAATTTTACATTTTATCACTTCAGGAGCGTGTCTTTATATAAAAATTGGCCAAATTCGATCAAATTACAAAACGCCTACGATGATTTGGTCCGAGCTTTCTTCTCTTCATTTATCAACTCAGATTTACAGATCGAAATCATAGACTATAGTCTCAGCTGTCTACGCTAAAACATCAATTTTGAAAGAACGTACGAAATTGTTGTTTATATTTCTGAAAACCATACTTAGATAGAAAAAATGATCAAAAATCGTTAAAGCCTCATTTTAAATTGGCTTTTGATAAAAAGCTAAAATAATTCCAAGTGAAGTCTGTCTGCTCAATTTCTCTTCACTGGCAACCAATGAGTTTGGATGCCTCAATAAAACTCATCTTCTTTATACGTGTGCTTGAAAATCCACGAACGAATTATTTTTTGACTAACTGTATACTTACTTGAAAAAGCATTCAACAGGTAAAGCTGTTGTATGGTTTTATCGCCACCATCAATTGATGACACTTCGAAACGATCCACCCTGTAGTTTTCCCATCTCTGCTTTGATTGGATGTTCCATCCATACGAAAAGTAAAAAGTTTTCTTGCTGACGGACTGTGAAAATTTTAGGTGAGTATGTCCTCAAAAATCCCCCAAACTCGATGAAAAGTGTAAACTATTTTATTTGAATATGTGTTCCATCGAATTGTGATGAAGTTTCCACTGAAATACGCCCGAATATATGTGCAATTTGCATTTTTGTGTTGTGACGAAGTTGCAATCTCTTGACAGAATTTTCCCTATTGTATGTGCCTGTGATTCAGTTCAGTCTTTTGTTTCTATTCTCGTCATATGATTCAAGTTGTTGCGAAAGAGACAAACGTACGAATTGGGTGGGTGGTGGTGGAAGCACACTCAGGAGGCCCACCATCAATTTTGGAAGTTTTGATTTTTTTTTTTCTTCTCGTTTTTGATTTGACAATCATGGTTTGGTTTTGGTTATGATTTGCTTGTGTGGTTGGGTTGAAGATTTTCCAAATTATATTCACGAAGGCGGCCGAAGGTGATTGTTTGTTTTTAATTTGTTATTGGGGTTACTATTTGGTAAATTACATTTCAGGGTTATTTCATGTGCATTCTTCTGTTGGTTGAAGTGGGAGCTTGCCTTGTGCATATTCTTCCTGGATGTGGGAAGATTTTATAGATTTTCCTATTCGCTTCTGCCACGATAGCAATTAATGTGATAAAGTGTAGAAATTTTGAAAGTAGAGTCATTGCATTCGCAGTCTAATGGCAGATGGACTTATTTGGTTGAAAACTAATTAGTATTCCCTCTACTTCTGAAGTGATAAAATACTCGCAAACAATAGACTGTCTTCAGTGGTTTCGCTAATTAGACGATTGAACTCTTTTTATTTTATTTTTTACTAATGACACGTTACATCCCAATTGAAAGAGACAAACGTTAATTATATACGATCGACTAGATCCAGAGCCATAAAGTGAGAGTGGAGTGAATGTAGTTTGGTATGAGGAAGTATTAATTGAATGAAGTAATTACATTCAAGAAGTAGGTACATAGTATAGATTCCATTGCGTTGATCTCTGACTTGTGTGTCTGCGTGTGGAACATTTCACTTAGGTCGATAAGAGAAGAGATTACTTCTATCTACTGCACTCTAATAACTTTGTTGCGGCATGCCAAATCAAAGTTACATTCGATAACGCTTTAGATCCAAAGGCCCGGCTTCTTTAGCAACCGACTTCGCCATCATTTTGATTTAAAACGAAGTATGACTGGACTTTCTGTCTCATCTTTTGTTTTTTTGTTTTATTTTTGATGTTGGTTACTCAAAAATCTTCAATTACAAGCTAGTATGTATTTGTTGTCATTTGCGGCTTGTTCTTCCTTCACGATAAGACTGCATTATCTTTCTGGGCATGCTATCTTCGCATGCAATTTTTTGTTTCATTTGACATCGTCTTGATAATTTAAAATGTCACGACCGTATCTTATCTGTGCATAGCTGTCCATCTTACTCCTTAGCACTTCAGAATAACCAATAATTTAGCTTTTTTCTTCATATGGCAGTTTGGTATTAATATCCGTTGATCATTCTAAGTTTTTAGAAAAGCTAACAGGCTTTCCAAATGTACTCACCTTTAAGCGTTACGGAAATAAGTTCCGTGACTCTTATTGTATTATAATTTTACCACCCTTAACAAAGCTTAGACTTAGACAACAATTTTCGCACATGCCCGCCATAATCCTATGACAAACATAAACATTATCAACTTGTACGCAGTTAAATATCTCCAGCCAATGTAAGACTAAGCAGCCTTGGTATGAATTTGCCTGTCCGTTTCAAAGTTGAACAGCTGTCCCTATATGTATCTCTTAAGAAAATGTCACCTACTTGTCGCCTATCTGCGCCTGTTTCTCAACAAATACCTCTCATAGTCTTGTTTTCGTGCGGTCTGTCTCATCACTGTTATCTCACTATCCAAATAATATTCGAAAGATAAAGCACACTCGCGCTAAGTATCTGAATCCACTTCTGTGCACACATAACGACCGCATGAGTGCTCTTTCTGCCGTTCGCCTTGTTTTTAACGTAATGAGCAGCAAAGAAAATAAGGGCACACAGCACCCTTGCTCTAATATTGATTTTCAGGTGTGAAGGGGAGAAAATTGCATCTTGTTCCACTTGCACACATTTTCTTCTTAGTTTATATGGCTTCCTCTGCATTCGATATTAATCAAGTTGAAAGCTATTCTTCTTCTTCACTATTTGAGCCGAAACAACGAGAACGTGTTAGAATCTGCATCGAAATTTGTATTTTCATTTAAAAACTAATTCTCTCTACTACTTGCAGGGGGAGGTGCGAACGAAAGTGATTTGTCTTTAATTCGAAGAGATCTTCGCTTCAATTAATTTTTTTTTTATTTTCAACAAATAAAAAGAAAAGAAACAAAACAACCTACGTAACTTTGCAAAACCACATTGGAACATCTTCATCGGGTTTTGTTACAAAGGAAAACTCTTACTCACAAATTTAAACATATACAGGTTACCAATATATCTACAAACAGACAAAAAAAAAAAACAAGAAAATGGCTCACGTCGGACGTACAGTGAAAAATTTAGAGGCACCACGTCCACTGAAATCTCAATCGAGATCGAATTTGAAAAACAATTTCATGCTCATCGAAGAACTCATTCAGCTCATTGAAAATGTTGCCTTGAATCTGGCCTCGGGTATAAATAACCCAGAGCCAATGGTATCTCTTGTGCAGAATTTACGGGCGCACGGACCGCAGTTAGAAAATGTTTCTAAGGATACGCTCGATAGAGCATTTGTAGTGTTTCGGAATGCTTCACAGGATGAGCGACTGAACATTATGACCAGACTGAATCTACTCGAACTGATTGAATTGCGAGCCAAAGGCTGGGAGGACAACGGCTTCAATTCATATTATAAAAGTAAAGCAACAAATGTTGAGGTAAGTTTTTCTTTTTTATGCAATTTCTAAGGAGTTAATAATCATTATTTTGTTTGTTTTAGCCCGAAAATGCAAATAATCACACAGTTGTTGATCAATCATCAGAGTATATAAGCACCTCCCCCACAATGGGTGGAGTTAATACACCACGACTTCAGCAAACACAGCTCCTTGGTCCCGGCGAAATCATCCGCAACTCTGGTAAATTTCCCAAACCGACGAAAATCCCTGGAAAAACTTATTGCAAAGATGAGGTTGTCATCCGAAATGCTGATTCTGGCAAAGGTGAGTTGAACTTTTGCTCTTTCAGTTTGATTTACTCTCTATTCAATGTCCTCAAAAAAAAACAAAGTGACTGAAGTGAATTATGATTTCGATTTACCTTTTTTTCGTGAATTAAGTTATGGGCATTAAGGGAAGGCGAGTCCATATGATTGAGGAGTTAAGTGAAACGATAATATCTTTCCAAAGAGGTAAAGAAATCATACATAGTTGCTAACAGAAAAAAACAATCAAACTTATAATACATTGTCATAAAATGTGAGCGTGTGTGAGCATTTTATTTTTGTTTGCAACCCATAATACATTATATTTAACCCTCAATCATCAACAGCTAAGAAGATTAATGCAAATTTTGTTACTTATGTGCGATGAATGTTCATTTTATGTGGTACTATTACTTTAATTTTGTTTTTTTATTATTTTCAAAACTGTAACAATCAAAATATAAACTAAAAACACAGACTAATTAAGATTAAAGGTGAAGCTGTACATGTAGATTTAAAATTTTATTTTGTTGCCCATTAGAGGGTTCATGCAAAGGGCATCTTCGAAAAAAAAAAAAGATGACGTTGTCTTTTGATGGTCATTGGCTGAAGGTTTATTGCAATATCCATATACATATGTATGTGTCTACACATAAGGAGTAAATACTTATACATATTCAGCTGTTTGATTACAACAATTGCCTATTGTATGCCACTGTCTTACAAGATCAGCAGATTCTTTCTGTTATTAGATTTTATCAACAAGTTAACACACAATACACTCGTAAGTTTTCAAGACCGATAACACAGAGACAGAAATTTGCCAATGTTTATATATGGCTTACTTAAATTAATATCTGACTTACTTATTTATGTCCTGTATCCCCTTGTGGGTCCTAGAGCGCTTACAATGCCTGTGCGCATCGTGTGCGGTTTCTACAAATTTGCCTAAGCTCTCCCCAGCTCTTTCCCAGTTGCGGTGCTTCCTTCTCGACTTCCATTCGCTGTTCCATTCAATCTCGTTGCATTGCATTGCTATGGACCTGTGACCTTTTCGGAGAGTTTGACCAATTCCTTTCAACTTTAGTCGTTGGATGATAGTGCCTATAGGTTCCTGAATCCTGACCCCTTTTCTGGTAGAGGTGTTCATTAGAGAAGTTTGCAGTTCGCTCGTGATAGTGGCGGTCACTCTTCAGGTACCACATCCATATAGCAGTATGCATTCAACGGTGGAACGGAAGAAGCTTAGTGTTTAAATTAATTCAATTACTGCGCCAAATTGTGGATAGCATCGCAAACGCAGATTTTGCTTTGCTTATATCCAGTTCTGTTCCGTCTTCGGTTGAGGCAATACTTCCAAGGTATCTCTCAACCCTTTGTGCAGCAATGCATATATGTACATATAAGTTGATGACCTCGGTCTTCGACTGATCATTTTTGTTTTTGCCGAGTTAATTTTCAGCCCAACGTCTGCTTCCCTTTCCACATTTGCTATCATTTGGTGAGGGTGCATTATTCTGGAAGACAGAAGGTATATATCGTCGGCGTAATCGATGTGTTTGAGTTCAGATGTAAGAGTCCACCGAATTTTTCCATTTCCGGTTGATAAGGTCGCATTTAACACATCACTGATCTGATCAAACAAACAAACACTTTGTGGAAAGAATAATGGCGATTGGGAAGGATGATGAATCTTATTCAAGGGTGTTGAGTGTTCTACTTGAAGTCACTCAAATTAGCAGTGGCACAGGTTAGCGTGGCAGCTAGCGCCCAGATACAGATGGGCACTTAGGCCTAAAAGGCTCATTGTGATACCACCGGATCAGTAAACACAGCCAATTACTACAAACCACGACACTACAATGAGAGACAGAGGACCAGTACAAATATATTACCAGATACAATTACACTTAGAAGAGGTTCTGCCACTGGGTCAGGAGAACCAACCGGAGCTTTTAATAAAGCGTAGAAGGTGCTTGATGAGTACACCAGTCAGGTCACAGAGGTCGTTAAAGAAGAAGGAGCCCAGGTGGAGGTTTTTTTCTTGACGCTAAGGCAGGGCAGTTGCAGAGAAGATGACAACTCCGACAAAAATCGTTAGATGGGAGGTCCAGACGTCTAGACGTATATGCCGATTAGGCAGTGTCCCGTGAGGACACCGATGATGGTGCTCAGGTCTGGACGCTTCAGAAGCAACAGTTCTTTTGAACGTTTCTGGTTAAGGTTAGGCCAGAGCTCTCTCGAGATTCTGAAGGGGCAATGAGCCCAGCGAGCATTGGCTTTCCTTATAGCATCAAGTTTGAGCAGGTGATTATAGGTAGCAATTGGCATACCAATTCCCGTCCTTACGGATTCAGTTGGGAGGGTAGTTCCAAGTTTGGCAATTTCATCAGCCTTACAGTGCCCTGGAATATCCCTATGGCCTGGCACCCAACATAGGTGAATGTTATATTGTTCCGAGATCTCCATCAGAGATGAACGGCAATCTTTTACGACCATTGATGTGGTTGTGGGTGATTCCAGAGATTTAATGGCAGCCTGACTGTCTGTGAAAATGCTAATATCCGTGGCAGATAGCACATTACACTTCAGCCATGACAGGGCTTCTTTGATTGCCATAATTTCCACTTGAAAAATGCTACAATGGTCAGGGAGGCGGAAGGAGATGCTTAAGCTAAGCATAGAGGAGTATACACCACCACCAACTCCATCTGAGGTCTTAGATCCATCAGTGTAGATGTGAATCGTTCCGACATCCACCTGCTCCACATTAGACCATGTTTCACGAGCTGGGATTGATGTACGGAAGTTCTGACCACCTAAAGTTTAGCGGGGGTGTAGCAGTGGCATATCACTGGACACAAATTTTGATCGAACTTTACATTGCACGCAAAGAATTAAAAAAAAAAAGTAAACTTAAGGTTGCTCAGGTTCTAGGAGAAGTAGAATTCTTGCATTGGGTATTGGATTTGATATTTTTGTGTATCCGATATTTAAACTTACATTGTTATTGTTACATAGGAAGGCTGCTGTTTTTAGTCGGACCAAAGGCAGCTTCTCTTTGTTATGGAGGAGGTTATATTCCATTTTTTATGTTGTATCTTATACCAATCGTGTAGCAGCATGTAATTGATGTTGTTGCGTTGAAAAGAGCATGTATTTTATATCACAAAACAAGAGTACACCATCCGCACATACCTACATTCCCTAACATACATTATTCATAACTCATTTACATACATACTACCCTAAAAGAAATCCTAAAACATCCCTTGGTTAACATTATATTATACTCGCGAGCTTTAATCATTATGTTCATATGTATATGCACGTTCCCTAAAGATGTTGATGCCATGGTATTTTTTAACTTGTCTTTGTTTTCACACTCAAATCTAGTGAATCCCGGAGCCAAAGAGAGATTGGTGCAGATAACTGGACCAAGTGAGGAGAAGATAAAGTCAGTTTAAATCTGTCTATAGATGAAATGAAAGAAGTATAATTTTTTTAATTGCTTTATAGTTACGCTAAGCAACTCATCGAAGACACAATTCGTAGGAATGCATCGCCTGTTCGTTTGGACCCATCAATGGGTGGCGGACATAGCGGTGGTGGTGCTGGAGGTTCATGCAGTTCTCTTGCTTCATCCGCATCGGATGAAGCCCAACCGAGAACTGGTGGTGGCGGAAGCAATCATAATTTAGCCAATCGTTTGAGCTTAAATTCAACATCGGCGGGAAATTTCATTACTGGTTCGGCCAATAATCAAACTTTGATGGCATCTACACCAACGAATAAGATGATGCGCAACAATCAACAAGCGTTGCTTCACTCGTTCTCAACAAATGATGCATCGCTTGGCGAATATAAGTACACAGTGAATGTGGGTCAGCATTTGATTAAAATTACAGGAGATTGCTGCGATTTAGTCAGGGTGAGTGATTTTAATAAATATTTAAGTTTTATTAGACAAAATTGTTGACGAAAAAGAGGATGTGGTCATTCATTCTCTTCAATTGTAATAATTGAACGAAAACAACTTCCGCCACAAGCAAAACGAATGAATGTATTGGAATTAGGTCCACAATGACTTACCGATTGAACCAGTAAACTTTGCTTGAAGGAACAAGTTCATATAGCCGTTTCCGGAGTATAATTACTACGTCTAAAAATGTCTTTGTTTCAATTGTGTACTTATATTCCGTTCACACGTTACTCGTTTACGGAGGACTTGATTCGATCCCTGATTTACTTTCGGTGTTAAAAAAAAAAATACTATTGCATCCATATTCTTTTAGAATTTGATTCTAAATGAACATTTTAATTCACAGGTAGCTAAATTGGTTCTGGACGACTATTTCAGCAGTAATGAGTTTCTGGCGTCTGTAGAAGCTGGTGCAGCCTTTGATGGGTCAATTGTTAGCCCAATTTCCACACCAAGTACTCCAATGGGAGCACCCCAGTTTATGATGGGAACACCCCTTCAAATGGCACCACCATTGGCCGACAGTGGCATTGGACTAAACTACATGGCTGGACAGATTTCAAATACAATGACCGAGGGCGACGATGATGTCTTTGTAGACTCAAATGGTGTGTATTTGGTTTTTTGTCTTGTTTTTATCTAAAAAGAAATATTTTTTTGTAATAGCTACATCATCATCGCTAAGCAATGGTCTAGCCCGGTCAAGGAGAAGTCATTTCTCACGTAAAGACTCAACGCCCGAAGCTAATCGTACCAAGAGTGAAGGATCAAATGCTGACGCTGGTAAATAATACAAATCACCGGTTGTATGGTAACTTCGTATATCATAAAGAAACAAAATTAACCATTTTCAGTGCGAATTGTCCACGAGTATGAACATTTATTGTTCTATTCGAAAAGCCCACATTCATGGGCACTGCCCGGTGATTGGCAAAAAATCTGTGAGAAATTTCCAGCGATCATAAGGAATAAGGTAACGCATGCCACTTCTCCTTCTACTGCCACTACTACAGATAGGAATTACGATGATATCATATGCACATTGCCACCGAGTATTAAACGCAAAGGCTTCTTTAGTCGCAGCACATATAGCATTGATGAAGGCTCATCCAATGAATTTAATAACAATAATAACAATAACAGTATTACTAGCAATAATAACAATGAGATTTCCAAAGATATTCTAAAATATGAAAAGAATCCTAACACTGCAGGCAGTGGACGATTCAGGGGTGACGATAACAAACAGAATAACTCCACTCGACCAAAGCTTTCAATGGACTTTCGTTCGAATTCCACATGTGACTAACTATAGTTTTAGTTTTGTGACTAATCGATTTTATTTTATTTTTCTTTTTTATTATTACTATTATTATTGGGAAGCGAAAGCGTGCTCTATTTTTATTTTATTTTTTTCTTTAAGCCCTTGGAGGATGGAAATTATTTTGAAATAATTTAAATGAAAGAGGCTATAAAATGAATTTTTTTTTTTTTTTAAAGAAAGTTAGATCGTCTCGTGTTATTTTATGAAACAAAAAATTGTATGTTTTTTTACTACGTATATCGGCAAAGTGCTTATCAAATGAGTAGTTGTGTCTGTAGTTCATTGCA
This sequence comes from Chalcosyrphus nemorum, assembly GCA_949716465.1. NCBI lineage: Eukaryota > Metazoa > Arthropoda > Insecta > Diptera > Syrphidae > Chalcosyrphus > Chalcosyrphus nemorum. Next base: position 51,755,377 of record OX454335.1, read on the forward strand.
AAAACTAAATGTTTCTTAAAATATAGCATAGAATTGATTTTGCGTAGTTGATTTCATTTGATTTTCGCACAGTAAATATGTGAAGCAGTTAATCTCAACAGTCTCACCTATTCTTCGTGATGATTTAAAGTAAAAATTTACTAAAAGTTGCAAACTTGTCTAATTGATTTAGAAATTACGCGCTCTTAGGGCTCATCTTTTTTTAGCACCTACTTAAAGTATTACCCAAAAATCAAAAACTATTTATGAATACATTTATAATATAAGAATATGTTTTCTTGTCCAATCCCAATGAGTTGACGGGTGTCTTTTTTGTCGTTACAAACTGAAACCATTTTTCTTTATATAATTGAAGCTGGTTCACGCTGTTTAAAAAGAAAACTGTTGGATGAAAGACATCAATACAAATATCGCTTGGTGATGTTTAAAATAATTTCTACTAATTTATTATCGTGACATTTTAGGTGGCACATTTCTACAATGTCGTTTCAAACCATTCCAAAATGATTGCTAAAATACACTATATTTATTAAGTACCAACAGAAACTAGTAAAAAGCAATCTCTACTCGTAGTTTCAGTGAGATCTCAAACAATAACCTGCATTCCGCTTGTCGTTTAAATTATCAAACACGATTCAAAATAGATATGGCCCAGTCCAGAATCAGGGATGCATAAAAAATATCTAAATTATTACTTTTATTTCCGTGCATTAAAATTCAAAATATTGACATCAGTAGCAGACAAAAAAACAAGAATACATAAAAATCTGAAAGTATTACACAAAAAAAAAAAACAAAATCAAAGCAAAATTTAAAAGAAATGAATCTGTGTTTTGGCTGTGAAACAGATGAAAAAAAAAATTGAGAAAAATAGCAATATATTAAAAGAAGAAAAAAAAAAACAAAATAAAAAACTCTGTAAAACAGACGTAAATTCAAAAAAAAAAAAAAAAAAACGATATACACATGATAAATATATATATTTTTGTATTTAATATACATTACAGGAGGTTTAAAATATGATTAAAAAAAAAAGAAAATGAAAAAAACAACAAAAAGGAAGAAATGAAATATATATTTAATTTAATCTGTTTTATACTCGGGGGTTGTACTTAATTAGTTTATGTTTTTTTGTTTTTTTTTTGCTCATATTTTTAATATGGTTTTTGTTGTTGTTTTACTGTATATACATACATATAGGTATATGCCCCACTACCTTTTTAATAATAAAGTATATAATTTAAATCATCTAAATATATTTGCGTTTATTAATCGCATGCCTACCATCGAATCAATACAGCTATTATCAGGTAACAGGATAAGGATGAAAATCTTTTCAGAATCTATTTATAATTAAATGAAATATCATAAATTAATAAGAGTAAAAATTGGGCTATTTTTTCTGATGAAGATTTGAATGTATTCTATTTGCTTTTATATGTACATATGTGTTTTTTTAATATTTAATAGTTTTAATACATAATTACAATATCTGTCTGTTGATAGGCCTCTACTTTTATATGAAAAGTCTATTTAGGCTGAAAACACACCGGATCAGACAAGGAAACATTTCTTAATCCAACACACAGATTTTTCTATCTCGCTTGGTGTGTGTTGAGATGAAACAAAACCGAGTTGGGTACTGTCCATAATAATTTTATTTGAATGATATTTATTTTTGTAATTATATATTTGACCTCTTGCCTCGAAAAAATATATTTACCTTTCTGCGTCTAAGTCTATTATGAATAAAAACTCAAATAAATTACCACCAGTGCAAAGGAAACCACAACAACAACCAATTAATGTCTTTGAAAGACAACGATCCAGCTATCGACAACTAGACACATTTTCCTATCTATCCTTGTTGTGTGTTGTGCCATAAGCAGATGTGCAATAATCGACAACCACGGTGGTTGCAGTCATGTTCGTCTCGTTCAGTGTGTGTTAGCCGTATGCAACCCCATGTATTGTCGACAACCAGTCATGGTGCGCATCGAGATAAGGACAGATTTTTTGTCTGTCTTCTTTGGTGTGTGCTCGGTCATAAGAGTCAATGGATTTGTGTTGGATAAGACAAGAAAAGACGTATTGTCTGATCTGCTGTGTTTTTAGCCTTAGTGGACAGCACTATCTCAGGGGAAGGTTCAAAGAGGATTTATCTTTGCATCAACGAAACTCTAAAACGACTACCTCCGCCGCCTACTCCAGAGTACGAGCTCTGCGACAAAATGCGCGTGCGCCCAGTACCGAGCGATGGAGCCCGCTCCCCGTTAGTAGTTTTAATTCTTTTCCACGGTATTTTCGTTCGAGCGAAAACTATTGTACACTCCAGCACGTTCCAGTTTCTCGTGGTATTTCGTACTTGATTGCCCACTAGAGACAAACTTTAAGAACGCGTAATTTCGCAAGTGAAAGACTTAATCAAATTTTGGTACCACGTTCCTAGCGCACGGGATTTCACTCGGATACTCTACTCCGGAGCGTTAAACCCTTACGTGTAAAGGCCACTATTATCTACAAACAATAGGCAGCTTCAATCGTTGTCTGTTTTCCTGTCTTCAATCTGCAGCAATTCTAGCCATTCCTCCATTCTAAATCAGTAAAAGGGTAACCCATTTACCCCCGCTCAAACTAAATTTAATCAATGGTCCCGTACATCCATCCCAGCTCGAGATTAGTGGTTTAATCAAGAGCAAGTGGATGTCGGGTCGGCCCATACATATGTGTATGCATGTTTACAGATTGTTCCAAGAGCACTAATGGTTAAGATATCTGAATAATTCATCTATGCTACTGCGCACAGTATTCAAAATCAGACCTGATAAAATGGGAAATGATCCTTACTAGGTGTAAAGGGGGACCACGGAACTATGGCCGTTTATCTGCACTTATTTCACTAAGCCGTTGAGTATTATTATCGGCGTTTTCAGAGGTCACTGCCTCATTGGTCCGCAAGCTAAGCTTTAAGGCCTCCCTTCAAATGAATTCTATAGGAGTGCAGAGAAAATGAAACACATATTATACATATGTGAATATTATACACTATTCTTATTTCATCAGAAAAAAATAGCATATAATTCATGATTCCAAATAACTAACACAAATAAATGCTCTAATTCAAACCAATTGAATGAGGCATGATTTTTGCTTGCACTAAATCCATCACCACGTGTAACCTTTAACTGGCGAGTCTCACACCAATCATCAAAAATCATACTAAATCGCTTGTGCTTCATTGTGTCCATCTTGGTTAACCGTGGTAAGCTTAACGATGCTCGTGCTTTAAGATTTCCCCCCCACAAACCCCAGGTAAGCCTTCATACATTATTTAATCAACATTAGTGTTGTTATTTTACAAACGAAACTAATATTTTGCTCACTTTTACACAAACTCGCCACCACACACACACAAATACATACCTAACAAGCTCATCTAATTTGCAATATAATATTCTTCTTTCGCAGAATATCAACGATGAGACCCATCGATTTGACGGTGAAAAATACTTGCAGCTGGTAAAATCTGCCAGCAAACGAAATATAGCGGCAGCTGATGAAACGACAAATGATACAGACAACCCCCAGGATAACGAATGAATGAAGATTTAATTGTCTTTTCAATTTTTTTCTTAAAATGATCCTTCTTTCATTTATTATTTTATTTTTTTTTATTCAATACCACTTTTACAGCCCAAAATTTATTCGGCGAAGCTTTTTATTAGAAGAAGAAGATGCTTAAATTTATCTCTCCAAAAAAAAAGAAAACAATCGAACACTGAAAGTTATTAAACAAAAGTGAAACAGTTAGACTTAGTTTTATACCACATACATACACATTTATAAACGAAAAAAAAAATGTTTCTTACTTTATTTTTGTATTAGCACAACTTTCGATTTTATTTTCTTTATGTATTTTGGTTTATTTTATTTTTTTTGTGAAAGTTGTTCTCTTTTTTTTTTAAAAAAAAAAACCTATTTGACAACTCAGTAGTGAACTTAATATTTCATATAGCAATTATTAGATATACATACTTATGTATAGGTATATACTAACGTGATTTTATCCTAAACCAAAAAAAAAATAGGGCTCGGGAATGCAAGGTCTTTGTCGATATCTATGTCGGCTTAATGTCAGTTTACTCTTCTTGAAAGGCTTTCAAAAACATGACATTGAATCGACAAAGATTAAGCGATAAAGTTTGTGGTATCGTGGGCCTAAATAGAAATTCCCAATTTAAAAATAAGCAGAACTAGTGAAACTTCATATTTTATCGCCTCTAACACTAAACAAGCTAAAAGAATTCACGGCTTCTCAAGTTGAAACTCATATCACAAGGTTGGGTATTCTTGATTTACATCTACCAATAGGTCTGTTCGCGTACTTTCTAAGCGTGGGGGTAAAATTCTCTCAGAGAAAGACTAATCTCTAAAGTCCGGGAACGGGTTGAACAAAAAATCTGCCTACTGCTTAGGCGTCAATCTTTTGTGTATTGTTTTACTTCCATTTATTTTCATTTCTTTTACCATCGAACAACAACACAACGAACTCAAATTTGCCCAAAGAAATTTCTTGGATTCTCAGTATGGAGAAGTTTCTTACTCTCTCGTGAACACTCTCTTCTGTAAAAACTGAGAAACTTTGACGTACGGGAACAGAAATTGACTAGTTTTTGTAGATTTGTGTTTTTTTTAGTCAGTACAGGAGCAGACCTAATACATATATATCAAGTGCTTTCTTTTGTTCAAGCAACAGACCTCTGTCACTTTGATTTTTTATGAACAAAAAGTTTTGCATCGTTGTTTATCTTTTTCTCTTATATATATATCGTTAAAGGCGTTGCGAATTAGCAACTGAGCCCCAGGACTCTTCTTCAAGAAATAAAGACTTAATTTACTATTTTTCGACAGTTCTCCATCTTGTCAAATCTTTCCTTTCATTACGTAGTTGGTTCTTTACTTTTTTGTAAGTTTTTTACATTTATTTTACTGTTCTTAGGGTTCCTCTCCACTTCGGAGGTTATAAATCATCATGTTAAGTGTTTTTCTGTCTTGTACTACTCTCTATAGTTAGGCTATAGAAAGATTCTTCTTTTGTAACCGAGTCAAACCATTTGCGAAGTAATCTTTAGTAGATCCATACTTCAAAATCTTTCAGCCTTCCTATTTTTCTTCTGTGTAAAGCCCATGTTTCCGCTCTATATACGAGTAAAAGCACAAACGAGGCGTAGCATTTGACTAATCGTACTTTCAGGGAAAATTCTATTGAAGCTAGTCTTGCTTGCACGATTCTACATTTCAGATATTTCCTTATTTGGTCTTGCATTGCTGGTTATCACCTTTTTTCCACCTATGAGTTCTTGATTCGCTGTTCATAATTACAATTCTGATTGTTTTTGTTAAAAATTAAATACTGGTGTTGAGTTTAAGCCAAAATCGTTGCTAATAGAGTTAACCCTGTCTATCTTAGTGTTTAATTTTATAACAGTTGCCTTTTTTAAGAAAAAACTCCTTTGACCTTTTCACCTGACACCCTTTTCTTTTAATTTCTGTGATATTTTTGGGTTTCAACCCAAGCAACAAGTAGAGAGATTCTGTTAGTTTGTGTGCTAGAGGTGATTTAAATGCAAATAAATTAGTGATCTCTTTTTACTAGACAATACTTTACAAAATAATAGATTTTCAGTATACAATATGTTTGTCTGCATTATTGGGTTTATTCTTATTTATGTTTATTTTATTTTTTTCTTTAACCTCAACTGCCCTTACAGGGATCTTAATAATAAACTTATATGTTTTTTTGTTTCCTTATTATTTTTATAATTTATTTTATTTATTTAAACAAAGCATGCATCCATATAATGAAAAAAAATGTCTAGTCTTTTGAAATTATAAACAAGAAAAAAACATTTAAAATTTTATTATTATTATTTTTTTAAATAATCTCTAACGAAAGTCTTAATTTATCAAATAATAATATTTCTATAAACACTAGAGTTCTTATATTGTGTATAAGAAATAAAAAGAAAAAAAAAAACAAAATTAAATACTTTCCAAATATAATTTTTATTTTGTTTTTGTTTTATACTAGTGTATTAAAAAAAAAAATTATAATAGCGTTATTAAAGGATGCGATAGGTCCAGATGAGTGCCTTTTATTTAAAAAAAAAAACATGTATACATACAAAAGGTAAAAATTTTAATTTGCAATAAAGATAATTTTTGATACACTTTAAGAATAAATTGGGTTATTTAAATTTGTCGTTTATAATGATGATGTTTTGCTCAAAGGTATTCAGGAACACGTGGGGCTTCAACTAGCTGTGGTAGACTGGATATACATGGCGGTTGTAAGACCTATCCTCACATATGGATCACTAGCATGGTGGACGGTAATTGTACAACTTTCAAACCTCACCAAAATACAGAGGACGGTGTGCATCGGAATCATGGGATCAATGAGAAAAACATCGACGGTGGCAATGGAAACCATGCTTAGTTTCATTCTGCTTGACATTTATTGCAGTAGTCTTAACTGCTATAAGATTAAAGGAAGCCTTGCAGTGGTCATCGAGCCCTTACGACCACTCCTCCACTCTGTCCCGATGGGAGGCTACCCCAGTGGGTTGACGGAAACTGATCACATGAGCCCGATGCTAACATTCGAAAGGAGATTCAATACAAGGATACCTGACAGAATTTACAACTCCGATCGGTTCTGGCGTATTTACCGGCCATTGTGCCATTGGTCTTCACGAGGAACGATTCGGTGTGCTGCATCATGACTTTTGTTGAAGTTGCAGAGACGAAGAAGTAATCGAATCTATGGCGTGACTGTGCTGCCTTTTCCTATTGTCAGAAAAAAGGGACTATTTTTTTTAGAGTACTTTAAAAGGTTTTAAGTTAGCAGCTATTGTATGCACACGAAAAGTTAAAAAAAAAATCATTTTTCGCAGCTGGTTCCTCTAATCTCCAATCGTCACGATTCTAGAAGTCACGGCGAACATTAATTGTTAATTGAATTTCCTCCTTAAGAAAATCGTAAGCATTGGTAACATATGTAAATATCTTGCTCAAGCTTCTTATGTTCAATTCGATGGTCTTTAAAGAGCAGCCATTGCAAGAGTCAAATTGACTTACAACAAATTACAGAAGACAAACTCCAAATGTTATATGGCACCAATTTTTCTGAATTGGAACCTAATTGAAAAGCCCACCGTATTACTTTTATTAAAACACATGAGCTCGAGTTTGGAACCATACATTAAGTTTATTTTTTAACAAGACCTTTTAATTTACGCTTTTGTTGTTGGTGGAATCTCTCCAAGCAATTCTTTCCTCTTGTTTTTTCCTCGAAGAATAGCCTCTTTAAATAGATTGCAGTACAATTCAATTGCCGCCGGAGAGTCGTCGTTTCCAGGCACCGGATAAGTTATCAAATTTGGATTGCAGTTAGAGTCAACAATGCCAATTGTTGGAATGGCCATTTTTGCCGAATCCCTCACAGCGACATGTTGATGCAACACATTGTTCTGTGTGTTCAAGAATATGCAAAGATCTGGCAATCTGGTCACAGCACCGAACTGTACATTGGCATTGGTAAAGATGCCACCCCGCCAGAATCGTGTGTGTGAGAATTCTCCAGCTTCCATTGCCTTTTTCTCTACCAGATGGGCATTGAGTGCGTTACGGTTAAGGAAAAGAATAATTCCGTCACGGAAGGCTATATGAGCGGTTATGTTCAATGCATCCCGCAGGTGTTGTGCTGTTTTATCTAAATCGAATATAATGTGTCCCAATCGACTTCCGTAAACATAAGGAAGCATTCTTTCGTCCAGGGAACCCTCTTTGTGACCATAGTGCACTCGTGCATTAAACAGATCGCGTACGGTGAATAAATTGTGGACCTCAAAGTAATCCGGGTTTTGCAAGGCACGTTTTTCTATAAAATATATCGGTGATTAGAAATCAGCTGCAAGTAAACAGAATTATGTAAATCTACCGAATTCTGTAATGTCCTCAGGTTCAGTTTTGGTTGCCTCTTGGACTAGGCTCTGCTGACAACGCACAAATGACTGTGATGGTCGTGTGGCACACAGTCTGCCAACTGAAAATAGAATAGGCAGTTCACTTAGTATGTTTCAGATAAACAAATTTAATGGATATTACCACTTTTTATTGAATTCAAGATCATTTTGGAATCGGAAGAAAAACTAACCCAACACCGCAGCACACACTAAAATATTTTCACAAATCTTGACACTTGACACACGCATGACACTTTGTGAAAAAAGCAGGGTTGCTATGAGGGTTTAAATTTTCCTTATATGATCTTCCATTGGGCACACCCGAGTTTGTTTTCAAATCGGTGATTTGTCGCTTAGAGAAAATGAAAACTTTCTACTTTCAAATAACAAAATACTAAGAAATTAGTCCAAACAGGAACTATTTACATTATTACATTTAAGCCATTTGAAGATTAAAAAAAAATTATTTCTCACAGCGTACAACTTTTGAGCATTAAATATAAGAAAAATTAAATAATCAACTCCCAAACAGAGTTTCATATTTGGAATATATGTCCCTAGCATTTGTTTTCGAATCTCTTTTTTTTAATAAAGTGTATTTTTTTTGTGCACTACTTCCTGCAATGCAAGTTATTTGAAGGTTTTTTTGTTTATCTTAACAGGAGATATATTCGTTTTCCATCCTCTCTCATTATATTGATTATAATGGCTTCTCTCATTTTTAATTATTTTTTTTTTAGAATTTTAGAGCATTATCCAGAACAATCGTATAAAGTTTTCCATTTAGAAGTAAAATCAAAAGTCTCTCTCTTATCTCGCATGAGATTCTCAAAAATTTCCCTTCGATACATTTACCATCCCTGATTGAACAATTTACTGTCAATTGTTTTTTTTTCACTACGCCTCCCTCTTGTTTTCGTTCGATATACATCTTTTAAAATCTTTTTTCATTTGCCAAACATAGAAGTCTTTTGAAGTTGCAATTGTGTGTCTCCGAAAAATTGCATATCGCTGGATTTCTTTGTTTCTCCTTGATAAGCCACACGTAACGCAACTGCACTCTTATCGGTCATCTATCGGTCATAGGCACTCGAGAGGTAGAACTGGGAGAAACGATTCATCGTCATCATCGTGCCTCTTTTGTGCGGTGAGGCCTCACCAAATCAATTAGCTGCAGAGGCGCACACGTAGAGATGAGTGGCCATGAAGATCGTCGTGATTTGAGCTAATTATTGGACTTTTAAGGTAATAAAGTGTGAAATGTGAGCGATTAAGTTTTTTTAAAGAAAATTTTGCTTGCAGTGGTTATTTTCTGCAGAGCTTTTCTCTCTGACTAGATCAGACATAGTAAAGCAACATGCACTGGACAGTGAGATTGGATGGGGGACCCCGACGTGTAAATCATGCAGCTGTCAGTGTCGGAGAGTTTATCTATTCATTCGGGGGCTACTGCACTGGAGGAGATTACAAAATCTACGAATCGATTGACGTCCATGTGTTAAATACGAACACCTTGCGGTGGTCTTTGGTGCCAACGAAGAAGGATGAGGACGGGCTTCCCCTAAAGTATCCCGAAGTGCCCTTCCAGAGGTCAGTTTTAAACTTTACGTAATTGAGGAAAGTTTTTGTTTGGAGCATTACGTAAAGGTGGTTGTGGTTTTAGTTAGTCAAGGTACGGTTATTGCTTGCAATCCATTCTTTTGGCCGCTGTCTTCATTCCTTTTTTTTGTTTGGCTGAACAATTATATAGACTTTGATTAGTGTTTTACAATGACATTATCTGGAATTTTTAATTCCTATTCGGAGATAACAAAAGAGATTAAAGAGCGATAAATGCTAATGACAGGTATGCCAAGAATGGCAACAAAAGAACTTTGAGGGGATTCCCTCCAGCATACATAACCATAATTTAGATGCACACAAGTGATTTTTTCCGTGCAAATACAACTTCTTAGCGAAAGTTTTTACAAGGTTATTCGCTCTTGTGTGCAGTTGTGAAGAGGTTTTGGCTGCGGTAACCTTCAAGGGCATATAACGTGTGAAGGTCAAATTCGTGTGCCCATTTTTGGTAGCGTATCTATTTCATTAGCGATGTATTAAGCTAACAGATGTTACGATTTCCTATCTGTTTTCCATTGTTCACGATAATCAAGTTTCGGGTGACATCATGTTAAAATATTTTAGATATCTAATGAATAAAACGATCAACAATTTCGACACGTGTCGTATGCACTTCGACAAATGGAAGAATTTAAGTTTCCTTCAGAAAATTTGCAATGCCAAGGCCATGAATGTGAAAGTTGTGTTTTCTTGGGTTTATTAGTATGTATAAGCTTGTAAAAGAAGCTATCTTTGTTATCTCCATAACTTACTGCAGATCTAATTATAAATAAACAGCAATACGAGCGCGTGGGTGCCGTGAATATTTACTGTCATGATAAAGCTTCGCAAAAGAACCCTCTGCCCTTCGGGTATGGCAAAAAACCGTGTATCCCTACTGTACGTGCTGAAATGTATACCACGCAGCTAGGTCTTGGCGCTCAATGGGCTGTTTTTGGCTTAATATTTATCTATTATTAATTTGTGACTTGTTTTATGAAATCCCCCTTAGATATGGCCACACAGCTGTAGCACACAACGACAAAATCTACCTTTGGGGAGGTCGAAACGACGAAAATTTATGCAATGTCCTGTATTGCTTCGATCCGAAGACGTTAGCATGGTCACGACCACCAGTGACAGGAGTTATTCCCGGTGCACGTGACGGTCACTCTGCATGTGTCGTCGGTAATTGTATGTACATCTTCGGTGGCTTCGAGGACGACATCAATGAATTCTCGTGCGATGTACACAGCCTAAACTTTGATACCATGGAGTGGAAATATAATCAAACATTTGGTGTAGCACCATCATTTCGGGATTTCCATTCGACGGCTGCCATTCACAATCGAATGTACATTTTTGGTGGACGTGGTGATAAACACAGTCCCTATCATAGCCTCGAAGAGATGTACTGCCCAGAGATAGTCTATTTAGACTTGAAGACTAAAGTCTGGCATCGACCTTCAACCACGGGCAAGGTGCCTGTGGGCAGGAGAAGCCATTCCATGTGTAAGTTCCTTATTTTAAATACGAATACATACAAGCTAGCATATCTTTTTTGCAGTTATCTACAATGGACTGATTTATGTATTTGGTGGTTATAATGGCCTTTTGGACCAGCATTTCAATGACTTGTATACGTTTGATCCGAAGACGAATCGATGGAATCTAGTTAAACCTCGGGGTAAGGCACCGTCAGCTCGCCGACGGCAAGTCTGTCTAGTCAAGGGAAGCCGCATGTTTCTATTCGGAGGAACTAGGTGAGAATAAATCAATATCAAATAGTATGGCCAAATGTTGAACTGTTTCCTTTTCAGTCCTTATAATTTTTTACCGGATCTTCCACCGCTAATAGATAACAACGATACGCATGTATTGGATTTCGATCCGAGTCTAAAGACTTTAGCATTATTAAAAGTAGTTGAGCACCGTATTGATACGTCCTGGCTTCCAAAAGAACTAAGGTATGCTCATTGCTTTCTCTAGATGCAACTTATTTACACATTAACTTTCTTTTTAGATGGGAAATTCGTTCAATGACCTTGCCGAATTCAATTAGTAGGCCAATTAATCACGCTGGTTAAAATGTTAACAGATTTGTAATTTTTTTTTTTAAATGAATAACAAACAAAAGGAACATGGCACAAAGACAGAACGTACGCTTCACCAATAAGCTCCAAATCTGCCCATTTTAATATAGAGAAACAAAAAAACACTCGCCACACGTAAATATATCAACTCGTCGTCCTCCTTATTTTAAACGTTACCTATTTGAATTATTTTAGTATGTAGAAAGAAAACAGGTTCGATTATCTGCGGATATATTTAAATTACACCGTCAACGTTGTTTCTCTTATATGCATATAATTTATTATCTAAAACACATATAAACTGTTTGGAACTACAATCAGTCCAAAAACTATTTTAAAGTAGTTTCATTAAATATTGATTTTCGTTTCGTTTGTGTTTGAAGCAATTGAGATATTCGGACCTGTAACGCACTCTAAATATTCTAGATGGAAGTGGTTCGTGCCCAGAAAGAGAACTTGTATTTTGATTAACTATAACTCTTGATGGCCCGCTTTATACGAACTGCAAATTTCTTATATTATCTAAGCAAAATATGTAATTGAATTGACTTAATTGTTGTGTTCTTCGATTATATTAAGTAATGATAAGTTTTATTTGCATATTCTTTTGAATTTGTATATGTAATTGCAATATTAAATGATGTAACAACAATTAAACGTACCAGAAGTGAATACAAGCTGATGTTTTCTAGTTTATTTGTGTAGTGGAATGTTGTTTTACGTTTTCCTATGAATCTACCTCTTCCCTCAGGAGGTATACATACATATATATAATCATCCGTTTGCATTTCTATTGAATTTATGCTACACGAGGATTTAAGATTGCCGAACGATGTTATTGGTTGTCTACCAACATTCTTCTGCAGAGAATCTCTTAAGAATTGATTATAACCCGTTAAAAATCAAAGGTAAAAGCGAAGTTCGTTGTCCTGTTTCACTTTAAGCATAAGGAGCTTAAGGTGGAGATGATCCTCATACGACATACGATGGCAGTCGGTGATAATGCATAGAGCAGCATTTTGACATATTTGGAGCTTCTGCCATGCAAAGACGAGTGCAGTGTAATTGAGGATCGATTCGAAGAGGAGACTGTGTTGGTTGACTTTTCAGCTTTTTATGGACAGTTCTAGATTTCGGCTGATAAAGAAATTCTATAGTACGTCGAGGTAGATCCTACAGATCCTGAGGCATGCTCAAGGTAAGAATAATGCTTAACTTTTTCTGTCTAGGATGGCTTGGCATAAGAAAGATCGGCGGTGTCGAGTACATTAGATAGATCCAGCGCAATAAGGACTGTGCGATCACAATGACGAAGTTGGCTGAAACCTTGCGACATGTGGATTGTAATCGCCGAGAGGGTTGATGTTCAGCTTACTGGAGTTTAGAATCTGCCTGCGGAAGTATTAATGTTTAATTTGAGATTCGAATGAATAGTCAATTCTTTCGAATGTCTCTATTCATTCAAAATGAACTTAAATAAATTTAACCCTCAAAGTCAGCTGTTTGACATTTCTTTCTATACAGGTTGACCATACCTTATTTTTTTTTGCACTAGAACTCTTCTCTTTCTTATTGAAATATTCATTACTTTTTATGAAACACCTTTTATGAAACATTTTTTGTATACCTTTAATAATATCGAGCATGAAACAAAGGAAAACAGTTATTTTATTTTATACATGTATATTTAATAACAAGTCTCTCCCACCATTTACTCGGCACGAATCTGGTCACTCTACCTTTATTTTGAGTGCTGTCAGAAGTAAAATAAACATTTGGTGATTTATTTTTAATAATTATAATTGTTTTTAGATAAAATAGAATTCTGCTTTCTTTTGTGGAATCATAGAAAATTTAAAATAAGAGTAAAAAAATAAAGTTGAAAAATAATTCTGTGCATTCAGTTGTTGTTTCTTTGGAGTTTTGTTTACATAGAGCTTGAGTGGGACTATTTTATTTATATGAATTGTCGGCCACCGGTTTTTCTAATTGGAACGTGACCTATACCGACAGGATCAGAAATTGTCAATTAAAATTACTTCATTTGATTTTCTACAGAATATTCAACATATCTTACTATAATTACGTGTTTGTGAATCTTTCTATGCATTCGAAAGTCAAAATACAGTCTATGCGAATTCGACTCACTTTCGAACGAATTCGAATGTCAAAATAAGGCTGATTGGTTCTTCAATTAATTGCAATTGGAGACAGGCGAAATTGGGCCATAGAATAGGATCTTTGGTCTGCCGGTTTGCCTGGCTTGAGTAGTGGAATAATTCCACCCACTTTCGAAGTCTCAAGGATGTGGAGAAACCTGTCGAGCCCTAGATGTTTAAGCATTGAGCTTCAGAGAGAAGTAGAGAACGTGCGGGCTCAATGCTGTGCTGTTAGAGTAGCTCTTATCTTTATTGCAACGAGCTGGGTGTTCTACAAAATAACGACAGAACAGAAAGGCACATTTCCTGGGTCAATCGTGTTCTGTGTTGTTGAAGGTGGTGTTATTTGAATGGCTCTTGTTTGTAGAACATACTTTCTTTGAGCCTTTGTTGCAGGACTGTACATACTCCAACCATTTTGCCCGCCGGTATTGGTTGCCTTAACGATTCTCACAACAATTGGGTCTTCGTCTCAGAATCCCCTGGCCAAATATTGACAACACTTTAACTGCAACATTCGTACAAGAAGCTATGTATATACATGCTGAAATTAAAAAACAATAAAACACAGGACAACTGGTTAATATTTCTCTTTATTATATTGCATAAAAATAAATGTCTTTAGTAGTATGCTTTTACAAATTGAATTTCCCATTCTATATTAAAATTAGTCATAATATGTAATTATTTTTGAAGTTCTACATTCTAAGTGTACAGAAGGCTCTCATATAAATACCACAAATTTCCAAACGTCTGTAAGAAGTTAGCAGGTGACAACAAGATTAAAAATGATACAATGGTAATCAGAAAGAGAGCGAGTGCGAACCATGAGGGCCGCTTGGAAGCGATTGACTATAATTGCTTCGATTTCTCGTTGAATTTCATTCGCACCTCGTCCCAATCTACGTTAACATCGATAATTTTCCAATTCGGCGAGGGTATATCAGGTGAAAGCCAGTTGAAATCGGCAATATCAGTGTAGTTATTTATTGATTTATCAAGACCAGCCTTTGTGAAGTCGCATTCGATACTTGGATATTCAAGGTTGTAGTTGCCAATCTCTATTTTGGTGCAGTCTTCAATAATGGCACGACAAGTTACGTGCAGAAATAGTCGGCATCCGGCGGAGGAATGTAGCCTTAGCTGCTGACATGCGGCTGCGATTTGTGAGTGCTTGCAGTTCTCGGCGAAAAGAGATCTCGAAATGGGTCCACACAGGAAGATGCAATTGTCAGCGTTGGAAATTTGCACAGAACCAGCGTGACCTTGAATTTCTACCAGACAATTAGTAAGATTTGATATTGTGACATCTTGGCCGTTAACTTCAACTGGCTTCAGTAACAGGTGTTCATTCATTTTATTAGATAGAGTCCAAGTGAAGACGCACGAAGAGATTGAACTCTTCTCACTGAAGTCAACTTTATCGGCGGCTGCATTTGCGACAACTTTCGGATTAACGACCACCTTGGGGGCGACTTTTTTGCTGTTGAAACCGAATTTCTTTTTTGGCATGAGCTTTTGCCGTGTTTCTTCGGCGAGGCTCGTCAATTCATTTAGGACATTCTGGCTGGCTTTGATTTTAAAGTCCGGCAAAAATATTGTCGAGTTCGATAAATATCTCTGCAGTTCTTGGATTTCAACTGTGATGGCTGAAAGGATACGAATGAGTTCAGCGCCTTCTGGCTTAGAAATAATGACGTTGTTGATATTCGTCTTAATCTCCTTTGCACGATCGCCGAATGTTTGTGAAAAGTAATCTGTGCCCTCTAGATCTAAGCTCTCTTTATTTCTCTGTTCAATCTTTACATCTAGGTAGTTCTGTCTGTCTTTGTTACGTTTATTCAATCTCTCCAATACTGAATCTTTTTTCGAATTCACATCAATGCCGTTATCGACTTCCATTCTGTTCGTTTGTTAGTACTGTTTGTTGTGTGTTGATTTATTTTTCTTTCTTTTGCAAGTAGATGGGTGTCTCTTCAGTGGCCGCCTTCAATTTTTTCATAAAGAGCAACTTATTCTTTTCTCCCTCGGTGAGCAAAGTCCGTGGTGAGTTCTTTCGAATTTCTTGTATTTTCTCTTCGGATGGTGTGGTCACTTTGAGTAGAGCGTAACCCAGGCCTCCTAGTGATACTAACCACAGTAAAGATTTAACATACGGATTAGAAGCCATCAACAAGATTTTATGTAATAGGTCTTAGATTGGAGATTAGGATTGGAAAGTTGTGTGTGTGGATATTAGAAGTGATAACTAAAAAAAAAAAAAAGACAAATTATTTACTGACAAGTGAAGGTCTTAAATCTTGGGTGAGGCAGATGGTTCGATTTTCTTTGCTTGCGCTTGCCAAACGGTTGAATCAATATGTCGCAAATTACTTTCACCGATGACTTCTCCAACTTTATAGTAGTAGTCCAGGACAAATGGATAGTTATCGTTCATATATTGACGGAAGTCTGCAAAGAAAATCATTTAAAATTGTTAGTAATCAAATTTTAGCAATGCGTCTGATAAATGAATTGCTTCTCGGTGCCATTCCAGGTTTTTACAATCAATAAAGGAGTAAGATATTGAATATCGGTATTTTTAATAGAAAATCGAGAATGGAAATGTGAACTTGAACGGTAAGTATCGAATTTGCGTAGCAGATGGTGTTATGCATCACCTATTCGGTATGCAGTTGTTGTTGACATTGTAAGTTGATAATGATGCACATATGTATGTATGTGATTATGATGAGTTACAAGTTTCACTGCTTAATGATTTCTTCACTCTTTTGCGGCGAAAAAAGTTCAATTTAGAATATTTGAACAAAATAGGTTCAAAGAATTACACCTTGTGCTACTAATTTATTATCTTTAGCAGCAGTATTTTCTCGATCACTGTAACAGTTTTATTGCCTCAAATTGTGTAATAACATACAAATACTTTATCTTTCACATTTCCGGAAGTTCAAATCAGCCATCAAAGCAGGAAAAATGCATACATGGTAGCTTCAAGACTATTTTATATTCTCCTTTTATGATTGCTATAGAAAAACAACGCCTTGTATAGCCGGCCGCTGTAGATAATACACCCACGTTCAATGTGCATGACTGGGTCTCTTGCTCTTTTAAATGGATTGAAAAATGCAACGCATTAAGGATTAGAATCGATAATGCATGCGCATCCAAATGCAGTTACACAATGCAAAGTGCAAAAGCATCCCACTTAGGTAGAATAATTCCCAGCATATCTATTTTCACAAATTCAAAGAGGTGTCTGCGGGAGTTGAAGGTATCAAAAAATAGGACTAACTTTTATTTTTAGTCTCTTCTTTGCTGTTCTTTGTCTAGAATTTAATACACCATAGGCGTTGCACCACGAAAAGTGAAACACAAAATCCAATCGAATTCAAAGAAAACAAACAACAATATTGTCAAATTTATTAAAACAACACTCACAATTTGTTAAACAGAAACCTTTAGAAATTCGAGGAACTTTATCTGGATTCTTTAAACTAAAAAATTTTATAATTTTCTCAGAAAATTATACCAACACTAAAGTTCGTAGGGCAAGAACAATTCACCATCTCACACTCAGATCTTTCATTTGACATCTGTCACTTGGGAAGGGATTTTTTATTTTCCGAATGAAAGGAATTTTCCACCAATCTGCTCGATGTTTTGAATATTGATTGTATTTCGCATGAAATTTATAGAATATTCGCGAAGGAATTACATAAAATACTTAAGGAATATACAGATAAAAATAGTTATACAACTAAAAAGTATCCAGCATGGGTTGTAATTAGTTTTCTAACCTCGATTTGTGTTCATGCGATGGTAAACACCGTATGATACAGCAAAGCACACAGCTTCAACGACGAATAGGGCTTTGGCACTGCCTTTGACGAATTTCCAGAATCCTGTTTTTTTGGTTTTTGGTAACATATTACGACAAGAAGGCTGGTTAATTTAGATTTAAAGAAATTTTCATCACCACGACTTGAGGAGAAAATCCACTGTTGAAGAAAGAAATCTCTGACACAACTAACGTTGACGTCACTTCACTTTTTACCATATGACGCATTCACAATGCGGATGTTTTTGTTGTATTATGGGAATTTTATTGTTTTTGCAAGGGGATATTTCTCCAATTGGAATCGTTCAGTGAATAGTAAGTGGTCAGTGGATCCTCACCTCATTAGAAAAAAAAAACCGAATGGAAAAGCCGTGCTTGAGATTGGTGTCCTGTTGGTGTATTATTCATTCTACATCTGCGTAAAATTGTATTATTTTATTCTTTTGAAATTTAAAGGCGTCTTTTATGGGAGCAGTGAAGTATTCATAGTTTTGTTAATAAAATCAAGTTTTTTGACTGTGGGTGAGTGGCTCAATAGTTAGGGCGTTCGACTACTGTGCATGGGGTTTAAGGTTCGAACCCCGGAAGATATCAAAAATTTGATAAACATCCAAGGAAATTTCTATCTAAGAAAAATCCGCTGCTCTCTCTCATAACTCTGATATGTAAGCTCTTCTTAAATGTAGGAAGTTGGTTCCTGGCTTATGATTTCATATTTATTTTAACTGTCCTCATTAAAAATAAACGTAAAAACAGATTTAGTAAATTCGTGAACAATCGTGAGCTCATCGCTCTGCTCCAACAACCGTCTTTTCCTATTTATGCGTCGAAAATTACAGTAAATTTATGTGTTTTTTCATTGGGTAGGTATTAAAATTTTGCTTTCAAATCTTGGATAGCTTATGCTTAAATTAATACTGAATGAGATTGCTTTAATGTTTAATTAGTAATAGTGCAGTATTGTAACTTGTTGTGTTACATCTGTATTCCATTGTATTTGTTATCGACAAACTAAGAATTGTCTGTCCGAAAAATTGGGCAGAACTTTACTGTTGAAAACTACATATAATTTCGAATTAGTTAAAGAGTTCACCTTCCTCGTATATCCTACGAATGCCACCTTTGTAGAGGTTAGATGAAGAATAACGCTAGCAAACCGTTGCTAATTCGATTTGGCAAAATAATTGGGTTCGAAAATCCTAACTCGAAGGACCAAATTAATGCTCTATTACGAGTCTTGCTGTATGAACTTATAAGTAAGAAATATGACCAAATATTGGCCACTTTCGATCGAAAAAGACTTCGTCGAACATGAGGTCCTTTATACAAGGAGGGCGAATTGAAGAGAAGATGCAACTCGAACTCTATGAACTATGAAATTCCGAAAAGCCAAGATACGCGAAGAAAACACTACTACCTCCGGTAAAAAGACTAAGTTGTGGCTGATGCCAGAAACCTTGGTCTTCGCAATTGGAAGGGGCGTGCCCGCTACCGCGGAGAATGGAAGGTAGCCGTGTCTCAATCAGGCACTCTACAAGGTTTGGGAGCACTTTAAGTGAGTTAGTATAATCAAGCATTAAAAACTTTCGAAATATGTATAAGCATTCGGCGTAATTTTTCGAACATGCGGTGAATATGAAAATCAATAATTTTATTTATCACTGTACACTTTTACATTATTTTACTCCGACAGCAGGTAAAGATTGACGGCCTAGCAAGAGTTATCATAAATAAGATCAGAAAAACACAAGAGACAAGTAAATGTATGTATTGCAAAGTATTTAGCTTTTAAAAACTCTGCTTTAAATACTTTATAAAACAATTTAGCTACATAAATTCCTGTTGGACATATAAAGGTGTTTTCCGGCCTGAAATACCTAACTTTAACGGATAACATGTTTTCTCCTAGACGAATTCGGAGAAAGCCAACCAGTTTTCTATAAGTAGATGCCGACTACATCTGCGTCATAGAAATAATGAAACCATAATTCGTTTGTGGCTTAGAGAGTTTTTCCGAGAAATCAAAGAATTATTGATCATGCGAAGATATAACGAAAAATGTTTGTTTGTTTGAATGCAACCAAAATATTGGCTTCTGATTCCATCAAATACTTTAATATGTGGCAATAATTCACACTGAGAGTGATATAATATTGATGATGCTTATAAAGAAGTGATATTTTAAAAACAAACAGAAAATTGACATTTAATATAATCAAATCAAAGAACTTTTAATAAGAAGAAAGGATCTCCCAGAATTAAAAACGTTTAAAATTAACAGGTGGAGGTGACTTTAAAAAAAAGTATCGTAAGCATTATCTGCAAATAAATAAAGTACCGTTAATAATTCACGTCAGGTATGAATTTAAAGACCTCTGTGTGTACTTTTATCTCTACCTCACAGTTCATGTGATGCCCAACTACATCAGCATTTAACTTATTTCTCCTGCAAAAAAAAAAATAAATAAATAAATAAAATAAATAAATATGTATGTAATTTAATGTCGTTCACATTGTATTTAATTAGTACAACCTCCCGTGCCATACACCTAATTAGAGCAAACAAAGTGATTTACTTTGTGATTACCATCGCAACATTACGTCATTGCGATAGGATGATAAGCGTTTTATGAATGAAAACGTGAAGCATCCGTAGTGAGAGTGATTCATTGCTTAGCAAATTAAAGAGTCATACTTCAACGATGATGATACTGCGATAAAATCTGAATTTCTTGGAAAAACTAATCCAAAGCTATAAAGTGCCCCCCTGTAAACACGACTTATATTCAAAAACTCAAATTTCGGGCGAATATAACGAATTTTCTGAGAACAGTGACGCAGCAAGCTTAACAAAATATGTAAATAACAACACCAAAACTACACAACGAAATTCCGCTTGGGAATCTCCCTCCATTCGCTTCGAATGCACACGTACTAACGAACCGAACAGTGGAATACATTTTCCATTGAGCTAGTACTGAATCATCGCACTATAAATCGACGTTGTACGTCATCATTTGAAACGACCTCTGCGGAGCATGGAGGGAGGCACTAGTAAATTTCCGTCATTGAAAATTCAAAGAATTTCATTCATAAATCCAGTTATTTCATGAGAGACTGCTCTCTCACAGCTTTACTCACTTTCCCAACAATAATCAACGATCGTATGAATGAAAGATCGCCAAAAGCTCGATCCTCTCTGCGAGATTTCTCGCAGCGATTTTATTTGATTTGAATTTCACAAATCAGAAATTGTGTCCACGCGAATTTACTCAATCGAAACGCTTTTCATTCTGAAGTTGCACCCTTGCCAAGAAGGACGTGATCGAGCAAGGACGTCGTGTGTGAACCTCAAAAAGACAAGGCTATCGCGTTAATATTTTTTTAATTTCGTTTCGTCGGCGCCTAAGCTAACCTGTTAGATCTTAAAAGAAATCATTATCACAATCGATTAGTGATTGTTTAGTGAATAAGAAAGCTTTTCGGTTGCCTATAGGCAAGTTTCGGAACTATGGCCAAGTGAATCATTCGAACGATTTCTTTCGTAGGCATTTCTCAGAATTCAAAGTACGAATTTAAACGAAAAAAAAAAAAAAATTGTGTCTTTACCCTGATTCATTATTTTTGATGTTGTACGTCGCGTCGGTTACTTTATTTGAATGAAATAAATCAGTGCTAGCTCTTACCACAGAGGCCACTCACAAGCACAAGCACAAGCACACTAGCTATTTAGCGCATTCGGCATCCGCGGCGCCTTGTGGGTTTTCCAAGAATTGGTCGACATTGCGTGAATCACAAAACTAAAAAAAATAAATTTATCGAAAAACAACAACATAAAAATGCAATCAAGTGAAATATTGTACAGTGTTTAGGAATTTTTGAAAAAAGACCATCAAAATTGTTACTATCATGCATGAGTATGATCCGTCGAATAGTGATGAAAGGACGTCGTGGCAAAGTGATGAAACCCACGTGGAAGAGACGAAAGAAACAAGCAGGCTTCGGCCGAGCCACAAGACATATAGAATAAGTGATAGTGAAAGTTCAGATAGTAGTGAGTGTAAGAGTAGATTAAGTGAAAAGGATAACAAAACAGAACCTGTGCAAAACAAGGAGGAGGAGGAGGAGGAAGCGGATCCACTGGTTCCAGCCGATCCCAGGGTGTGGGATGCTTCTCACATTCGGAGTTGGGTCAAATGGATTACTAGGAAATTCAACGTCGATCCAAAGCCGGATCTTGCCAGATTTCCAACGAATGGAAATGATTTGTGTGCGCTGTCAAAAGCTGACTTTTGGGTTTGCGCTGGATCAAAGGATGGCGGAATAATAATGTCCAAGCACTTTGCGCACACTCTATATTATGCTACAGGGAGGGAGACTAGTCCCATGTTGAACGATGATGATCCAAGTGAGTTATTTTGACATTTTCAAATAAAAATTGACAGGTGTGCTGTATACATACATACATAAGTATGAGCAATTTCCGGTGGCCATTATTATGCGTGCTTAACAATTTTAATGCCATCTTCCTGTTTGCGATAGATGAGAGCAAGCATCGTGACGGTCAGAAATTTGTCAGATTACTTTCAAGGTCCCTAATTATAATTGACTGCAAAGCAAATTTTTGGAAAATGTCTGATTCACTTTGGAAGGAAGCATTCAGTGAGAATTATTCGGTACACCTACCTAGATACGTATGTGTGTATGTATGTACATTCCGACTTGATCATTCACTGTTTTATACTACTCAGAGTTGTTTTTAGGACGTGTTAAGTGAAAGTAAACAGTATGACGTCCCTAAATTGAGGGCTAAGTATTCTTGCAAAGTTTTTACTTATAGGCTATTATCGTTTTTTTTTTTGCAAGTTTTACCGACGGCACTTGAAGGTGAAGTAAAGGCAGGCGATGGATGTCTACTTAGTTGCATCATATTCAAGATAAATATTAATTTTATGTGCACACCACCAAACCTATTTACCTTTGAATCAGCATTAATAAGGAAGTCTCCAAATCGGATCTACGATACCATGATTGGAGCTCCAGTGCTGCAGTTGGTCCTTAAGATCTGTTCTGCTAGCCTAAAGGTCAACAAGAAGAAACAAAATTGATGGTGTTGATAAATCTTTTAGTGATTTTGGTATCAAGTTTCCTCTAACAGAAATAATTCAGCGTTAGTTGTAGTAGTCGTTTCTTTGGGCCCCCATATTCACGAAGAATTTGTTTTGCCGTCTGTGTTTATTCACCACAGAATAGACACAAGTTGTTAGAGTTATCGGATCTGTCAAATTGAAGTAGTATGTTGAGATTAACACACTTTTTCCCTTGACTTGGATTCGTTCGGGTTCTGCTCAAATAAGTGGGCGACAAGTGCCTCTTCTCGCCAAATAGACCATCTATTTTCGTTTTTGGACGCAAAACTGTTAAGCAGGTTGATACAATCCTTCGGTTTCCCTCGCAGGCATTTTCGTAAACATAGTGTTCTACTGCGGGCCTTCTACTTGCTGAAAGATACATAAAAAGAGATATAACTCATGTAACAAAGTCGTTTATACATATATATTTTGTTGACAACTAATGTCATAACAACTAAGCCGCACTTGCCGTCTCGGGGATATACAAAGTGACCTGCCGATAGCCTGCTTCGGAGTTTCCAAATGAACTGTTGTCAGCGGAACATGCTGTAAATAATACAAGAATAGGTCATTAATTGATCCCAATTGTCGATGTCGAATCTACAACTTATTGTAATTTTCCAATTATGTACATTCAACAACAAGTATTCGCTGTAAAACTTACAGTAGTTTGTTAATGTGAAATGCAACAATCTATGGATAAATGTAAAATTTACCGCCAAAAATGTAAGAAACCACATAGCGTCCGGCTGAGTTTTAAAGGAATGCAATCATATTGGATTGAATTCATTGAAGTCACAAGGAAAACTTCTTCATATTGACTTCAATCAAATAAATTCAGTATTATACTTCAAAACAAGAATCATCTTTAATTTTGAAGTAAGTGATTGAAAATTCATTTTAGTGAAGTCAAATATTGTGACTTGACTGTGAAGTCATTTAAATATTTTTGAAGTTATCGCAGTCATTCTGAAGTCATGAAATTGTCAAAGTAATTGAAGTCATTTTGAAGTCGTTTATGTTCAATTGTATTGAGAAGAAAGACAAGGACTTCAACTTCACTTAAATGAATTTTTAGTCAGTGACTTCAAAATGAATGGTAATTTCATATTTTGAAGTTGAAGTCAAAAGGTGTATTCATGAGTTAAAGTTTCTTGGATACAAATCAATTGAGTTAAATTTTTAAATGATTTAACGCCTTTACAACTCTGGGGTCCGCAATCTGGATCAAGGTCGTTCGAATCACTGGCCATTGTACGGTAAGGTTCACTACTGACTTTAACCCAACCTATTTTTGGAAAAAAACAAGCACCAATCCAGCGTCAAGGCTGTATCAAACTATGAATCTTTGAATGTTTGCACGTTTAAGGAATTTTCTTCTGATTTCGTGAACAAACATATCATTTCATGGATGTATTAATTGGTCTTCTTTGCTAGAATCTGCTAAAAACTAATCTATTTTTTGTCCTAGAGACCGCTAGATTCGTTAGCGACAAATCTGTCATCTAGGTGCAAAGTATTCTATTAGCTATATTATCGAAGTCTTGAGAACGCTCTCATTCTAAAAATATGAATTTTGGAATTAAATTTGCATGACACGTAAGCGCTGTTGAGGTGTGAATCTTTCCAGAATAATTTGCCCAAGTTTATTGAACAAAAATGTTATACGCATCGGCTAAAGTTGATAGTTTAACAGGTAGTCCTACATAAAGTTCTATCAATAAAAAAAATCGACCTCTTAAGCGTTTCCTTAGCCGTCATTTGAACCACAAAACAAAGCCACTTATTGTGCATTATTCGATGGCAATTAGTTAGAATTTATTATTAGTTGGGAAAAACCCATATGCGGCGTCATTCAACACAAAGGAGGAAAGGAAGAACTCAGTTTTTATGTGTTTAGAGTCAGATCAAGTTCTATGAATCAATAACTGATGAGTTGTCTCATCTGTCATAAAAACAACACTTTGTAGCTTTATAGATACAATCTTACCACACAAGTGCATTTTCCTAGATGCATGAACAAAGTTTATGAAGTTTTTAAAATACGTACTCAAAGTTCACACGCATTTCATTTTGTTTAAAATTAGTATTTGTATATAAAAGTCAGTGTAGTATTTTACTCTTTAAATTATATGCAGAAACATACCAGGGAGATTCTGTGAGATAGACTATGGAGATTCATGATTCATGATGAATAATATATGTATGTTTTGCCAAAAATCCTAACCTCTCATATCGAAATTAACAAAATCAAATCAAAGTCCCCCTTTCGTGACCAGCCGGCCGGCGATCGGTTAAAAAGGCCAAGTGAATTTTTATTTTAATGCAATCAAATCATCATGAAACTTAATAAGATCCACGCGCAGTGTGATACCAAACTAAATAAACCTTGAAATGCGAGTATATTACATATCCTTTTATTCAGGTTGTCAGAGTTTTTATTCTTCTCCTTCTCTTAGGAAAGAAAGATATTCCACCAAAGAGATAACACCAAAAGTTTTCCTCGGAATTGTTTCTTCTTCTTTTCGAGAAATAAGTCTGCAAACAATACACACAGAAGTCAATAAAAGCCAGGAAGGAAGGTATTACTAAACCATGGGAAGAAAGGAAGCCATGTGAAGTTGGGGTGGGTGGTAGTATATTTTTTCCCAAATCAAATCACGTCAGTACACATATTCAATCGAATTTATAGGTTGCATCTTATCCAAAGGAGAATCTTTCGACATTAACCCATTACTGACCGATCCAACATACTTAAGCGAAGGGGATAACCTATCCTCGGAAAGGATTCAATTGAAATTGCAATGATTAAATAAATGGCCATGGGAATTTCACACTCAGATCAAGGGTGAAATAAAAGAAATCCTCTGGTCAGTGTACTGGTGAACCTTTTTTTTCGCCATCCCCCAGATCAAGATTTATGTGGTAGCTGATAAGTGGCAACGGTAATTGTACACTTGAAATAAGGGATGCGATTTTTCACGCCCGCCATTTATTTTCCGCTTTAATTTAATCCCCATGATCGTCATATTTTCCGGCGCTCATTCAACGGTAATTATTCATAACAATCACCGCTGCCATCATAACATCATAACACCGTTTCAAAGGGCGTGAGTTAATAAAAAGTTCAAGTGAAGTTAATAAACGACGTAAATATGATAATTTCGCACAGAGTGTGGCATCTAATAATAAAATCAAAATAATCCTCTGCCGAAAAATATGCAACCCCACTAGTGAAACGGGCCCAGCGGGTGGTGTGCCATCTCCAGCCGTACGTACAATGGGACCGCTTTCCGTTTCCTTCCCGTGTGTCAGTGGCATCCTTCCTTTGCTCTGCCACCCGTGCCAGGAGGAACGGACAGTGGGGTTGTTACTGTTGCTCTCTCATCACCATTGACGAGGGTATCACTTAATTGATTTGTTTTTTATTCAAACAGGGATCATTGGTTAGATTTACGTTAATCGCCAAGTAAGACATATGTTTCACGGCCACCCACCAGGTGATGCTGTTGTGAAACCACCCCTCTGCCAAGGGGTGGTGGATTCTGGCAGGAGTATTTCCTCTTAAGAATGCTTAGAAAAACTCTGTACCTTTTGATTTTCAGTTTGAATTTCAGTTTCTATTGAGAGCTGTTGGCGGTTGGACGCGTGCTTAGAAACTTGTCGTAGTCGTCCTTATTTTTTCGCTCGCGCTCGCGCTCGCTCATCGGGTGTCACTGTTGTAAAATTATAAACAAATTAAAAATAAATTTTCAACAGAAATCGACTATTTTTAAAAAAATTGTTCAGGTTTAAGAAATGAGTGTGAGTGTTGACGTGGGCGTAATGTGGCGCCTTTCTGAGGATTTTAATCGGCGTTTTGGCGTCCGGATGCAGCCGCATCACCATCACCACCATCATTACCATCATCCGTCCGCCGCAGCAAGGCCGATGATTTATAATGGTTTGTGTTCTTTGCGTGGTTGTGTACAATCATTGTCTACCGATTGTCGAATTAGTTATAATTAATAAATTCATTTGAGTTTCGGCAATGTCGCCTCGACTGGTCGACCATGGTATTCGAATGGGATATTAGTCATACGTGCTATTCAGTATGTGGTACTGAATTCTTGGAAATCCATTAGGGGTAACATGTGGCATAGGAATACACTCCTCCTGACGATCAGTTCCAATTCGGAATTCAAAAAAGCAGTTTGTGAATCATTGTGCTTAAAGTCTTAATTCGGTGTAAATCTAAAAATATCTGGTGCATATGATATGAATTTCGAATTATAATAGTTTTGTGATGTGAGCTGAAATAGAATGAAATAGAAACTAGCTGAAGAGACCATACATATATTTTTGTCATATTTTTCGAATTTTTAAAACAATATTTTAATACTGCTTTCTTTGTTACAAACAAGAAAGAAAGTAAATTGCCTTAATTGTTGTGTTGATGTACAAAAATATGATTGTTAGTGCCTTAAAGTATGCAAATATTTTCTATCGAACAAAATTATAAAGACACGTGAAGGGAGAACACCTAAAAGTCTGCATCATTTTGTAGAATGACGTCACTCAAAAATTTTAAGATACTGAAAAAGTTCCTATATTTGTGGTGCCTTAAATTTTAGGCTTTGGCAATTTATGCCATCACTTTCTTTTAAATATGTTTCCGGCTAGAATTTGCCAAGATATTTTAGCCATAAGCAGTATATCTTTCTCAAGTAGCACTTGAAATAAGTATTCCCGAGCAAACAATGAGCGCCTTCCCAATACTTTATAGACTTGCTTTTACCAGTCTTCTAGGAAGTCCTTCTACACAAGGAATGTGCCAGAGCTCCACTTGTTTATATTTTAGTAGTTTGGCGTCTTGCGAATTCCTTGCGAAGGGAAAGCGGCCATTTATGAATTTTCTATTTTCTATTTAATTTTTAGTATATTCGCAATCTTACAAATGAAAGACGGAGTCCCTATAGAATCAACAACGTGGTTATTACTCTGTCATATCCTTATAACTTTTGAGTCATTCTAACGTAGAGAGCTGAAACTTTGTGTAGTATCTAGTAGTTGGAAATGATAATATATATTTATATATATAAAGCTACATAGCTCTGACTTAGTCGTCCCAACTAAATATCAATTGGATATTGAATTGAACTTAAATTAACTTGAGTAGTAGCTTCATCCAGTAGTCATCGAGATAACAACCCGTCTGCCACGGGTTTTTGCACCTTAAATTTTGAACTAGATCAATAAAATTTCATATGCGCCTTTCGTTACATATGTTTTTAGTTCTGCGAATCAGAAAACTGAAGTTTTCTGAACTTATGAAATCCAGATTTTTTCAAAAAACTTACTCTAACAGTTTTTATTTAATTTCATATTTGACTCAGTTTAGATAAGTGCTACGAGTATTACCAAAAACTTGGTAGCACAAAAGTGTACATTGTACATACGTGTACGAGTCTGGCCGATCCTTCCTTGTAATAGCTTTTCAAAAAATTGTTATGTTCTTTCGATTGATATCGAAATTTGATCAAGAAAATATGGCTTTCGACAGACTGGTTCAACATCAAACCGGTGAGTTGAGCTCTAAACACTTCACAGACGAAGACAGCTGTCAAATAAGAGACGTGTAAAAGCGAGAGCCGCACAGAATGATAGTTCAAAACAAAAAAGAGAAAAGAGTCATGACTCAAGAGTCACCATGTATAACAAGTTTTAACTAAATCCTTTAACTCCCTGGGGAGCGTAAGGCATCAACAACGGCTGCGCGCCATCTTGTTCGAACTTTGGCTTGAGTTGCCACCAACTCAATCCTAAAGAGCTCCTCGACTGTTCTGCGCCATGTTTGCCTAGGGCCTCCCACGATTCTGCCTGCTTGTGTGATTGTAGCTAGCATTCCGAACCCAGTTTTGACCTTTCTGATTCTGCTGCATCAAGTTCGCCGTTTGGGAAGAACATACTTCATAGATAGAAAGTTTTCAACTTTCTCAACTTCCAGTCGGGTGATGTTAAGTTGGCACTGGCATTAGGAGTGCTCAGGGCTATTGTTTTTGGCTGTGTTAATTTTGGGCCCCACTTTGTTTGCCTCAGCTTCTATATTATGGGCCATAAGGTGGATGGAGGTCCATAAATTCTACTTTGGACCCCAATTCTTCTGACACCTTACCATTGTGCAAGGCATGACGCTGCCCTGGAAAAGAACCAACGTGTAATGCATGAAAGTTCAAAATAGAATAAAGAAAAGAATCATGATAAAAGAGTCATCGTGTAAGACCAGTCCACCTAAAATCTTGCTCTCAAATTTTAAATTTGTCATTCCCAGTCGAAAACCAAACGAATTAGATCTTTATTTTTCATTTGTTGCCGATAGTCTTCATTTCAAAAAGAAATCTATTCCTTCATTTATGTGAAGTAATGATCCAGAGAAAAAGGATTTATAGTATTTCTAAAAGTCCGCCTGTGGAGTTTAACGACTTGATCTCAGGAAGTAACAGCAGGCTTCACGGTTTCTAATCACTTCGTTTCTGAGGCCAATCAAATGCTGGTGTTTTTTACTTGTGTGATCTAGTTCTTTTGTCTGCCCTTTTTTCACAATTGCCAGGGATTCATATTGCCTTTCTGATGGAATTCGAAGGATCTCTTCTTTAAACATGAGAATACCAACTGAGCTGGTTGTTCTCCATCTTTGTTGCGAAGGCTTCCGCGAATCTTCGAACTTCTTATATCATAAAGTTTTGTTACTCCTGCTGTCATAAATGCTATTATACCTTCATCCTTTTTGTATATAATCTAACATTTTGAAGCGCTGGACATACAAAATGGCCTGGCATATTTTGGCCACGAAAACATTCTGAGAATTATGTGCTCGAAATTGATATTTTCAAAAAGTGCTTCAGAATGATTAATTTTTCTGCTTTTTCATATTTGTAGCCTCTATATGTTTGCTGAATTACGTTCCAAGTAATGCTCCTCATGTACATACGCACATACAATAACCAAATACGTCAAAAACCTACCAAATACCCAAACAAAATATGTTAACCATTTATTTTGAAAATAAAAGCATACGCCAAACAAAATAAACTCTGAATATTTAAGTTTAAAGATGCATGCACTGCCACACAGCCATCATTTGACCTTCTCCATTTTGAAGTTCGTTGCCATTAAATTCCCAAACGAAGGAGGTTTCCTCATTTTCTCCCCAAAATCTCTATCAGCCACACAATCTGTATCTGTATGTTTTTTTTATTTTCAGATCCATATCAATTGCTGAATGCCGCCTCGCACCGATTGGTGGCACAAGGTTCAGGGCAGATCCAATTATGGCAATTCCTGCTGGAGCTGTTAGCCGATTCGTCGAATGCCAGTTGTATCACATGGGAGGGTACAAACGGCGAGTTCAAGCTCATCGACCCAGACGAAGTTGCAAAGCGCTGGGGAGAGCGCAAGGCCAAACCGAATATGAACTATGACAAGCTCAGCAGAGCTTTGAGGTAAGTCCAAAAGAAGCTTTGCTCTTAGCTCTCATGAGACAAAACTTTGTACTCTCTGTGTATACTTTTGCATGATGATTCAACGGCAAACCGTCACGATATGGTTTGCAGAGTGACGGTGGAATTTTTCGAATTTCTTTTGATAATTTTTTGTAGACATTAGAAATTTCTACGAAATTGAATTCGCGTAGCCATCGCCGACGTACTTAATTCATGATAGTCCATCCACTTATCGCTGCACATGTGCATATTGTCATTGAACACCATGAATGGGAATCGGATGGCAGAGGTTTTTGTCTCCTGTATGCGTGTGGCTGAGGTGTGACTCATTGCATTGGGATGTTTTAATGCGGTAGAGATGTTACAAGCGTGTTTGTACCTGGTTCTCACGGATTGTATATCGGCCAACAGGATGGTTGTATCGAGTTTGAAGATTACTTCTTAAATCGGGTTGGACATCATTTTTTTGTTATTCATGAGTTCTTGGTATTCCTTTGCAATCAGAGTTTAACTAGCAAAATGTGTGTATATTCCGTCGGCAATCAATTCCTTCATCCTGTGGCTCGTCTTTATGTACAAATACGTCATACCTACAGTTATTAGTAATTTCGTTTAGAATCGCGAATTTAAGAAATTCCACGATAACTTTGCAGAAGACCGCAAATATGTATGTACTTATGTAATAAAAAAAATGCCCTAATAGGTATGTATCACATTCGGTGATCCGTGACGCTGCTAGAAAATTTTAAAAGAAAAAAATTCCCACCAAATGTATTTTCCTAAATTGTCGATATGTTATCGGTTTTCTTAAAAAACAAAAACCCGAAATCGTAGTCCATAGTGTCAGGATTAAATGGGCAATACCAAAAATACATATGAATGCCACACAGTTTCTAATACTGGTGTTACGCAACATGAAGAGCAAAGAACACTTTTTTGACTACTATCAAAAAGCCCGGTCTCGCGAGGAGCGCTTTCTTCTTCTTTTTGGATGGGGCTACAGTTCAGGGTGAACTTGGGTTTCAACCAACAAGCCTCCCCACTTAACTCGGTCCTCCTCGGTTTTTAGCTAATTTCGTCAAGTTGCACACTCAAAGTTGATCGAGGTCTCCTTGAACTCGTACGCGCGGCAATAAAGCCCTCTACTTCGTGATCCCTCTTATTTTGATTCGAAGACTCAACGGGCAGGAGTGTCGGTGTACATTCGCTCTACATGTCCTTGCCATCTCAAACGTCCAATATGCAGTTTTTTGACTAGGTCGATGTTACTGTACAGCTCGTATAGTTCGTTGTTGAAACCCCTCAACGCAAACGGGACCGAAAATCTTTCGAAGAATTTTTCTCTCAAGGCGACCAAGTTTTAATAAAGTCCATGTTTCAGCGGTCCTATAAACCCAAAAAAAGAGCGGTTGGCAAGTGTTATTCTTCCCGTGACGAGGTTAAACTCTTTCATTATATTGTGGTGGCTCATTTAGCCGCTCTCTTGAAATGTTAAGTTGTTTTAGATGAAGGACACCCATCGCTGCTAATTCCCTGACAAGTGCAAAAATTGTTTCGTGGTGGTTCGGATGACAGCAATAGTCAGACTGTTGGCCACCAGACTAGGCATTCATATGTTAGGACGGGTCTGATTATGACTGCCTATATCCGACTTATTATCCATCTAACTCAATTCAACTCAGCTTACAGTCGAGTATACATCCTCCCCTCGGTGCCTTAGTTTGTCCGAGAGTTGGAGTCAAGTTTCCTCTAAATTGATGATGATGATGATGATTGATGTTTCGTCCACAATCATTCGCACAGCTATTGGTTGCTCTTTAATGCTGGCAAGACTATATGATCAACATATGCAATAGGTTTAATACCACTGCGTCTCCAAATGGAGGAGATATGAATTCTCCCTGGGGTTTCTTTGGAGGCCAGTGCATGCACTCGGCTGTCACTCAGTTCAGAGTGGATGTATCTGAACCTTATTTCATCGACTCAGTTCTAATATCGTTTAAGGCTCCACGACTACTAGCTTGAAGAGATCTTTCGTTCGTTACCACTTCGTATGGGGCTTATTCAACTGGTATAGTGTAAGGGAGACGTGACTGTAGGGCTCAGTTTGGAGCGGATGTAGAGGTCTATTAGTCTGAATTTAATCAAATTAGTTTAGTATGGACACCACATGTCATGTTCAGATTACCCGCAATCTAGGTAGTTGATGAAAAATGCGTCCTCGGCTACCTTACCAAACATTTCACTATTCTTGAAAGCAACATTTTCTTCCGGTCAAGGGTTTTAAACTTTTCTTATATTTTAAAACACTGATTTAAATTTTAGGCAAAATATCCCAATACTTCTTCATTTTCTGAAGGTTTCAGTGTATTTCATAATCGATTGAATCTGCTCGACTCTGGTGAACTGATGACAAACATAAACATTTCCTAATCTTACACGTGAACCTAAGTTGATATTTTTATTTTTAAATTTCGCATGTGTAGGCGCTTACTTGTCATATCTCATTTATTGTGTCATAACACAGTTTAATGCTTTTATCACAAGACCTGTGTACATCTGGATGTGTCATACATTACGTATCTTATCTAAGCTGTTAGGGGTTGCCCGAGAATCTGATAACAGTTAAAGCCATAAATAAGGTATCTGAACTTTAGTACATATGGCACGCATCTAATATGAATCACAGCAATCATAATTATGACTAAAATAGTTTATTTTAAGAACCCATATGTTATCTAGTTATCTATAATGGTCAGGAGTTCCCCAAAGCAGTACATGTACATGTGGTAGTGACAGTAAGTGCTTCCCCAAGTACATAGAATTTCTAGGGAATGGAAATATTGAATAAATAAGAGGACATACATATGCATTTGTTTACTTGGGTTTTCAAAAATCATGTTATCTTTATTATCAGCCAAAGACTGAAAGACTCACGATTCGGTAGGTCAGTCTGCTTTAGTTCTTGCAGATCTATAAACTTAATACGCCAGGCTTTTGAATTCGACAAGCCAAGCTATTGAGAATGACGTCGAATCTATTTATCGCGGTCTTGCGTACACTCTCAGCTGCCGCTTGAATATCTTCTTTAAACCTAAAAACTACTTTGTGAAATACCTCCTTTCACTTTAGAGTACATAAGCCACTCTGAAGACTTGGCTAAGTTCAATACTTGTTGATGTTTGGCGCTAGAGAGCTCTTGTAGATTTTGAAAGAAGTATGTTTCTGGAATGCTGGAGTCTAGGGCATTGGCAAAGAAAGTGGGCGGTGTCCTCTATATCTTGCTTATCGCCTCAGTCTCTTCAGAGTTCTTCCATTCGATGCTTTTTTTTGATAGAGTGTTAAGCCCAAGAGAATGGAAAGGGATAGTCTGTCCCTAAGCATAAGTGTCTCAGTCCTTACGAAGGACGGACATAGTCGTCTGGCAATGTTACAGGTTTCCATAGAATTCTACCTTAAGTTTGCTTGCATTAAGCCTGAAAACTAAAGCTTTCCTAGTGCGGGGTGTTTGAGTTTGAATTTAGGAGTTCATTGATTTCCTCCAGTTGTTTAAGTTATAGAAGTTCGAATTGAGGAGTATTCTCTGAATTTGATAAGAATTCTTACTACTTTTCTTTGCAGTACATACATATGTGCATAATCTTTACTAAATAAATATTCATAAATAAAATATATTCTTTTCTCTTTACAGATATTACTATGACAAAAATATTATGACCAAAGTTCACGGCAAGCGATATGCTTATAAGTTCGACTTCCATGGCTTAATGGCGGCATGCCAAGCCCAAGCTCAAGGTTGTGATCCCACGAGTAGCATGTTAAGTTCCTACAAACATCATCATCATCATCATCCTGGTCTACAGCCTGATCTCTCACCATCGTCTTCATCCAGTCTCGGCTATCCATCACCATCGACATCAATGCCATCGCCAATTGCCACCGTTGTTACTACAGCCGCTCATTCACCGAGCAATATAGCCACCACAAGTACAAATCTCCTTCCCCCTCCTCCAACAACCACATCGGCACCAATGTTCCCACCCCGACCTTACTGGCCCTACTCACCGCCGAGCTTTGAGCCTCGTCCACCAACAAATGCATTTAACTAACAACTTGTTGAAGCATCTCATACTCAAATGTTCATTCCTTATAATTGTTCCTTAACCTTGTCACACATCCTTACTCATAAGTGTGGTCATTAAGAGCTCTGTTACATATAATAACTCCAAGGGACACCAACACCCTGGGGGGTTGTAGTAATATGGAGCAGAGTCCTTTGTCCTGCACTCATAACTCTAATTAGATGCTATAAACCTTACGTACATGTGATAAAAATTTGTCCGAAAGGGATTACCGCCGATGAAAAGGTTATGTGTTAATATATAAATACATATACTAATTGTAATTGTTATACAATTTTTTCTTAATTCCCAGTCTCTCGATTAAGTTAGAAAATAGGATTAGCAGTGATTGTACTTAATTAATTTATATATATAATATATTTGATGTAAATAAAAAAAAGTCCTCAATTAAATGTTAAGATAAGAAAATATAGAAACTGTTCAAAGGACTGTCTGTGTGTTTCACTTACAAATAGCATACTAAGCCTATGATAACAAAGATTACACTGTAAACGACGAAGGACACGCGATCCAAGACGATGCCCAATGATGTCCATTCATCGTAGGAGTTGTTGATGCGGATCAGTGAGTGGGTTTCATGAGACTTTCCGTCTTCGAAATGATGACTGAGTTCGGTTTGATCTGGCTTTTTGGAATCATCTGAGGGGGCGAACATCACCCCAATACGGCTCTTTAAGATCTTGGCCAATCCAGGAGGAAGATTGCCCTTACACAGCGACCTGGCAGAAGCCAGCACGAGCACAGATATGATCATGGAAATTGAAACGAGAACAAAGCTTATGCAGTAGAAAATAGCTAAAAAGAGGTTTCCATCAATCTAATTTCGTTTGTCTATTACCACTGTGCTTACCAATCAGTGGAATCCTTAGAGAAAAGCTCGGTAGATTCTTGACAAAGTAAAGGATGTATATGGATATAACTATCAGCGTAACACCATTCAAAAGGATTTTTTCGCCTCGAATCGGCGGTAACCAAAAGGCCGACAAAGTCAAGATGGCAACGCAAAACGCTGGCATTAGAAACACCGAACTAAATGACGATGATCGACGAGCAAATTCAATGTAATACTCCAGCGTCACGTATGGTTCAGAGCAGCAATCGTAGAATGTAGCATGCCTTTCCCGCGTGAGGTTCGTAACAACGAACTCTGGATTGTCAGTGAACTCCATTACCATTGGTGTCTTATCGGTTGGAAATAGATCAATTTGAAGTCCATCATGGGTCCATGAGCCAAGTTTTATTTCACACTTATGATGGTCGTACGGCCACCGGAACATATCCAGTTCGCAGAGGGTCTGCAAGCGTACTCTCATAGACCAGCTGACTAGACCGGAGTGCTCCAACCATATAACCCCACTATCTGAGATGTCGAGTGCCTTGTTGCCAACACTGTTGTAGAGTGAAAGATCAGGCAGCCAAACCTCATGTCCGGTTAGATGCATCTTTGAGATGTTGGCGTACTCGGAAGGTTTCCAATTGAGCTTAGGGTCCTCCCATTCCTACAAAAGTTAGACAAAAGAAGTTTTCTGAATGTCACAAAAGCACATTTTTCTTGGTACTCACTGCAACAATGTGTGCGGTGACTGTAAAGAGACCTTTAACTTCATCGAACTCAATTTGATTTACTTGAAATGCAATGTTCAGAATGATTGTGTGCCCTTGGTCAGCGGGACGGACAGTCTTGTCGTAGTGGGTGAACAAATTTCTTTGGAGCTTCTTTTGGATTGCTGAGGCTGTAAATAAAGAAGGGATATTAATTTTATTGATTAGAAAGGTAAAGGAATTGTGAAATGAACCCTGAAACGATATTTAGATCTATTTGTTAATTTTTAGGAAAAAAAAAAAACGATAATTAAGAAAGCTGTGCACATATTGGGTACTTTCGATCGAAAAATTCTTCGTCAGATCTAACCTTATGCGAGTAGGGCGAATTGAGAAGAAGATACACAAAACCGCGAACGCTGTTAGCTGTACCGGGATGTGGATGTAGTTAAAAAAAAAAACAAGATACGCCAACTACATTGGCTTGGCTACATCGAGCGAATGGACAAGAATGATCCAGCCAATAGGATTTTCGAATCACAGTTTCTAGGTTCGAGACAGTTAAGAAGACTGAAGCTCTAGGTTCGAGACGGTAAAGAAGACTAAATCTCTGGTACAATGGCCAAGTTGTCGCGGATTATAGAAAATTCTCTCCAACTTGAAGCAGCAGGCCTGAGACCGCAGAGACCGCAGCCGTGTCTCAGGTACAGACTCTATAAGGGTGGGGAGCTCTTTAACTGAAAATGAAAATGCGGATGTCAGTCCGATTACCACATAAAAACGTCTTTGAGCGTAGATTAGCAACCCCCATTCATGCCCATGGTGACCCAAATAATTGATATCCTCGTTGCTAGCCAGCAATGGGTCTGTTCCCGTACTGACTTAAACTACGGAAACTTACGAAATCTTACGAAAAATATTGAATTCCTGTTCCCGTACTTCAAAGTTTCGTAGTTTTTCCACAGAAAGGAGAGCTCAGTAGAGAGTAAGAACTTTCCCCATGCTGCGAATTTTAGCCCGAGAAACTTCTTTGTTCAAAAATATCAGTTCTAGCAAATGGTTGTGTACCTATTGGTTGGCTGAGAAAATGATTTGATATAAATCAATACAAAAAAGTTACGTCTAAAAAGTGGTCAGCTTCTCTATTCAACCTTTGCCGAATTTTTTTTTTTTGGATAGAGTCTTGTCTTTCTTTGAGAAAATTTTATCCCCACTCTTAGAAATTTGACATGCTGCGAATTTTATTGCGGAAAGTATAGGAATAGACCTCATATCTGATTGATAAGTTTCTCGGGAATCAGTGTTGGAGCTTGCTTGGACTCACATTTTGAAATGTTTGCAAGAGAATCCCTTTGTGGAGGATATAATATATCGAATTCCAAAGCGATTGTTTTCATTAAGTTCTGCAATAATTTTCTTTTTCAAATTTACTTTTCTTATTCCTCATATTTGTTTTTATTCACTGTACACTTCGGCACGTTATCTAACTGCTCAGTGCGAAAGAGGTTTGCATCTTGACTGCACCGCACTGTGTACAGTACGATAGAAAAATAAATATGATAAAATGAACGTAGGTACCCTAATAAAAGTATTACTTAAGAGAAACTTTAAAAAAAAATACAAATGATAGATCTGTCATGCGAAGCCGGTACAATACAAACATTAAACCTAAAATAAAGCAAAAGTCCTTGAGCTATTTATACTTTTCACATATGTACATATATGATAACAACACACAAGTCAGATTAGCTTAATTGAGGAGAGTCAATGTCATGGACAAATAACATTTGTATTTGTTGCTAAATAAGCAAAGTCATTGAATGTTCTTTTCTAAGCCGCTAGTGGCAGACGCGGTCTATAGCCTCTTGTCTGCAGAAGAACGCAATTGAAAACATAATGTGTAAGCATAATTTTTAATGCACTCAATCAATGATCAATTTTTTGTCACATCAGAAACAAAATAAATTTCTTGCCACAAGAAGAAGAAACTTACACTGCACCGGATTTCCAAAAATTATAAGAAACACAACAATATGACATAATAGCCACCTTTTTAGCATGATTTTTAAAGTAAAAACAAAAAAATTTAAACAAACTATCACATCCACGTTCGAAGATCAACTGGGCCGCTTCGGGAGCAAATCATCCAGATTATGTCTCTCTAAGACTATTTTTGGTTTCTATATCTAATCCAATTGGCGAGCCTGAGTTTCCAACTAATTGATTTAAGTGCCATCACAAAGCCGCATCTAGGTGACAAACTGTTCAATTGAATAATCGCACAATCACAGCACATAATCTTAATCAGTGGACAAAAGATTGAGCAAGCGCAATTCTAACGTCGACCAGCCAGTAGCACAATCGCACACAACAACTGTCAATGGAACAGTGCGCGCCCGGTATCTGTAAGTCGGCTTTGGCATAATCCCTCCATAGCATATAGCGACATCTGACTGATATTCTTAAAAAAAAAAAACATAAACTTCAATCTACAACTGCGATACCCTTAATTTGAATTTATTCTAGAAATAAACAGTCTCCCACTGGATTTAGTGCTTCTTCAACTGCCGCCGCGATAACTTGCAAATATCTACATCTAAGAGTATTCCCATAAGTAAAACCGTGACCTCAGAGGGTGTAATATTCTTATGACTGTTTTTGTAGTGTTATACTTGTGAAGGAAAAAAAAAATGCGACTTGCGATAATACTAACTTCCGGTTGTTT
The DNA here is from genome assembly GCA_949716465.1 of Chalcosyrphus nemorum. Lineage (NCBI taxonomy): Eukaryota > Metazoa > Arthropoda > Insecta > Diptera > Syrphidae > Chalcosyrphus > Chalcosyrphus nemorum. The sequence continues at coordinate 51,794,115 of OX454335.1, forward strand.
TTTAATTCAGATATTTTATCATGGCGCCGTCTTGGGAGAATCTACAACGCAGGAAACATCTAAAGGTGAGATTCTCAAAACTTAGATTCGATTTTGAAGTATTTATATTTGTGAAGTACGATAGGACAATTGATATTTTTTAAACGGCCGAAACGGAATTAGTGCAGAGAATGCGTAAATGCATTAAAAACAAAATTTATTAAAAAAAACATAAGTTCACCTATATTATTTTGGACCTCTATCATCGTTAACACAAATTCAATTCTGACAGTCAATTTCTACGTCATCTTCACACCCTTAAAATAATCGCTATTAGATCTGACTTCTTATTAATAAAAACCTATTTTTGGATTGTTATCGGTTATTTTCATGTACAAAAAATAAAAATAAAACAAAGAAGTTCATGCTCAGTTATAACAAAAAGTTACTTACTTATAATTTACGCACTTGAAATTTATGAACAAAGGTTTTAAAAACACAAAAATGCAGTACATTTCAATACATAGTACAGCATTTCGTTAAGGTTGAAACTGCGATACTTTCATATCTAAATCCGATAAGGGAACAGGGTCTTTTTTTCTTAAACTACTTGTAAATTTCATCATGCAAATCCACGGCTATCAAATGATAAAAAAAACGTTGGTTAGGACTTTTTGATTAATATTTTTATGCATGGGAAAGCCATATTTAATCTCTACTAATTGAATTTGTGCCATAAGGCATCCCGAAAAGCGAACAGTGTTCTTTGAATTCTCGTTTTTAGTTTTTAATTTTTGACGACAATTCTTAATGCCTGTGGTTTATGACTTTTGGGTAAGACTTGATTCTCTTATCCGATAGCGGAAACATGGTAGACAAATAGTAAAACTTTTCGCACATTTTGAATTAGTTTGATCTTTTTAAATAACAGAAATTTTTGAGCGGTGGGTTTTTAGGTTTAGTGGGTGCCGTGGCTCAGTGGTTAACGTATATATAATATTATATATTATCGTCGGGTCCAGCTTCAAAAACAAACATTAAAGTTAAAGGACTGCGAGTGGCTGACAAACATTTACGAATTTCATGTTATTCCCTTTGTTTACAGTATAAAACTGTAAGGTCCCTTCCTGTATACATACAACATGAGAATTTATTGACCTTTGTGGCGTTGAAAATATTGCTATTTAAGGTTGTGTTCAAAACTTTCTTTTATAGGATTTCTAAATGTTTCCGGACCTTTATGTAACTTTATTGGGAGGATTTCATTCGGAACTGGGTTCTTATACGGTGAGAATATCACTGCTACTTTCCTACTAACAATATTAATATGCTTCCTGTATAATATTGATCACGTTAATGTTAGATTGGCCTTAATTTCAACTTTGTTTTAAAAGCCGAGTCAAGTTGAAGAAATGCATGCATGCATGATCAAAAGATTCGATGTGCTTCCAGTCCATCTTTCAATCATTTCACTTGATTTTGACTCCGATTACCGTTTTCAGACCACGGTTCTTTCCTGGCAAATTTAATAACCAGGCTTCTATTAAGTAGATGTTTTTTGGCCAGGGAAAGCTTTACTGAAACAAACCGACATAAATTTGTCCTTTGTATTATCAGAAAGCCATTTACTGTATAAATTGTCTCGTATTGAATTCGAGTAGGTGGTGCACAACATTCGCACCTAGAATCTAGAATCTTACGTAAAAAGGCAGGACTATCACAGAGGATAGTGTCGTCACCCTCTCCACAAGCGTCGCAGACAGATGTTTTACTTAAGCCAATCATACTAAGATGCTTAGCAAAAGCAAAGTGCCCCGTAAATAAGTTTTTTGCAGTCTTTTCTACTGAGAGACAGCAAGAATGCCGCAGATTTGTCACTAACGTCTGGGAGTATCCGTTTATTCCAGGAGAGTCATGCCACACACAAATGTGTTCATAAGAAACCCAATAATCTATGGAAGCCCTGACCGCAGTTGCAGGAAGACCTAACGCAGATTTGGGGCCTGAGAAATTGTCTTCTAATCCTTGTCTAGCAATCTCATCGGATATCTCATTTCCCATGAAACCAGTGTAACCTGGCACCTAGATGAGAATTGAATCTTGTGATGCTGTTCAAGGACCTCTTTTTGGAAGTGGTTAAGGAAGGCCTTAAGCGCAGATTGACTATCTTTACGGACACAAATACTACGGTCCCTCCACCTCCATAACGATATGGCTTGCAGCCGTTAGGAATACAAGCATCTCCACCCGGAAGACAGAGGCATGTTTGCCCAATAAGTATAGAAGTCTTGTGTTTTCGTCTTCCAAAATTACATCAGCTTACACCTGGCAGTAGGCAGTCCTGAATTCCAGGAAAGTCAGCCTCATACTTGCGCCGCTGCTGAAGCCTCGGTGTCAGAGCATCCGACGGCAAATCCGTATAAGAACAGAGTCATAGGATGGAGGTCGTGCAAGATCACCAAAGCTCTAGCGCGGCTCATACCAAAAGCCACCTCTGAGTCTGAGTCTGTGAAAAACCCAGAGTACTGGGCCCCAGATAAATTTTCCTTTGTAGTTTGGCTCAAGAGTCAAGGCAAAGGCAAACGACGCGTAAGTTGGAAAGTGTCTTATCATAGCCGTATAGATCCAGAGGACCTTTTTCCGTGACAAGCCCCACGCGTTTCCAAAAGTATCCTTACAGCCAGAAAAATGCGAGTGACTTGGATGTTTTTGATTCTACATGTTTAGAATACGCTGCTTTCGCGAAGCAGAGAAAGGAGGATATGCTAGTCACGGTCTTCGAATGCATTTTGTTTTTAATCAAGATACCAAACGTTCCAATGGACAAATTCAATAATATTTTGAGGGGAAACTAGAATTTTTTCATTTTTATTTTGCAATTTTCTCAAACAGTTTATAGCCTAATTGAAGTTTATAGCCCACCTAAATTATATAATCTGTGTCATTTCCTCAGATGCGAACAAGACCAACACTATGTGGAATGCCACTTACAATGACAATCTGAAGCGTGACCTTTTCGTCAATTACAACAAATTTGCTCGGCCCTTGGAGAATGGTAAGCCGTCAAAAGTAAAGATTGGACTCACCGTACGACACGTGGACATCGATGAGCACAAAGGCAAAATCACAGTTTACGGCTGGATGAAATTAGTAAAGACCCTAATGATTGCGTAACGAAATATCCGTACTGTAATAACTTGTGTTTTTGTAGAGTTGGCAGGACGACAAATTCAAATGGTTACCCTTTGATTATGGTGCTCTTCAGTCGTTGCATGTAGCTGCCGATGATGTTTGGAGACCGGACGTTGCTCTTTTTAACAGCGCAACTGATCGTGACGATCATCTTGGTGGTAGTCAACTCATCATTAGCAACACGGGCTTCCTCCTGTGGGTACCACCGGCTGTATTTACGGCATTCTGCAGCTTGAATCTTAAGCTTTGGCCTTTTGATACACAACATTGTCACCTAAAAATTGGTTCCTGGTCATTGACTGACTTGGAAATGGATCTGTATGGAGGACCAGATGCTGCAACAGAAGTTGATTCAATGGTGGAGAATAATGAGTGGGAAGTGGAAAAGGTCTCAGCTACTTTCTCAAGTGACCAGTTCTACAATTACGTGAACTTTAAATTCGTATTGGTGCGTCGAGCTGCAATGTATAAGGCTCTCATCATAACGCCAGCGTCTTGTATCATTCTGATGGTGCTCTCTAGTTTTTGGTTACCACCACAAATGGGTGAAAAGCTTCTTCTTAACGGTATTGTTATAGTGGTGATTGCAGCTTTTCTAATGTATTTTGCTCAATTGCTTCCTGTGCTGGCACAAAATACACCACTTGTTGGTAAAAAAAAAAAAAAACACAAATTAGGCTTCATATGATGAAAGTTCTGTAATTTATTTATCTTTTCAGTGCTTTTCTACAGCAGCAGTCTTTTACTTGTAAGTATATCGACAATCATATCGGTGATTGTACTTTACCTATCTAGTGCGAAGCATCGCAGGCGTGTGCCGTCCTTTTTGAGAAGCCTACTGAATGGTCATCTAAGCTATTTCCTATGTTTGGCTCATTTAAGTCCAGATACAGATACACAAAGCCCTGCACAAAAAGAACTGACTGACCACATCGCAGAAGATCATGGTTTGGAAGATCAACAGAGTATGTTCGCCTCCACGGTTCGATCGATTCAGTTTGACTGGATAGTGCTTGCTACTGCTATAGATCGTATATTTTTCCTTTTATATAGTATCATTTTTATAGTTTTAGCTATAATATATTCGGTGTAAGATTTTGTCACATAAACGATACACTTGCGAGTATAAATAGGATTGCTTCAAACAAATCGCAATTGAAAAACATTTTCTTTTGTTTTTCTCAGTAATATTAATTGTAAGGGTGATAATAAACAACAAAAAAAACATGTTTTATAAGACAGTTATAGTGGCATAAAAATAAAGAAAAAATGCCGTCGATGTTTATATGCAACTTAGTTTTTCTTATTTCGCTGCTGACTAACAGCGATCTTGAGTTAGTGTTTAGGGCAAAATCAAGGACGTAATGTCTGTTCTTTGTACCAATATTTACACAATTTAATGCCGTTTCATCTGTGAAAAAGAGATTGACCCGTTCTCGTTCAAGGCCTATAAACAGAATAAATTACTAGTACAACCTACCGATTTTCAAAACATGAACGTTAAATTGATTAATTGAATTGAAACAAATAGATTTTTCATATAAATATGTTTGCATGTTTAATTTAATATTTTGTTTCTAAAATCTCCTTTGTAATTGGTAAAATGTGTTTTCTAGTTGCCCTTATATTTCCCTGCTGAAAAAACCGTCCGCCAATAAAATCACAGTCCATAATCTCTTTTAGTTCCAAGTTTGGACTTTCATGTTCCATCAGTTTACATATTATTTCACAGAAAAGTTTCTCGTTGGATATGTTAACTAGTCCAATGTCCCTTGTCACATCTGTTCCATTTGTAATCTTCATTCCAATCAAAAGAATCACCGAGCAACCCAATTCATCAGCGAATTTTCGCACAGCCTCTTTAGAATCAGATTTACTTATGAATTCTTGTACCGAAATGGGATACCCGGGAATTCCCACCTTAACACTCCCACTTGGATTAGAAACCAACTTCATATCTTTATACAGTAACTGGTGGGATGTTAGTGAGCTTATGTCTTCTCTCGCACGTACTAACTCCGCAAAGAGACTTTCTCTGTGTTCCTTGGGATTGGATATACCCAAAATAGTTTCAATCTCTGCAGCAACCTTCAAGTCTAATTCGGTTGTTCTGTGTGCGGCTGGTGAGAAGTTCACTGTGTCCATTACAATGGCTCCATAGAGAAGCTGCAAGATGATTTTGAATTCATCGTTCGACTTTGTAGAACGAAGTATGAGGTCACCGATAAGCGTAGCACACGAACCCACTTGTTTGATAGTTGTTTTGCAGGATTGGGGTAGAATTGCAGAGCCATCCAATGGACGGTGATCGAAAACTTCTATAACCGAGGTGTTATAAGGCGAAACATGGTGGTCAACTAGAATTACTGCGTTTCTTCTAATAAACTCGTCGTTGGAGTCATCTCTGAACATCAAAAGTTCGCTTGTAATGTCATACTTTCGAAGATAGTAAACAACTTCCGTTTTAAGTGGATAATTACTTCGTGGGATATTAAGAAGAGGGAGACAGCCGACTACATCCGCAGATAGATCTGACTTGTTCGTGGAATAGAAAAACGCAAGGGCTATCGCTGACACAGCTGAATCAAGATCGCAGCTCTCATTACCCAACACAAGACAGAGTTTCTCCTGGAAGAGCGAGGAGCGAATGAAAATAAGAGTTTAGTGATTGATGAAACTTAAATAGAATAAAAACAACCTACAGATACATTTAGCAGTTTTCTGCCCTCTCTTAAATAGGCTAACATTATTTATTGATTTCAAAATTTAGCAATAAAAAAACAATTTTCCATCAGGAAAAACTTTAGTTGTCAACATCATCACCAGAACTGTCAAAATACACGCAATGGAACAGTCCAAGGAAAACTAATCATCACGAATAAAATGCATCAGGGTTTATTTATATACAATATTTAATAATGTACCTACGTTATATGTATAATACCAAGGCCTAGCTTCAAACAGCTATGGGTACTTTGGTCACAAATTCATTCACATTAATTTATTCACATGCAGGACATTCTTATATTTAGGAATATAGGAATGTCTGTCTAAACCTATGTCTGCTCTTTACCTTCAGGTAGTAAATCGGTGAAACTCTTGACAATTTCTATCTACTGTTAACATAAAACAATCTTGGGGTTTCCAACATGGACCTACACAAAAAAATAACAATCAACGCTGTTTTGCTGCAGTCGCAAGAGTCGCACTGAACGGTGTTATAAAAGCTTTCTTCCATTTGACAACTATCTTTTTTTTTTGAGTTTTGACAACACGAATAAAAAATAAAAACAAGTTCCGATAATCATGCTGTTTACGCCAACTCTCAAGCGGAAGAGGAATGCTTTTAGTAAGATTTTAATAGATCCGCTGCCTCAAAGTTCATCAGAGGAACAATGCACTGGAATCTACACAGGATTCTCAGTTGAAGTGCAAAATCCTGATCACATTCGTTCGCTGTACGATGGCGGGTGCTTCGGAAAGGGGTCCAAGTCTCGTAGTTGCCCAGAGTTTTTGAAACGAAATGCAGCACCTACGAACGCTGATGACTCTATCTCTAATGAAACTCTGATTCTGGACCTTGAAGAAGCGTTTTTCCTTGCTTATCACCTAAAGATTCTTAAAATACTGAACGCAAGTGGAGTTTCATTGACTTTCGAAGAACTATTCAATAAATTCTGTAGCATAAAGCCAAACTTTTTAGACAGCTTGGTGGCGTACATCTACTTGAGGTCGAAAAATTGGATCGTAAAAAGTGGCTTCAAATTTGGTGGCGATTTTCGTAGGTACTGACACTAAAATCTCTTACCGACATTAAAAATCTTTCCTTTCAGTTCTGTATAAAAAGGGTCTCCGCTTTTACCACGCCAGCTTCATAGTATTTATCAATAGAGGCGAAGCGCGGCAAACTAAGGACGTGAAAGGTCTTCAGCGAATCGCCGAAACCTCAGACAAGGACGTCCTATTCTTAGAGATAAGCCCACCAAAAGAAGGTGGACACAATTTAGAGAATCTACACAAGTTTACTGTTTCAGAGAATATTATTAAGCGGTTCAACTACAGCGGCTTTGTTCAGGGAAAAATAAACTCGAAATAATTTAGTAACATCCTCTCACAGCTTCTGGACTCGGTGTTTCTTTGGTATTCCTGTTGCACGGTATTCGGATCTCTCCTGGAGGTATATTTCTTTACATTCCGCCTTGAATTTCTCGTCTGTGTACCATCTGGCTAGGCAGGACTTGAGGGCATCGTTCTGTTTGCGACAATTTATTACCATCATTATGCTATTGTCTTTGCAGCAACTCTCAAAGGATTTCACTTCTTTGAGACACTGATCGGCTTTTGCTCTGTCCCGCATGATTTTAGGAATAAGCACTTCGATCTCGACTTTCCGAAGAGATCTGTCATTTGGATCCCCTACGTGAAGTAGAGTTTTTACTTGGTGATTGATCGTTTTGTTTGAAAGAATAGTCTTACCTTTCCCATGTGGATTTTTTGGATCTACCGCTTGGTTTCCAACAGGTATGCTGACTTCGCTTTGCACTTCCATCATTTCATATATTTTTGTGAAATATTTTGCTATTACCGCAGAGTTACAAAAAAAAATTGAAGATATCCTGAAATCAGCTGTTTTTTGACAGATTTGTTTTGAGCTTTCACGACAGTACTGTCAAGAGGAACTTTGCGGTAAGTTCTCTTAAAACATTCGGATGGCCCGTGCTTTTACTGGACATCATTGTTGTTAAGATATGTCTTATGCCATCGAAATTTCCAGGAGAGACACTTTCATTTGAAAATTAGAATTTATAAAATATTTCACCACAGGGAATAGGATGGCTGAATAATAAATCTGTCGTTCTAACGTGATATCCGCCAACAAAATGATACCCGTGTCAATGAATCGGCGGAAACTTGCTAAATATTTTATTTTTCCGACCAAATTAACATTTCTCATCCGCATCGAAACCATTGCAGATTTCATATGCAACAAAAAATGAGAACTGGTTCATCAAAATATAATTAACATAAAATTAAGTCCTCACATTTTCGCTGAGCCTATTGCTGTCAGTTCGCCTTATGTAAAACTAAAATAAACAAAATAAGAATACATTATCCAATGAAAGATGTATATTCCGATCATATTTGATAGAGATCTGTAATAAGTGTCTAGAAATCAGTTTCAAGACATTCAAACTCGAAAAAAATAGAAATGGTAGAACAAAAACTTAACAGCCCTGTGTGGACTATTCGGCGAATTCACATGACAACCATTTTCGAAATCACTTCGAAAAGTTTGTGGCAAGTTTTTTCTCATGCGAAAAAGTCACAAGACCTGTCAGCTGAATAAAATCGTCGCAAAAGGAAAATTTTCCAATTGCTTTTTGTCGTCCTAAAACTTTTATTTGCAAAAATTAATTCCAATTGAAAATTTCATCGTCTCCAGGAAATTAAATTTCTAATTTAAACAATGACGGACGTAAAGGGATTAATTAATTTGCCCGATGAGAACATCGGTAAGCTCGCGCATAAAATCAATGGACAGACATTTTTCACTATATCCCCTCCCAGATATGATTGCAGCGACCAGTGTCCTGCAGCAGCAGGCCACCGACATCCGCCAGAAGTCCATTAACTGGGCGTCTTACCAGCAGTCGCAGATGATCTCGCCAGAGGACTACCAATGCATCAGCAGTTTGGATACTGCCAAGGCTGCTTATCTTCAGCAGAATCCCAATCAGGCTGTGAAGACCTTCCTGAATTTGCTGTCGCATGTATCCAAGGATTCTACAATCCAGTACATCCTAGTGATGATCGACGATATTCTTCAGGAAGATCGTGCGCGTGTGGATTACTTTCACGATTACGCCACCAAGAAGAAGGAGTGCGTGTGGGGACCCTTCTTGAACCTACTCAATCGTCAAGATGGCTTCATTGTCAACATGTCATCTAGGATTCTTGCGAAACTCGCATGCTGGGGCAAGGAATTAATGCCCAAATCCGATTTGAACTTTTATTTGCAGTTCCTCAAGGATCAGCTGACCGTTAACGTGAGTACATCTGAGTTCGCCCAGTCCGCCTGGTTGTACATACATTTATTGATCGATATTTCTATTTAAACGTTTATATGTATATACCTATAAGTGTATATTTTCTGCATGCAACTAATATCTTTTTGTAGCTTTCGAGTTCTTTGTTGTTTCTTTTTTTCTACTCAAAGTGACAATCATCATGAGGTTCAAAGATAAACACCCGAACACGATGTATTGTCACATGATAGACTTTTCTTTTTTTTTTAGTTTTTTCTGCATTATTTCTTGGTTTAGCAGTTGGTTGTATGTTCCGCCATTTGTGGACAGGAATAGTGGGTGGGAAACAAAACTTGGGAGCATTCAAATGGGAGTTTATTTAATTGAAGAAAATTGTATCACGTCAATTGGGTGTGTGTGATGATGACTAGTATATAACGTGTGTGGACTATTTTCAAAAGCGTTCAATTAACTAAGGAATAATTGCCTCTTATATCATCTTGTAGTTCTAATAGGGAATACTAAACGGCGCAGAAAAATATTCGAGACCACATACTGATTTTGTGCAGGGCATATTCATATAATCAATATGACTATTTGAACTGATTAACCCAGTATATCGGTGCTCCTGTGCATGATATGATACTTATTTTTGCTTTAAATGTTTAGCTCAAAAGGAGACAAGGCAGTTTGCGTGAAGCCCGGCGTTAATGACCTTCTTCATTGCTCTTTTGGCGAGGCTATAATCAGTATTTTGGTGATGTTCCGGGACCCAACTGGTCCACGATTTAACCTTAAAAACAATCTGCATGCCTCGCAATTTCAGACAGATTTGTATTTGTGTGATTCCTGAGTTTTTAGGTGCCACACTTCCGCGATTGATTGGCAGTATTACTGCCGTTAAGACATAATTTTTATTATTCAGTTTAACGGGGACTGGTGTTAGTTGAAATATGTTGAAACATTCTTTTTCTTTTTGTTTCCATCGTGTGGTGATACAGTGGTAGAGATTCTAATGGAATCTACCGTGAACCTTAAGCCACGTGCATACAAAGACCTACCACTGTATTTGTACTCTTGTAGCCTTGCTTAATCTACATACACAATTTAAAACGAAACGTTATTGAATTTGATGAAATGGCGAACAAAATCGCAGCATAACTAAAATACATTCATCACGCATCATAAATATATTGGCGTGCGCCACAACGGTTTTTCATACCACAGGCAATGTTTTTTTTTTTAATTTAGTTTGTTTTACTGTTGGCTTTGCGTTTTTAACTCATCATACAAATAAAGGAAATAATTTTATTTTTAATAAACAGAGCGGCTGTCGGTATCTTAATTTAAGTACACTATACAGGACTCTACTGAGTCGGTTGTTGCCCAAATCAAACCTATGTTGAGTTGTCCTTTGATCTATTTGACGGTTGACGATTTGGTTGATACAAAATTGGGGAAATTTAAAGAGATCAAGGCTTATGCCAATGTTAACACGATGAAGGATCGGATTGACAATTGAAGAAGTCTTTCATTGCCATTGTCATTGTTATTCAAAGTAACCTTTCAGAGAGAGCTAATTGATTAATTTAAAGATTATTAATATGTATTTTGTAATGAAGAATACCAAAACTAAGTTACTCCCACCAAAATGACGCACTGGGCCGTTGATTTGAAAGTTCTTTGCTTATGCCGAAGGAGAAGAAAAAAAAGATTCTTCCCAATAGTCACGACATCAGCCACGCAGGTTATAAAACGCCCCTGCTGAACTGTAATTAAAATAAAACGCACTTGATTCATTCTCTTCATGTGATCATGGCTGCTTAGATATAAATTTCCTTGTCACGGAATTGACGCATAGGCTCAACGTTTGCTTTTAAGTTTTTCAACTGATTGGGTAGATTGTAAGCAACAGTTTTGTTAGGTTATCCTATCTACTTTTTTCCTGCTGCTATCGCGCATGTAAGAAAGTATTCGGTCGAGGTCTACAAAAAGTTATTATCCCTTATATCGTCAGATTAATAGGAAAACCTTATATCTTGAAGAAACACAATGTAAAATTTGAAATTTTTGAGTTACACGGTTTTCTTATTAAGCCTACGATATGCAATTTTGTCGCCCACACCCATAAGAAAAGCTTTGTTTTGGAATTGGTTGAAATTGATAAATTGATTGCATAAGACTCATAAATAGTTTTTACTTAACTTTTTGGTTATGGTGCTTGTAGATCATTAAGTCTGATTTTGAGGAAAACCTCTCAGCCGAGATGTGTTGGGGGCTATTGTAAAGCAGCATTGGAAAATAGTTTTGCATGCCTTCCGATTCCTCTTTACAATTGGTGGAACATGCAATATGTACTTTGATTTTGAATCCATCAGTAGTTAATTGAAATCGTGCACACTTTACACATTCGCACAATACATCCTTGTTGTATAAGGAACGTAATTCTTTTAGTTTGATTGTTTCTCTAGTATTTTTTGATTTCTTTCTATCTTTTCACCATTTGTACATACATACACACAATACAGACAAAACTCTGTAAAGCCATTTACTCATCAAAAAAATACAAAAAAAACCACATCAGCCATCGTTTATTACTTCTCCACGACAAAGCATTGTGTGTGCGCTTTTAAATGTTGTTTCTAGCTCGCAAGGATCATGTGCATCCTGATTGTGTATTTTTTTTTTTCAATGTGAACGTGCATTAGACGCAAGTGTAAATAACAAAAAAATAAAAAGATAAGATTTTATAAAAATAAACAAAACAAATACCAAAACAAAAACAAAAAACACAAAAATTGTCGCCAGGCTAAATCCTACATTAAAGAAATGACATTGCTGGCTAAACGTGTCCAAACAGTGGTGACCCACCAACATGGACACGGCCACGGTCATCATCACCATCAGAAAGAGCATCATAGTGGCAATCATCACTACAGTCCGTCAAGTAGCCACCAAGCCGCCGACCATCATCAGCCGCACGAGTCATATCGCGAGGTACAAGGCGACTGGGCCAACTCGTCCCCTGGCTCTGGGTCGACATCAGCTACCGGCGGAGAGAATGCAAATGTTCCGGCTACAATACCGGTAGAGTGTCTGTGTGGTTTTTAGTTAGTTTTACAACAAAAATTATAAACCAAGAAATCCTATTTAAAAAGAAAAAAACAAACAAACAATATTTCCTCTTGTCCTCCTCTTGTCCTTATCCCCTTTCTATTTTAAGTTTTTTTTTTTTTTATTCAATTTGATACTGTGTTTTATCAGATAAAGATCTATGCGCGAGTTCTATTGTCCATCAGAGTTGGCCGCCCCGTTAAGAGTGTGTCAGAGAACACATACCAAGGAACATACATATTTGTGCTGTTTGTCCAGAGAGTCGTGTCCCCCGTGTAAACTAACCCACTAACTCACGCAATACAATCCGAACAACACTTTGTAAAAAGCGAAACACTCACTCTAAATTTATTGTAAAAGCAAAAATAAGAATTGCAAAGGTGTTGGTAAAGTACAACAAAACAAAGTTCTTAGTAATATTTCTCACTTTTTTTATGTTCGTTGGCAAAAAGAAAAGAAGAAAAACAAGTTAAAACAAAACAAATTTATTATTTGAATTTGAAATTTTTACATTCGCTATCGGTGTCGTTTAGTTAAACACTTGTAATATGTTCGTTAGATGTTTATAACACCACTAACTTGTTGAATTGAATTTTGTTTGCACTGCTATAATTTGTTTCTTGTGTTTTTTGTTTCCTGATGGCGATGCAGAGCAACGAGTACATCCAGTCGGTGGGACGTTGTCTGCAAATGATGCTGCGCATCGATGAGTACCGCTTCGCTTTCGTTTCTGTTGATGGAATCAGCACTTTGATTAGTATTCTCTCGTCGAGAGTCAATTTCCAGGTAAGTTTTAAGACATATGAAACGTGTGGGAAAAAGTATACACCTTTGTGTTGTCAGGTGCAATATCAACTCGTATTCTGCTTGTGGGTGCTGACATTCAATCCATTATTAGCTGGAAAGATGAACAAGTTCAGTGTTATTCCCATTTTGGCAGACATTTTGAATGATTGCGCAAAGGAGAAGGTAAGAAGAAGAAGGTATTTCATTTTGAACGAGTTGTTGTTATTTTAATTTTTATTTGTAGGTAACTCGCATTATTCTCGCTGTGTTCCGCAATTTAATAGAAAAGCCCGAGGAGCCCCAAGTTGCTAAGGAGCACTGCATTGCAATGGTTCAGTGCAAGGTTCTGAAACAGTTGTCCATTTTGGAGCAACGCCGCTTCGACGATGAGGATATTACCGCCGATGTCGAATTCCTCACTGAGAAGCTGCAGAATTCTGTACAGGACTTGAGCTCGTTCGATGAGTACGCCACCGAGTTGAAGAGTGCCCGTTTGGAATGGTCTCCAGTGCATAAGTCAGCTAAATTCTGGCGTGAGAATGCCCAACGTCTTAACGAAAAGAATTACGAATTGTTGAGAATTTTGGTTCATTTGCTGGAGACATCCAAGGACCCCGTGATTCTCTCGGTTGCCTGCTTTGATATTGGCGAGTATGTACGTCACTATCCCAGAGGAAAGCAGTAAGCTCAATATTCTTATGCACAATTTAAAGTTTGTATTCATTTTGACTCTTTAAAGTGTCCTTGAGCAGCTGGGTGGTAAGCAAATCGTAATGCAACTCCTCGGCCACGATGATCCTAATGTTCGCTATGAAGCTCTTCTCGCTGTTCAGAAATTAATGGTTCACAATTGGTAAGCTTTTCATGTCAATCAAATTCAAATCATCCGCATTACGTCCATAACCCTCATACCTCACATCAGAACATCAAGTCCCTCAAGCATTCTCAAGAATTATTTTCAAAACATTGAATTTAACTCTCAAAACAGGGAATACCTCGGCAAACAGCTCGAAAAGGATAACGAAAAGACACAACCACCCGGCGGTGCTGCCATCAGTGGAAAGGCTTAAACCTATTTTCATCACATAAGTTTGTCTTTAAAAACACACACCCACATAGTATACATAAATATATTTTACTGTCTATTGTTGCCAACAAAAATTCGGTTCCCCCACACACAAAGATAAACCATTCCAATTCGAAATCTACAAAGTTTTCAATAAAGTTAAAAAAAAAACTGTCAATCTGTATTGTTAAGGACCTTTCTGCAGCCGCCGCAATGGACGCGTTTGTTGTTGATGAAAAAAGTATTTTATTATTTGTTTTTCGTTGTTTTTTTTTCTGTTGTTTTCCTAAATTTTATTCTCCTATCGTCCTGCGTGTAAATAAGAGTAAAAAGAAAGTATTGTTTTGTTGTAGAGAACTATTAATGATTACAAATCTATAAATATGTAATATACTCGGTAATATTTTAACAGGATGTGCGTTTATAAATGGTAAATTCATTGCCATAAATCAATAATTAGTTATTAACAGAAATCCATCCTGTCTATTATGCGTTGTTGTAAATTTAAAATAAAATAAAAAGTATATCAACAAAATGCAGTGTTTTATTTTTAACCAGAAAACGTTTGTTAATAGGTGCTTGCTCAATATGTTAAGCATTTCGTGGCGAAAGTTTAGCTGAAATAAACATCTTTGTTAGAAAACGGATTAGCAATCAATAACGACTCCACAACGATTAGTTACAGTTTTCGAAAAGCTGAGATTTCAATAGCTTGCCACGCGGTGTTAGTCTGCGGTTACTTAGGACTCGCTACTATAAAGAGTGTAGAAGGAGGCAAATAACAAAGGCCATTAGCAAAGGCATCAAGGAATCGACCAACTAGTCGATTAGGGCCGTGCTGGTAAGTCTAATCAATACCTTTGAGTGTTGGTGTTTGCAACTGCAGCCAAAGGCTGTTTACAAGAAGGCGTTCTCTGCCCCTGTTGAGGTCAATAATCATCGACAAGCTGATAGTAGATCTTCACAGATCTGGCTGTGCCACCATGCTGATGAGCTGGCGATTTTTTTTTACTGCTAAGCAAGCCATGACAATTTTCAACGTCATACAAAGTGCATTGTGTCAAGTTTTAGAATAGTATAATGAAGAAGAACTATCCATCAATCCTAGTAGAACTGTTCTAGTACCTTTTACAAGAAAGACAGAGGTCAACATTGGACCTAAGCGGATCAAAGGCGCCCTTTCAGTTAGCCATGCAAGAGGGAATTATTGTCCAACCATATGCAAAACTATCAAAGACTGATACACACGTTGCAATGCCTTGCCGGGTACCAAATGGTAAGGTTTAGCTAGGTTCCTTAACTCCAGGGAATTATGGACAAGGAATCTGCCAATAAGCATCGCAGGGCGGGTTGAGAATCTGCGTTCAAAGTACCTGAACTTTTATTGTGGCTTCAATTGGACGACAACCCCAATGTAGCAACGAATGGGAAAACGAATTTCGTCTAGTGGAATCAGATGTCGAGTCCAACGAAATCCTTAACTTATACAAGCAGCTTCCTGAGATACCTCTTCCGTAAGATATGTCTGTATCAGGAAAAGGACTTGTATGATCGGGAAGTGATTTCAAATCGAAAAACTTGCCGGTACTTTCTAAGGTCACATCGGAGGAAGATCAATAGGGATGCATTAAAACGGCGGTTATTATTTTACTCCCGATCGACGTTAAGAAAAAGAAATAGATACATACATAGACTCAAAATGATCCAGTGGAATTTGTTACTATAGGTACACATATGTATGTATGTGAAATTAAACTCAGTCTTTCGGAGTTCTAAAAATGTTTTTTATTTTATTTTAAATTGCTTCTTCGCTCTATTTGGTAATGAAAAGTACATCTTGCTGACACGTACTAGCATGCTTTCTTGAGATAAGCAATAAGATCAGCCCGCTCTTCGGGTTTCTTCAAACCAGCGAATACCATCTTAGTTCCAGGGATGTATTTCTTTGGATTCTCCAAATATTCAAATAGTGTGTCGTCATTCCAAGTGATGCCCTTTTTCTTGTTCGCATCTGAGTAGGAGAAACCCGCCGCTTGACCAGTCTTACGGCCCATCATACCATGTAGATTGGGACCGACCTTGTGCTTTCCACCTGCTTCAACAGTATGGCACTGAGCACAACGTTGGACAAAGATTTTCTTCCCATTTTCAGCATTACCCGGCGGAATACCCATTGCGATTGCACTTGATTAAATAACTCTAATAACAAATTATAAGAATTTGAAGTGAATTCAAATTTCAAATTTTGAATAACAAGTAATTTGTCAAAAGCCGGTCATAGGTTACTATGAAAAACGTATTTGAAAGTGCAAATAAAAAACCGCTTATTTACGATAGAAAGCTAAATTTAAACAATAGTATTGATTCGATTAGATTAGTTATGCTTATACATATGTATACATTTTTCCCCACAAATTAATTACAAAATAGGTCTGTTCGCGTACCCTCCTAAAATAGCGAATTTTTACCAAAAGCTGTTCGCGTACGGAGAATTTTCGTAGTTCTTCACAAAAGAGAAAGCTCACGAGAGAGAGTAAGAAATTTCCCCATGCTGCGAATTTTAGTGTAAGAAATTTCTTTGGGCTGGTTTGTGAAAACCGTCAAATCTGTCAAATCAATGTATTTTCAACATTTTCTTGTTCAACCCGTTCGTTTACTTTTGCTCAATTTCAGTTCTTTCTGAGAGAATTTTACCCGCACTCTTCGAAATTTTATAATCTACGAATTTTAGTGCAAAAAGTACGCGAACGAACCTAATATCTTCTTTTTAGACAGAATAGAATAAACCCATCTATTTCATAAGTATTCGGCATTTTAAGTAAGGTATGAGTATCATGTAGTTAAAATTTGTTTAGCGTTAATTATCATTCTCAATTTCAAGAATTTTTCATTGCCAAAATTAAAATAAATACCTAGGCGGATGTGTTTACATTTAAGCTGGCCCATTTGGCTGTGAATTGCATAATAAATATGTATACTCCAGCCGCAAGAAATGTTTGCACAGAGTATTTGTCCGTCTTTCATTGCTAATCTGTTGTTAATTGGCTGACCAGTTCTAGTTAATTGTGCATGGAATTATAATAAAATAGATTGCAATTTATTTGTAAAATTGCAGTGTTTTTTTTAGATTACAGCTTCTAATTTATTAATTTAGTATGGTAGGTCAGGTTAGGTTATGAGGGTGTGTGAAGAAGAGAGTTAGAACTTTCGAATGTGCACTTGGAGACAATAAATGGTTCATTGTGCTTACCCTTGTAAGTGCAGTGGGAGGAAAAAAAAATAAAGTACCAGTACTAGGAGGTTGTCATCTATTTTGGTGTTGGTTAGCACTATTGACGAATCTAAGTTCAGGGGTTATGGTTGAACATGCCCTTAATATGTAGAACAATGAGCCTCTCTCCAGGGTTTTTCGCAGGAACGATGAAAGCCATGGTAGCTCAAGGTTAAGGGTGGGCTTCTGTTTCTTAAGTATTTTTTCCTACTATTAATCTACCCTGAGTTTGTGTTTGAAGTTACTTTTTTTTCTTGAATCCTTTAACCCCTACGGGGAAATAGGGCGTCAACAACGCCTTCGCGCCATCTTGTTCGTAGTTCTGCAACGCGTTTGAGCTCTCTCCAGCTCATTCCCAAAGAGCTCGATTCGTCCTCGACTGTTCTGCGCCACGTTTGCCTAGAGCGTCCCGCTGTTCTGCCTGCTTGGGTGAGCGGATTCCACTGCATAGCGTATTTCGCAATGGAATTGTTTTCGCGCCGTAGGGTGTGTCCAATTCACTGCCACTTTCTCCTTCGTATTGTAATGTTTATATGTTTCTGGCCCGTTCTCGTATAAAGCTGTTCGTTGGAGATACGGTTCGGCCAAAAGATCCTCAGGATGAGTCTTAAACATTTGTTTACAAAGACTTGCAGCCGGTGTGTGTTAATGGTGTCCACTTTCCAAGTACTGCACCCATAAAGCAGTACCGCAGCTCGGTTCTTAAGCTGATAACATTGCTTTTCCAGATGGTGGACAGCATGCCGAACGCAGCTTTGGCCTTCCCGATTCTGCTGCACACATCCAGTTCGGTGCCACCACGGTTTGCCGAGACTACACTTCCTAGGTATAGAAAGTTGTCAACTTTCTCGACTTCTTGCCCGGCAATGTTAAGTTGGGCGCTGTGTTAATTTTGAGCCCTACTTTGTTTGCCTCAGCTTCTAGTTTCTGGACCATAAGATGGAGGTCCATTATCCGATGTGAAAGTAGACAAACATCGTCAGCGTAGTCTAGGTGTTTAAGGTAAGATGTCATGTCATAGTCCAGCGAATTCCATGGTTTCATCAACATCACTGATAACCACTTAAAATAACAGCGGTGACAGTGTACATCCTTGACGTACTCCGCTTTGGAGTTCAAATTCTTCTGACACCTTACCATTGTGCAAGACGTGACACACACTTACACTTAATTGGGTAAATTCAAAAACGTCGAAGAACTGCGCATGAGTTGTTCAGCAACAGAAACTATGCGCTGCTGTTATATGCTCTATTGTATACCTTTAAGCCTTCTACTCCCGCAGTACAGCATCTTTGAATTGGGCCATAACCACAAATAACCTATATTCTCGAGAATTTCAGAGGTGGACTATCTATTATTAGGTTATTTGTGCTTTTAACAAAGGTACAACGTAGAAAGACGTCTGTCTGCGACAGCAGAAAGAAAAACCCATTCTCATCGTGTTTATGCCTAACGACTTTTATTTTATTTTTACAATAAAATTGGTAATCCACCTCTCAATCGATTCAGTTCTCTCTCTTGCTCTTGAAATAAAATATTGTCTTACAGTTAATTAGTAGGTAATATATGTATAACTTTATATCATTTTTACATGTGTGACTCACAAAAGAAAACAAAATAAAATGTAAAATAAATATAAATAAATATCATAGGACTACATTAATGTAGACGACCATCGGCGATGAATCGAAATTATTGTAAAGTATTTGTTTTGCATGTTTTCGGTTTTTTTTTTTTATTTGTTTTCACTTTATACTTAATTGTTTTAAATATTAAAATTGTCCTAAGAATTCATTTAGTTATATTTTTTTTCCGACAATTACGACGATGGGAGATGTTTATAAGATTTTAGGCACATAAAAGAGAGTCCGTAACCCATTCGTCCTCGTTCAAATAGATCGTTCTATTATGTTGTCGTTAATTTTCGCGGGGATTCTCTTCTATCTTATACTGGCGGTGTTATTTGCAGTGTTTTCGTTTTGTATGTGATTTAACTTATGATTTACTTAGTTGCTGATTTAATGTAAGCGATGAGATCACCACGTTCATTTGGTTTCTTCAAGCCAGCGAAGATCATCTTTGTGCCGGGGATGTATTTCTTTGGGTTCTCCAAGTATTCGAAGAGAGTGTCGTCATTCCAGGTGATGCCCTTGCTCTTGTTGGCATCTGAGTAGGCGAAACCGGGCGCTTGACCAGTCTTACGACCAATCAGACCATGTAGATTGGGACCGACCTTGTGCTTGCCGCCGGCTTCAACGGTGTGGCATTGAGCGCAACGTTGGACGAAGATTTTCTTGCCCTTTTCAACATCACCAGCTGGTACGCCCATTTTGTTTTATTTTTTTGTTGCAGTGAATGCTCTGTAAATGTTAAAAATAAAAATAAAAATTGATTAATTATTGAGCGCGAAATTATAATCAAAAGATAAACGGATTTGGGTGGGGATTTACTGCAGACGACGGAAGTGATAACTAATGTTTCCCTCTTATCTATTATGTAATGAAATACTTCGGTATAATTATCAATATCTGCATTTGATAAGGGAATACATTTTCGCGAATTCTACGCACATGGAGACAGTTTCGAGTAGAATTGTTGAATGAATTGGGAAAAGATGGATGAAGTTATGTAACTTTGTCAACAAACAATATAACAGAGATCCAATGCTCATAACATTTGTCTGAGAATGGAAGAATAATAAATACAGAATACGCTGATAAATATTTGGCTGGCATCGCTTCGAATGAAAAATAGTTTTCTCACACTGGTATACATACAAACATTTCTTCATAACTATTCCTTGTAACAGTCAAAGTTAATAAAAAGCAAAGGAACAAATCAATGGCTTCTTTCAGGGTACATATGTACAAACATAGAAGCCATATTATCAGGAAAGGATTGTTGCTATGTGGGTTAAACATATGTATGTACATAAGAAAAGGAAGTGTCCCGGTGTAGTAAACTGCTTAGGCTGATGAAATAATAAAGAAAACAATGACAACGATATGAAATAAATCTCTCAAGCAGCGTCATCAACATTTAAGAATCCAATAGATTATGGAAAACACTCTGAGTAATCGAATATGTTATAACTGACAACAGCGCAAATGTGCAGTGACCATCAGTTTGCTTTATATAGGAAAATCAGAATATGATTCAAAAATGATAAGTAAATAAATACAATATGAATACAATTCCATAAAATCAATAAACTTTTGTGCGTCAACTTGTTCTCCCAAAAGCTCGATACTGGTAGAGAAAATGTAGCGTGACCTGACCTTCAGGACCCATGTCGCCAAGTATTGTTTAATGTTGTCAGCTGTCCTCTTCACACAAGTTGAGAAGACATTTTCTAGTTCAGCCTGTACTTAACACTCTAGGACAATCTTTCTGGTGCGTGGACGTTTTAAAATCAACCTATCTGATGCTGATCCGCTAAGCAAATTTAAGTATGACAAAGACGACGAATTCACTTCAATTCAAATGCAATAATGAGAGAGAACCAAAAACAGCTTTATCAGTGAAGGTGAAATGTATTCTGTTCTTGGAGAATCTCAGGATGTAGATAAGTGAAGAAGAGATATCAGATAAAGCCACACATAACAATAATAAAAGGCCAACCTACCTACAATAAAAAGGTGCGATGAACACAAAATACACTTCGGGTTTTCGTTAAATATTCTACGCCAATATACCTAATTCCAACAGGAAAAACAGAACAATTAATACAGCAACATATCCATATTTCGAATGACAGCTTCTCAAATCAAAACCAGAAAGTGCAGCACAATTTCCATAGCTATTCTACTTGTGAATTAAAATATTCAGTAAGGCTAAAAGCTTAACATAATACGAATTTCACGAATAATCAAACAGGTTAGATATGAGAACGCTGAACCCGATTTAATTGCCAAGTTATTCAACCCTATCCACCCTTGTCATTCGCACGTGCGGACCACAAAAATTCAGTATACACGAACAAACTTCGACAGTAGAATCGTTTAACATAGAAGATTATGAAACTCTTGGCACCCACCAAGATTACTATGATAAGAATTTACTCTAGACAACTGGAACAAAAATACAAATAGAAATACTATCCACACGTGATTGAACTCTCAATGAAAATGTCCAAAGTCCTCCTAACCCAAGTTGAAATGTGAAACAAAGACCCATTGCTATGCCAACGCAACGCGAGTATAGTCAGATGTTAGTCGATGTGATTACGTCAGCACAATTCCAATGAGAAGTGTGCACGCGTCATCAACTGCCTTCGTGTATGTATGTTCTACCAGGTTCATCACGAGATCGAGCGAAATGTTCTTGAATGGTAATTATCATGCTTTGCAGTTACGTATACGGCAAGCGCAGATTTTAAAGGTCTAGGCCTCGGACACGCAAATGGAATTTCACAACCCAATCGGCTTATTAAGTGTACTTCCTGGAACTTCCAGAAATAAAGAACCCACAGTCTTTTAATGAATTGATCAAAAAGAAAATCGATTTTTTTTTACTCCCCAGAGGGTGGAGAGAGTGCACGGGAGCAAGAAAAACTGTGTTAATAGTGCAAGAGCGCGAACTGGCTGCTCGCCAATGCGCACTAGTTTTCAGCTCGCTTTTCATTCAAGGAAACTCATTTCACCTTCATCTCTTTTTCGCACACGTATTGTAATAGTTTATCTTTCTCGTTACGTAACGTGGGTGGGATGATACAAAAAAAAAAAATTACAAGATTCAAGGTTTTCCGATGTCCTAATTATCATATCTGTGAACTAAAAAAATTATCAATTTTGGAATGAAAAAAATTGCATGGAAAAAACCCCTGCTCATTCGACGAACACGTGGTTGTTCAACAACCAGACATTCCACTCCCACCTTGCAGTGTAGCGTTCCTCTCCGGAGGCACCTTGTGAAAAAAAAAATGAGAGTATTTTTCTTTCTATTTCGATTGCATTCCAAATCAGGAAATCGAATTCGTAATGTCAGCCAAGGGCAGACGACAACCAGACGACAATTTTAATATAAATAAAATACTGTTTATATAATAAACTCTCAAGTACTTGGGTCAAAGTAGAACAAACGGAAAAAAATTATGTAATTTGTTGCGAATAAAATATGAAGGAGTCGAGTCACTCGATCTAGGTAACAAACGGCAAGTACGAATACACTTCCTTCAGCGAAAAGTACATTGATTAATCGATAAACAAACAAGGCAATGGATTTTTTAAATGGATATTCACTTGGAAATATTTTCTTTTACGAAATTTGCACAGAATTTTATAGAATAGAAAATCTGACAAAAGCCAGATACTTACATTAATCACAAAAGATACAATTCGACTGTGGCGAGAGGATTTGAAAAACTTGTGGACAGCAAAATTTGGCCAGCTTATTGCGCGGCGAATTCGAATTCGATTTCGAAATTGTTTTTCGCGCGTGACCGTGACTGAGTTGAGTACAGTGACATCTTCTGGGGAATGGAGAAATTGTGGAATAAAAGCTTCGTGCGGATAGTTGACTGAAGTGCAGCACATTTCAGTTGGCAAACTAGTTATAAATTAATGCAGATACAAGAATGAAAAGCCCAAATGATCCAGTATAAAAGACTTTATTTGATACTAATAATCATCATCATCGGGTACCTTCATAGTATTTAGATATGACATTAGACTAAAGGCTAATTTTTCACGATTTTCTACGTCATGTTCAATCCATGATAACACATTATTAAGCAACGATCTCACACGAATATCCGTACTTGAAATGAATTTCTTCAACTGCTCTTCATTGATGTTGAAAAACTGGCTTTTAGTACAAACCTCCTGAAAGTTGTTGGCAGCGAAAGCGATGGCTTTCTGGTAAAGTGTTGTGCACTCATACTGCTCTGCAAGGAACGCAATACCCAAGCAGTTGGTGGTATCCAATTGTTGTTGCATAAAGTTACAACAAACTGGTATCAAAGTTTTCACTTGATATAAATGAGCTGCTCGAAGAACTTTTTCAACCGTCTCACTCGTAAGCTGAATTGAAATCGTGTAAATAAAGTCTAATAATACCTTTAAAGTTGTTCCGTCGATATCAAGCATAACCTCCTCAGCTTTGGCTTCCTTTAGAGGATTACAAAACATTGCCAAGAAAACGTCACTCGACGCAGACAGAACTAACCGATGAGCTTCTATTCTAAAATTGTCAAGTCCTGCGACCAAAATGACATCATAGAGTACACGTTCCTTGTAGAGTTTTTGTAAATTTTCAGAGAGTACAATTGCTTGCTCTTTGATTGGGCTTGCAGTACTTGGGCTGAATTTTCTGTTCATCATCCTATAAGAAAGATACGATCACGAGTGTGCCATTAATTACAAGCTAGGTATTTACTTACAAGATTAGGATTAAATTTAAAATTTAAGTATTAAAATTTCTTCTATTTCAATCACGGCTCTTGTTGTCGATGTGAAAATTGACTACCAATAATGCTATCCACAAATAACCCAAATTATAGGTTATTTGTGATGCTATCGACAATGGCACCTATTGGCGGATGGAGGAACTCCGTGAGCTTTCTGAACAAACCCTTTACTGAATAGGAGAGAGGACGGAGGAGAAAAAGGGGGCAACGGTTTCTTCACATCGAATTTGAAAAGGGGGAAAAAACACGTACGCGCTACGCAGAAAATCTAATGTAATACAAGGTTCGTTCGCGTACTTTTTGCACCAAAATTCGTAGATTACCAAATTTCGAAGAGTGGGGGTAAAATTCTCTCAGAGAGAGCTAAAATTACGAAAAAGTAAACGAACGGGTTGAACAAGAAAAAGTTGAAAATACACTGGTTTGACAGCTTTGACAGCTGGTTGCCCACAGAAATTTCTTGCACTAAAATTCGTAGCATGGGGAAATTTCTTACTTTCTCGTGAGCGCTCTCTTCTGCGAAATATCTCCGTACGCAAACAGTTTTTCGTAAAAATTCGCTGTTTTAGGAGGATACGCGAACGGACCTACAATAAAATTAAAATTTCTGTAAAGTGCTAACGGAAAACGTATTTAACTCTATTTATATTATAGTCACAAATAGTGACAAATATTATTTTGCCTGATTTCTGATTTAAAGCTAAGCGACACAAATAACCCATTAGTAGGTTATTTGTGCTAAGCGATAACTGACCGATAGGTAGCCACTTAAAAAAGATGTTGATGAGGCAATAAAAAGCAGGGGATTTCCCTAGCTCTAGAGACGAAAAGTTGTTGAGAATATGCATCTAATAATTTGGCGCGTTTCACACAGTCCGCCAATTTAGCTGCTATAATACTTTTGCACCGGAGGGAGACTTTCGCTGTAATGTAATAAAACAAATAAATATTTCCATAAAATGTAGTAAATCAAGTAAGCAAGTCAAAACAAATCAATTAAAACTGCATTTTTTGGTTATTTTCCTTAGATCTGTCATCCTGTATCGCGCACATTTACTACGTTTATATGCAGGATCGAGCAATCGAGTTGAGATTTCGATATAGGTTTTTTTGCACACCGAGTTGAAAGATTGAAAGATCGAAATGGGGTTGAACTGACAGTTGAGTACACAGTCAGTCTTTTTTTTTTCGTATTTTGTTGTTTTGCTAACCAAACCAAAATATCTCCCAATGCTAAAAAAGAAAGAAATTATTCGCAATGAAAACAAATTGATTTCACACCCCAGAGAAAGAAAAGAAAAGGAGAAACAAAACACACACACAAATGTCATTTCGACTCTTCAATCCAGGTTTTTCGTGCATTTTTCACAGCTCTGCTAGCTGAGTCGAGTTGAGTCAACCCGATGCGTTTATGTGAATTTCAATCCAGGTTGAACCTGGCTTCAACCATGTGTGTAGCTTCTTTCAAGTGTAACGTTCCGGCCCTTTAAAGAAACGACGGAAAGCTTATGGGTTTGATACTGTGTCCGTTTGTCTGTCAAGTGAAAATTTCTGTATACATACATAAGTTCATGTGGGAGCCCGCAAATGATGATGGCAAAGAATTTCATTTTGTGCGAACTTTTTGGGGTAGGTACCTACCTTGTAAGAAGGGTAAAAAAATTATTTTGCTGCCATGTGGCATATCAAATAAAATAGAATTTAGCAAGGGATCCATTTATGAAGGAAATATTTTTCTGTGAAAAAACGTTGATGGTATTTTTCTCGATTCGATCTTTGAACCCCATGCACAGCAGTCCAATGAATTAACTACGTACTACAATGGGACAATAGACATTGCTGACAATGAAACGCCCACTCCAATTTCTTTAAAAATTCAATTATCATTGCTATTTCAATTGACATTTCTACAAATATTGCCAGTTAAACATGCAGCGAATGACGTAGGAAAATGACTTGACCGCACTTTTTAAGGCCCAAGCATATTTGCATTAAGCGTGCGATAGCTAATGTCATAATTAACCGATAATTGTACTCGCGCGCTGTCAAAATCTGAGCTCACCCATAATTGCATTAAGACAACGTTTGATGAGCCAAGTTGAGTTAACGCCATCTGAAATTGATTTGGATTTATTTACTATGTTGGACCTGTGTCACAAAAAAAGAAGTAGTTTTTAACTTTTTGTTGTCTAGTAGTTTCAATATGAAATATGCCAAGGTCTTTTTGGAAAACCAACAACAGATTTTCAGAGAAATTGTTAAAAATAGTGTTAAATTAAAAGTTCACTTGTTTAACAAGTAATTGTAGTTTTGTCGTTCAGGAGATCTAATCATCGCGCCGGGCATATTAATTCAATATTTGACATTCTACTAATTAAGAAATATATGAGAATGCTACAATCTGTCTGTATTGGATCCTATGATACCCTATTCTTTTCCTGAAGGTACATATGTTTCCTTCTTCCATCTTACATCACTTTCTTGAAAGAGTTATTTGTTTTTATAAAATTACTCAAAAATGTGAATTTTCTCAAAAACTGGGTATTATTCAACATTCACTACATATTTTATTTTATTTATGTATTTGTCTAATGAGACCGTCGAAAACTGCCATATGGCAGATATGGAGCGGAATATCTATTTATCTGCACACATTTGATTTAATTGCTTCAATTTGATTACTGAAAAAGTGAATTTTTCAAAAAGTGGGCGTGTCAGTGGGCGGATTTTGAAAATGTTTACACTTTATCTGTCCCGATTTCAAGTGACTTCGTTTACAAAATTTCATTGTCCTACCTCATAATTTTAAGGCCCAAAAACTGTTGACAGAACTGTTGACAATTGAAGCAGTTATTGATACTGATGCATACATCGGCCTGTCCTTATGATAGAGTATAAAAATTAAATTATACAAAAAGTAAGTCTATCAGTCCAAGAACCAAGAATTAATTTAAACACACATAAATCTTGAATTGACTGTTTTGTTTGTTCCAAATTCACGACTGCATACCTACTCACGTGGCATACGCAGCATGTATTGCACACTCAAACAGCAATGCTGGCACTATTCCCGCTGTGACGTGGCGCTACCGTTATTTATAGAAGCGAGTATCTAGAAAAAATATATATACATACATAAATTTCAATTTTAATTTCGTTTTCTATACACACTCAGATACAATAAATTAGCTATGTACATAAATGCACACATCTAGCAGACCCATTAGAACGGATTGATGCAATTACACACGACTGGTGTGGGAGTTGCAATCAAAACAAGAAAGAAGAAGAAGAAGAAGGAAACTTGGTCATAGAACGGAAGAGACCTAAACAAGCGGAAAGTGGGTCAGTAAAATTCAATAATGGCTTCCTGATCGAAAATTCTCTCTGCAAGTGCACTCAGTATCCTTCGACTGAAGAAATGTTCCTCTTCAATTTTTCTCCTTCACTTCCTTTGTAATTGTTGGAGTTAGTGTTTCGAAGGAATAATCAGCTAGCTTATTTCTTTGTCAGAACCAGAAATGTGTATGTATGTATGTATGTACTGTTTTCCTAAGCGATGGGTTTAATGAAACAATACACATACTTCTTGTTGCTAAGACAATTGGTGTTTAATGATGCTCATTTAAAATGCCAGCTTGTCTCTTAGTTCGTAAGTATTCATTAGCAAGTGCGTGGGAACTCAAAGTGTAACAATGGACTTGAACCATTGAGGCACTCGCCTTGAATATAAATCCATCAGTGAGTACTTTCTTTGTGTTGTACGTAGAAAAATATTTACTCAATTTTCCCGTCAGATGTAAAGTAATGTGGTCGTTAAAGGTGCTGGTAGATAATGTGAACTCGAGAGAAGACAGGTGATTGTTACGGAAGTCAAATTTATTTATTTTCATCCATCATCCGGATGTGATATTTATCCACCTATTGTTTACTGAATGTAAGAGGACGTTTGCTTATGGAAATGACTTAAGGATATGATTTGGTAGCACCCATTGTCAGTATAATGATTGACGTAGTAGTTTTGATGATTTAAATATGGTCATTGGACGTCGTCCGCAAGTCGAGAAATTGTTTAGGGAAGTAAATCTGTTAAGGATGAGAAGTTCATGTATTTGTGGGTGGACACGGTGTTAAGGAATTGGTATACATTCAACGTGAACGCAAAAAAGTACATACTTTGAATTACGAACCTAGTCAATTTGGACAGCATCCATCCAGATTAATACTGAAACCTAATAATACACCAATGAGTTTGAAATACGACTAAATCAACTCTTTCTTTGAAGTTAGCTTTCGATGGGTAGTGCCATATTTGAACGGAAATTCTGATTGCGCGTTTTCAACAACTAAACGTGGGCATATGTCATTTTGTGCAACGCTCCGTAAAAAATTTGCGAATGAAACCGCATTCTACGTTTAAAGCCCAAAGTGAACGAAAATTCGACGAAATTGAAAGTCGGTATACAAGTTATGTGTTATTATATGAATATTTATGGCAGCGTTCAAAGACTTAATTCAATTATGGTTGAGCCTTAATGTTCGGTAGCAATCGGAACCTAATGTCAAAATTCTACGATCAGTTTTCTTCAGTTCAGTCAATTCCTTA
The DNA here is from genome assembly GCA_949716465.1 of Chalcosyrphus nemorum. Classification (NCBI taxonomy): domain Eukaryota; kingdom Metazoa; phylum Arthropoda; class Insecta; order Diptera; family Syrphidae; genus Chalcosyrphus; species Chalcosyrphus nemorum. Next base: position 51,822,561 of record OX454335.1, read on the forward strand.
AGTTGTCCAAACTTTTATAAGTATGCATTCGGAAGCAACTGTCAAATAGTTTTGACGGTTATTTTTTCCAACAAAAATTTGTTGTATAAAAGGTCCGTTCGCGTACTTTTTGCCCTAAAATTGGTAGACTATCAAATTTCGAAGAGTGGGGTTCACCCTCTCTCTCTTAGAGAGAGCTAAAATTACGAAAAAGTAAACGAACGGGTTGAACAGGAAAAAGTGGTTTGACAGCTTTGACAGATTTCATAAACTAGTCCACAGAAATTTCTTGCACTAAAATTCGTAGCATGAGGAAATTTCTTACTCTGTCGTCAGCGCTCTCTTCGTAAAGATTCGTAAATTTTCGTAAAAATTTCCTGTTTTAGGAAGGTACGCGAACGGACCTAAAGAAAATCAGTACTTAATATAGTTCAGTCAATATAGTAGTTTGTCAAATTTTGGTTAGAAGGTGCGCAAAAGTGAACGAAAATTTAACGCTAAGAAGTGGATTTAGAGTTTTATATACATATATTCGCATTAATTATAGTTAAATTTTGTACTTATTGATATCATAAGTGTCGATAAATAACAACGGCATTGAGAAACGAACGCAATAATTCCTCCGTCTGCATAATACGTATGTATCTCATTTACAAAGTTCCTGTAAACTCTCTTGAGTACTTACATATAAAACAAAATCAATACAATTCATAGAACAAATTTCGCAATTCCAAAAATGGAATTATTTCTCCTTCATCGGTGCAGCTTGGTGATTTATAGACGCCTTGTCGTTTGGTTACGACCAATTCAAGTGATTTACGATCGATTCGATCAGCCCTCTTGTTCTGCGTTAAGTCACTAAAAATTATTGCTCAACTTGCTGGCTAAACATCCGCACTCTATTTTTGTTAAACAGATAAATTCCAAACGCCTATTAACTGCTCGGATACGGTTGCTGCCAAACGAAAAACACACGCAGCGCGCGCACGCATATTATTGTGACATTTTCCAAAACATCGAATTGACTGCTCAGCGGAGCATGTATCCGTCCTCTGTTCACAAGCTAAAAGTTCCATTTAATGGAAATCATCCGGAAATAACCCCCAAAAGGCTTACGAAATGCAACCGCACGCCGTCAATTAGGTACGTCGGATACATGTCACTACCGCTTTAGCTTATGATTATGATGGCGTTGATGGATAAAGGTGCGACACGCTAATGTCATGCGGTCGATATTAAATTAAATAAATGGGTTCATTTATCTTTTACTTTATTCATTTTTTTTTTATTCGAGTAGCTTCATTTTGCTTTAAATGATAATTCTCTTTCAAAAGAGTACATAAGATGCCATAGAATGTCATCAGCTTCTTTCGAGTAATTTCATTTTGGTTTATAAAACTGGAGCACATTGAGGGTTAAATGGCGTTGGTTGACCGCTGAACTCGAACAAGTTTAAATGACCGTGCTTCAATTCCATTTGAATGGGGATAAACATTAATACTTGGGTAAGGTCCTTTCGAAACATTTCACAAAAGGAAAAACGTAACCACAACAATGTTGACCTTGTAAATTTTTTGAATAGACTCGAGAACTTGAAAAGCAACTAACCTAGAATGGATGCCTCTATTGTAATGTACTAAAAGGTTTTGTGGGAACTCCATAATTAATTTAAATTCGTCACGCACGGTTACGTGCGTTAGTGGTGATGGTGAGCCTGAAATTGGATGGGACACATGAACTGGGACTGCATTCAAAAGCAGTTGATTTGAGTTTGAATTATGTAATCAGATCGTGACATTGGGGCAGGACGGTGGTGTAGAGAAACCCACATTACAAGTGTTCTCGGAATGTATAAGTTCTTGGAAGCAAAATAAGAAAATTGTGCCATTAATGTGCCACTGCACTACTTAAAGAGGTGATTGGTCAGCGATTTATTGCTTTTCCCTCAATTACTAGAGGTATGAGGGTGTAGGTGCTTATTTTTTGTTGAATGAAGGAATTAATGACAACCAGATGTATTCTCTAGAATTGGGAAAGTGTTTTCAGATAAATCACGATTAAATTTGAAATGTTTTTTATGTGGATTGGTGTTGCCATTTGGAGCAAAACCCAAACGAATTAAATAAATATAAAAATTTACTCCAACGCAGACTGATTGAGGTATGGCTTTTAGCGAATTTTCGACTCCAGCGAGGTGGTAATTTTAGCTTCGGGAACAAGAAAAAGTCAGACGGAGCCATATCAGGCGCCTAAAGAAGGTGGGGTTCATAGAAGCTTGGTTTTGATTAAATTAGACGGTCAACTCGAACTTTCCCTGTCCCCTCATTGCCGAAAATAGGCGGAGACCATAGCTGTCAAGCCAGCCGTCGAGATCTTTACTAGTATGTGTGAGCTTTGTGTGCAGTGTGCACCCATTTGATTTTGCTTGAACGTCAGAATACAATTACAAATCTCAGCGGATTTTAGCTTGGTGGAGCGAATCTGTCAAACTCCCCGAAGTTGACTGTCTAGGTTAGTTCGTTTATATGCTTTTGATGTTGCTTTTGGACAACAAGAGGCAAGAAAGGCAACAAAGTGAATAAGCGAAAGTGAATACAAAGATTTAAGTAAGTCTCTGAGCAATGCAACTTTGAAAGCTGCATTTAATTTCGTGCAGTAGTTTTTGGGTGTTGTGCGAACAAAGAAACGTACAAACTCACAGACAAACAATCATTGTTTTGCTTCTGATAATGTTGTCAAAAGTTTTTTTTAAAAGTATGTTCTATGTAATATTATTATTATTCAGCTTTATAGTCCTAAATAACAGCAAATATAGTGATTTCAGTTACAACGTTCGCAGAATTTACAAACCCAAAATAGATACTTTGCTTTACAAACAACGTTTACCCAAAACAACGCAATCCAAGTGGTAATAACCTCAAGGAACTATCGTGTTTTAGGCTCCTAATGTCAGACCAAATTGAATCTAATGAGAACCCGTATTATATCGCTCGCACACGCATCCGTTAAATTACTGCCTGCACGTACGCTGGCACAGAGTGTAAATCACTTTAACAAACAAGCTTTCTACCCTCTTCTCTGTGTTTTCCACATTGTAAGCTTTTAAGCCACTTTCCTCATTCGAAGACCCAGATTCTGGAGCAACCACATGGCCTCATAACCTTGGCCCACCAACAAACAGCCACCATGATAATAGGACTTTATTTGCCAATGCCACTCTTAGTCGCACTATAAGCACCCTTTTTTGTGTGTACTCATACTCGTACTCGTACATAGAAATGTATCTTAGTGTTGTGACTGAAGTGGACGGACGGTAGCTCTGGTTTGTTTGAGTTTTCAAACCCAACGCACTATGGTCGTATCTTTGGCCTCCAAATATTTCTCCTTCTCTTTTTCTTTTATCCAAAGAAAGTGGAGATTTTAAATATTTTTTTCTTTTTTTGTTCTTTAAAAGAAAAGTCAACCTAAAATGAGGGTAGAACACTCAAGAATTGGGGATAATGGTTATGGTAGCTCTCTGTCTTGCGCCAGGTGTTGGGTAACAATCAACAGTAATCATAAAATATAACAAGGTGCCTTGAAGCGGCTTTTATCCTTTATTAAGATCAAGAAGAAAGAACATTTTTTCACATTTTGCCTAAATAAATAAAATTACGTGGGCATGGTCGCAATTGGGTGGCCAAATACCAGCATGGCATGGTCTTCCCTTATCTTTATACTCACGTAGACTTATGTAAGTGTTCCACACAGGACAGCGGCTATGTAATACATAAAATATGTATGGTATGTAGAACATTACGAGTGCCAAATGTTCCCAGTGTTATACATATGTACATATGTAGATATTAGAAGACGAGGCTAAAGGGTTTCCTACCCGACAATTCTACATTACTTAACGTCTAAATGAACTATGATCATTGTCGTACATGTGAGTGTAGACACTTGTACGTGACCCATCTGTAGGTTTAAACAGCGCATTACACAATTCGGTAAGGTCTTGTAGTCCAATTGTGTGTTTGCGGCATTTTATTAAGATTAAATTTGTACAATTTTGCCTTTATTACAAAAGCTTTTCTACGCAAGGAGCTATATGTATGTATGTAAGTGATGCCACTTTCAGATAATAATCAGAAAAATAAAAAGCTTAGCTAAGCAGTGACAGGCATAAAAAAGAAATGTTATCACAACACAAGGAGCCCATGAAGCTGTACATATTTTATCTGCTGAGATCATCCACCTTATGGTTCTTTGTAAAAGTCTCTGTGACCAAGTATATGTAGGTGAAAGATGGTTTCTTAAGAGTCATACCTTGGTCCAAATTTTAATAAACGAACAAGGGTATTACTGCCATGAGAAAACGTTTGCCCTTTGAATATGGCATGAATATGTTCATTCATTAGCCTGACAGTTTCTCTTTCCTTCTAATAGTTTAAGCAATATCCTGTTGACGAATTTAGTTAAACTAAATATGTACACTTAAGAGAAACTTAATGTGGGAGCCACGACTATTTTAACAGGCAATGATCGAAGGAAATCTTGTTTAAAAAACAGATACAGTGCCAGAGTTTCATCTCATGAGTTCGATTAAGTTATCACTTGCATGTAAGAACTGTGAGTTGTTATTTAAATAAAAAAACTTACATACAAGTTCTTCCTATTTGTCGTTTATTTTTAAGAAATAAAGTGGCATCACTGTAGACATTATGTACTCACAAAATAAAATGTAAACTTTGCAGAGAAAGCTCAGCTAGCATTTACCCAACCAACGCCATGCGCTGCAAACACTTTTCTATCGATGCTTGCCGTATTGGTATACCAAACAAAACACAACCCACATCAAGCGCTCTACAGACTGCACAGCAAACAATCACTGCACACAGCTCGGTGGGGCTCTCTTGATAACAGAAAAGTATCTCGAACAAAGTTGATCAAAGAAATTTACTTTATTCAGTCAGCTGACGCGTTACAGTGAGGTTGCTCTCGAAATTTTCCTCTTCGACTCGTTTCGTACCCCAATTAAGGGCACAAAAAGGAAAAGTGTTTGGAAAAGCTTTTCATCCCAGCAAGTAATAGAAAAGCCGCAGTTAAACGAAAAAAAAAAAAAAAATCGGTCGACGCGAGTGAAAATTGCAGATACAAAACAATTTCCGGTGACCTCCACATAACCGCTCGCAACTGAGTTACCATCGTTGCAGATAGATTCACTTTTCAGGTAAGAATCTTTTTCTATTCCACTGCGGATATTACTGAGAGCAGAAGAATGGTATTCCTAGAGCCAAGGATGTATCTATCTATCTGTGCAAACGCGCGAGTGAAACTCTCCTCAGCTGTGTATAGTATGTCGTTTAGGGTTTGTTTTACGTAACATGACACAGTGTCCTGGATTACATCTGAAAGTATTACAGGAGAACGGATGGTAATTGCATCCCGTTGAGTTGTAATTGGATTTTTAGAGCGCGTGTTTGCAATTAATTTCCTACCTGCACATCTAAGGATAACACTGCCGCCTCAGATGACAGAAGCCAGAACCACTTAAGTGCATTTGAGTGCAGGAAATGGAAAAGCATCATCCGCTCCGCACCAAAGTGCTAAAGTGTTAATTGGTTTGAAAAACACACAAAACTTATTCGTGGCAGCGTCGTAAAAAAAAAATTCCATCAAACTTTTCTAGATTGAAGAACATAATTTGAGAATTTTTATTTATGAGCCAAAAATTGATTCAAGTTTACAAAACACGCATTTGGCTACTGCTCGTACACCCGCCAGGACGAGTAGTTTATTCGATGTGATATATCTTAACCCATCCACGTTCTAATGTGAGTGTTGTTTGTGTTGGAAATTATGGTCGGGCGATGCGATAACTCCCATTACCACTCTAATAGGCTCTCAAGGACTTGAAGGGATTTCGCTTGTGTATAGAGGCCTACGGGCGTGAAGGAATTCCGATGGAAAGTTATGTCGGATTAAGATTTGAATAAAACATTTGATAGGTAATTTGTTGGGAGATTCCTGAAAGTTTTGTTTACTTTTCGCTTTAATAAATTATAGATGAAATTGGGCGAAGGCTAAGGATTATTCGACCTTCCAGTATTTGAATTATTTTAAGTATATTTGTAGTTAAAAAATGATGTTCTTAAGTGCAATGGCATATTTAACATTTTGTGAGCGGCGGCGGCGATGGTATTCTGAAAAGGTACTCAATTCGAATTTTAAGAAGTTGCAGATTCTTGTAAAAGATACCCAAAAGGCATGAAAAGTGATGATGCGGCAGGAATAGTGCTTATGTAATTTGGTATTTGGTATTTAGTATACACTTTGGATTTTCGGGAGATGAAGAAACTTATTGAAGTGTATTTTTGCCATTGAATTTTATTCTTTGTTTTTTGTATAGATAGTGATGTTTCAGCGGGTGGAAATGGCAATGAAACTATTTGCTAGTTATCAAATGGGGTTTTTTTCTTGGAAAAATTAAAAAAAAAACTTGTAGCACAGGGGGAAATTCGTCCTGTGTCAACTAAGTTATATGACCCCCTTGAATTGTTTTTTGGGTAAAAAACGCACATAATACAAATTACGTATTAAGATTGGTGTATCGTCATCAGTGCTGGAGCTTTGTATGTTTCAATTCAGTGGGCTTAAAGATGTGAAAGATTTTTTGTCGCTGTAATAAAGGGCATTCACAAAATGAGGTTTGCAGAACACCCATATATTTGCTTTTTGCTTGGGTTATTGAAAATCTATAAGGATTTCGTATCCATCGATTATAATTCCAATAAAAGCGGAAAGTGTTTCACGGAAAAGTACTTTTGATGAATATCCCCTACAGCAGTTCAATTTTAAGCTTCATTTTGAATCACTTTCATGAGGCTCTTTCACTACCCACTCCAATTCATTTAATTTGTAATCAATTTACAAGAAAAATATAAGATTTAATAAAACCAGCAGGTTTTAGGCCTCAAAAGCATGATGGCTTTTTTTAAAATAGTTTTTCACAATTTACTGAGCTGATCCTAATTTACGATTTAGAGAAAAAAATCCTTAAGAACGTCCATCAAAATTTGGAAATATTGCTTCCAAGTAGATCCAGAGAATAATTTGAAGCAACATTTTTTTTGTAATAATTATTTGAGCAGCTTAGGGATGCTTCTTACACCATGTTCTCACGAGAAATGTATCATAGTGATGACAATTACTCGTGGAGACAACAAATAGTGTTCTACGAAGTTTTGCTTTCAAAATATATACGGCTCTGCTGGACTTTGCTCAGTGATTCTGTACTATTCACAGTTTAGCACATGATTTTCTGCATCTACTCTTGAACACAAGATAGGCAAACCATCGACCTTTTCGTTCGAAAAGTACTTGCTCATTTTGTTCCTTCATACCTGACTATCATCTGCTTGAAACCCGCGATCTTATTCTTTAACTCATTACGTAAATCTTAGGTTTGTTCGCGTGCTCTTCCAAAACAGCAAATTTTTACGAAAAGCTGTTCGAGTACGGGGAGTTCGTAGTTTTTCACAGAAGATAGCGCTCACGACTCACGAGAGAGTAAAAAAAGAGAAATAAACCGACAAATCTGTCAATTCAGTGTATTTTCATCTTTTTCTAGTTCAACCATTCCATTTGTTTTTTTGTTATTTTAGCTCTCTTTGGGAGAATTTCTTTTCACTCTTTGCCATTTGACAATCAACGAATTTTAGTCCAAAAAGGGGAGAGTAAAATCAAATATTGATAAACGGATTAAATTTGATACTATCAACTAAGTTCCGCAATGTATCTCGTTCTTCGTTTGTTCCCAGGGCTTACGCTACTTTATGATTTGCCCAAAGATTGAACATCGAATTTTCTTAGTCAACCTCATTTCCGAGTGTTTTTGTGCGACGCATATGACCAGATAATAAACGACATACAACTACGTATGTACGTTAATACTTACAAAGCGTAAACTCAATAATTGATTGCAATTAGTGGCCTTCGCTGCCTACTCTAATAATAATTAAATACCCGCCCAAAACAATAAAAAAAAAAAAAAATCACCAACAGCCGCTGATATTCCAAATGACCCACATACCTTTCATCAGCTAAACACCAAAAGATACAGATAAACACCTCTAAGCGGTTGATCAGCACGCGAATAAATTTGTTTACAACATTTCATTCAATGTTTCGCATTTACTTCAATTTCGCACAGCTACATTTGTAGCCCGTAGTGTGCTTCGTTTCAAAGCATTTCCAAATAAACAACACTTCACCTTCAGCGGCTAAAAGATTGCATAAACCCATAAGACTCGTCTAACAGCATGAAGTCACTTCCACATATCCAATATCTTAGATGAAGAATTCACATCACCGGAAATGCAAAACACACAAAACAAAACTCCAATTACTCTGACTCAGTGTACCTGCAGTCGTGGGTCCAGCACCGAAGGTATAGGTGTAACTTTAGATACATATTCGTAAGATGAGTATCATGCCGTTTGTAAGTCAGAAAGAATTTCACCTACACACACGTGGGGACTGGACTGTAAAAAAAAGTCAGAGTATTTATGTGGCCCCAATGCCACCCAACCGAAAGATGAACCCAAACCAGCAGCTCTCTGACAACCAGAGGAGATAGTGACAAAAATCAGTGGAGTGAAGTCGGTGTAACAATGTTGCTGATGCAGCGCCCTGTGACTATGAGCTGACTTTACATATCGGGCGGCATGTACATTCCGTGTCTTACGCCTCTTGTATGTAGGTGGTTTTGGGTTTCCATACATGAGACAATCTAGGTCTATTTGTACTCTTTCTTTGGTTAGATAAAACTTTGGGAAAGTGACGACACCATATTTTCGTATCAATTACAAGAATTCCTTTATCGCATCTGCGTTGACAGCGTGGGTGGGGGACCATTGAGGAGGCATGTCAACTTTTTGATATTCTGTAACTACGCTTGGCAATTTCCTTATCAATGCCTGCCATGTGTTTGTTGTTTTGTAGGAACATTGTCTGATGTACAAAGCAGATGTCATCATTAGAGTGCCTTTGACATAAAAGCCGCATCCCATTTGTTAACAGATTTTTTTTTTATTATAGCTCAATGCATTAACGATGCAACTGACATTAACAATTAATTGAGCTCTGTTACGATATTGTTTGTAAAAAAAAACTTTGAATACGCCAATGACGCGTATGACAACTGACTTTTAATTAATATTCCGGACTTAAGGTACAGCACATCAGCGACTTGCGATTACGAACTAGGGAATATTCGCTAACATTGACATTTCAAGCAATTTTGTTTCAAGTCGAAGCAATCTACGAATTTTATTTGTCATTTACCATAGACAAAAAGAATTGTGAGGTTAAACTACCGCGGTTATGGTCGTGCGAATGTGGATTGCGTTCCACACCTGTGGAATGTGAATAAAATTTGACAGTTCGCAAGAAGCACTCGCTTAGCGAGAATTACAATTTAACTTTTGGATATACTTATGTAAATCGATAGAAAAACCAGTGAAAAAATGCTACAATCCGCCTGGAGCGGATCGTATGATACCCTATCCCTATCTTATTTAGTCGTTTCAGTGGGCGGTGGAAAATGTATTTACAAAATTTTCTATTTTGCCCTATAAACTAATATTTTTACTCGAAAATTAATTTTTGAAGTAAACGCCCCTAAAAAGTGGGCGTGGCCATATACAATGTATAGACGATTTGTAGATTTAGTGGATATCTACATATTTGCCTAAGTAAGTTTTTTCGAGTTTCATATGAAAATAGTGAGAAAATGTGATTTTTTTGAAAAGTGGGCGTGTCAGTGGGCGGATTTTAAAAAATTTTTACACTTGTATTGCTTACTTTTCCAAAGACCTCGTATACAAAATTTCATCAACCTAGCTCCAAATTTAAGGCCCAAAAACTGGTGACACACAGACGGACGGACGGACGGACGGACAGACGGGCGGACGGACAGACGGACGGACGGACGGACAGACGGACGGACGGACATAGCTCAATCGACTCGGCTAGTGATGCTGATCATTTATATATATACTTTATTGGGTCTACCTGCAATATTTCTCTATGTTACAAACTATGTATCAAACTTAATATACCCTTAGGATAGGGTATAATTAAGCTAAAAATTGTATGTTCGCGGTTCGCCCATTTGCTTGTCGCTGTGCTGTGAATGTATCGTAAGAGCTTACTGCGTTCACCTGTGGATACATTTCTGCGATAACTCAGGTTGCGTGATCCGATTTCTTTTGACTGAGATGCCCAATCTTATTAAATTGTCTTCTTAGTTCTTCAGAATCTATGTTTTTCGATCTTCCATTCTGATACCCCTCATCAAAACTGCACTATAAGCCGAAATACTTCAGAGTACCGTTAGTCATTGAACTCACAACTTTTGACAGCACCAGGAGAATGGTGTCCCTAGGGCTGTCGGCATTCTTGAAAGCGTCCAAATTCATGTTTTGCATTTTTTTAAAATATTTTTCCATAAGTTTTTAACTAACAGTGTAGATACAACTACGCACGACACCCCTGGCTTTATTTATTTCTTCTCGTTTCGTGTGAAATGTTCAATTTGATTTGGCGCAAGCTACGTAGCTCATAACGATGCTGCTATAGAGCATGAGTGCCCATAAAAGCGAACGACGCCAGCTTCTAATATGAAAGCAATCAATACAATGCCAAATCGATCATGAAACTGATTGTTGTCTCTCAAGCGCCAATGATCATGGACACATTTGGTTAATTGCCTTTTCTAATAGAGTTGCGTGACAGCAGGCTGGCCTGCATCCGAAATTATGTGTCACGGTTATCTGCTTGTAAAATGCCGCCATTATGAGCACAACTGAAAACTCATTACAAAATGTCGACTTTGATGTAGAACCCACCAGACAGATGCTGTCCCTTGAGTGGGTGGATTATTTACTTGACACTCGTGCCGAACGCGACACAATTTTGTGTTTTTGACAGGCGCGTCGTGAAAGAAACCTACACACGTAGCATAACGATTGCTCATATTGCAAGCGGAAATGAACTAATTCGTATGAGCATGCGGGGACAGACGCATGTGACCACTAAGCAGTTCAATTTATGATTATGTCTGCGAGCATGTGTCAAGCTTTTGAGTATGCAAATGTCACTCGCATGAGCTTTAAAGTGGCTCTGTCTCATGCTGAGGCAACGAATTAAGTGCAACGACGTTAAGACTGTTGTTGTTTGTTGGCACTATTGGGTAATAACTTTTAAGATGCACTTTTGTGGCACTGACACTATTTGTGGTGTTTACAACTTGATTTGCTCCGAATAAACACGTAGTTTTAAGTTCATTTCTGTTGGATGTGACTGTCTTACGTGATCTTATTCGAAAGAAGGAAATAAAGTCAACTACTGACTTAAGTATAATAAGATTTGCCAATACAGTTGTAAATGTTGTATTAAGATGTTGATGCATTACTTAAGTCCACTGATGTTATGCATGAAATGATCTTATTAAAAATTGACATGGTTTTTTATGTCGGAGGTAAAAATAAGTACATGTTTAGAAAGTTAGTGATTGATGCTCATACGTAAGTATGTCTCTCTTACTTCCCTAAACAAGGGCGTGAGTTATTTTTAGGAAAATGAATTTGCTAGCCCTCAAAGTAATACCATCTTTCCATAAAACCGAAATCTCGAGGTTTGGATGAATATTTACCGAAACCTCAGTAAGCCGTTTCCACCATGTCGAAATCATTTCGAATGTCATTGTCCGTCCATTTACGTCATACAGCCACAGATTCGTAAATAGTCAATCTTTGCTTTAAATGCTGTCTACACATATGTATAGTCCTTTTTCCCTCAATGATGAATATCGAAATATTGGTCTCGACAATCGCTTCTTCAAAGCTATAGAAGGCCATTGTACTATACATTACGGAACAACAGTGTCACTAGAATGATAGTAAACTCCTCATATCTCCTACCAGTAGGTACATATATATTTGCTACTTCATTGTGATTTAGTTCAAAGTTCATGGTCGTATCTACCCTAATTTGGAATTTCACAAAAAATGAGTTCACAATAGAACATTCAGAAGTTACATGCCTTTGTTGGTCTAAATTTGTACCCTCATCTTTGTTTGTAAATAACCCTTTCATTTATGACATAAGAGAGCTTTGTGTTCCTTTACTAGATACATTGGAGGAGGTATTTCTTTTGTTAAAAAAAAAGCAAATGAAATTAAGAGACAAATATAATTTGCAGTTACACTATGTAGGTACTCTCTACCCTTAAGGCCATCTTCATTTAATTTGACAGCTGATGCCATCTACCCGAAATGTCATTGTCTGATTGATTACCAAACAAAAAAATAAAAGACAAACTTTGAAGAGGAAAAGTAAAACAGAAATGCCTCTATCAATAGGAATTCCAGCCTTCACTTTTTTTTAAGCAAGTTTGTAATACAATTAGAGGCATCGCCTGAGACATCCCATCTGTCAATTTGCCCTTGAAACATGTACCTATTTCTCTAATTTATTATTTACGCCTCAAGTAATCACCTTTTTGGTATTGAATTTGTGTGTACCCACGTCCATGGCATCCAAGCGTAATTACTACCACACGTGCCTTAGTCTAAGGAATCATTTTAACCAAATGTCAAACCGCTATCGAGCTGTCAACAGAAGGGGGTGGAGTCTTATGACACTTCCGCTTTGAAAAGGTATGCATTTATACCCATCAACCCATCAAATTGATTTTACTCCCAATGTACATACATACATATGTTTATTTGTACACCTAACCCACATGTAAAATGGAACATGTCTTTTATTTCTGTAACTCGTAAAAACCGTTCATCTCAATGTACATCGTGAGAGGATGCCAAGCCAATCTGGCCACACTGCAATTCATCTATAGAATTTTGAAAGAAAAAAAAATATAAATAAAAATAGACTCGTGGAAATGAAATCACATTGCAACACAATTTCGTTTTCAAAATTTTAAATTTGGCTTCTATCTTCCCGTTTTATTCGATGCAATCGCATTTAGGACACGCGGAGGCGTTGTGTCATTAAAAAATTATTCTCTTCTGTTTTTATATTTGGAATTAACTCAGAATGAACAAATGAAATATTCATTAGGATTCACACGACGACCAAAAAATCTGATTAGATCGTTCTTGGAAGCACAACATGCTATCAACCTACGCCCTTTAGGCGGGCGACTTCCATCCCGTTCCAAGTGGTGCAGCGCCAACAGGTGATGGCATTTATGAATGTATTAACATCCATGATATGAAGTAAGAATATGTTGCCATAAAACTGTAAATAACGACAGATAAGAACCGTCACCGCTTTCCAACACGACCATTGTTGACATTTTGAAAAACTGACAGCAGAGAAAAAACCGTAAGCGGCTTAATTAAAAGCAAGATATTCTATCGATTGTAGTGCAAGCACGCGTATATTAATTATTCATTTAAAAATGAAAATGTTTTCGTGTTAATGTGGAAAGAAACAAAAACAACTAAAACAGAAACAAAACTGTCACCACGTTTATATTATTGTTCGACTTGGAAAGTGGGACAAGTGCACACGACGCTTACAAAAATGTATGTTCGTAGCGCTCTATTGAAACTATCGATAGCCAGCTGCTGATAAGGTTACAATAAAAGTAAATTGCGCCCCACAGTCCAATATAAGAGTGGGCCACATAAGTTCACACACAAATGGTTGATATCAGTCATTTTGTTGACATATACAGGAAAATGTGCTGCTAAATTGACAGAACAATTATAAATGCCCACAAAGCGACGTTTGTAATCATTTCAATGCCGTCAATGTTTGACTTTGTGTGTGTGTGTGGAAGAGGTATGTTGCAATTCGGAACAATTATCAAATTGGACGCATGGATGCGATAAATGATACCGAGTGGTTGTGGGTAATTGGGTATGCATGTATCATTAAAGTAAAGGCTGAATGACACTTTGTCAATAGATTGAAATGAGTTTTTTCATGAGATTACTTTTCATTTATTTGGGTTTTAAAATGAATTGGATTCTTCAAATTTTGACCGAGCTAAAAAAAATATGTTTGGTGGACAAATTACTTAAGCGATTCGTTCTGCAACCCAAGGACTGTATTAAACATAAGTCTCCTTTCGTGAAGGTTTTTCCTATTGAGGAGACTATGTTGTTTGAGTCGAAAATGTGTCTAAAGTTGAAGCCTAGTTGACTTTGGATAACTGTCAAATTTTTATTCACACACAAATGTGGAACGCAATTTACATTCACACGACCAAAACATTCGCGTGAACTTAACCTCACAATTCTCTTTTTCTTTGGTAAGTGACAAATGAAATTCGCATATTGCTGCGACTAGAATGAAATGTCAAAATTTGCGAATATTCGCTAGTTCGCATTCGCAGGTAGCTAAGTTGTAAATGGACCTTTTTGCTCAATACTCTTGCCTGAATATAAAATAACAGCTCAAAAGGCTGTCAAATTAAACTGTGGCAACAAACGAATGGTTAAGCTTGTCTAGATGACCACTTGTCAAAAAGATCTCCTTGCGGGTATACCATAATTTCTGACCACTGAACTGCTTTCACGAACAATCTCGTGCCACCATAAAAAAACAGCGCACCCTAATGCATGCTCATTCCCAGAAATGTTCAAGTCCTTCTTCTAAGTAGCACCCCAACCACAAGACGATGTCTTCATAATATTATGCAAAAGTTTTATGTGGCGGCACTTGACCACTCAAAGTGTCTGTATTTCTACATCGTTTGCCCCACTTTCCTTTCCATTCATTCAAAATGTGTTACAACCCTAATCCGAAGATGTTCTCAGGCGCCTACGTCCCCTATGCACATGTTGTAGGTATTCGACGCTAAAGTGTGCAATAAATTACCTTCTCGTGGTCGTGGGTTGAAGTAGAAGCGGAGGTTATAGTGTCCTCGATTCGATGGCTCTCTGTCTCACTCGATTGTCTCTGATTGTGTATTGTTTTCCTGTCTCCTTATCTCCTATTGATAAATGAACAAAAATTGAATAGTTTGGGGCAGATGGTCGCTCCAAATTGAGTTGTTCCCAATGATCGAGTGAGAATTGAGAGAAAAAAAGACACCCCTTGTCGTCCCCCTATTAACTTAATCAAAGGTCAGGCAATAAATTACGAGAATTAATTTCTTCAAATCACAATGATTTATTCGTGTTACCCAAACCGGCAAAGTTTATATATGGTCTCCAATGAAGAAAAAGCCCCTAATTGGGTCAAGATTTTTAGGGCACCCAACGAACCGTAGATAATTTATTTATATCGTCTCCACTGGTCATAGAAATATTGTGCAATCGCTGAGAAATACTGAGAAGAACTTGTAGCTGTTTGATGGTGTGGTCGTGGTGACCCTCGTCTCTCCAAAACCGGTACAGTTTCAGTTTAATTGATTTGTCGTCATTATTATTAAAATTTGTTGTATATTTTATAGTAATTTGTTTTTTTTTTTGTTTACAGATTTGAAGGCAAAGCGAGAGAGAAAGAGAAGAAAATGAAAATGGGCTCACCAGCTGTAAAATCCCATAAACGGGCAAGTAAATCATCATCGACGTCACGCGTTAGCATGACGACATCTACAGCGGAAGAGAGTTTTGTGGAATCCAAGCTGTTCAGTTGGATGCGTCTATTCCGGTTCGCGTCTCTGCTATGTCGACAAGAATAATGGCGTTCGCGTCGTTGCCGTCTTCCAATTTATCAAATACCCTATCCATAACCGGTTGAGAGCCATCTACCGGCGATATGAGAGAGCAATTATATAAAGTAGATTGAACTAGTAGTGTCACAAACCAAAAGCAAGATTCCTTCACTGCTGTTCCCACTTTTGTGTTTTTGTTTTTATTTTTTTTATTTTTAATTTTTTGTTAAAACTCCCCAAATACAAAGTTGAATTCAATATGCAGTGCAATATGCAATAAATAATATCAGAAGCCTAGACTAGATTGTAGCCGATGACTCGCAATGTTGTTAATTGTTTGAAAAAAAGTTATACGAAAATAATAAAGTTTATCGCGTTTAGAGTAGGTATACAGATGAAATATGCCAATTCTACTATCAATACCACTACTGTTACTAAATAGTTATTATTATCATTTTCGAGAAGATAAATCATATTGAACAATGTATTTGTTATTAGACTGTAATTTTTAGAAATCTAAACATAGTGTTTAAGTGAAATACAAGAAAATGCAATAAAAAAAAAAACAGTTAATCGTTCAAAAAGAATCATTTTTAGTCTTTAAAATCAGCAAATTTGTCAGTTTATACATTTCCAGGTTGCTGTGGTAAGTCCAGTTGCTGAAACGTCAAAACATAGATGGTTTTTCGGATGGATTTTAGCTTGAGAGAGTGAATCTGTCAAACGACTCGAAGATGAATGTCTAATTTAGTTCGTCTATGATCTAGAGTGCGCTGTCTAATCCTGATGGATATAGAGTATAGTGGTGAGAGATTTGCTTGAGTAGCTAAACACGTACAGTAAGTACTTTAGCTTAGAAGACGATTCTCAAATCCGGAAGCCGGAAGCAAGAAGTAGATATTTTGGTGAATTGAAAGAATATTCCCGCCTTCACCACACAGTCTATTTTTGAACCGTTCGTTGCTTCGCATAATTCCCACTCCAAGTGTTACCAAGTGAAGTATTACGTTGAAGGCTTTGGTTGCGCCGAGAGTCTAGAACCGTTGTTTGCACTTTATTGATGTTGTAGTTTTTTCCTAACATTGGTCAGTAGACCAGCGATCCGTAGGAAAGTAAAGAATGCACCAGAACTGTGTAAATCCATATGAACTTGGGATGAAGTCTCAACTTTTTACAGAATGTTTTGCTGAAGACACAGAGATCCACGCAGGCCTTCTTAGCCTTCGTATCTCAATATAAAGCTTCCAGCTTAGTTTTTGACTCAAGTTCCATTTTAGGTATTTTCTTTTGGAGGACAAGGAAAGTAGTTGATTGTTGAGCCTGGAAAGTCAGTATTTCGATTTAGTGGTAAAGAGTATCACTTCCATTTTACTTGGGTTGACGCTGAGTCCACATCCAGTTGAAAAGCTCATAGACGCCGACTATATCGAAAGAGTAGACAATATCTCTCCAGCTAAGAAATTCTTCAATTCCAAGTTTTCAGGTTTAGATAAAAAGGCTATTGAAGATAACTCAATAGTAGCAAGGAATGCTGCGAAGACGAAAATTGGCCTTGAAAATGTGTAAGCCCTTATGTTCTTTTACAGCATCTAATGTTAATTTCTCTATTCATACATGCTGCTGCTTGGGGAAATCCTGTCCTCTTTGTCAGAATCATGGCACTTAATTACGAATACATTTTCCAAATCATTACTTTTTCTATAAGTCCACATAAAATGCACGAAGCCGAATGACACAAACCCACCCTGTTGTTAAGGGCATAGTTTTACACGACAGTTTGATTCGTTATTATGGGCGACTTCAAATGATAGATAATATCTACATCTTATTTGAACACACGGGTCTAATAATCAATCACTCATTTTACAAAAAGAGGAACATCTTCGGTTCATCTAAAAAAGGACAGACAAATAAAAATCACTCCCTTTGTCATTTGCAATCAGTCGACCGCATCAAAAAAATGGTGTTTCCTTATGGGGTTTGCTGGAACATTTGCACCAGTTACTCGTTCTCGTATTACATAGTCCACAGGGTAGTGTGTTTTAGTTCCTGCAAATGAGGGAGCTGTGATTACTTGACTTCAATACAGGGTTGGTGACTTTTAAATGCCATCAGATTTCTGTAACTGACCGTCATTGCCTAGAAGCTTATGGATATCGAATTTTTCCATGGAATTCCTGATCTGGTGAGTACATATACTCGGTGCTATTGTTTGAAGCCATACCATGTGGATATCTGTTATTCTTACTATGTTATCCATTGCTGCTAAGTATGGACGATGCAAATCGGATTTCCTATTAGATATTTCCTGGCGACAATGATGGCAAATCAGAGTGAAAGGCCTAGGCGCTTAACGTATGTTAGACGTTTGTCTTTTGCATTCCATGACATCTTTTATTGGAATTTGTTTGCCCCTTTAATTACTAGTATTAATTAACAAGTTTTTACTTATAAGCTGCCGTCGTGCCATTCGTTATCTTCAGCGCTCCGAAGGATGTCCCGCCCGTAGTCGAGTCAAGTATCCACAGTTTTTTGGGCTACGTGCAAGATTATCGGAACTGCCGCTCTATCCTGGATCAGACTGTCTAATGTCTCTTTCTGAAGGGACAAAATCGCAAAAGCGCATGCTGTTACGGTGTAATAAGCCTCTGCGATCAAGTTATTGTCCACTCTTATCAGATTTGCTTTATTGAAAAGGATGCTTCCCAAACACCTGAATCCCTTCCATCCTGCTTGGGGTTCAACAACCCGGGACATGCATATGCGATCATGGGCCGAATGAATACTAAGTAGCAGATTACTGCCACCCAATTGGGGAAAACACCTCGGGCTCCAGCCAAAGCAATACGTATTTGACCACATTTCGACATATAATTGGACGTCCGTGCTCTCCAACGATAGAGAACTTTTCCCAATTCTTCCTGGTATCCTTAGACGCCCCAGAATATGAGGTGAATCTTCAGGTCTCTTCCAACTGTCGCAATATAGCTAAATCTTATAGAAGTCACTCTGCAAGACTGTTCCAATGACGTCGATTGTAGGGTCTGACCTGTACGCTATCAAATCGTCTGCGTACCTATCGGATTAGGAGCGTAAAAATTGAACAGGAATGGCGAATTAACTGCTCCCTGTGGCAGATCATTTGTTATCTATTTAAATATCTTTTCAACCTCTTTAATCAGTCCTCTAGGAATTACTCGAGAATACCTTATTGATGTTCGGAGGGAGATTCATCAAGCAATTCATAAGTGGTACTAAGAATGTGCAACTACGAAAGAACAGTACACCATTTTGCATACTATCCTTTCGATTTCATCACCTTTATAAAATTGCAAACTTTAATGCATACTTTTCCATACATTGATCCCAAAATGTACTCCAGCACGTTTAGCGCACTGAAGTAATTAAGATGTGTCTCGAGAGATGCACCCGACTCGCCCACTTAATTATTCATGAACTTCTTCTAATTAGTGTGAATCAGTTACTTTCCAGGAACTGAAACACATCCATGAACAGCATGAATAGTCACATAGCGCCACATACCTACTATCTACCTAGATACACATTCCTGCATTCAAACGTGTGTAGTACAACATCATTAAATTCACATTCAACATAAGTACTCAGATTTCTTTTGAGATTAATTTAAATTTTACCAATTTTCAACACAGCTTTTAATCAAAAGATCCTCATTAGTGTTGACTTCAGCACACGCCTAATATTTATTATCCCTTTGCTGTGAGAGAATAAAAAAAAAACGCGCGTGGAATTGAAATGAAAAGAAGAAAATCCTTTGAATGAAATTAGCATTTTAAATGCTTGCTTTTGGTTTATACTTAAGTCTTTATAAACAAATCTCTTTTATGCAGGTTGTCGTTGCTTGTGTGGACCCTTGATATTTAAAACAAATCCTTTAATACTCTGAAAGGATTTAATAAAAAACTAAGTAGAGTATCTACATAAGGGACAAACAGAAAAAAGAAAGAAAGACATCTTTCAATTTGAATGAAAATTGGAGTATTGCTTTAAGTCTAAGTATACAAAGAATAGATACTTGTTTCGCCGCTGAATTAAGATCTGAATCCTTGTAGCAAAGCCACAAAAGTCTTGCAATGTAGGCCGATCTTTTAACCAAATACTCTAACTCTAACTTTAACTTTTCTTTATTTCCACTTTCAAAATAAGCAAATATTAGACACACAACTATCTGTGCATATGGGTTGCCCCCCGATTTCTGAACTTTGACAGGTGATTGCGGCCATGTTGTTGAAGCTACATCTGTCAAATTTGCTGTCATTTATTTAGTCTGTTTTGCCAGATTAACATGGAAAATTGGGAGTTAAATAACACGTGCAAAGTGGTTCTTTGAATTTCGCGTGCCTCATCCGTTCTACTGTCGCCATAATCGTCCTTCCGAGAGGACTATTCGCAACATGGTGAATAAATTTGAGTCGACCAGTTCAATGAAGTTAAAAAGTCACTGTTGGTGTAGATTTGACTGATGCCACCGTCAATGGCGAACGCTATCGGTCGATGAAAACCAGTTCCTTTTGGGCCCAATTGGATGATGTGGACACCGACGACATGTGGCTTCAACAGGTCGGCACTACGTGCTACACATCCCGTGTCACACTGGACATTTTGCACGAGCGATTTCCGCACATGACCAAAGAAAAAAAATGTCGTATGGCAGTGCATTGCGTTCCACATCTGTGGAATGTAAATTAAATTTGACAGTTCGCCAGTTGCATTCGTTTATTCGCCGAAAAATCAGCGAATTGTTAGTTTCTTTGCCGAAATACATTAAAATTAAACTTATTTTGTATAATTTGATAGACAACTTAAGCTCTCTTATGTGGTTCGGTCGTAGTTCTGGCTGTGAATGGACCTTTAATGTAATACACCCTCTTTTTGTTCCATTCATCCATTGTAGCTCCCAACCCTTGCACGTTTTCTGTATTCCCATCTATCTATTTTAGTTCAAGAACCTTAACGAATAGCATCTATCTCATTAATGCAAATCAATTCAAATGAGAAGTACTTTTTGAAGACTTCTCGACGCCACAATCATCTTAGCTCAAGGTGAACCATGCCACTTTTTTTCTTCTTTTAATTCGTTTCTTAAACCAGCATATGTATATGTAGCTGCTTAGGATGCATATAACAATTCACTTAGAACAAACAGATCGATGAACATTTAAAAATTGCCAGACCGGCGGGCGTCTACAACACACATGCTTACTTTTACTATTTTCTTCTTTTATTACTAAGAAATGAGGAAAGTTGCGCCCCGGAAATCAATAAAGTTTTCCTCTCATGAGAGAGAGATGAAACCTTGAAAGTTGCTGATGGGTTAGTATTCTTTGCTATCGTACAACTTTTAAAGAAGCCAATCTTTATTCCGATGACGTCTTCAGAATAATCAAATTCTGCTTCCACAAATTATTGACCTAATTTTGTTTGTCCTTTTTTTCTTTTTCAATTGCATGTGCTACAGCTTTACAAGTATCGAGAAGATTAATCGTTGAGGTCAGTTGTGGTTTGACATTTCACTCGTATCGGGGTGGCTAACTTAAGTAAATGGATCGGAACAAAATATCTGTGGGTACTTTGTAATCTGATGTTGACCTTCATCATAAATCTATAGAAAAATGACACAATGTCGGAAAGTAATTCGCTTTCAATATTGTTTGTTACAGTGATCCTGAGAATGTTGATTTGAGATAAACACGAGGGTTTTTAATGCATTTTTAGAATCCATGAAACGGGCCAATGAAGCCATTGAAACATAATCCATGGGTAGGTACACTTGGTTTCGCAAAGAAGTGAGAGTGAAGGATAAGTTGTACTGTGATTGAGTAGGACTTCGTGCACAATCTAATCTACAATCTTAGTGATCTTGTACCTCCTTTGCAAACCTTAAACTCCTTTTTGTTTGAAAGGAATGTCTATCAAGCTGAAATTTGGTAAGCCGGGTTTGAGTACTCAAACTGAGACTGATTGACTAAAATTTGGTACAATTCTGTTCTCAGTTGGACAGTACAACCTCACCCTCTGCTGGGTACCGGGTCAGTGTAATATACCAGGGAATTGCCAAGCTGACGAACTGGCCCGACGAGGCTCCTCAGGTCTAAACAGCATAAACGTTACCGACATCGAGGTGCCAACGTCCTATGCTAAATACCTTGTCCATGCCGACACGGTGAGAGAAGCCAACCATCGGTGGCAACAGCTGGGCCACTGTAACATTGCAAGGCTGCTTCGGTGCACGCTAAACGAAACCAGGTCCATCGGACTTCTGAAACATAAGAGAGAAACCCTCTCCATAATCGTAAACACCCTCACCGGACACTGTGCCATAGGAAGGCATGCCCCTACAATGACTTGAAGAAGAAGAGGAGACTATCAGTCACCTCTATGCACGAACCCCGCACTTAACAACATTAGAAAGGCCACACTAGGTTAATACCTGTTCAACGATCTAAGTGATCTAAACAATGCCTGTACGGCTAAGATAGGCTCCTAGGAGTAAATGGTTCCCTGAGTAAGAGGGTGACCCACCCACCTTTACACATCGGCAGCAGAATGGACCAACTACTGGTCTAAGTGCATCCTCATCGAGGGCCGGTTTCAACCAACCAAGGTCCTTACTAGTTGTAAATAGATTAACTTAGATTCTAGCCATAAAGTTGAAGTGTTGCTCATGTAGTACTTAGGTTAAGTATGCGGGTTGGTAGAAGTAAAAGAGGAGGAAGAATGGTAGTGCCTAGCCCATTTAACCATTACGATGTCTACAAAGATACTTTAATAAGTTACCACCTTGATGATCTGTTGGAGTTGAGCATCTTGTCCTTATTTACGTCAAAGAGTTCTCCTAGATTGTGAAAGAAGCATTTGGCAAGGAATTTGTTTCTGGAATACTGGAGTCCATTGCATTGGCAACGGAATTGGGTGTTCTCCTTCCGTCCGGCGCAGTTTCCGCATATGGTACCGCAGAGTGTTATGCCCTGTGCAAAAGGATTATCTGTCTTTACGCATAAATCTGTCGGTCCTTGTATTTTGGAAGGAGCCATAGTCCATAGTCGTCTTGCAGTGTTGCATGTTTTCTTGGAGTTCCACCTTAATTTCGCCTCTCTCGGGACTACTTTCCCTGTTTCAAGCCTGAGAAGTTACGGCGGGATGTTTACAGAGAGATCACCTTATTCTAGTATATCTGATGAACCTTTTATTGCTAATCCATTCACTTTTTCCTGGCTTGGGACGTGTCCGGGAACCCAGCAGAACAGAGCCTTGTGCGACAGCACTTCACAAGCTTGGATTTGATTTCTGCGCAAAGTTGAGCTCAATTCTTGCAAGCGCCTGACAAAACATCTAAATGTACTACCCTCATGAGAAAGCTTCTCAAAAATCCTCTGCTCTTCTCTTTGAGCAGAGCGAAATTTTTTGGATGGTTCGGTATCTTGGAAAAGAGGAAAATGTAGGCCCCACCGATAGAACTGCTATAGGATTAACCAAATTTCTACGAATTGAAAATCGATTGGACTTAGTTCATGATGGAGTGCTACACATACTACACCCAATATTTCATATGAAAAGCGGCACCTGAACTCATATCTAGTAGCACATTTCCTAGAAAAAAAACCCCTCCCTGCAATAGTGCATCACGGAATCGTTTCAAAAACAAACAATTTGGTTTTGATAGACTCACAGACTTCCAGATTCATGTTTAACCCTTCCAACTAAACGCGTGCTGCGACAACAAGAAAAAAATCGAATAAATTACTCTGGGCAAAGTGAGCCACCCTCTTAAAACAACCACTCCTCTTTGATTTGATGCACAATAAAAGAATAAATTTAACTCCTTTTTTTGCAGTGGCTATGTTTGTTTCGGAAATTGTTACGCTTTGTGGGCACGATAAGGGGGTTGCAGACAGACTTAACGACCAAGCAATAATTGTGTTAAAAAAAAACCGAAACTTGGATGAATATTTCTGAATAAAGGGTTACCTTAAACAGCTCTAAGCTTGTACTTCCAATTGATACAATGAACAATAAGCATTGCATTTCAAGTGTCATTATGACAGGGGTGCCATCATAATTTCTAAAAAAAAAACTCATTCCGGTCCTTGACACATGGTCAAATAATTCTGCAATTTGATTTGAATATAAGCATAAGAAAAAAATTGCAACAACATTGATTTATAGATACCACCTCAAATGCAGATAGAGAACTATCACTTGAAAATTAATTACCCGGAGGCACTGAACAGCAGCTGGGTTTCAAGCATCCATTCCAAATGCGGTGCATGTTCAACTAAGATTATGGCTTCACACGCAATATCCTTCCTTCTAATTACTATTTGTATGACACATGCAAGGCTTTGAGTGGAGTACCCCACAAGTACAGCCTCTTGTGTGTATCTTTTGCACGCCACGCACTTAAGACATGATGTAGCATGTGTTTGCGCTAAATACCAGCAAGCAGACAAACCAGGAGGAAATCTTCTTACCTTTTGTGGAAACTGAGGTAATAGGTGAATAGCTTCACTTCTTTTAATTGGTTGATAGACAACAATTCAACGGTTATTTGGTATTGTTAACACTTCGCCGACATGAGATGACTCTTAATAGTCTAACCATGCATCAGGAATGATGAACGGCCATATATTCGCTAATTGTTCCACTAATTGTAATGTACAAACAAAGCCGCCCATAATCACCTTTTGTGGAGCAGAGGATGTCCACAGATGAATTAAATGCCGAAGCCATCAGAGGCATAAATCACCTCGCTTGCCTGATTGTATCTGTATCTGTTGCAATTGCATTTAAACACTAATTACTCATTGACATGTAGAGCGCTGAATGCACCCTCATCCTCATTTCTTGTGAGATACAATTCCACATTGGGAATCTGTGATGGAGGTCGAATGCAATCTGATTGCCTCGGGCGACATTTGTCAGATCAATTGAAACGCATGAGAACGAAGTTAACTGCAAGCGAGGGTGGATGCGACCGACACGACGTACGGCCTGACGATACATTTCTTGTTCGTAATGAGTTTCGCATTGGACCCCAATTTCGAGATTGATTTTGATTTGTGTAAATTGCGTTGATTGGATATTGAATATGGGATCAATGGAATTTAGAATGCATGTCAGAAATATGGGTCAGCGTGGGAATCTAATTCGTATTTGAGCTGGAAACAGATGACATTTTATTGTCTTTGTTTATGGGTTGAAAAAATGTCAGTTTCTAGCATAATATTAGCCGCCCAGAAAGAAATATAGAGTGTGCCTTGAATTCCTTCGCCTGAGTCATACATAAGTCAATGAAAACTTATGAATGGTCACACGCCTTCACTTACAAAGCAAATGGCATTGTCAACTAGCAAACATATGCGTAAGACAGCGTTGTTAAGTCACACAAGGGGTCAGTCACAAAAAAAAAAACAGCAAGGCCTAAGAATAGATCCTTGAGGAACTCCGCTTTAAATAGTCAGAAGTTATTACGCATTATTTTTGCCCTCCATCTAGGCAGGAGACCATAGATAGTGCCAATTAAAAACCGACAATTGCGAACAAAACCAATTGAATAATTTGAATGATCTTCGACTGAAGATTGATCCGAATCAATTGTTGTCCCTCGATTGTTAGCGATTGTGCTTCACGATGTTCTCAACCACTGACAATTCAAGCAATGGAATTCTAATCGATTCTGTGTATTCGTTAAATCAATATCTTCAATAAATCAGAAATATATTGTTTCGTTCTCCACATCTATCAAAAAGCTCTCGGTGTTGCAAACATATCCTCTCAATTGCTGTATTCTTATCAATCAACCAAAGTTAATTGTTCAATTGTTAACCCTCGATTGTTCTTCTCAACAACTAACAACTTAATTTTTATTCGATTGTTGATTTGAGAGGACCGAATATCGATAATCGATTTCTAGAAATCGTCAATTTATTCGATTTTGAAGTTCGAATCATTCAGGATCGCCAATCGTTAGTAGTTTTGAAAACATTTGTACTGAAATTCAAGCCATGGAAAGGATCGAAAAATGTAATGAATAAAGTTGATGTAGAGGAATCTGAAAAAACAGTTAAGTTAAGGTCCATTTACAGCTCTGGGACTTGCTAATTTTGACATTTCATTCACGGCAACTTCTTTTCTAGTCTCAGACTCTCAGCGTCAGCAATGTGAATTACATTCCACATCTGTGGAATGTAAATAAAATTTGACAGTTCTTAAGAAACATACGCTTATTCGCGAGGAAAATTAAGCTCTCTTCTTCGGAAATTAAGAAATAGTAATTGTCTGCATTTAAATGTGCCAAAAATGGTTTGCTTGCACTTCGCCAATTCGCTGCTTCTTTACATTCAGTTAACCCATCAAGGTTCCATCATTTTATGGAGAAAAATTAGTCCTTCGTGTATAGTAACTGCCATTTTAAGCCCATACTTCTTGACATATCCTTTGAGGAAACTAATAAGCAAATCAAGTACCAATGTATGATCTACGCTTGAGTCAACTCAATCATTCGGTAATATTATGCATTCTACAGAGTGTCCATTATTTGATTCATTTTCATCGAGAAAAGACAATCAAGAATGCAAGTGAACACAAAAACATCAATAGTTCCTCTACTCGTAGCCTGAATGTGTGTCAGATGCAAAACAAATATTGTTCCATAAAAGCCAGAGTACCTACCTCATGACTATCGCTACAGTTTTCCTTGCAAAATATGATTAATATTCCTCCTTTTCCAACCGGTGAAATGTGATTTATCTCCGGTAAAGGGTTACCCATATTGGTTTGGACACACATGCATTCAGCTTGGCTCTAAATGCCAGAGGTGCACTCCTGGTTATATCCTCTTCATACTCATACAGAACATCATGAACGTTACTCGAAGGTTTGTATACCAAATCGATTAACTATAACATTGTGGGTGTTACTTGTGTTTGCTGTATCTGTTCATTGAACTATCATTGTAAATAGTAGGGGCTGTGATAACCTGTAAATTATAATGAATTCAGGATATCACTCCCACCAGCAAGTGCCATTTTTCAGCCTTGGATCGTATGGATTAATATGATTTATTTCCTAGCTGACATCTCGTTTTGGTAGTTTATTCGAAATATTTATTTGAAACGATGACAGCTTAATAGCATTAGTTATAGTGTTTTACATATATATACTGCGACTTTTGATGACAATAGTTTAAATAAAATCCTTCAAGGCGTATCTATGGGTAAATATCATTCAATTTGCATAGGATAAGTAACCAATTTAAAAGTTAGCAATAAAGTATGTATTTTGAATTAAAATTGCAAATTGGCAGTGTCCATCCATGAAGAATTCTGGTTAAGTGGATCGTCCCTTTTAATTAAAATAAATTCAAAAGTAACTAAAAGTAAACTTTATCTGGATTCAAGGTTTTACAGTGTTGGTCAAGTTTAATTTAAATTTTTACTTTCCGTTTACACTTATTATATGCTAAAAACGAGCCACTCAAAGTCTCACGTACACAGATAAGAAAGAAGTACGAATCATGTATATAGGAAGCGATAACGAAGTTCACTTTGTTTAAAGAAATGAAAACGAATCATCACGTGATCATCATGATATTCATGAATGCTGGAGTGCGAATTGGGCTCGCATTCAAAGTATTCATTCAATCAAGTGAAATGTGTAAATGATTCACGAGCCTTCGAATGGTTTGGCAGAAATCCCAGAACACTGAAAGTACAAACAACAAAGGCAACAGAAAAGAAGCAAAAAAACGAGAACTGCACGAGCCACTCAAAACTTTTATTGCCTTTCTCCAAATTCAGTGGCAGGCAACGAAGTGTAAGGATAGATAATCACTTCTTGGTATGAAGAGGCAATAAAAAGTGAGAATTGCGAATACTTTTTGTGAATGAATAGGATTGTGTGTGAATACTTAATAAACAGTGAATACTTCAAGTGGCTACTTGCTACTTGCCGCAGGTCTCTGGTAAGCGTGCGCAACTGGAGATAGGTGGCTTGTAACCGGGCTGCTTAATGAGGTGTATTGGTAGAGTCCCAGTTCCACCCAGGACTATAGCACCACCTAAGCAACTTCTAACATCACAGACATTACACACATTTTGAAACAATAACACTGCACAAACTCATAAAAATTCATTGCGTCTATGTACCACTTACAAAAGCTTTTGAATATCTAGATACAAATTAAAATACCCAACAACGGATTGATTCCATCTATAAGACATCCTAAGTAAATATTATTTATTCGATTGAATTTTAGGATGTATGTGATATTGATTCAACTTATGCCATTATGGTTCCTATTTTAGGAGAACGAAAAAAATGTGACCACCCAAAATTTGAACTCAATTCATTTCCAAGAAATCTATAATCGGATTCAGAAGAGTGATTCTCTAATATTTGTGTTGGCTGGTAAAAATTCAATTTGATACCTTATTGGTACTGGCAGGATTCCAATTTAGATACGAGGCATATTAAATATAAGAAAGAAACTTATTCCACTCCATATTCGAATGAATCAAAGTAAAATCAATTATTTTTATTTACTCATGCTGATGAAGAAGGAAATCTTCGTCTTCTTCTCAAATGCACATCAAAAAGGACCTATTCACATCCATACAGGGATAGGAATATGCCATCGTTTTGATTTATGTAGGTTTTCTTTCCTTGGCAATTTCGTTCATTGATTCAGAAAATCCTATTGATGACTGTCTTAGTGTGGGAAGGAGGAAGCCTGCAATTGTACTTATTTTTTATCGTTTTAATCATATCTAATTAAATAGAGTGGGTCTTGGTTTAAAATTTACATGTACATATGTAAACTTGGAACCGCAATGATGGATCTTCACACTTCAAACAGGAGTCCATTAAGTCATCAGTTATCCTTCATGAAGAACATTTGATGTCATTAAGGAACTGGACCATCTTTTTTTTATTTTCCATTTCAACTTTTTCATAGCCTTCTGAGGGAAGACTTTTTTTGCTTTCATTTTATGGCAATATAATAGCGTTCCGCTATGCCCTCTGACCTTCTGATTAATGTCCTCGAATTTTACGAAGGTTCCGTCCTGGCGAGTACTCGACAAAAGACATCAAATAATCTCATAAAGTTGTTTGTCTGACAGCTTCCTGTCATAAATATGTACTACATCCATCACACCACACAAGGAGTTTTGCGTTCTCAGGGGCCATTAAAAATTTGTTGCTAGATACAGGAGAAGTTACACGCGTGGAAGTTTTATTAATTCTTAAAAGCGGTATGAACACAGCATCAACAAATTTACATCCAACAAACTAAAAGCATAAATGAATCCTGCTTTGTCTTATATTGAATTAGTTCCACTCAATTTCTGTGAAGATAGAGTCTGAATTCAGGTCTAAGGATATCAATTGGCAGCATTATGAGTTATGTTGGCCTATAGGCACCAATGCTTAACTAAAGAACAAAGCCTGGAAAACTAGAAAGTTATGGGTTTATACTCCTAAGTATCACCTTGTAGCATCCAAAATTTGGGATCTGGTCAAATCAGTATAAAGTCTGGGCCGATTCTGAAGGATGGTTCAAGCAGCTGGCTCAGCTAAGGATAAATATACTTGCTCTTTCCTTAGTGTCCATATCTCACTGGCCGTTGATTTTACAGGAACTAACGCTAGCATGCCGATATAAAGCAATTTTTTACCGGTCTAAGCACCGTCATGGTAAACAGCTAGATCTGAGACGGTAGAATATTTCCTGAACTGTGTTTAGGCACTAAAATTTTCGGTGAACTGTTGGAAATATTACGGATTAGAAAGTCTGATAGCGGATCAAATTCACTTCTTACGAAGAGCGATTAAGCAAAAGTACAAATTCTACACCCCGTATACACTTTGAACGCAACAATTACGAATAAAAAACTTTACTTTTTTTTGTTTAGTTGTAGCCTTTTTAATTATTTTTATAACAAATAAAAACACAGACAATGTACACACATATACATAAGACGAAACATGCGAAAAGGCTACTGTTGTTTTAGCGGTCCTTCTTATGCAGAATACCGTCTACGTTTCGAAGTCTGCATCTCTTCTTGATCGGGCGTGGGAGAGCGTCTCCACCTGGCAATTGTTGATGTCCTAGCTGCTGAAGACGTTTGTTGTGTTTTTGGTTTATATTCACACTCAATGACTGTAAAATATATAATATAACACTTGGGACACAAAAAGTCAGATGGTGTCTAGGTAAAGAAAAAAAAATGTGTTTTAAGTGACGTAAGCGTTTTTTTTAAAATAAAAATATTTACTCTAAAATTAGGAATAACCACTGACATAAACGGTGTTCGAAACTTTGCAGGCTTGGGGTAGTCTTCGCTCCTCTCTGAGCAAAAGTGGCATGGCATCTTATTATGTGCATGCACTTAGTCATAAATTGGAGATCGCCGATTCAAGAAGAAGATGGGAAAGAAAGAGGCTTTGCATTTGCGTGGCTTTTTGTTAAGATCTCTGTACATTGCCCGTTAGTGTGAATGAAACGGTTAGAATATGGTTAGAAAAGAGCAAAGAGAGAGTTTTGGGATGAATAAGTTCTTACCCCACTTTCAATTGTGGATTTTAATGCCAAAAAAACGTATGTGAGCTAGCAAAAGAGATATTAGTGTGACCAGATGCAAAGAAAAGGATTGACGTTTTCGGAAAAGTTACCACATTTATTGAAATTTATCTATTTATTGGTTTGAATGTCTACTCTTTCATTTCATGGAGGCAGTTTTCGAAATTTTTGTTGTGCTTTGACTCCAACACTTAACACAAACATAGTTCTCATAGACTAGACAGAAATATGCTTTATGCGTGAACGCGACATTGTGAATTGGGCATTAGTCAATCGGTAAACTGAAAGTCAATTGCAACAGATCAATTCGACTATTTAGAAGATATATTATACAGTCATGAAGAAGAGTTGAATATTCTTGGAATACAGCTGTCAACAATTAACCGAAAAACGAAATTTTGACGACCCATTCAAGGAGTTACATTTTTTAAAGGAGAAGCTTGTTTTTGTTCTTATTTGTTAAGGACAAAAAAATTAGTCTAAATTAGTTTTTGGCCATCAGTCATTCGTCAATCGGATAGATTTCGCCCAACTCTGATCCCAGGGAATGTGATGACTAATGAACTGATATTGTATTGGCTCATATGTAGTGTAAGAAATATTCTGTCTTGTCGAAAAATCTAGTACAATTTTCTATGAGCTTAGCTTAATCTATGACTAGTTGTCAAAGCTCTTACCGAATTCTTCTTCCAAAAACTCGCTGACACCTCCTTTGAGCCTGTTTAGATGACAACTCCAAACTCGGCTATGTCGGTAGTTTGTGGGAAAGAAGAGTGAGGGAGAGAGTCATGAAGAAACTATAAAATTCAGGTTCAACATCCGAAATGTTCCGTCCCTATTCCATTTTATCGTTACTAGTTCGATCGTTGAGCAGGGTAGTTCGCGCATTAAAATGAGTACTTGGATGAGAGAACAAACAAAAAATTAAGAAGTGTTTCAATTTACTCGTTTCCTCCCCTAAACTTTATCAAAGTAGTGCAGGAGTGAGCACTATAGCATGTAGACACGACATTACTCTTTACTACGTAGTCGAGAGTCATCATCTAAACAGGTTCTTTTATATCGGCCATTGTTTTCCGGGCGAATTCCAATACTCCCAATTCGCCATTGGTAGGCTAGCTGTCAATGATCTTGCCAGCTAATTCTAAACCAGTCCACCAGTTTTGAGGTGTTTCGGTGGTTTGTGTTGACGTTTACGTCTTCGTTTTTATTAAATCTAACCTAGGGTTGTGCAGTTGATTTGTGAAACTGCAATTTCTAGGGATGTGTGAATTTGTTTAAAAAATTTTAGGAGTCTCCAGGTTGAGTGCTATTGATTAGTAGACCCACAACACAGGATATATTGTGCTTAAAACCTCATTTTACCTTGTAAACACATTAATAAAAGTATGGTCTCGGAAACATTTACTTCGACTTAAAAAAAATATTTTCAATGAAACAAATGGTTCCATTTGGAATGTTAAATTTGAACACACGACCATGTGCTCTTTACATAAAATTTGTTAAATTTTTTTAAAAGCAAACTTATGCATACGGGGCTCGGAAAAAAATCATAAAAACTAATTTTTCTTGAATTACCCCTATAAACAATCCTATTCATTTTTATGGTTCTTATTTCTTAACCAAACGAGAAAGTTTTGTTCCGAAATTTCGCAAACTCAATCCGTGTTTACATACACACATTTCTATTTTGGGGTAATTCCCTTTTTTGTCAATGTTATTAATTTCGTTTCCACAAATGTTGGTCTTGGCGTACATGAAAGAGTTTTTTCGCTTAATTTTTTTTTTTAATTGGTTTACCACTTTGAAAACAAAATTAAATAAAGAAAAGTCATTAATTACCGAACTTTGCTCTTCTTATGCTTAAAAGTTATTTTAAAAGCTACCCACATTATGCCAAGAGAAAAGTCAGTTGTGCGTTGTAATTTGGAGTAGGTCTGGAAAAAAAAGAAAATTTATGAACTTAAAATCGCAGGTAAATTTTTTTTCTTCTTAATTAAATACTATGCGCCCTTATTTACTAAGTAAAATGGAAAGAATTCTGGGCAATAAATTATGTGTAGTCGCAAAATGTGTCTGCGTGAAGACCACAAGAATTTTGTGAGTTTTTAAGGGGGATAGCTGTAGAAAAAGACAAAGTATTTTGGATCTGCATTGATGCAGAGAATTATGTGAATAATGTCAAAATGTTTTTCGTGACCTGGTCAAAAAAGAAGGAATGAAACGTTCCCTTGTGAGGGCACGAATGGATAAGACTCTTTGGCCACTAGCTTGATCTCTTCACTCGTTTTAGAAGACGTATCAAAATTGACATTTTCCGAATTTATTTAGTTCTTAGGTTGGGTTAGGTAATTGGGGTCCTTTGCCAAAAAAAGAGTCACCGCTCACTTAGACCAACAGTTCAGTTCCATTGTTTCCAATCATTTAACTCTGGAACACGCTGTGATATGGCTCAGATAGTGATATGAGTCTTAGGAGGTCCATAAGCTCAATGTTGCCTAAGTCAGAGAAGAATTAACTACCAAGAGTCCTCATTCCTTGGACGGATAGGGCAGGACAATCACACAAAAGGTGACGAACAGAACAAAGAGAACGGCAGGTAATTACTCCAGAGACGACCTCTGCGTTATAACGACTTAGTTGCTTACCTGTCAGTTACGCAGATATCCAGATGAAATCAGGATCTGTTTCCTCGTCCAGTAGCTTCATCTCTATGTTCTTTTATAAGGCACTTATTGGCTCCACTACTAAAGGGAGGCCCCATAATAAGAGCAGCGAAGACATCCACTCGCCCTGATTCGCAGCTGAGATGCACCGCTTTGGCTCTGGATATTTTGTATATTCTCACAAGCCTCCGCCCAATGGATGCTTGGACCTGGCTGTCTACATAGACAGTGAACATCTTTCCAATGATGTTACCCCCGCGTAAAATTTCAGGAGCCCGTATGTTACCTCAGCTTTAAAGACGCTTCAGTTGTTGCTTATCCTATCGGCTTCTAGAGCAGTTTATTCCTAGGGGTTCACAATAAACTCCGGCTCCGTGCCAATGTCCATCTCAAAACCATCAGTATAGAATGCCTTCTCATTTTTCTTCTTGGTTCTGCAGCTCTTCCAGTAAATTTTGCCATGAATTCGCCTTTCGAATGCTAGAATTGGGCTCAGGTGATTAGTTTTCATCGATCTAATGGTGGTCCTCTATCGAGACAGAATAGGGGCATCCTATGCACGCTGCCTTCTGGATTTCGGTGAGATCAAAGCTGGTATTACTTCTCAAGTACTAGCCACCATACCAGTGAATCATATGAGAGAATGGGCCTTACAACCACTGTGTAAAGCTACTGGATAGATAGAGGGAGAGGGAACTTTTACCATCTTAAACACTTCGTGTCAAAAATACCTCCATAGAATTGGATGCGGTAGTTCGTTCCTTTGCCCGGAATGTCCTCCTCAAGCAGTGTTCTACTATAGGCGCTTCCCAATAGATAGAGGAAATCTTCCAAGTCCAGATAGTCTTCTAAGTAGACGGAGATCCGCTTAATCATAGAGTTTGTGCGTGCAGATTGCCTTGCGAAGAAGTTGAAGTCCTAAGAAGAGCTGCAACTCCATCTACACAGTACAGACTACTGTTAACCACTTTTGTAGCAATTTACATAAGTCGTAAGTAAAAATTAGAAGTAAAATACTGGTCCCATAATTACAAAAACTGACAACCGACTTCAACTTTGATTTTCAAATTAAAAACAAAAAAATCTTCCAATGTTTGTCTTAAAGTGTTCTCTGTGGTTAACTTGTAGAAGAAGACTGACCCTTTCTACTCTTAAGTTGGCTATGTTCCAAAACCGTGAAAAACTCCACAGGGATTAAAAATAAAAAAGTCTTTTGTGAAACCAGACAGTTGCTGGAAAATAAATCGTATCAGACGAAGGATAATGACAGTGAAAGTACAATGGAAACCAAACTACCACGTTGAGCTGAGCAGGGAACAGGCATTGTTAAAAGGAAAATATTTTTGGTTTATTAGTGTCAGTTTCGGATACAGAGGGACTCTGCACAGGACCTAATTTGGTGTTGAAAATATGAGTATGAAAACTCCAAGTATGGAAGTTGATGATTTTTTTTGGTTCAGTTTACGACTATGATAACTTTCCCCCATTTTGAGTATCAAGGAATATTATCCTTCCGATTTGTGTTTCCTTTCTGTTTCTTTCTTCATAGACAAGAAAGAATGGATGCAGTTTTAATTAAAAAGATAATGGGATGAGTTTAACCTCTCATTTCTTCAGGTGTACTTCTGAGGTTAATTTGAATAACAAGCCATTTTTGGTGGATTTATCTTATTTGGAGTGTGCTTAAAAAAATGAGTAGAAGAACTCATCGTAAATTCTTACTTGAATTCATACATATGTATGTATATCTGTCACCCTATTCAATTGAAGAAGAACATCAAGAGTAATCCGAGGTTGCTCCATAAATGAAAAGCATGGGGGCATTTGTCGGATCAATTGAATTGCACCAGATGACACCACGCTTACAAGTAAATTGAGTTCAAGTAAAGTACTGTCGAGGGGACCTTATGACTTGGGAGCTAACACTTGTGTGGTGATAATAAATTGACATTGAACTAGATGAAGATATTAGTTTCCTTTGAAGTTTACTAACCTCAAAACCAGACAAGAGTATTTTCATCCCTTAGGGTTTAAAAATACAATTTTTATAGTTATTAAGGCGGAGTACCACAGACACCGAAGAAGCTACAGAGAAATTCTCTGACCACTCGCATGGAAAACATATGTATCTTCAATAATAGCAACCTTCTTCCCTTGTTTCTTTATTTGCCAAGGTTATGATCGGGATTAAATATTATGATCAGGATTAAAGCCTGTGGAGCTTGCCAATTTTACCTCAAAAAGTATCTACAGGCCTTCCGGTTCCAGCTCACTTCACCACTGATACATTTGAATAACTCAGAAGGGCTTTCGCTCTTTCGCGCTTGTTTAGGAACATGGATTGACATTGTCTCAAGTGAGCCAATCGTACTCAATGTCAATGTCAGTCATTTTTCCGTCATAATTTTTGTACATTGGCCAGGGTTTCGAATAACAGCGGTTTAAAGCCTTTTAGCTAAGGGGACACTTTTTACTTACAGAAAATAACATAGATTTTCTGCCAGTTTATCTACACTAAGCTCATGGGATGATTTCACATTTTTGAACTCGACTGCTCTTTTTAGCAGTGGGCTTGTTGTCTTTCCTTTTATGATACTGAGGATATGAGCTGTATTTAAATTATTATCTAACGGTATTATCAGTTCAAGATGCGATCATACAACCTATTATCCGCCTAAACGGAGTGAACATCTCCAAACTCTCCTCTACTTGAGTACGATCCACAAACTTCTACTTCACTGATATCAGATTTCTCTTTTGAGTGATACGATAATTTTATCCATGAGTATCTTTCTATCTAACACTGTGTAGTTATTTGTTTACATTTCCTTTTTGTTCATTCTCTTGAGTTGGCGGCATTCCGCGCATGGCGACTACGTTCGCCTCTTGTGGAACGAATCTCTTTGACCAAGTAACTTCTCCAGAAATCCATTCTCCACAGTGGTGTTTCTGCTCGGCTGTGTTGTGATTTGTGGTCCGCGGTTCTATACAAAACGAGTGTAAACTTAAGTATAGTTATTTATGGTTTTTGGAAATAAATTTTATTTGAATGCAAATTGAGTGCGCTGCATACCTTTAAGACATCTGCATCGAATTGGCAAGGTAATTTGGTGGGTGGAATGTATGCAAAAGCGATAAAGTGGCCAATTTAAGACTGTCGTCCATTGTTGTACTGTCACAGTACACTCTTGCGCATTGCAGCCTCCTGAAATTTATTGGTTTTCTGGAGGTACCTATGTACATTTATTTTAGAACTATTATTACTGTGGTTTTCACACATAATTTTTAAATGTAAAATTCAATTATTGAAGGTGTGAAGTTGAACAAAATAACAGCCATGGGTGGTAGGTACATTTATGATTCGCAGTAATTTTCGAATTCCATTCTGCCGATGTGCATACATAAATAATGAGAATGAATCGATAAAGACGTAAACAATGTGGAAAAATGCTATAATCTAACTTTACTCGTACTTTGTACAGTGAATGACTCTGCGATAGTACCACTCGAATTTTTCAATTGATGACGATAGACATTTTGTTAACTATTTTATTTTTTCAATAAAACGCGTTTAATATTAAATAGTTAGCAGTTCAAACTTACTTGTACGAATTAAAATCGTACATTTTGCAGTAATGCCTATTATTCCGAATGAAAACACCGTTAATTTCACAAAATTGTCTAAAGTGAACCCCCTTTCGTGATCTCTCTATAAAATGTATAAAAAAAAATGTCTTGCTTTGGTAAAAATCGCATAATACAGTTAATTTTAAAAATTCTCCTGCAGCGCATGCGTGAAATCACATTGATTTTGAGGTTTCCTTTTGTACTTACCTTCACTTGAAAGCTTAAGTGTCGTGTTGTAGTGATTAACGGATGTGAACGTGGGGTCTCGAAAATACTTTCCCCCTAAATGTATGAAACGGAGCTCTGAAACTAACCCGTGCATAACTTTAGTTTGAATTATTCTTTTTGCGAGAATGTCCTTTTTTATGAAAATGGCACTCATTTGTATTCATTCACAAGACTTATTCGCTGGGCTCACATCCTATTGCCTCTAATAAAACGAATCGAATGCGAGCTTCCATTCACATTAATTCCAAGAAATGATTATCCCCCCTAACACATTTTTTTGCCCTTCACTGAATTGGGAAAAAGGCAATGAATGTTTCGAGTGGCTCGTGCGATCTTCTATCTATGTATCTATATGTGTATTTGCAGTGCTCCTTCTTTAATGTTGCCTTTGTTGTTTGTA
The DNA here is from genome assembly GCA_949716465.1 of Chalcosyrphus nemorum. Lineage (NCBI taxonomy): Eukaryota > Metazoa > Arthropoda > Insecta > Diptera > Syrphidae > Chalcosyrphus > Chalcosyrphus nemorum. Next base: position 51,859,757 of record OX454335.1, read on the forward strand.
CTTTCAGTGTTCTGTTTGAATGCTTATGAATCTCTCATTGAATGAATACTTTGAATGTGAGCCTAGTACGCACTTAAGCATTCATGAATACCAAGCCAAGATGACTCGTTTTCATTTCAGTTCGCAAAATTATAGTTTCGTACATAATTCATACTTGCTTGTTTTCTGTGTGCGTGAGACTGTGAAAGGCTCGCTTTTGAGCGAATAATTTCCAACGGCAAATGAATGTATTCATGCACTCCTTTGGTACATACATATGTAAGTACATGTATAGGTGCAAGTAAAAATGGTGCAATATTCACGAGTCTCAGACAATCTTTAAAAGGATCAGATCTTAGCGTAGTCAAAAACCATCACCAAACAGATGGACCTTCTGATGTTTTTGGTGAGTTGTATTTGTTCATTAGCCACTTTGGTGATTCGATATGGGTCGGATCTAAACTGCACAATGGATCTAAATTTTGCTCCCAATTAGCAGTGTTTTATTAGTCAAAAGCTAAAAATCTTGGTATTGATGAGATGACAATGGTGGGTAAATGTAACTGCAGATATTTACTAAGCTCTTTAAAGTATGCACTAGACTTGAGTGTCTCATTGAACTAAGGAGGAGATGGGTTCTTAGGGTCCGACCTGCAGACATTCTCTGTATATCAACGAAACTCTTTATTACTGCAGCACAAGTGACTTCTTTATGTACATATAACTGTTGTACTTCCAAATGTTTTACTTTTAAGTTTTAGTCACCTCTTAAAATATGACTCCTTTTGCAAATTCATACCTAAATACTTACCAAAGGGCAAAACAATAAAATTGTTATCTGTGTTTTGTGAATTTAATTTAAACTTTGATTACATTAACTCACAAGGCATCGGCAAACAAGTAGTTAAATTTAATCGTTCCTTCAGTAGAGTATTCAAATTGTTTATACTTTCAACACTATAAAATGCATCATCAACTTAAGCTGTAAAAATATCTCTCTCTTTTCAGATTCCCCTCTAATATATACAGTGCCAAAGGTCAAATGTACAGAGAAACAGAAAAAGTACAATTCAGTATTAAATGTTGAAATGGTCCAACTTAAAATGTGTGCCATAAAATAGACTACGTTAACTGCAAACGTAGCCTCGAATCTCCAACATTGTCCCTAACCCCCACTATAGGACCAAAAGAAGAACCCAACAACGTGTATAATTTTCATTAGCAAGCGACAGTGTAATCAACACACGAAAAAAAAAAAAAAAAGAAATCTAATTTAGTACAATGTGAAAAAAGTTAATAGCCTGTGAAAATGTCAAAAATTGAAAATGTGGAGCAGATTATCCCCAGTGATAATGTGAATACCAAGGACGTGGATAATGCCCGTCATAAATCTAAATCATCCTCACCTTTGCCTCAGCAACAACAGCAACAGGACCAGCAGCAGCAGCAGCAGCAAGAGGCAGCGCAACACCTTCAACCGACCGGGATTGTAAAATCCGCAAGTCAAGGATCATCGTTGTCAGGGTATGTATCCTCTAATTAATCTTTTTGTCTTAAATGTGTCAGCTTGCACGTGTTGGGTTTGCAAACTTTGATAAATTAGATTCGGTATTTTCGGGAGGAACATTCATTTTTCAAGGCGTTCCCAGGCATCAGCGTAAAAAAAAAATTACCATCAGAAGATTGCTTTTTTATTTAATCATTTTAAAGTTCGAATTTATTGCTGCAATTGCAAGAGATTATTTGAAAGTGAAGCGCTGGAAGAACTATTAAGCTGACGTTTATGATTGTGTATCGATCCATATTGAATAAACTCCCAGTTTCTGCAAAAGTCATCCCAATGACAGCTGAATGCTGACAGTTCAACAATGACGCGAAATCTGACAACTGACACCAGTTGTTGAAGAACCCGGTACTAAACAGACATTTAAGAGTAGGACCTAATTCAGTCATGACTCACAGCTTCTTAAAGTTCTACTTCAATCAGAGTGTACTCATGTGACACAGACGAGCGTTTTGCTTCCCTCTATCCAAACCATGTTTTTATAGTAATTGCAGCCAGTTCTGACTGACATATATTTCCATCTTTTTTTATAAATGCAGCTCGGTTGGGAGCTACTGATTGACATCACACCAGGAGTCCTAGTCGACGTTCCTCTGCACAAGCCACATCACAAATTGTTAAAGTGATTGGTTTTTTTTTCTCTGCCGCCATTAAACGCTTTTAATTTTTGTCAGTCTATTTCCGGGACCGTGTCAAAATGCTGTCAAATGTTGTAAAAACTTGTGGCACACATTTGAAAGAGTTTTTATATGCCAACTATAAAATGAAATTAATGTTTGATGTGTGACTTTATGGTACCAATTAATTCCAATAAAAATGTTTTAAATGGTCTGTCATTCAGAATGTTATGGTGATCGAAATGGGAATATTAGAGATGGAGCTAGAGTGAAGAACGTGTTTCTTTTCTTTTAAAATTATATGATATATTTTTGAATTGAATTTGAATCAGTATTCAGTCAACTTTCGATTGTTGATATCGCCACAACTAAGAGTTGCTCTAATATGACGTGCGTTTGACAGTTGACAGCTGTAGTCTATGTAAAGGTAAATTGGTAAAGACAGCCATTAGTAAAGTAGTAGGAAAAATAAAATCAAGCCTTTGCTTTAAACAACGTGGAAAAGTACAGTGTCGAGAACAGTATTTGGCTATGTGAAATGCTATGTTCAGTAAGAAAACTTGTCACTACAGGAAAACCACAAGGAGGTATAATCTCACCTATTCTCTAGTGTAATTCGCCTATGCATGCCTCGTTGTGATTTTAGTTTACATCTTTAGGCACAGTACTTACGAGTCTGAAGAAGTAATGCGGACTCAACGTTAAAAATGGTACTAGAGCTCTTCAAAAGAAATGCAGCTATCCCTCTCGGATCAAGCAATGGTATTGTGTGGGATCTGGAAACTGAACTAAACAAGAAACCAAATATATAGTCGGATCTATACACACTTATGAGACTCTTGTCTGGTGGAAGGCTTTGACGAAGCTATATTTACAGGAGCTGCTGTACTTTTAGCCACTGGTCTTAAATATATAGTCAAAAGGCTGAAGACTTCTGCTAACCAGTGTGGGATTTTCATAAGCTAGATACTTAGAGCTTAGGTCCAAAGTAATCCGACGAAATACTGGCTATTGTCGATTTCTACAAGCCATATGGAGTGGTGTACTCCGATTGAGAAAATTGGCCATTGATTGCCATTTAAGGTATTATGCACTCAGAGCCATATCCGATTATGTGGAGTACTTGGGCATTATTGCTAATGATTGGGCCGCCAGATTAGCAAAGAGAAACACTGAACTTTCTCGTGCGAATGGTATTAGGCTCATAAAAGCAATAACCATATGTGCAAGGCCTAAACTTGATCTCAAATTGATAGGTGTAGTCTCTGATAGAATCTACAGAGTCCTCGTCATGATGATGCTCAAGGCTCACTTCACTAGGTTCATTGTCATGGGACAGGCAAAAATTGAATAGCCTCTTGAGTCACATCTTTTAGGGCACCAGATCAAGATGGTCTTTTCCTTTCGAAAATTTTTATCAGATGGTTTTTGAGAAGTCTTCTTAGAAGCACTCTTGGGTGTTTTAGACGCTCGCAAGGGCTGTGAAAAAAACTTGCCATTCTCTGTACACAGTACTCTAGTGCAGCTACCCCAGACCAGAAGTATCAAGTACATACTGGAATAAAACTCCTGAAAAATGTGTAAGAAAAGATTAAGAAAGAAGGGCACTGAGAGATCAGTAATGAGTTTTGAGACCCACTTTGCTTTCAATAGACAGTATGCCAAAAGAATAGATAATATTTTCAAATTCAACCGAGATACCATAAAATAAACTCTTTATTTTCCCAGACCATTAACTATATAGATAAATTACGCATCTGTACAGGATATGCAAACTAATTACCAATTCTCACCATAACACCTACCATTATGTCCACCTAATGACACCAAATGCATTTTCGATGCCACAAACCTAATTAAGCGCAACGCTCACTTATCGATGGTGCACTATACATATTGATGGTCATTTAAATGCAATTGGATACCAAACATTACCCTTGAAATGTATAGGCTTGTGTGACAGAGAGTAGAGCCAAATTAATAGTATTGACGCAGAAGATACTATTCAGTTTACGCTACCTGAAAGTGAAGGAGTGTTCAATTGAATTTTCATTAAATTTGATGAGTTTAAATCCTTTGATCTCATAAGCAGACATCAGATACTTTTGATGATTAGTGCCGTGGTTCACTAGTTAGTACTGTGCTTGGAGCTCAAGTTTCAAATACCAAGGGTATGCACTCGATGTCTACGTTTTTGAACATCTTAAGGGTTTTACCTGAATGGGGGACTTTGACGCTTTTATTCTGAGATGTAAAGGGTGTGATTCACTAATGTAAAAAATTAGTATACCCTACACTGTCAAAGAAAACAATAGAGTCAAGGTCTGTTAGACTTTATTGAAATCATTATTAACGTTCTAACATATGGCATCGGATTTAAAGAGTGTAGAAGAATTACTGATCAAAAGATTTGTGTCTTGTGAATAGTGTATCGCGTATCCATGTCCTCTGACTCCCTGGTTAATGCCGCAGGACCCTATAGTGACAGCTTATTCAGTGATTGAGTTCAACGTGAATGCGAAAACAATTACTGTGAATTATAAACGAATGCCAAAACCACATACAACAGTCCCTAATCGATTTGGATGGCTAAAATGAAGAGGACAATGTTTACTTTCTTTAAAAACCTTTATAAGCCGTATTTTCTCTTGAAATCTCCGCAGTCGGCAGTTCATTTGGACACTCCGCAGTAGGCTATCGGCAGGTGAATTTATACATCCCAAGTTGGTACGTATGACTTTGGTGTTATGACATTAGCTGTCAAAAACTATTAAAGTTCGTGATTGTGTTCGTGAAGTATAACTTTGTCTGTTTCTTTTACCATCCTCTTCTAGCCTTAAGCTTCCTCAAATATGTCATGAGAAACATTTTCAAAACCACCTGCAGAAATGTGTGCCCCCCACAAATGTATATGTCCCTGCGAGAAGCCAAACTGGCTATATACACTGCTTGTGTTCTAATTTTTATTTTAATTCAATTCTCTTTTTTATTAATTTCAATAAAATTGCTCTCAATAGAAAAGGTTTTTTTCTCCCTACATTAACACCACACAAACTTTAATCCCTCTACTTCCCTCCGAGTATTGCTCCCCGCTGGTGCTACCAGGTCTAACAGGTAACCATTAAACGTGAAATTTCTCAGTAAATCGATTACCATAAAGTGGCGAAAAGAAGGCAAATGAAATTTATGCAAATTCAATAAAATTCTTTTCGAGAAGCCAAATTGCGTTATATTAAAATGGCCCGCGGTGAAAAAAGGAAATAAGGAAAATAAAGAACAGAAAGGCAGGCCCGCCATAGGTACGAATAATTATAATGAATTCATAATCGGTAATTTCATTTAAGCCTTGTTTATTTATGATCAATTATTGGTTATAAGTAGTCGACTTAACGGTGTAGCAATAAGCTGCATTAAGAATGTGGAGTATACTGTCATGTAGGTACTCGATAAAAACGCGTAAGTGAATATCTTTGCCGCTGAAATAATTTGCATTATGTATCTCACATTTTGAGCCATATTTAGCAAAAGTCAAGTTCTAATGAAGCAATGTCATAAACGTCGATAAACACTAACGTCATCATGACAGCCTGGCTAGCCTCATTTAAGGGTGGGCTTAGAAATTTGATTTAAGGAACCAGCATAGTTGGTGGCAACACACAACCCGCTTTGTGGAATGAAACAATTTAATGACTGTGAAAGCCGTTTACTTTTTTTCGCTTTTTCAGTTCAGTGACTTCTCTCAAATGCCCATGCAAAAAATCAATTCCAGACGGGGATACAATTTCAGCAAATAAGCCAGACATTGCAAAAGCAGCAAAAAAAACAAAGTCAACAGATTAAAAACAGGGACATAAATTGAGACAGCCGTAGTGTCACCAACAGAGTATCTCCACTAGGGAGATTTTAAATTGAAAGAATCTATTTATACCTTCTTCCTTCACACAATATCCAAAGTGTCACACCTTTTGCTATACATCATTAATCTTCCACCCGTCGTCGCCCGTCTGTTGTTGGTGAAAGCCATGCATCATCAGCCACATTCCATCATCACCATCTACACTAACACCAATGATGTGTATCAATTAATTTCGAATAACTCGGTGCACAGGACGAAGGAAAAAAAGGGTTTCCCGCATCGTCAGCAGATGTCCTGATCCTGACCGAGTTTAACTTTAACCTTTGAAGGTTAAGAGCTATATTCTTCCTCTCCTTTTACGTCTATCTATGTGTAAAGGGCGAAATACCACCCACGCCCACCTATTGAAAAGTTAACCCAACAAATAATTCGTTTTCATAATAGGATAGGCACAGAATTGTCCTGAGGTAGGATGAAGGTTTCTTTTCTTATTCCCCGGATAGTAGCTCAAGGAATGTGGTGCCCTGTGAAAGGATAAAAGCCAGCATCCCTTCCGATCAACTTAATCGATTTCTTCTATTAGTGGCTTACTTGAGTGGGTTCAACTTCTATTCAGACGTCAATGCGTAGATGGGACTGGTGTTGTTTTTGAGGTGACATTTATAATTGGCTGTCTCCTTGAAGAAAAGAATGGTTCGTTGATTTCTGATACTGAATGGATTCATTTGAACTTGCTTCTCGTCCTTGAGCAAACGGTTTGAAGAGGTGTAAAATAACTTTCAACTTTTTACTTGTGGTTATGTCAATTTAGAAACCCTAACCGCACAACCTGTACACACATTTCTGTTGCTCTAATCTCTGTGGATGGCGGTTCCCACGGTACCAATAATAATTACTGCGTTGAGCCCAAGCCCAAGCCCACCAACTCAACCAATAAATCGCGCAAAACCAAACAGATTGAATTACGGCATGACAACGCGATGAAAAACAAATATTTTTCCTTGCGTTCATCCAGAAAGAAAAAGTCGCATAAATCAGACTCGCTTAGCAGATACAAGATACATTGTACAAGAGTATTTGTTAGACTACATATTTCAGATACTTCACTTTGAATATTTTGCATTTTTTTTTTTCGATGTCACTTGTGCGTGATACAGATGTTCTCACGATGGTATATTGAATAGGGATACATTTCGTGTATAGGAATTCCTAATAGTCAAACTCAGTGCTAGATAAAAGATGAATTCGTATTGATTGGATCGATATGTGTACAGAATGTGGCTCTTGCGTTGGACAATTGCTGACAATTATTACACGAGTATGCAATTCGTGGTATTTGGTTTGCTTGTTAAAACTATCGCAGTTGATGCATCTTCATAATAACATTGTGAAGTTCACAACTTAGGAACGTGAAAGCAATATTTGCTCTTCTTCTATTTGAGATAAAATTGTATAAGAGCAATAGTCTTGTAGCTTCGCTAGATCGTTACATTCCTTAGAGAATTTACCTTAAAGAAAATGGCGACAGTAAAAACACTAAAAAACCTTTGGTAGTTTCTGGGATTCGAACTTAGAACCCAATACAACGCTTCAACCACTGAGCCACGGCAGGATAAGGAGCCAAGGCATGCCTTCTCACTCTGAGCGGTAAATATTTTTGATCGATAATGCAGTCGTAAAGCTAGATACAAACGAGGCAACCGTTGAAGCAACGTGTTGCAGCAACCTATTTTGTTTGTTGACTACACACGTGGCAACCTCAGTACACACGAAGCAACGGTTGCGGCAACCGCCCAAAAATGTCAAAATTTTTTGATAGGTTGCAACGGTTGCTTCGTGTGTATCTGCATAAGGCCAAACCATAATTGAAATGCGGTTCTGAACGCTGCCATATGTAGGTGAATAATTATCTTCGTTCAGTTCCGTCAAATTCTGGATCGATACGTATAGAACTGTTTCATTCGCACATTCCTCGTGGAGTGCTGAGGAGGGCGCCATCGTGTGAGAGCCAGATGTAAACTATATGACATATGGTCTTAATGTAACTATGCGCTCAGATTGACAGCGTGCAAGCTGAATTTTCATTCAGTTATGACATTATAGCACGCTTAATGCAATTATAGTTGGACCATTATACTTATACCGTATCCTTTGCCAGGGTTCAAGCTATCTTCTTACCAAATTTAAGTAAAATGAGCTCAGCAGTTAAGCTTTGAAAACGTAACAAACAAACTTTCTTACTTACTTTAATTGAGTCCTTTAACCCCTCGGTGGGCATAGGGCGTCAACAACACCTGCACGCCATCTTGTTCGTAGTTCTGCAACGCGTTTGAGCTCTATACAGCTCATCCCCAGAGAGCTAAATTCCTCCTCGACTGTTCTGGCCACGTTTGCAAACATCGTCAGCGTAGTCTAGGTGTTTAAGGTAAGATGTCATAGTCCAGCGAATTCCATGATTTCCTCCCGTCAATGCTGCACGGAGAACATCACTGATAAAAACTTAAAATAACAGCAGTGACAGTATGCATCCTTCACGTACTCCACTTTGGACTTCAAATTCTTGTGACACCTTGCAATTGTTCAAGACATGATACGTGGCCTTAATAATAGCTATGAGTTCTTCTGGGATACCTCTCCTGCGCAAGGTCAACCAGATAGCATCTCTATTAAACAGCAGATGTAGCGGAGACCTGTACTTCAAACAAACTTTTGCATTTCAAATATTATAATCGTTTTAAGTGCAAACCATTCTTAACTTTCTATATTTTTCAGATTGCAAGCATCCAGTACTCCAGAGCACATGCGTGGTGGTGCTACAAAGGATATGTTCGACTTAATTGAAAGAGTTCAATGCTCGCGGCTCGATGATCAAAGATGTGTTTTACCGGCATATTTTTCACAGGTAAGCAATGCTCGAAAGCACATGTGTAAGATATTTATGCTCTGAGGCTGTGCAATGACAAGGACACTTTGCTTGCCTCTTACACAGGAGCAAGAACTTCTTGTCACTTGGTGCGTGTCGCAATAACACCCAAGAGTGTTACACCACACCACTTTAAGTAGTACCCTACCTCTTGGTTTATACAATGTTAAGATTCAACAAATCTCTACGAAGGGTGATGTACAATGGGTGCGCATTCTGAAACGCATTGGCATAGGCTCCTAGAATAATTACAATTTTCCTTTAATTGTTCTTTGGTTTAAGAGTCTGACGGCAGAGTCTTTTTCAAATGTGCTTCAGTTGAGTTACAATATATCCTTTTGTTTCATTTGCAGATTCCCTTTTGAACAACAATATGAAGGAAACAAACAAGCAAGTTACTTTGTTGGCTTCACAACATTGTGGACCGATGGCTTCATGGAGTTCCAGTGGCAAAATAAAATGGAGCAATATGGCTTGGGTGAAGGGGCACAATCGCAGTGTAACAGCTGTCGGCTTTGGGGATGGATTGAAGATGGAACAAATATAACTAAGTACCACTGATATTACTCATTGTTAAATCTTAGAAATTTAGTAAATAGATTATATAACGTGTTAGAATGTAATTTGTCAAAAACTTAACATATATTGGATAAATAAATATAAGAAGATGAGTTAAAAAAAATAGGTCTCGGTTTCTATCTGCAAATAATTGTTATGTCTATCCTCCACTATTCTCCAAATTCCAATCTGATTGACCATAGATACTTATTTCTTGCTAGATTAACCCCATGTCAATGGTTCCTTTGCATAATAATTCCCTTGTGCTGGGTTCTTTTGGAAAAGATTAACCCAACTCAGCAGGATCCTTTATGCTCTATTAAACTATAAGTACCACCCCAGCTAGCAAATTAGATACAAATTTTTGATAGCCATCTGGTTCTGGTTCCGCCATGGTGACACTTGATACAATTCAAAGCAAGAATATCTGATAAAAAAAAGGAGAAAAAAACAACCTCCTGGGACCCATTAGGGAATAATCTCATTTTAATAGCGCAATTCCTTTGCTGACGCTGTGTTTATTGTGTTGCACTATGCAGTTTTGTACTAATCGACGCGACAGCCACCACTCAAATTTAATCCTTAAATAATGAACGCGAAGTTTATGCCTTCGCAGGGACAGAGGATAAGGGATTTGTGTAATTGCAATACTTGGGCTTGTTTGCTCATTTCCTGCTGAGAGGATTTTCATTTTAATGTTGGATTTTGTAAGTGCCCGTCAGAGGATGGAACACGGAGCACAATCGATACATATGTAAGTAACCTGCAATAGCAATTAAATTATTTTTACTATTTGAAGGGTCGTTGCGTTCAGAAAGAGCGGTCTCGGGTAGTCCTATACATCGATTTCAAAAATTACTCAGTGGTTCGAGTCTGGACTTTTTTTTCTTTCAATCAGGACTTGTTTACTTGTGTTTTCAGGACGTACAATTATGCATTGTTTATAGTATAAAATAAGAGATCATTTTGTCGTCCTCTTTGTTGGAAATAGGGTTCAACAATGTAAGCGCCAGTTCAATGCTGGACAAAGTAAGACAGACAGAACTAAACAGCAGCCTCTGCAACTGGAAAGGACTGGTACTCAAATCAAGTATGATATACTCAACACTGGGAGTTATAACTATCTGGAAGAGTGGAACGCCACATGGCGCAGAGATCCTCTCTCCCCCTAATATGACTTCTTGTTGTTGATGAGATCTTGGATCATTCTGGGCTGATGGTGATGATGATGATGGTCTTCAAGGAGGTACCTTTTAGACCTATGTGATAGGGTCAACCTCGAACTTCAACTAGTGGATGACTGGGTTTGCAGCAATAAACTGGGAGTCAACCTGATGCAACGGATTTAGCTCTACACTGAGAAGAGATCGATTCCTACATGTTGAGTTGAACTCAGTATCTTGGGCACCTTGCGTCAATATCATGGGAGCACAACGAACAACAGCTGCAATGGAAACCAGGATGAGGTTCTGCCAGATTGTAGCAAGCCTTTGTAGCAACTCCTAACTCGACGGACCAAATTAATGCTCTACAGAACGCTCATCTTACCAGTCCTGCTATATGGAGCCGAGTGCTGGACGATAAGTAAGAAAGCTGAGCAAATATTGGGCACCTTCGAGCGAAAAATACTTCGTCGGATATTAGGTCCCCTATGCGAGGAGGGCGAATGGAGGAGAAGGTACAACCGCGAACTCTATGAGCTGTACCAGGATGTGGATGTAGTCCAAAAAGCCAAGATACGCAGACTACATTGGCTCGGCCACATCGAGCGAATGGACAACAATGCTCCAGCCAAGAGGATCTTCGAATCCCAGCCCCCAGGTTCGAGACGGCGAAGAAGACCGAACCTCCGGTACAAAGACCAAGCTGTCGCGGATGCCAGAAAACTTGGTCTTCACAACTGGAAGCAGCGTGCTCGGGACCGCAGAGGATGGAAGGCTACGATGTCTCAGGCAGGGACTCTACAAGGGTCGGGAGCCTTTTAAGTAAGTAAGTTTGTATGACTGTCCTGTCGTATCTTTTAGAATAATGAGGATTCTCTTATCATATCTCTATCGGGATAGTTCTAACACAGCGGTTGTTCGTTTCATTGGTTAGATATATGTATGCCCACTATGAACTGAATCCTACTGGTCTTAGGTCCTTTCATACCCCTTCCATCAAACCCTGATCCAAGCAAAGATTCATTTCACAGTTGTTTCATACTCTAATGCTTAGCTAAGTAATAGCAATTGGTCAAATCTGAATATATCAAGCTGTGGATACTCACAGTTAGTTAAATTCAGCTAATGGAACACACGCGTGTCAAAGGATTGTAAATCACGAACAAATGAATGCCGATATCCCGTTGACATGGTCAATGGACAAAAGAAGGGGATGACTTATTGACAGCATAGGCATAAACCGTTTATCATTTCCATGATAAAACACAGGAAAAATAATAAAGAAACAGGACACACACTGACCATACACGTGGTCACCAAGTACACCACCATGAACTGTCACAAAATTTACGCCTCTATTGACAAAAGGTCCTAATTTACTCGTAACCCACTGTGTTCACGTGGAACAACACCCGATCTGTGTAATTATTCCTCCTATTGTAGTTGTACGTTGTTCATTATTTGCATTTGAATATGACGCTTTGGATTATCCATGATAAATTCCCAATAAGACATTAGATACCAGACACCTTATTTGTCCTGCGGCTATTAAAATGGTTGAAAAGGGATATTGTACGTTAGAGAGAAATTTGAGAGCTATACTCATTCACATGTTTCGAAGGGATGACAATATTTCATAACATTTGATCTCATTCATTTGCGTGGAATTGGAGTGGAAATTGTTGGAGGTTCATTTCTGGATTGAGTATCTTACGTTTTTACTTTTCAATGTCGGTAGGCCTAATGACGATTTAGAAAACGTTTTGATTGATCTGCTGAGGGATGTAGGAAGCGAAAAGTATCTGAAGGAAAAAGTACAACCCACATCATTTGCCGACGATGATACCATCTGAATTGGTGGTTTTTGGACTGAGAATGAATGTAATAAGCAAGGACTCTCCAACTTCCTCCTCCTTCTAGCCACACTTGCATTAATATCATAAATGAATGAAAATTCTACTCGCATGCTGTCGAAATTTGTCCGGAACAAAATTACATTAAGGAAACGTGATCGTCGCTCTTACGCGAAGTAGTCTCTTTGAGAGCTTCAACAGTTTGAGGCTTGTTGACATAGACTCGTTACTTTAACAAAAAATTCACAAATAGAAAGAAGTCTGGAGCGGTTCTTGCTGGCCAGTGCAAAACGCCAAAATGAGAGATTAGGCAACAAAGGAAAGCAACTATTCCGCGTTCTTTAAGAGTATAGCGATTGATGTCTTGTTGACGTGTATTGTGCATCTGTCTACTTCACAAACGTCAAAGTAGAACTGACATTTGCCGCCATTTGTGAAAATTATAGCATCATACCACTGACATTTGCGTCACTTTGTATAATATCCTTTTGCTTTCCGTTTCAGTCAGGTTATGATCCGGAGTAGAATCCCACTTTACTGCTCCGCCTGTGAGGTTTGCATCCACCAGCTTCATTGGTCAGCTAAACAACACTACAACCCTTATGATCTTAGAGAAGAGTTTTTGCCTGCAAGAAAAGAAATTAAATTCTCCATATATTTCTCAGAATTTAATAGACACATTTTAGTGAAATGTCTTTAAAATAATTTTCTTGAATCAAATTCCCAGCACGTTGTTCTAGAACTTCGACGTGATGACAATGATAAAGCACGACGTGTATATCACATGTAGCATCTTTCCATTCGATGCAAATCTATTCCCTTGAAAGTTGTCCGCCACAATACCCCAAAGCAAATGTAATAATAACCTCAACTTCAGGTAAACATTCAAAAAAAAAAAAAGTTCCTAAATCAGTTTTGTTTACAAGAATATACCACAAATGCAGATACGTGTTTTCCTACAAAATAACCAGATCGATAAACACTTGTAAAATCACCAGACGGACGGACGCCGCCGTCCGTGAGGGGGTTATATCCAACCGCATTTTTGTTTTCATTTTCATCCTGTAACCAAGGAGTAGTAAAAGTTCTAGAAAATCAATAGAATTTCTCTTACCCTACTTGCTGTTCCGTATGTGGCGGCGAGGCGCCTTGAAAGTTTCCGATGTGTAGGCGTAGTGCTTATGGTTGGTATCAGAGTTCTTTTGACTTTTAGGAGAGGCAATCTAAATTCAAACGCTGTCTTCACATAATCTAATTGCCTTCTTTCAATTTAGTAGCACACGAGTCGCGAATGTAATTTTAATTGGGAAGTTTTAACAAATCTAAGTTTTGATTTTGATATTTTCTTTATGTAAGTAAAGGATAAGGGAATAAGTCCTATACCACGTTATACAGTCTGGCACATGTATTTTGAAACACTAGGGGCAATGTCCACAGGTACAGGAAGTCATGAGAGCACTGCAGGGAAAGAAGAAAAAAAGTAGTACTGCGACTTGGAAAATGCTCTCAACTCTGAATACTGGAGCCACATTATGAGAGCACTGAGGAACAAGCGAGTGCTTCGCTACCTGCTCTCTACTACCTGATCATTTTACGACACGTTTGAAGGGCTAAAACCATACAACGTCACAGGATTCTCACAGGGTTCCTGCGGCTGAGTTTAGGCTATCAGAGGGGTCAACAGGCGGCGGATCATCGAAAGACCTCCAAAAATGTAGCCCAGCTGCGAAAACGACAGAGAATGAGGATGAGACTAAAAACGGCTCAAAAATCGTAGGAACTCTTTGTGATGAGCCGGTAACATCCAGAAATCAATCAGAAATCCAAGGACTGGCAATGGATTAACAACAAGCGATATCCAAAGCATGTGTGTTAGGTCCGAACCCGGTAAGAGCTAAAGTACGGTCTACCAGATAATCAATTGGAATTCATTGCTGTGGGCTGATGGTTGTAGTATTCTGTAGTATTCCTTGGTAAGCTAGACTGAAATCTATTTGAAACTCCCCTCAGGCTAATGCTGCTACATTAATACCAGAACGAAAAAACCTGGAAGAATGCCAAGATAAATGGAACTATTTAACAAGGGCAGATGGACGCATAGATTGATCCCCAATAAAGACCTTTGGATCAATAGGAAGCATGGAGAGCTGAAAGTGTACACAGATTTGGGTATGAAGACATCTCTTATTGTCCAACGTTCAGGGAAGCAGTCGAAAGGACTTAACCCCAGAGAACATCTTTAGAAAGATGCTGACCATGCAAGAAGCTTAGAAGGTATTTAGTCAGTGAAACCTGCCATCATGAAAAAAAAATGAAGAGAGGAGCGATAATACAGGTGGCTGCCAACGCTAAACGACAGTGCTTCGAGGATCAGAGGAATGAAGCGAGGTGCGTTCAGATAGGAGTCCTGTTTGGGAGATTTACAATGGCAATACCGCCGTCGACGGAGCAGATGTCAAAACTTCCAAGTTATTGTAGAACATGGAAAACGGGACCAGGAGAAAAGTAAGTATCCTTAAAGACTCCTCCAGGACACAAATAAACCCACAAATATGTAAATTCTAGTCAATCGCGTGCCAATCCTGATCAACAAATCTATAAACCCCTTCCAGTAGAGTTTTCGCGGTAAAAATAAGAATAACCCTCTCATAACACAGCCACCCCTGTGATTTAATAAACAAACGTATACAGCAATCATGTTTTTTTGTTTGTCGTATGTTTCGGAAATTGTTACGCTTTCTGGGCACGACAAGGGCCTGTGGACAAAACAGTTTACTAAATGGCGAATGTATCCTACATACGCAGTACAACACGCACTCACAGGTTCGCAGGAAATGCGTGGTCCTTGTACAGACATCAGAAACAAAAAAAAAAAAAAAATCGAATTTGCTTAAAAGTTTCCAATAAAGGGTTGCGCAAGACTGGTTTTTAAACTTGCATTCATGGGGCGAACAATACTCATTGAAACTCGAGTGTCATTATGATTGAGTGATAGCTTAAAGGATGCATTAAAATGCACGGAACCCCTACTTTGTTTTGTCCTTGACACACGCTCAATAAAGTCACCAAAGAGCCGAATTCGTTGACTGCAAATGGGTTTTTAAATTAAATGAAATTTGCCAGATAGTATTGGTCAGGCGAATAATTAAAATTTACAACAAACTGCTCTCGCATCTGCATACATAGCTATCGTTCACTGAAATGTAATGACAATTACTGACAAAAGTTGGGCGTTTGTTTAATGATTTTCTACCACTGCATCCTTTTGGTATCGCGAGCTAGTAATTTAATTTAAGTATGCACACTCTTTTGTACCAAATAGCGTCTATTCATTCGATCGATAAAAATTATAGTGCCTCCAGCCAGCCAGACGCCTGTGAGCTATAAAAATGTTTACAGTTTTAAGTGCCTCCCTTTTTTTTTCCTAAGAAAGTTTAAGGGCTTAGCTTGTTACTTTGATTTAAGGGTGGTTCAGTTTAATTTGTCTTTTTGTTTTGAGGGAATTTTTAAGTTCCATGCAGATATGTATAAAAGAGAGATAAATTACCCTCACTAGACAAATTTATGTTCCGATCCTTCAAAGCGAAGAGGAGAGACTATTGACTTGAGTTTGCAGGAATCCACCCTTATCCCCCAATAACAGTTTACATCAATTGGGTTGCATTCAATGTGTAATCGAAGGCTGAAGCATTGGCAATGAAAATCGTTTAGCTATTTTTATAGTCCTTCAAATGGCATCCTTCTCTCTGACTGAAATTGATTGATAATAAAGTCGGTTTACTGCCTCGGACCTGCAGCTTACTGACAAAAATTACTAGATTGTTATTTTATTTGCCAATTCTAATAAAAACAAAAAAGATTACGACGTCTTGCTCTGAAATGTGGTTGGACGTTGCAGCTTATAAACATTGTCCTAAGTTGGTAGAAATGTGTTGCTTTGGAATTATTTTATTTTGTGTACTTGGAATTATATTATCCGAGAGGAATCTACCTTACCTAAAATAATGTAATTTCATCGTAAAAACGAAAGCAAATAAAGAATCTTAATAAAATGTGGTGAAGTCAAAATTATGGCAATTTTGTATTTTTTTGAATTTGTACAATTCATAGAGATTTTCTTATTAGTCTTAGAATCAAGTGGTAAAATGTTTCATTACTTTTATTAAACCTTTTTAAGTTAATTTGGGTTTAATTGTATTAAAAGGGGATAATCCAATTAATATTTCAAACTGTTTTTAATCATTGTGAGGAAAGATAGTATCAGCCATGTCCCATAAACAACGGATTGTTGCACTCCACCAATCACTATATATGAATCAAGCAAACCCAGCCTCAAAACTAATTCTAAACCCGGAGCAAATGATATACCGTCAACCCTATTAAAAAACTGTTGCAACTCCGTTTGTATACTTTGGTCTCGATGACTAGAAAATTTGATTTTTGGGGCTCATTCCTAAATTTGGATCAAAGAATGACTTTTTGAAAGTAAGTATATATATTTATTTCAGGTGAAGAAGCATTTATTTGAGTTCCAAAGTTTTTTCTAAATAATAATCCCATTCGAGAATAATCTCCTGTACTTTTGGAGTTCCACAAGGTAGCCATTTAAGGCCGCTTCTTTTTATTATTTTAACTGACGATATTATCCGAAGAATTAAATTCTGCCAATGTCTAATGAATGAAGATGATCGTTCCTTAAGATAGGAAGCTCAACGACACTATGACCTAAAAGATCTATTCTATTGAAAGGTTGGAGCTAACTTAGAAGACGTACTACTTTCCTTGTGAAAGATAGTTTTTCTTTAGAATCGGAACCCGCAAGGTATTAAACTGCAAGGTATCTCCTCATGAAGACTAATTTCCCTAACCAATGTAGCTGGTACTCCACATTCACATAAAATGTGTTCGGATGTTTCCTCCTCCTCTAGACAGAACCGACGTTCCTTTGTCTGGCACAGGTTCATCTTGCTAAGGTGGTATCCCAGGTCAAACTGGCCAGTTAGAAACTCGATAGCTTCCTAATGCTTTCCTTATGTAAGTTAAGGATTTACTTATAGGAATGGGGTTCGATTAATCTTTTGGATTATCTACCTGGCGCTATGTGTACCTGGAGACGGATCGAAGAGCGTACAGCAATAAAGGCTCGGATTGCAGCCGCCTCAGCAGTGGAGAAAACCGAGCTAGAAACCCAATATCGTGTGAAGAAGAAAGAAGTGCAGCGTAGTGTGAGGCGTGACAAACGTCAGTACATCGACACACTGGCTTCAAAGGCTGAAGAAGCAGCGAACAGATGCGACAGTAGGACTGTTTATAGTATCACCAAGGAGCTCACTGGTGGTCGGAGCTCCAAACAACACCCGGTGAAAAGTCTAGATGGCAGCCTTCTGATTTCGGATGAGGATCAGCTCGTTAGATGGAGAGAACACTTCGCCACAGTATTAAACCACTTAGGCGATGTCGATATGTTCTCAAATTTTAATGAGCATTCCGTAGCAACAAATTCCCGAATCCGCACCGCACCTCCCAGTAAGAACGAAATCATAAAAGCGGTTGGTATTGATGGCATCCCTGCCGAACTATTTCAAGCGGCGCCAAATATATCGGCAGATTTGCTGCATCCGCTAATACGGAGAGCTTGGGATAGCGAAGAGTTTCCACAGGAGTGGAAAAGAGGGATGATCATCAAACTTCCGAAAAAGGGAAACCTGATGGATTGTGGAAACTGGAGAGGTATTTGTGTTCTGCCAGCCGTAGCCAAAATAACTGCAAGAATAATTCTGGAAAGGATCAGGGAGCATTTAGATTCTACTCTCGACGTCGAACAAGCAGGCTTTCGTGCTGGATCCTCCTGCATCGACCATATTAATACGTTAAGGATCATAATCGAGCAATGCGTTGAGTACAGGTCTCCGCTACATCTGCTGTTTATCGACTTCGAGAAGGCCTTTGACAGTTTGAATAGAGATGCAATCTGGTTGGCCTTGTGCAGGAGAGGTATCCCAGAAAAACTCATTGCTATTATTAAGGCTACGTATGAGGGCAGTAAGTGTCACGTCTTGCACAATGGCAAGGTGTCAGAAGAATTTGAAGTCCAAAGCGGAGTACGTCAAGGATGCATACTGTCACCGCTGTTATTTTTAGTGGTTATCAGTGATGTTCTCCGTGCAGCATTGACGGAAGGAAATCATGGAATTCGCTGGACTATGACATCTTACCTCAAACACCTAGACTACGCTGACGATGTTTGTCTACTTTCACATCGGATAATGGACCTCCATCTTATGGTCCAGAATCTAGAAGCTGAGGCAAACAAAGTAGGGCTAAAAATTAACACAGCCAAAACAAAAGCCCTGAGCACTTCTGACACCAGCGCGCAACTTAACATTGCCGGACAGGAAGTCGAGAAAGTTGACAACTTTCTATACCTAGGAAGTGTGGTCTCGGCAAACCGTGGTGGCACTGAACTGGATGTGTGCAGCAGAATCGGGAAGGCCAAAGCTGCGTTCGGCATGCTGTCCACCATCTGGAAAAGCAATGTTATCAGCTTAAGAACCAAGCTACGACTGTTTCGCTCCAACGTAGAATCGGTACTGCTTTATGGGTGCAGTACTTGGAAAGTGGACACCATTAACACGCGCCGGCTGCAAGCCTTTGTAAACAAATGTTTAAGAATCATCTTGAGGATCTTTTGGCCGAACCGTATCTCCAATGAACAGCTTTATACGAGAACGGGCCAGGAACCTATAAACATTACGATACGAAGGAGAAAGTGGCAGTGGATTGGACACACCCTACGGCGCGAAGACAATTCCATTGCGAAATACGCTATGCAGTGGAATCCGCTCACCCAAGCAGGCAGAACAGCGGGACGCCCTAGGCAAACGTGGCGCAGAACAGTCGAGGAGGAATCGAGCTCTTTGGGAATGAGCTGGAGAGAGCTCAAACGCGTTGCAGAACTACGAACAAGATGGCGCGCAGGCGTTGTTGACGCCCTATGCCCCCCGAGGGGTTAAAGGATTAAAGTAAAGTAAGTAGCTATGTGAAATATCGAAAGAGATTTTTCCATATAGGAAGGCACTTCTTTAGCAGTCTGGAAGAGGTAGATTCTTGTAACCAACCGAAGGACCTTCTCAACTTCTTCAGGTCAATTGATTGCCTGGGTAACTTGATTTAGGCCTTAGGTTTTCATCTGTCATTTTAGACTCACTAAGAGGATCACTATGAGCCCAATATAGTGCCTAGTGTTTTATGATGAACTCATAACCCCTTTATAACCTAATCTACCCTAAGACCTGGCGCTTTGGCACAGTGGTCTAGACGAAGTTTGCTTTCCCATTCGTTAATTAGCGTTGAGGCTGATGTCGAATTGACGACACAATAAGGCTCAGGACCAATGAACGCAGTTTCACAGACGGCCGATGCAAGCTCATCTGCAGATTCGTTGCCATCCATCCCTTGCTGTCCAGATATCCAACAGAGTTTTAGTTTGTTGTGCTTCTCAAGGGATTGTAGAGGATCGTAGGAGCACTTTACAGACTTAGATTGGACGATAGTGCCCTAAGTGCCACTTGACTGCTTGAGAAGATGTCTATTCTGGTGTCTTTTAGTCTTTTAAGGAGATTATGCGCAGATCTCGATGGAATGGAGTTCAGCCTGAAGCACAGTCGGGGTCGTGCCCATCGGTACCGAAATCTTTATAATGGGTACAAAGACCCCAGCTCCAGATTCCATTTTCGAACCGTCAGTGAACCAAATCAGACTTCTAGGGTCCAGTATCGGAACCAGTTATCCCGATCCAACATATCAACCTCAAATCACCTACAGAAGCAATGTTGTCTGAACATTATGTCTGGTATAGTACAGAACATGTCTCTTTAAGGAATAAAGTTAAGTATTTTCAGATGACGAGGTCACCTGGTTTGTATTCATATTCTAGCTGCAGTTTGATGGAGTATTTAGCAGTCGTCTTGCTTGTGAAGATTGGTAGTGGTGTGAGCTTCTAAGGCTGTCGTCGTCGGGCAGGTCGCTATCATAAGATCTGTTGACTTACTATACGACTAAGAGTTCTTCCAAAACACTGACTGTTGACAAAATTACCAATTTGATTGAATAGTGCTTGATCGTCACTACTGCGTGACAAGTATCATATTTCTTTTCCAGCTACAGAATGCACCCGTTTTATTAAACATTCTTTTGTTCCGTACCTATAAAACAGATTTACAGTTCAAAGAATAGACATCCTGGAAAGTGTAATTGCAAAAAACAATTTAAATTGTTTGGCATGGATTCCCACTACAAGGGAAACAGTAGTTACTCCGCCTCTTGTATGGCATGTCACTGATAAAAGCATAATTATGAATTTATGAAGCGTACTCAATAAAAGTAGCAACTTAACGCACCATCCACGCTAACATAAATCCAGAGAGTGCACTTATCCATAAAATAGCCGGTCCCCACGGCTTTCATACCTACGAAGGACGCGCGTGAAATATCGTCCTCGAAAAGATAAAACCTTACTGCACAGTCACCAATATTCTACCAGCAACAAAAGGGATTAGTTCCTGCTTTCATCAGCGCGCACCACCAACGGTAGACGCGGAATTTGTTTCCATTTACTGTGGTGGATTAAGAATGCCACACTACTCGTATCCAGGATCCACCTCAACATCATGTGCGGTTACCGAGGAGGATTTTGCGAAAAAGGCAATCCGCCTGGGGGGAGGAATTGAAGCGAGAAATAAGGGAAAAGGGACTAGTTTTACGGCGTTACTAGAAAGAGATGTCCTTACATCCTGATACGGGATCGGATTGTACAAAAAGCTGAGTTTTATGTTACTTTTAAAGTCTATTTTAATTTTGAGTTCCAAGTTCATTTCTGTTTCTAGTTTCCGTTGCTAGTCCTTATCCTGTCGAGCGCGATATTGTTTGTGACAGTGTTGTGTGCAATGCTACATCCCTGTAGCAGATGCAACGCAGGCAGACAATGGAGTCCGTCATGCGTGGACACCCTACTTTTAAGCAAAATAGTGCGTTTTCCTTTATAAGGGATGTTTTGAAAATACAAACAATGTCGACTGCATTTGACCTTACCACAGGAAGACAGCAAGACCCAATGTTGTGCGTTCGAATTATGTATGACAGGAGTATTATGTTTTAATTCAACTCTTTGAAAGTGTTTCTTTTCATCTTCAAAGTGAGCTGAGTAGTGCGTCTATTGGAAGCCGATTCCTCATTGCAGACAAGCTATTTAATAAGTATTGAGTTTGTGGTGTGCGAACCACCTCATCTGTATCTGCATTAAGACATCAGCAATTTTTTCCAGCAAGCCACAAGAGCATGGGAATTCGGCATTTATAAGGACCACCATAATGCTACGAATGGGTTGAATTTTTGCTCGTTTAGACAGTTTCTTGGAAGATCTGCTTGATTTAAGAAGAAGTGGAGGATAATTGTGGAAACCGGAAGAGAAAAAGCCACTTTGAAGAATAATAGATGGACTGTATACGATTGGCAAAACTTTGTCGACTGAGTAGACCTTAATTGCCGAGCTCGTGCTACAAGCTATCGACATTTTGTATATCTCTGATATTTTGTGTTTCCCTTACAAAATAGAGATCAACAGCAAATGGCTCGTTTTGTGAGACATTCGGAATATTTACTGCTTTTTAAGTATTCACACACATTCGTATTCATTCACAAAAAGTATTCGCTGGGCTCACATTTCATAGCCACTCATAAAATGAATTTGAAGCAAGCTCCTATTCTTATTCATCCCAATAAATGATTATCTACCTTTACACTTTGCTGCCTTGTGCTGTATTTGGAAAAAGGCAATGAATGTTGCGAGTGGCTCGTGCGATATTCTATGTACATATTTATGTATTTGTAGTACTCTTGGTTTTTGCCTCTTTTCTGTCGCCTTTGTTGTTTGTACTTGCAATGTTCTGGGGTTTCTACCTACTTTTTAAACCCACAAAAAGGCTCGTGAATCTGTTGTACATTTCACTGCTTTTGTGAATACTCTGATTGAATGAATACTTTGAATGTGAGCATACTACGCACTCAAGTTTGTATTCATTAATACCATTTGTTTTCATTTCGTTTCGCAAATTGAACATCGTTATAGTCTTGCACATGATTCATACTCGCTTGTTTTCTGTGTGGGTGAGATCGTGAAAGACTCGTTTTTTAGTGAATGATTCACAACGACAAATGAATGAATTCATACAGTTCTCTGATGTGTACCTATATCCTCAGAAGTATAAGACTTGAAAACTGATTTGAGTGGAGTCAGTTCAGTCCCATAAAGTAAGAATCTATTTTCGTGGCTAGAAAATGGTTTCTTCGTTTCGTCCAAACTGGTCTCGCTAAGTAGCGTCATCCTCGTGAGGAACGTGAGTGCATAATGGGCTTATATGCCTTGATGCGTTAGAGGAGTCTGGCAAGAAGTTCTGAGGTACTGGAACTGCAACTGGAAACAGCGTGTTCGGGACCACAGTACATGGAAGATAGCCGTGTCTCTGGCAGAGACTTTAAGAGGGTCGTGAGCTCTTGAAGTAAGTAAGTAAGTACTCTGTGCGAGGTCAGCTAAAGAGTACCTTAATTCAAGCTTTTGAAATGCCTTCCAAAAGCTCAGATAGTTCATCTACAGTTTGAGCTTAAACACGTTGCTTGGATGAGTTCAAATTCTGCTCCACTACCTAAAATTTGATTTATTCACGTAAGACTTACAAAACACCACTCAAATAGTAGTTAAGTGCGAAAACACTCTCGTAGTGTGGATTAAAACGCCCTCTTGTTCTGCTCTTGCAATCCAAAATCCATAAACTGTTTGCTACTTTTATTATAACTCGTGAAGTAAATAACATGTAACGACACATGCACCAGGACACACTTGTAGTACCATTTCCCTTATTTCACAAAAAAAAATAAAAAATAAAACTCGTTAATGGACTTTACTATGAGTGAACGTGAATAAAATGTGGAAAAAGATTTACGAACTACGTGTGGCACGTTACACTTGAGGTTTACTTTTTTAATTAAAATGGTAATTGAAACTGGGATTTTGTGGCAACGAAAGCATTATAAGACATGGATGCATGCATGTATTTTCGGCATATGTGCTAGGGTATTTCGCAACAGAAACCAAAAAACAATTAAAAGTGCTCACATGGGCTTACTGTCCAAATCTGCATACACACGTACTTGGCGGCTGCAGTTCACTTGTAATAGGTCCCAATGCCGTGCATAATCATATAGATACTCCATTAGGCCACAAGAATTACACACCTTTCACTTCTGCTTCGTAGATGCAAAAGTATCTGAGCAAATGATGACTATTGGTACCTGTTCAAGTGTTAATTTATTATCACTTGCAATAGGTGAGAGTAATTTCTGTCGACAAACTTGTCACATAAACTATCCATTTAACGATTAGCCTAAATGATTTACACTTTGAAGTAATCGTCTGATGAGGATCATGTGTAAACACAGAGCAAACCCACTTTAGGGACGTAAAGCGGACCGATGACGAATGATAGAATCAACTCTAATTGTTTCACTAATTACCACCAACAAAGCCGTCACTGATTTAATCGCAAACGCTCATCAATTTGTGGGCGATTAGATAGATAGAACGAAATGCTCAAACCATCAGAAAAATAAAAAAAAAGTCAACTTGTTTGCCTGAATGTATCTGCTTTACAATTACCAAGCTTTGTGTCGGCCTAATTAATTACCCATTGACATGTCAGTCGCATTGGCTAAGCTACTGAATGGAGGCGGCTGGAAAACTGAATGAAAACTAATTGCATTGGGGAATGTGTCAGATCAATTGAATTGCATTCATAAGTCTGCACAGAGAGCGAACGAGAGTATCTCAAGTGGATTCGTAATGAGTTTCGCAATAATGGAAATGTTTTTGATTTGAGGACTTGTCTCAAGTGAATGGCAGTTGAAGGGTGTTTTGGATCGATAAGATATTTTATTTAGAAAATTTCTGTTTATGTCATCCGAGTAACACTCGAGTGGTATTTTATTTTAGTAAAATCTTAAAGAATTTAAGCAAAATATTATTAACTTGTGAGTTGTTAGTTGGAATTTAAAGAAATCGAAGAGAAAGTTCGATCTGTTCTGTTGAACATTAAACGTTGACATATAAGTTGACGTATATCCATTTCCATAGAATCCGTCACAACAATCAGCTGATTGTCAAAGGCGATGACAGTTTCTCTACATTCTCTCTCCTCTTCCACCAATGCGTATGCGTACTCTCAATTTTCTTACGCGTGAGCTTCAATTTGTCAAAGTGTATACTGACAAAGGATTGACAGATGGAAAAGGTAGTAAGCAAACCTACTTTATCGGTCGGAGTTCATCCATTCATTGGTTATCTCGAGCTGTCAGTTTAAAACGATGGAACAACGAATCGACGGGTTCTATGGGTTGGGCATTTCAGTCTCTTTTATTTCTAAGGCTTTCGGAATCAATCAATCAAATAAATCATTTCTCCACGTCAATACGGGCTTTGAAGGGCAGCTCAATTGCTACTAACTTAAGCTAGTTCGTGTCTGGGACATTGTGTCTATAAAGATAGAAGTAATTACTACCAATTTTAGCAAAAGTTTCAACAGCATTTCATACGGAATTATCGATTTTTGGGTATTTAGATCAACCATTAACGCTTATTCGGGAGTCCCTCAGGGTAGTCACCTCAGACCGAAAAGCTTTATGTGGACCATAGACGAAACCATCTAGAAAAAACGATCACCTCTCTGCCTACGTTGGAGACATGGAAATCTTGAGGAATATATCTTTCTGTCCCCACTGCAGGTAGACCAACTCCAAGAGATCAAATTCTCACATAACTTGACGCAAGCAAGTTGGGAGTGATCTATACCAACTTGGCGTGCAGAACGAAAGTGGTAGCCTCAACACCAATCTGACTGGAAAAGTTTGTTGGTTGCCCTGTACTGCCACCTAGTAGTTAGTAGAATTTCAGCAATAAAATTCAAGTGCCACGCCCACTTTTCGTTGAAGATCGCATCATCTGCTTCCTTGTCCATAGCAGTGCGAGATTTACATTCATATTACTCCAAGTAGACATTCTTTTTCTGGGAGCTTAAGGCCATCAGTTGTTGGCAAAAAGTTTACAAAATTCCATGGGCTAATAACTTTTGACCCCAACTCAATTGTTACATTTAATTTCCCCCAACATGTGCCTATTAAAATTATCCTCCAATTTGTTTTTGAAAAAAAAAAAAACGTTCAATAGCCTTGCAGCTGGAGCCTTATTGTCTGCAACTTTTACAAGAAACTTTTCTTGTGGCAACAAACTTTCGTAATTATTTTCTTCAACTCATCCAACAATTCAAATGTATTCCCCATTTAAAATTGCTTTATGTACGTCAAGGTCTATAAAAAGGAGATTATGTAACACACACAAAGGAAGCTCCCGAAAATAGAACAATTTGTGGATTCATACACATCCGCAGAATGTGGTGCGATAAAGGAAAAGAGTATCTTTGCCAGGATAGGAAGCACTGAGACAAACATGAAACATTACTGTTTACCCAAGGAAATTAAGAAAGTGGAAATTACCCATGTGTAAGACGCTTTACGGGACTCCGTTGGGGGTGTTAATATAACAAATGTTGTTTATTAAACGGGCGGGTATTTTCGCGATGTTAACGTTTATCTTATGAGCTGTGAATCTTAGTCAAAGGATGATGATATGTGATGATATCCTGTTTAGACAATTTTCGTCTACGGGGGGTGGGAATTTTGCTTTGAAATTTTTAGTTGTATGTCGTATTCTAGAGATAAGAAGGAATCTTAACAGAGGTAGGCACATGAACTGGAAAGCAAAGGTTCTTCTAATAGAGCAAATGTATTTTTTAAGGACTAGAGGAACAGAGGCAGACTCTGATCTGGAACGTGATACAATTCAATTGCGCATAATAGTTTGTTTCAAGACAAGGCTGCATACTTTCACCAATACTGAATGCGGGCTTGTCAACAGGAAATGGAGGAATTCGATGAACTCTTTCATCTGAACTCAAACACCTCGACTACGCCGACGATGTATGCCTTCTGTCTCATAGAATAATCGACCTTCACTAAATGACAGGAAACATAGAGAGGGAGGCAGACGTTCGCTTACTCAGAATAGCAGGATACGCGGCGGTCTTAGGAGTACATGGCGCAGTTGGGAAGGAAGCACGGCCACCAGGGTAGAGTTGGTTATACAAGCGGATACTGGACATGATAAGTTCTTTGTTCAAAGGTTACATGTTGAACGTTCAAAATAAAATAAGCTCCGAGGCATGATACAGTCCCCTCTGGTTCTTCAGGAGTAGTTGATCTCTTCTCCGTTAGCTCCACGAATGACACCAGTGGGGTAATCAAACGAATAATCACTCTTGCCAATCGCTGTTTTTGTGGCAATTGAGGAACAAAGCCCAATTTCTAACTAATAAGACACTAATCATCCCATCAGAAAAGTTCGCATGCAGCGACTAAGATGGCTGGGTCAGATGAGTGGATGGAGCCCAACTTTCCACCTAAGAATGTCTTCGAGACCTCTCTGGATGGAGGGCGCAGTAGAGGACGACCTCGCGGTAGGTGGCGCAAACAAGTGGAGGGCAGCTCACTCGTAACTGGGTTGGCTGGAGAGGTTTGTTGTTTGAGGCCAAGGGCCACTCCGAACTGTAGCTTACGATCGAAGTATGCATCCAGTAGATTATGGGCGGTACCCAAGCCATGTAGCAAACACATTGCGTTCTTTTAAAAGTTGTCCTGTCCAGTTGTTGTTCACTTGTTTTAAAAGTTGTCTATGAAATTTGATCCTTGAGAGTACGAAATGAGTGCAGTTGTCTTGCACGGATGCAGTGCGAAGGCGAATGCGAGCTGTCATAAGTGAGTGGTGGCGTTATTCCAAAAAGACGCGTAGCGTGCACAAATCTTCTTAAAATGCAAATGTCAATCCGGACCATGCACTTTGACTTCCTTAATGCAAAGCACCACAACACGCATGAGTTTTTCTCCTTAAAATTATTGTTTTTCATTGTCAACATATGACGATTGTGTTAGTTCATTTGTTAGCATCACATCCTCGTCGTCTATAGCACTCTCCCGCGAGCGTGTATTACAAAAGCAAATAAAAATATTCCAACCGCACGGAACGGAACAGTTGCATCCAATTTTAACTCGATGAGTGTTGATTTAAAAACTGGAACGGCATCAGGATTGCATTCGAAATCCGTTAAAACAACAAATCGGTCAGCACGTACAGCGCACCCTTTATTTTGATATCATTAGTGAACTGGATATCTGTTGTAGTGGCGGCGCGCGGCGGCACCCTTCAGTTCAACTTTATCTTAATCCGGGTCAGATGCGGATTTTGTGTATTTACTTAACATTTCAAAAATTGTTTTATTGCCTTGCCTTACACAGAGGATTGTTTATTTTCGTCTGACGCCGAATGTGAATGCAAATTTGTTGAGATAAAACGCAAATTGAATGGTTACTTGAGCAAGGTCATAAATCCTTGAAGTTTTCAGGCACAAAATACGAGATACAACGACACAAAATATTGCCATCGATCGTAGATACTAAAAGTCTTGTGCTAGGACAGGTCACCACCAGTATTTATGATTGCGATTCAATGCTATGCATCTCTAGGTACCATCACTAGATGGAAGCCAATAGTTCATGTACTAACATGGCTTCGAGGATGGAAAACGTTTACATTCGTACTGAATTCATTAACTTTTGCATTGTTGACCTTCGGGAGGTGTTATCCACCTTGACTGTGTCTGTCCAATGAACTATCTCGTTTCCCTGTTTTTGCTCACAGAAGGAGTTAAGTTGGGTTGGAAATATTCCACCCACAAATATGTTTGTTTGCCCAGAGATAAGGTACGAGTAGGTAAAGCAAGTGATTTATTTCTCAAGGCTCAACCCACTGCACTCTCTCTCTCTCTCGTCCTGTAATTTATTCCAAAGACTTACCCCGATCAATGACAGCAGCATTTAATTATGTATAGCTGTAAACCGTTCTTGGGAGGCGTCGTTTTAATTAGTAATGAAAAATTACTTTTTACTTTTTTATTTTTGAACCAACAGCCACAATAGCTACAGGTGTCCTAAATTGACTCATAAAAATAACGCGAACGTAAATAAGTCATTTAAAATTCAATCAGCTTAGCCGCTGGCTTATGTTTGGCTATCTTTCAATCTTGATGGGAATTAAGAGAATAGAAATTGAAAATTACATCTCAAATTAAAAATTCAATTATAAATTGAATGTCTAACCGAATACAAAACCCAAAAAAAAAAAGAAGAAAGGCATCGTCCTTTCTAATTAAACTTTGATTCAATACAACTGACCCTTCTTCGTGGCGAAAATTAAACTTTGTTTGGCTCAGTTCGATTTGAAGTTTCCTCTTGGCCAATATTGTACAAGTTTTATTTGGATTTCCAATATTGGTTGACCCTTATTGGTACGAATTGGGTTTGGGGAAAAAGTTTTTTATCTGCTTTTTAACAAGAGGATTTGTACTCAAAAAGTTTTATTGGACGCTTCAATGTATATCCATTTTTTTTTTTCAATTTATTGGTCTGGCAATTTGGGTTTTCGTGATAGTTGATGTTTTTATTAATTGGATAGATTAGGGGATTTCGTCCTTAATTAAGTTTGTAAGGGACATCGTGTTGACTTGTCCCCGAAAAATCAGACAAAAGTAAATAAAACGAATTCAAAGGCAGGGAAGGTGACATCGAATTTAAATTGAAATGGTTGGAACAATGTGTCACATGTATCTTTGGAGTAATAACTGCTGCTACTTCGGTTTGACGAAACAAATGGGTTCAAAACTCCTAACTCGACAGATCAAATTAATGCTCTATAGAACGCTCATCTTACCAGTCCTGCTGTATGGAGCCGAGTGCTGGACGAAAGTAAGAAAGCTGAGCAAATATTGGGCACCTGCGAGCGTAAAATACTCCGTCGGATATTAGGTCCCTTATGCGAGGAGGGTGAATGGAGGAGAAGGTAAAACCGCGAACTCTATGAGCTGTACCAGGATTTGCATGTAGTCCAAAAAGCCAAGATACGGAGACTACATTGGCTCGGCCACATCGAGCGAATGGACAACAATGCTCCCCAGGTTCAAGACGATGAAGAAGACCGAACCTCCGGTACAAAGACCAAGCTGTCGCGGATGCCAGAAAGCTTGGTCTTCACAACTGGAAGCAGCGTGCTCAGGACCGCAGAGGATGGAAGCCAACGATGTCTCAAGCAAAGACTCTACAAGGGTCGGGAGCCCTTTAAGTAAGTAAGTAAGTAGTAATAAATTTTAGTTTCCTAGAACTTTTCCACCTTAATCCTCTCTTTAGTTCCAATTATATTCTTCTATTTGTTTTTTTTTTTTTTTTTCTTTTTTGAGAGAGAATCCATTAATTTATGTTCATCGTCAGTTTCCTGTAATTTTATCAGACGAATCGTCACCCTCAGTGTGTATACGAGTCATTTTAATAAATCTAAATATCAGACATAGTTTCATTAAAATCACACTCCCTATCACAGTACGACGGATGTGTCTATCAAATAGTATCCATGCGAATGAGTTCAATCGGAATGGGAAGCGTAAACCTTATTCATTCGCAGATCTGACTGATGAGTCAAATTTGCCATATGGCAGAGAGATCATCGCCGGCATTTGATCCCAGACTGAATTCTCTATCACTCACTCCGTAACCATTACAGCCTTCAGAGGTCTGGTCTGGGAAATATGTGTCAGACAGATTAAGCGTCACATTTCTATAAACGTGATTAACATGTGTCAGATACTAGGCCAGAGTCAAATTTTCAAATTAATTTTATGTATATTGTTATGTGTCAAATGGAATTTGCATTTTTAATGTGATTTATAGGTAATAAAGGTTTACTAATTGGCGGTTTTGTTGGTGGAGATTACACAAAGATTTACACAAATTAAATTTGACTTGCATCGAAAATCATGCATAAATAAATACTTACAACTTATTCAACGATTCAGTAATAAAATAACAAAGGCTCATTGGTAACATTCAGTTTCAAAATAGTACATATGTAAATGGCTAAAAAAAGAGATCAATTTGAGTCCTTAAGAATTCATGCTTCGTTTATTGCCATTAGGAAAAAATTCCTCTATGCTTGGGCAGCTTTGTCTCTTGAAGGTATGTCCATCGAGGAAAATTCTAGTCCCCCTTCATTGCGGTTGCCCCAAGATAAGGTTACACAGATGGAAAATCAGTCAAAAACATAAACGGATCCAATATTGGCGAACTTAAGCGAAACATGTTGAGAAAAATCAATGCTTAGTGATAATCAAATGCGTTGGAAGGCAATCCTTTAGACGATCATCATGAAAAGAACCACAAATTTCCAAACTGTGTCCAAAATATATGCACCACATTTAGTTAGAAACACTTTTTTCTCAAGAGAGGCTACCTATAGCGTAAATGATCCTAAATAAACACAATGATCTAAAGAGATCTTTTTGTTATCCATTAAGCGTTTCTTATCTTTAGGTTTGAATAAAATTAACTGTGAGTAAGATATTGTTGATTTTTTTCATTTATTTAGGAGGCAAATGTATGCCATTATGTATGAAATGTAACATTATTCAAATGTTCGCCGCGACGTTGCAGTGTGGCACCCATCCGAAACGTCCAATTTTCCATAACTCTGGCGCATAAATCAAGCTGCTGACCCATGGCATTGGCTTTCAGGGCAGTGATTGTTTGTAGGTTATTGGCAAAAACCTGTGACAGGTTTAATACACGACAGCCAATTTGACAGATGTAGCTTTAACAGTATGACCGCAATCACCTGTCAAAGTTCAGAAAGTCCTATTGGAAAACCCTTTAGTTTATGAGATTTGGACTTTTAGCTGAAACCTAGTTCCGTAATGAAGCTATACATAGTTTGAGCTGAAGAAGATTTCAGTTGATAGTGTTTTGAAGCCTCTGCTTAAGCCGAAGCTGAACTCTTGACGGACATTCACACAGTGTATGATGGGCTGTTGCTGTGTCTTCAAGACAGAGAGGGCCCATTTTTCTCTAACTTCTAGTTAGAAAGTCAGTTAGGACCTTAACCCCGTGTTTGCTCATTGACTCATTGAGAGAATATCTCTAGGCCTTTATTTTTGAGAAATTGATACACTTTTTGGCATGTCATGAACCATTTAGTGAGTTCCAGAACAAGAGAGTTTCCCATTGATAGAGCTCTATCTTTATCTGGATTGTAGGTAAGCCACAAAAAAGGGTCCCCTAAATAGCGAACGGGCTCCAAATCTAGCAAGTTCATCAGTGGAATTATTGCCGGGAATTCCATTATGCCCAGGGACTCACACATGAGTGACTTTATTGTGTGCAGCAAAGTGCAGAAGAACTTGTGGGCAGTTCCAAACTAGCTTGGACTCAAAGTTAATGGACATGAGAGTCTTAAGAGCTGCTTCAATATCTGACATTATACTTATGTTCGATTAGAGGTTTCTTCCAATACATCCGCTGGGACATAGCTTGTTTGCATAGACCTCTGACTGGAAGATGATAGTGGATTGTCCAAGTGAAGTAAAAAGGCTATCTCAACTTCTGGGTGGCTTGCTCCGAACTCTAAAACCAATCAGCGACACATTTTACTATTTTCACTTCAACCATAACATTTACGAGTACATTCCTAATGTAGTAGTCACTGTATATTAATCTTACTCCTCCGTGCTGGAAATTCTGATGGAGAATCTCTGCTTCCAGTTAGGAAGTGGGATGAGACTTCGATCCAGAGTCTCGATATATTCCATAGATTCAGAATTAAGGCATGACAGAAGGGAGTAGCTATCCATAGTCTATCTTCCCTTAGTCTTAGTCGAGTTTAGGCTGCCAAGTTGTCGCAGGACTTCCAGGACTGGTCTGCTATTAATCTCATCGATTCTGCACGTTAAATCTTTTAAGCGCTATTGAGATGCTATTTCTTCTCAAATGTATTCCAACAGACAATTCAACCCTAGCTTAAGATGGATCCACCACTCCACACACACACTCCTTCAAATGGACCATTTCTGTTTCTGTCAAAAATTCTAAATACTGACATTTCATTGCTTATTCAAACCACAGATAACAGAGATACATATTCCTAAATGCATCTTTATTTAGATGAAATTACTGTGGTTATAATAAAATACAGAATACATTTCCTTTCGACTGAATCCTTTCACCAAAAATTGTATGCAAATGTACACGCACTCTACATGTCTATGCAAATCCTCTTGCTGTGTGTTTACATGTCAGTAACAAACCATTCCTAGAATAATGAATAGTAATTTGCCCAAATCCCATGGTATGTCATGTTAAACATTTGCCTTTGTGTGTTGTATCTTTGAAGCTCTGAGGTTGATTGATAAAGGCATTTCCTCTAAGATGTTCATTTCAAATTACAATTGGCAATGGATTCTTTTGTAAATCCTTGAATCAGGATATAGAATTTGTTCAATGAATATATAACTCTTAAAACCTTCATCTCACTCACAGCAATATGCTCGTCTAATTTGAATATTCCCCCCCTCCCCAAATCCGTTCATCACGCACTAATTTATCTTATCTGTAATTAATAATCTCCAAAGAAATAAAACTTTCAGGGATTTTCAGCTCAGCAGACAACTCAATCAACTCATCGCAAGCAAAATGCTTTTAGGGTTCTCAACTCATCATTATCACTCGGTAATTCGTTCCCTCGATGCTTCCAATAATATTTATATTAAACGCATTTTGATTGATGAGTTGTGAAGTGTGCATTCGGCATTCGAAAGATTGAAACTTCTGAATTTGTTTGTTCAAGCGTAATTAATAATTTACGGCGTCTCATCTGCAGATTGGAAGGGTTGATGATAAATAAATTAGATTTCTTTATTATTTTTAAGTTCAATGTCACTTCTGTTCTGCGTAATTATTCCCCACCACGGTATTGTTCACCTTGAAAGGTCAAACCAAGATAATTCTCATTCTTTTCGAGATACAAAAATGAGGAACTTTAGCACCATTAGGATAATTTCATGTGCATTTTAAGTGACAAGTTTCTTTGTTTGGTATTTATGCATTTGCTGCACTTGTATTGTTTGCAGTTATCTATTGTGTGTGTCCTTGCTCTAGATCCGAAATGATGCATAATACAAGGCTTTGCACATTTAAATCCTGCGGTGCGTATGACTGAATCTATTGCGACACTCAACAAGAAGTTGTTAGAATGTGGATACATACACCTGGATAGCATTTATAAGAATTAAAAAAATTTTATATCGGAACGAAGACATTAATATGTAGATACTTCCTGATTATTTTTCCTGAAGTAATTAGGTCAATAATCATATAATCATGCGCCATGAAAAACACTATGTTTACAGTGTTTGGAGGACCGTACGTAGGTTGGATCCGTTGGTATATGTAGATGGCCAGTTAATTTTTTGCACAGACTGTAATTACGTTCTTACTAAAAGGTGCTACAGTTCGCGATGAACCTGGGTCTCAACCAATAAGCCTCTCCGCCTAGCTTTGTTTTTAGCCTCCAGTTGGCCACTCCAATTTGGTCGAGGACCTCTTGAGCTTGTAGGCGCCACCTGCCTCTACTGCGTCGTACCTCTGGGTTTGATACCAAGACTCTGCGGGCTGGAGCATTGATGTGCATTCGCTCTACATGTCCTAGCCGTCTATTGACTAATGACTTTTTCGATGTCGCGGTACAGCTCGTATCGCTGACTTGTATCGATGTTGACGTCTTGGATTTACTCCGGGGTCTGTTGACGTGTGAAGATTTGATCGATTGTGGACTTAGCTGGCCTTAAACCTCACTAATAGAGACAAATTAGGCGTTCACACAATGTCGTAGAAAAGATCTGGTACGCAATGTTTAGAAGACTTCACAGTTGAGGGAGCCCCCTTTCTTGTAGATCGGGCAAACAATGTTGTTGTTCCATTCATCAGGCATACACTCGTCTGACCAAATCTTGGAGATGAGTTGGTGTATGCTCCCTATAAATTCATTACCAGCTGCCTAGAAGAGTTCGGCCAGTAATCCGTCCATTCCAGAAGCTTTATTGGAACTCAGCTTGGATATTGGTCTCTTCACTTCGCTTTGGATAGGTGGACGGAGATTTTGTCCATCATTATCAGTGTTGAGTGGTACATTCTCTCCGACAGCGGGGTGTTGGTCTTCCTCAATACAGTTGGCACAAGTAGTTTTCTCCAGTGCCGACTGTGATTCTACCACGAGGTTTGTGTGTTCATCTTTCACAAAGTGTAATGTCATCTTGCACAGACTGTATTGATCGCAAAGTCTTGCTTATATCAGGATTACATGCACCAAGCTGCGCATACATATGTATGTCCATATATCAAGTTAGTCCCTGCGTCTCACTAATCTGGATTAGGTTCCTGACAATGCGATGGTTTCGCAAGGAGTTCACCATTCCAACTGGCTTCATTCCTTCTTCAGCTCAACAAATTCTAGACTTCATGAGAGAATGAGCTTAGATACACATACAAACTTGGATACAAATTCATGTACAAGTTAACATTCAATTTTTGCTTTTAAATTTTTCAACATAATCTTATTTAGTTCATAACTTTGCTTCTTAATTCGCACTGCATTACTTTCATTCATTAGATTTAATATGTCCCGAATAGCACAAAACATCCTTAGGGCATTTTTCACTGTAATGCAACTGACCCTTCCCACTACCTGCTTTAGTTCTGCCAGTTCTGCCCAAATCACACAAAAGCCTGCAGGCATATCAACCAAATCCCAGCCGGCTTCAAAGAAAGGAGACGTCTGAACGCCGACAGTGTACACAACAAAGGGATAATGACTGTGATAAAATGATACTAAAAACCAGGACATTGTGTTGTGTGTTCATAAAGGATTTATTTTTATTCATTATTATGGTCCTGTTGGTGTTAGTTTTGTGCAAAATTTTCAAAGGAATCCAGGGGGTTCCTGCTTGATGGCAAGACCTAATGACTTGCGGTTAATATCTTTATTCAAGGCTCCAACAACGGGTGGTAGATTCTAATTACATTATCCTAAATGGTTTAAAATTTAATTTTGCTGACTAAAAATAGACGGACTGCATGCATTTGTGTACTTAGCTATCGCCCTTTTAATTTGCGAACGAGATTAGGCCTATTAAACGACCGATGTAAGACGGATTAGAGACTTATCTCAAATACGTATTCAAATCATATGTCTATATGTAGATACAATGCTAACAGTCCCCACAAATAAAAATAAACCCCACAATTTCCTCCATTGAGTGGAATCCACAAACGTACCACTCACTCAATTTGAGACTTATCCCAATTGGAGGCACAATGGTAGCTCAGAAAGAATTCGTTTCTCTTGAGTTGGTGGCATGAACCACCGCGCATGAAGCTGAGAGTCTGTGCGGTTTGTATTTATAGTTGGGTAGATGGACTGAAACTCTTAAGTTAGCAACAACTCACCGACTTATAGCAACTGCTAAACAGCTCGTGAAGAAGTCTGTGCTCAGCAGTTAAGTTGATTTACGGACTATGTACGTGCGTGGAGTAATTTGAGGGGGTACTCCCATTGAACAATTTTCTATTTATACAAATTGTCACCTTCTAAGGTTCTGTCTACATTTACCTACTAAAAGTAGTACTTACGACTGTGTGGGTTATGGTCGCCTGCAAATTGTTGTGACCTTAAAAAGTTCGTTGGAAAGCCAAGATTTCTTTTCGCCGGTAAATTGCACTACTCCTTACAATAATAACGGTATTTATTTTGAAGGTCGTTATTCAGCAAGTTGAGGTTCAGGTTTAGTAGAGTAAGCCAAAGCTACAAGACTTCTGCCTGGGACCTGTAATACAAAACAAAAAATACTTGTTAAATAATTGAAATACGACAACTGTTACTTGTTTGACAAATACTTGCTGTTTTGTGGTATAGACCCCTAAAGATTTTGCAGTTTGTCTTTCTGTGCAGTTTCCACCTTAAATGATGCATTGTTTAGCAGTTTCTTCTTCTGTTAAAGAAGGCTTTGAATTTTACAAATTTGGAATTGCTGCTTCTTAAGCGATAAGTTTGTATTATGTTAAGCAGACTTAGCGCGAAATTGTCTTAAATACTTCGCAACAAGATGAGGTTTAGTCTGCATGCTGTGTTATGTCAATGTCAAGTAATAACATTCAGCCGAAAATGTCCTGCTACTAAAATTTTTGCAATTGTCAGCGTTGTCTGTGATAGACACCCTATTTTTCGTGCCCAATTTGACAACATTATAGGAAAACTTTTCCAT
Source organism: Chalcosyrphus nemorum (assembly GCA_949716465.1). NCBI lineage: Eukaryota > Metazoa > Arthropoda > Insecta > Diptera > Syrphidae > Chalcosyrphus > Chalcosyrphus nemorum. The sequence continues at coordinate 51,896,620 of OX454335.1, forward strand.
AGCTTTTCAAGAACTGTCTTGATTCAAGTTTGGTCTCGTTTTTATACCATTGTGTAGGCGTACACTGCAGGTTTTAGCAGCACTTTTCTAAGCTTAGCCTCGACTGAAACTTGACGAAGTTCTCTACTTTTTGAGTCACTTAATCCCTTTATATAACTTTTGTCATTCTTGGCAGCTTCGCTTAGAATCTGTACTACAGAGGCTTATTCAATCAGCTTTACTGGGACTAGTGGCTTAAAATCTCCCACAAAAGGCCATAAAGTTTGTGAGTCAGGCTTCATTTGGTAACATTGACAGCTGTTCAAATTACGAGCACCACAAACCTATTTGTAGAATGCGACGTCTACTTAAGAAAATTCAACCTTTCAGAATTCAGTCCTGAAGGACGAATTGTTGACGTTTGATAATCACTCATTTTTGCTCTCGTTCTACAGATTTTGGAACGGAGGTAGCTCTTCTTCCATTTTTGACGTTTTCCCATTTCCCCTCACTATTGCAAATGCTTTCCATAAGAGGGCGTTTTGTTTGTTGAAAGGTTGCTTAGGGTTGTACACTTAGGCTTTGTACACAATGAGCGTAACAATATACTTTCAATGGTAGATGCCCTAACTACTGGCAAATATTGCTGGGATTTTTTTAAACGCTTGGTTGTAATTCACTGAAATGTTTCCACGTAAAAATTCAACTTTAATAGTTGGGAGGAAACGGAAGCTAATGTCAAATTTTCGTTTGAGTTTCCTTCAGTGCAGTCCATTTCTTAGTTTGCTCATAATAAGGGTGTTCGGAAGCAATTGTTAAGTAGTTTTGTCGGTCATTTTTGTGTGATTTGTTTTCTCAAAAGCAAAAATCTCATTTACTCTGAGAAAAAGAATAATATAATTAATTGAAGACTACTAGAAGCTTTAAAATCTTTGGATCTTGTACGTTGACAGATCATTTCAGAATTCTCCCCATTTGACTGTCAAATTTTAGTACGAAAGAGCGATTGGATGCTCATTTTGCGAGCAAAAGTGAACGAAAACTTAACGAATTGAAGTGAAAAGCTATTATGGGCACACAACTCTGTTACAGAAGTGTCCGTATGAAACCATTCTTTTTTTATAATTCAGTCTTAAATTTTGTGTGACTTATTTACTTCTATAGATAGGGGCTTTGAATGGATATGACTAGGAAGTCGCAAAACAACTAAATATAAAATGACTCCAAGACATGACAGTACTTCTACGAACTTGATTATTGCATCGTCCACTTCTTTTTAAAAACAAAATTATTATTAAATAGATAAGTTCATATGAGTGTGCCTGTCATGGGATGTGATTCCGTAGAGTCCACTGTATACACTTAAAAAGAGAAAGAAGTTGTGTGCGAAGAGTTTTAGTTTTAACTTACGTGTTAAACCTCAGCACTTTTGCAAAGCTGCTTCCCACTCTGTGTGGGATTCATGCACTATCTCCCGGCCGACTATTATCATCTAAAAAGTGACCTAGTTTTGCTCTAAAAATATGAGATAAAATTATACATTTTCCTCATGAAGTTTTTTCCTCCTTTGGATTCGTTAAAACTTTGCAAATCAGTTGCTGACCTAAGTTTTTTCTCCATGTGTATGCCACTGACCAGCCATCCTTCTAACCAGTCATAAGGTGACCTTTTCCCTTTTAAACCTCGTTGCTGTTAAACAGAGACGAACCCAACAAGCTGCTGAGTCTATAGAAAAACTTTGAAAATTTATTGTTAAATGTTGCAAAATAAAATCCTCTTCTTTTCAAGACTTCCCTTAAAAGATATAAAATATATTTCCCACAGATAGTAAGTGTTATGTAAATCCAGCGTGACTCATCAATTTGTATGTTTATTGGAACTAATTACGAGTCTCCTCTTGGGCAGTATGGATAGCGAATTTATAACCCCTTCACTTTCTGCAGACCAAATTCGTCAGGCTATTTGCGCTGAAAGTTTCACCAAGTTCCATTTATGGGACAGTTGCCTCTAATTAGGACAAATTTGGAATCGTTTTGGGCGCATTTCACTTTTTATTTTCTTGTAACTCAGTTGAGCTCACTCAACGAAGGAAGGAGGGAGGAGAACAAATCAATCAACAATTGAAACTTTTAGCGATCATATCTTTTATTTTTCATTTATTTTTTTTTGGTTTTTTGTTTTCCAGAATGATTTAACCATTAGGTGCGAGTGATGGATGGATTCTTTTGGAACTTGGCAGAAAGATAGAAGAAGGAATGGGTACAAATTTATTGGTTTAGTTGTTCAAACAAAGCACTCCAGATGGACATTGTCAGTTCTTTTTTGCTCATGAGTGTTCTTAGATGTCTTCTCTGGTTTGTTATTGATCTTTTGCTGTGAGACAAAGATAAAAAGATAGAAATCAATGCTCCATGTCGGGATGAGAATTGCTTGCGTGGGTGCTTTGGACTCTTGTTCTTGAGAATTTAGGAGAAATCATACCTTTGTCTTTGACAATGGTGATTGGTTCTGTGATTTAACCTTGTCGGTGTCATGTAATACTTGGAAGATATAGATTCGGTTAAAGAATATGTTCCGTATATCCATTGATGTAAAATGTTTGACTTTGGTAATTCTTCCAAAGTTCAGTTTACTGTGAGGGGAAGTGAAACGAGTAATATCATCTGCTCAGAAGGAATAGATTGAACATTAGAAGGGCTCTGTCGAAAAGACAAAAGGGAAAGGAATATGTTTAGGCCTTAAGCCCAGAGCCAAGGTCTAGCTATAAAGGACTTTAAAGAAACTGGAAATGACTGCGTGTATGATTCGGCTCATATATATCACCCATACAGTAGAATTGCGTGAGTTATTGCCATTTAAGAGTTCACTGGTTCACTGCTCTCTCCGATGCAGATCCTATCTGTTGCCAGAAAGTGAGCTTTATATTTAGAATCATTCCACAGGCACTTTACGATCTCCTTGCTGGTTATCACCTCAGACCCAAATTAGAAGCCAGCAATAGTTGAAATTCTCTTCTTAGTCTCCGTCCTTCCCGCAGCTAGACTAAGACCATTTCTTCCATCCAGAAATGTACACATCGCATCACTTCGTTGAGCTTTCTTTGCGAGGTGTTGGTGTCTCTTGTCGTAATCACCGCGGCGATATCGTCTGCATATCCTACCAGGAAAGTGTCTTCGGACATTTGCTATCGTAGGAGTTCAGGTCGTAGTATCGGTAAACGCGTAATGTAGTTCCTCATCATACGCAAAAGAGATACTTTGGGATATGGAAGGTATTTTCGAGTGCATTGAGCATGTTGCTCCACCTGGCTGAATTGAAGGCGTTTAGCCCATCCAGAGTTGCTAACAGAACGACCTTTCTTGAATAGTGATTGCCCTATTGAGCTACGATCGCAGAGAGACCCTTTCTGAAAACGTGCTGTCTTCTGGACAAGTCCCCTGCTCCCTGTACCGCTGTTGTGAACCTTGGTTTCAGCTGCTTTTCCAATAGTTTCCCTGGTGTGTCCAGGATACACAATGTTCTATACGCCGATGGGGTATCTGGGTCTCCTTTTCCGATAAATACTAAGCGTTGCTTTTTCCAGATCCTAGGAAACACTCCTTCCTGCAGATAACTGTTATACATGTTCACCAGGGGCTGAGTGCATGTTTGGGCAATCGCTTTTAGTACCTCCGCTGGTATTCCATCAGGTCCAGTGGCTTTTTTGTTTTGCCAAGCGACGTCCCCCTTGGGATGAAAGTAATCGGGCTACAAAACTCAGCCTTCTAGACAGGAAGTCGAGAAATTTAGCATCTTCCTTGATTTAGGTAGTCTGGTCTCGGCTTGCCGCGGTGGCAACGAACTGAACGTGTGCAGCAGAATCGCAACGACTAAAGCTGCATTTGGAATGCTATCCCAAATCTAGAGAAGCGATGTTATCAGTTTAAGAACCAAGCTGCTGTCCTAGTCATACGTGGCGCAGAACAGTCGAAGAGGAATCAAGCTCTTTAGGAATGAGTTGATGAGAGTTCAAAAGCGTTGCAAAACTCCAAACAAAATGGCGCGCTGGCGTTGTTGACGCCCTATTCCCCCCTAGAAGTTAGATGAATTAAGTAAGAAGTTCAGAGGATGTTATATGCAACAAATGGCGCCATTATTCAAAGGAAGATGGCCTTGAACTGCGACTATATCAAAACACGGGTACTCCCAATTTTTATTAAGACATCTCCGGTGGCTCTCTCGGCAACTCACAATCGAGTAATCTGGAAGCCAGGTTTTTTCAGAAGGACAGACCCCAACTGAATGGGAAAACAAGAATAAAGGCAAAAAAGCGCCAATCCTTTTTATCTAGGACGACTCCGAACCCAACGATCAGAGTAAAGATTTCATTTCCAAATTTGTTGTGTTGTCATTTGAATACATTTCCATCATTTAACTCCAAAACTGAAGTGAAACCCAACTTATTACCCACTGAAGGTCGTAAAATCTCCGCACATGTTTCTGTTCGATGACAATTTCATCAATCTCGTTGCATGCCAGACTATGGAACACCACAATTGACAACATAGCGCATTCGTGCTGCACCTTACAGCTATAGGAAGCTTACAAGTTAATTCAATTTCTTGCCAGTCACAGTGCACAATTTCAGTGTCACCTCTCTACAGTAGCGCTACTGAATAACTCCCAGAGTTCGCTTGAATGGAGGAAACAAATTTGCACAGAAAAAAAACAACAGCAACACATGTTGGGTTCTTAAGCCTCATGGTGACATTAAGTGGTGTTGGGCAATAACTTACCTGACAAGTTTCTTTATAGTTGGTATTTTTCAAATAAATTGTATGCTCCGTGGAGCACAAATAATGACAAAGTCTGTAAAGACGACCACGACGACGACGACGAAGGCAAATAGAGGGCCTGTCTTGTGGAACCTGGTCCATTAAGCAAGCGTTACACATGTGCCTTACTGCTCAGTCACTTCCATGTGCATTCCATTTCTGCGATTGGAATCTGTGGTGGATAATGTATATATTCATATTATTCTTTTATTAATAATAAAAATGGTAATTAAATTTAAATTAAATTAAATTCTTTGTATTTTGCTCTCAGATTGTATAAGGTTCATTCCTTGGCAAAAATATGGGAACAATTTGAAATTAAAAGAAATTCCTCATACCATAGAGCGCCACAGAATCTTTTTCAAGTTCTTCAACTTTGACCTACATGTTGGCGAAGCAAGAATTCTTAAATACTTTCATTGAAATTCCAACTCGCAATTAAGTATCTACCGCAGAGAGAGAGAAAATGAACGACTTTTCATCGCATTTGGCCACGAGCATTTTCCGTTTAATGGTTTCCTACAACAGACTCCATCTAGAAGGTGTTATGTACATGCATACATATGTATCTTTTTTATCGTCAAAACTTTTCCTTACAATGTTTCACTTTCTATTGACTGGCGTTGAAGAAAGTGCTCGTTCATGCGGAGAGGAGCATGCAATTGCAATTATGTACTATAAGACGGACGAGGCACAGAGTAAAAGGAATCTGGAGCAATTCCTCGTATCTTTCTGGAAATAAGAAAAGTATCCAGACCCAGCAGGTTTTTTTAAATCGTTTTATATCAGATTTTAGAATCTGCAAACTCATCGCACATCTAAGCGAAGCGATTAATTAAACTTCCCACGCCCTGCAGGGAGAGACCGAGATGATCCTTGATTTGCTGAGAATTTTTATTCCTGGACACCTGATGGTGGTGTTACGATGATGCTGCTGCAGGTGTGGAGATGGGAATGATGTGGATTTATTGCTGGCATTATCCTTGTTGTCCCTTTTCACATTATCACTTGTGACAATCTACTGGAGCTTTTAAATTACGGTTTCAAAAGGTTACTTGCTTTATTCTCTTCTGTGTTCTTCTTAAGATAAATTTAATTTATTTTTTCATTAAGGAACCCACGTTTATTACATCCTTTTCCTGTTGGAGATGATAGTGACTTCAGTTTTGTGCAAAGCTAACGCGTGAAATTTCCTAATCAATTGAAAGAAAAAACACAAAACCCAGTAATTGCTTTTACTAGCCGGTAGTTTATTTGGACAGACCGCAGCAGACTATCGGCAGTTGAATACCCTCAAGTTGGTACGTCTGACTATTATACTAGCTATCAACAAAATATATATATTCGTAGCTATGTTCGTGAGTTATAACTTCTTTTTGGCATTAGTTTCACGCAACACGTTGCCGAATTCCTAGGCAGCAGCTCCCCTACTGCGGATGACTTGTAGGCAGTAGAAGGTTCTTGTTTTTGTTTTACTTGTGAAGTTTGGTTGTACTGCGTACAGAGACTGCAAAAAAAAAACAAAAACACGGGCAGTATAGTCAGATTAGAAACTTTTTTCACAATAGGAACCAACATTTCCACTACTCTACATCCATAGTGGTCTCCCTGTTCGATTTACCAGTTTTACCTCAAAGAGTATCGATAGGCCCTCTTGTCTTGGATCACTTTCTCACTAAAGCCAAATAGATTCAGATTGCTCTGTAGCCCAGATATGACATTGAATATGAACGTCCCACAAGTTACTCTAAGTGAATGAAATATACTCCTCGTAGAATGATGATTTCCGTAATACAGCTGAATAATTTGTAGACGCTGTGTCAGGCTTCATAATGTCAAACAATGTCAAACAAAATTGCATTAAAGGTGAGCACATCTTATACACTTTCTGTCAAGCAATCCAAGGACAAAATAGTACCTCTAAATGAATCACCGCTTGTTATCGCCGCTACTGAAAGATCTCGTTTGTAGTCAAAGAATAGCTCCTGAAACTGACCTTCCATACTCTTCCCTACGATTTGAACTAACATTCTTTAAAGTACCTGCATAAACTTTCCATTTTTTCGCCCGCTAGTGACTATTTGTCTCACTTTAAGCTACAAGACAAGACAAAACCTCGAGTCAGCTCTTTGCCTACTTGTCATAAACGCAAAATGGAAATTAATTAAATTCAGCGAAATTGCTATACCTCTCACGATATTAACAGATAAGTGGTTCTAAAGTAGATTTAACTCTGTCCACAATTCGAGGACGAAAAATTCATCAGAACGTGCTTCCTTGCAAAATTGTGAACTTAACGTCTATGCATCTTATTCGCATGTCACCAGAACTGACAACACTGACTGAACAAGGACAGAATATAAGAGTGAAATATACTTAAGTATACATCATAACATTGAAAAGCGTAATAAGAGACGACTAAAACGGAACTTCTGTACAAAAAGTGCTAACCCACCAAAAATACAAGAAAAAAAAAAAACAACTCACTGGCAAAAAAGGGTTAAGGGAAAGAAACCACGAGTATCTATGAAAATTGTATCCAAGATCACGTACTCTGCTGTTGAAAGCAGCATTCATCCTTGAAATCCTGTTCTGGAAATTTTCAATTCAAGATATGAGGGGAAGCAACGTATAGTCATACAGATTGGCATGTGCACCATGAACGTAATGTGGGTTTTTCTTTCTGGTTAATGTTATCCCTGAACCACTTTTTTCCTGCATAATAAGCAGTCCCTTGGGAGGGATGTTGATTCATACTTTCTATAAACGACATCCAGAGAATTATGTATCACATTTGCAATAAAGACACTTGAACCAAATGCATATTGATTCAGTTATTATTGTGATTGAGACATTTGCTGACAGGTGAAAGTAGGGCCATTAAAAGTAATAAAATTTTCAAGGATTTCTGAGAGACAGTGAAAGGATGTGCTTTGTATCTGGTTTACACTAAAGGTACATTGACAGCTCAGAGACTAGCGAATTGGCAAACCACGAACACACCATTTTTAGCACACTTAAAGGGAAACATTGACAATTCTACTATTTCCATAGAAGAGAGATGGAACTATCTATCGATTTATGTAGAAAAAAGTTAGATTCTAATTAGTTTCTGCGAAGAAATCAACAATTCGCTGATTTTTCTGCGAACTGTCAAATTTTATTCACATTCCACAGATGTGGAACGTAATCCACATTCGCGACAGTTTCACCTCACAATTCTTTTGTACTTTGGTAAATGGCAAATGAAATTCGATAGACAAAAGAGATGCTGTGAATGAAACGTCAAAATTTGAGAATATTCGCTCGTTCGTTTTCGCAAATCGCTGAGCTGTAAATAGACCTTAATGCTTTTGAAGACAGAACTGGATATTTTCTATTTTCTTACAATGGAAGTCAAGGCATCTGCCGTGAATGATGCTGAACGGGTTCGTAATTTGGACAAATTCGGACATTATTTTCAATTTACTACCAAAGGGAGGAGGATGAAAGAGACCGTCACTTGACCACCACCAGGAAACCCGAGATGTAGCTATAACTCACGACGCGTTGCTTCTTCTAGTCACACATTCAAAGATCACCGAAAACCAGGACATATTTCAATAATTTGTTGATATCTCTGAGCTACAATAATAGAAATCCACATTGAATGGGCCAGATAACTTGCAAGCGACGATTCAGGAGGGACAAGCAGCATTCTGGCTTCAAAAGAGCCCATGTACTTAATGCCACATCTCCTCCAAACCTTCCAATGTCCAACTACATCAATGAATGGCGCGAGATAGGAAGAACTTAATCGCATTTAACGCAACGTAGAATTATAAAAACACAAATATTTTTCGGTTGCATTTTCCCGCCGCGCCAATAAATTTTATTTTATGAGTTGAATCAGAGAGCAGTGAACGAAAAATTTATTTTTGAATTTAACAAGTTAACCAAACACATGAGTGCGATTATATTTATAGCCCGCGACAGATGTAGTGCACCATGCGATGGGGTTTTAATAAAAATACTTAAGACATGTCCGATCTGGATCTGGGTGAGTGAAACTAAAATTTTTTTAATTTTATGAACTTTTGGATGTGTCTATTGGTTTGATATAACGTGGATTGTAAACTCTTAGTAAGCTTCATTGGAAAGCTGATGTTCGCATAAAACAGTAGGGCTGGTCACCCCAACCATCGGCATGAAGTTCAATAACGTATGCGATAGTATAATATTCCTTTGCCCAATGGAATGTGATTTAATAAACCAATTTAATGCAAAACTTTATCCCTTCGCCACGAGTATCACTTCTCCCGGAAAGAGTCATAACTCCAGGTGCAAAAATGTATCAAACTCGAAACTGTGAAGGCACGCGTTACATATCTGCTTTCAAACTTGAAAACTATAACAAATCGCTTTGAATATTACTCATCCCAAAGCGGGACATACATTGGGGGAGAAATGTGTAAGTACCTATCACAACTGGCAAAGGGGTTGAATCGTACTGACAAAAAATGCAAAATGTTGACATGTGCCTCTGCAACCTGACATGACACAAAACAGAAAATAGTTCAAACCCACCACCCGAACTGAGTTGAGTGGCGTGTAACATACCCATAAAGAGGCGGGGTGTTCCTGCAACAGACAAAATTCCATTTTGATGGATTACTGCAACAACTTACCCCTTGGATGCGTTCCTGCATTGCATAACACGGCATTCACAACTCGAAAAAATCGGTTGGCGTAACATTCGTCACGTTCGTATTTGGATCATTTTTCAAAACTTTTAATCAATTGTCTGCGACTAACAACAGGCACAACAAAATGCAGCATGTCCTTGCGACAATCAGAAGTGGGTTCTCGCTTGTGGAAGGACTCCTTTCGGGGGTCGAGAAACATGTCCTGAAATCCGATACTCGATGATATGCAAATGAGTTGTCTCAGGTATTTTTGGATTTCGTCAACGCTAGCGCGAATTTTGAATAAATAAATGATTTATTCTGATTTTTATCTTCTTGTTCTTTTGACGTGTTTGACGATATTCGATTCTCCTCAACAATTACATTATCATCGAATCCCTTGTAAGGGATTCTGTATTGTCAGGATTAGGGATGGAGGTTGAATGCGATTTACAAAATCAACAACGCTGTCAATATTTCAATCAAATGATGAATTTCAATTAGCAATTATTTTGCAATAAAAGCATTGATGACAGCTGCAGACTCGAAGGTATGGCAATCATTTAAGTGGAAGCAGAAGAGGTGCTGCTGAATTGACACCAGCTGAATTGCAAATAAAAAGATTAAGTTGGCTTTGAAAGAGGAAGCCATTAAAGACACCTACAGCTTGGCCCAAAACCACCGAAATCAGTAAAATTTTGAGAAAATACGACTCAAGTAAAAACACCAGCTTGGAAATCGAACCAACTCGCAACTCGTGACTCGAAACTTGCTACTTCATTATCCTCCCCTCCATTACAAAATTCTCTGTCACGAAGCACCAGTATAGTACTGTGGTCCTGTTGTAAGTATAGCGCCTGCCATGGACTTTGTGAAAGAAAACTACAGTACTACCGATAGCCGGAAGAATTGTTGAGATGACTAGAATGCATAGAGAGGCTTCACATGAACGATGGGCCCGAAAAGTCTTCAAAAACAATGGAAAGGGACGACACGATAGATGAAGACTCACATTTGGCAGTTCCATCAATTGGAAAGGTGTAGGAAAGACTTACAAATTACATACCTAAGCTCAGTCCGCTGAGACTGACTGCAAACCATGTGGCATGTGCTGCTTACTTCCGCAACTTCATACATAAGTCATTCAAATCGGAAGAGCCTCTTCAGTTTCTGAATCGTGTTCGTGACTTTGCTTTGTGCATTTGTATATGAAGAAATCAAAATCTAATGGAGTAAAACAAAAGCAGTAGCGAATCGGTGGTTTCACAGCATTTGCTTCGCAGAATGGATTTCGATTTCATATGCTGGAACAGCTTAAGAGTGTGAGACTTTTCTTCAATTGCAAGACACATGACCTTCACACACAAAACAATGAGAGGCCATTGTCATGAAACTAAATCAGACAGAAGCCATCGCAAAAAATATAAATAATTATGTAAATTAAGATACATTTTGCAAACGCTTCCTTCTCTCAGGTAACGATCAGTTTCAAAAACATATTCAACTTGATGGCATCCTTTAGACACACCCACTTCCGTTGAATATCGCTTCCAGATGCAAATCCCTTTTCTCATCAAACGCAACTCTCAGGCGATTCGAGAGGTACATGAACATTTAACAGCAGGTTCCTTCATAAAACCTCCCAGAGTGGCCATTTGGAACTCTAAAATGTGTCTATTGAACCCCAGGGTACTTTATAAATTCGTCACTTTCGTTGCCATTCAAAGGACTTAGGAAAAAAAGGGTTCAGGAATACAGGGACTAAATTTTAATTCAACAGTCTCGCTTACTCAGGTAACTGAAACCGAGAATTATCTTCTTTGTTGATCATGGTCATTGGTGGTTTTGGACAAGTAACCCCTTAAATTTGAGAGGACAATTTGTTGAATTCAATTTCATTAAAATGGACAACGAAGCAGTAAGGGTGTTGGGACATTATACAGTGACCATCATTTTTGAATGGACATGCGGAAATGTCCACCTTTGTGCAAGTATATTGGACGCATCATAGTGGACTTAATCCCATTAATAGTGCAACTTGGAAGTGTTTTCATTTAAAAATAAATTTTAATTCAGGTATCCTTTTTGCTCGCACTACTTCAGCTGAATGAGATGATCTTTGTTAAGAAAGCAGACTTTTGTCATGGGAATAGATGATACTTTATTGCGAATCAAATGTGCTGCTGTGATATATCAGAGCCCTCCTTTGGTTCATTAGAAACTGAAATTGGCATAGAACAGGAAACTGGACAGGGTAACTTCTAAGGACCTATGCGGTTCGACAACGGACCTATAATCGATCCAAATCTACTCGCTTTTATCCTGGCCACTCTTTCAACATAATCTAACCTAACTGGAATTGTAACCAACGCCGCCTCGTTACATTTCCCCGACTTTCTCCTTCCGCCTTGTAACTGCCTCACTCATTGAAAAAGTAAGTCTGTCTCATTGCAGTTTTGCATTTTTGGTTGTTTATTCCTCAAAGTAGCTCATAAACTTTTAAAGTTTGTCAATAAATAAAACTTAGCCGCAGCTTAAGTGTTCATGTTGTGCAAGCAATCATTGTCCCAGTATATATATCAAACAACCATAAAATGACTAAAACTTTACAGTGCCGCCCTGAATAGGAGCAAAAACTTTCTAAATTTACTTACCAACAAGGAGATTTCCCGAAAAACTAAAAACTGGGTCACAAAGCGTTACATTTCAAAAGTCTCACAGGATACTCGTCGCACTCACTGCAAAAATAAAAGTCTCATTTCGCACGCCCATTCATTTCAAGGCAAGTTAATGGCCTACTTAGCGAAGTCACATCCTTCCTGCACACTCAAATGTGCGATTCCTGAAGCGAGTTTGCTACTTAGTATGCGGTATCGTTTTGTAACACTCAAAGCGTCGACCTTAATTATTAATTTAAATTACAAATCGGCGCGTTCTTTGCAGGTTGAAGAGTGTCAGTGGTGTTTGTTTTGATTTTGCGCCACTGGATTAGTCATTAATGCTCCACGGAATAATGGCATTTTCATAAGGTCCGACAGCGTTGCGATTGGAATTCCATTGAAATGCATATTTGGATGAACGAACTTGAATCCCATTTGGGGAGGCACCAAATCAGGTTGTGCACACTAACCATTCATGACGAAAAGCATTCAATTAAGAAAAGATGCACGTCCGACAGTCCATAAAGAGGTGGTGACACAGACAAAGCGTCCAAAAAGATATGCTCCATGTTGACTGACTGTGCATGTTGTGGTTCAACTTCAGAGTTTTACCAAAAGTGTGAGAAGAAATCGCACGGACCGAGCTATGACGGATGTCATTGTGTGACATTACACGCTCATGGTGTCACAACTGATTAAGAGGTACATTTATAAAGATTTTCGTGACTTCTATGGAGCAAATAGTTGGGAGGGTCACTGAACTGAGTGGTGTTCAAAGGTTCAATGGATTTCTTCTTCTTGTGGGTACTAAGGTCTCTAGAACGGGTACGCGGTTACTTGAAAGTTGCTGTACTTCTCCTTCTCGATTGATGTGCCGCATGCACCCAAACAAGGTGGAGGTTAAATTTTTAGGTCATCTCTTTAAGCGATAGAGGAGCAATCGAGAGCAGTTTTGGAAATGAAGGTTATAGATTCCAAAGGCTTAAATGCTCGTGCGAAATGATAACAAGCGAACAAGCTATAATCTTCACCTGAAAAGAGCTGCAGTAAAAAGAAATACTTTCATAATCACCTTATCACGTGCATGTGCAGTATCTGCAGCCTACCGACCTAAAAGCAGAACAGGGAAACACTCCTCAAAGAACGATTTACCCTGCTCTTCATGAAAGGGAAAAATGTAAAATCAAGGAAGAAAATATATCCTTTTCGATTGGAGGCATCCTAGTAAGTAGTGCTATAGAGGATGTTGCCGGAAATTGAAGCTTAGTACCTAGTTTCTACCATTTGTTGTCCTCAAATTTACACTGTAAATAATGTCAACAATTTTATTGTCCTTTCCTTATTTATGGACTTCATGGTAGTACTTTCTGGTACTTTATTAAGAAAGGAGATAAAAATATGTTCCATTCAACACCACCTGATATCTGATAAATGGTATTCCCCTGGTAGGAGTGCACTCCTATTGCACACGCCTTTTGTTTTATGTGCTATTGCTTTGGAGTAAGGCAAATATCCTTTTGCACTCATTGAAGCTGGAAAGAGGATATGCCCTTGTGGAAAAAGATGTTATCAACAACATCTGTTGCTCTGTGGAGCTAAGAAATTGAGTCAAATTTTCAATTATACGTGGTGCTTTGGTTCACTAATAGTGACAATTTGAGATCACCAAACATTAGCTGTGTACCCCAAATTGGGGAAGACTTACTCTTAGTTTCATCCGCTGAATTCAAATCAAAGCAAGCGAAATTCTGTCGCCAAGATCACATATCTTGGAAGCCAAGTTAACAAAATTATTTATCTGAGAACGAGCCGCGAACTTATAGAACCATACGGCGGCGAAAGTGGCATTGGATTGGTCGCACTTTCTCTATTCTATTGACTCAGTATGGCACGATACCGGGCGGTCCTAGGTCTATAAAGCACAAATCAGTCAATGAGGAAGCAACTGGAAAAGAGGTGGAGAGAGCTGAGGCACACGATGACACGTAAGCATTATAGAAGCTCTAAGGACCCACAGTTTGTACATATGTTAGACTCAAAACTTTTCAACTTTTCAATTATACACATTTCTGTGGCACGTAACTGGATACGTAATGCACATGAGTGGTGCCCAAAAAGGTTGAGAACCTCTGATTTTGACAAGCATCCTCGAAAAAGTTTTGCTACATAATACCACAAATCATCTGCTAAGTTGTAGTAGACTTGTATTGGCCATAATTTGCTTCTAATAAAGTTACTACAGAAGTGTTGCCACTTTGAAATATAGTTCAATGAACTCCCACAGTGAATATTCGCACAAGTGAAGGTAAAGTCTCTGGAGCTCATCAACGTAAGTTCAATGAATCACTATGAGCATTGTATTGCAGTTTGCAATGCGGTTCCACCATTCCATTCGAATTTGAATACATTTACAGGATCAAATGCAGATACCTCTCTGCCGGATATTACATTGTTGGTTACATGAGCCAAATTATTCATGTTTTGGGACGAAATTTGAGCAATGCTCATGTGGTTTGAACATTGGTCCATGTGGAATCATAATTACCTTCCATTTAATATTTAGGATATTAATTTTACTTACTTTTCTCTAAAGCATTTTTAATCAATAAGTTCTTTCAAAATTAAATTTTTCAGAAACTGAAATCACGATGTCCAAAGGTTTATTTATTTCAGGCACCTCATCCATATTTGATGGTTTTTTACCTTTTAAAATTCAAAAAATTTCAAAATGAAAATATGTAAGTCCTCAAGGAATTATGGATGCGATTTACGAGTAACATGCGAACGAGAAAGGTGATACCCACGCAAGTACACCACTAATGGAAGAAAGCGATTAAGTTGGGCGAAAAATTTGATAGCTTTTATCCTTTGATAAGATATGACATTATCCGGGTAAGCAACATGGGAATAAACAAGTCACTGAGTGGAAGAACCATATCCCGAACAATACCACCCACGGAGAGGCCTTCCCTTGTGTTGTGCCTATTCAATTATGAAGGAAAAACTTTCGTTGGGCATGCAAACTTTTCAATTGGCAAGGCCAGACTGCTGTAACTTTCGACCCAGATGAATGAATAAAGTTATTAACCTTCAAAGGTTAAAGCCTCAGGGTACAATTCAGTCAAGAAGATACAAAGATTTCCCGACAAATTCGTTTTTATCCTCAACAATGAATGGTTAATGAATGGATCTAGAGCATTCATCACATGTTGAGCGCTCGTCGCATCACATCTGCCGTCGACATGAGAAGAGAAGTAAAATTGTTGGAACCCTTTCAGCTATTCCCCGTCGACGTGCACTGATTCATTCTAAATTAATTGATTCACATGGTTCGTGACAGTAAAGATTGTGCTGCTGGTTGTTGATACATCATTTGAATCCTTTCAGCATCAACACATGATGAAGTAACCCCTGCAGGAGATTGATGATGTGAAGGTGCAAATTGCGATGCGATAAGCAAACGACCCTTCCTAATTGTGGATGAAAAGAAGGTTAAAAATAGAATATTCTCTATTTAAGGCACTCGCCCGCCTATGGCAACGAATAGATCGATTGACGGAGACGTAGAGTATCTGGTGGTGACACAAGAGCTCTTCTCGCGTAATTTGTTTTTCCCTTTCTACGTTTTAAAATGTCTGACGTATGTGGATGTGTGTGTATATTTTTTTCAATCTCAGGATATGTCTGCTCTTGGTTTTGGCAAAGGAGTCAATGAACTTTAGTTTTAGAGTGCAATTATGAACGATATGCTGTAAGCGGCCTTGATTCGCA
The DNA here is from genome assembly GCA_949716465.1 of Chalcosyrphus nemorum. Taxonomy (NCBI): domain Eukaryota; kingdom Metazoa; phylum Arthropoda; class Insecta; order Diptera; family Syrphidae; genus Chalcosyrphus; species Chalcosyrphus nemorum. The sequence goes on from OX454335.1 coordinate 51,912,508, forward strand.
TGAACGTAACCATTGCATGGGTTTAAACTTTGTTTATGAGCTGCTGGGTCGTTAATGAACTTCTGGTATCTGTCAATCCGAGGGGAATTTATTGTGTCGCCTACACATGCAATTTATGTTGACAAACATTACTCTTGACTATGGAAATTAACTGAGCTCCATCATGGACAGATACTTAAAATGAATCTCCGTGTTGGGCGTTTGATTTAAATTATGCTAATTACGTGAGCACAATGCTGGGATTTGCTTCAATGTGAAATTTATGTATGCATTCGCGGTTAAAAGGCTTTTCCTGTAACTAGTCGATAAGGAGTGCCTCAAATCATGCAAAATATAACGTTGTCTCTCGTGTCATATTAACTAACAAGAATTGCTTTCGTCTAGCAATTCTAGGAAGCTAAAACTTCCGGAAAATAAACAAAGAATGACTACAGTGTGAGGTTTCGATTTGGTGTGGTAAATTGGCCCAGTCGTTTCCGCTGCAGTCTTAAGTACCCAGGCAGACAGATAAGCAGACGAGAAGTAGATCTTATAACCAGAAGAGGGCGGTATATAGTGCTAAGCTGCGTTCACCTCAAAACGAGATGACGCTGCTCTGGTTGAGAGGGCACGTAGGAACCCAGGGCTATGAAAAGGTAAAGCTAGGGTCAACTTTTGAGTTCTCCCATCCGGAACCATATGCTTCATTTCACAGAGGAGCGATTAAAGACTGTGTTGCAGTGGAACACCAGTGTAGGTGGAAGGGTTGGTGGTCGGCTAAAATGGATGTTAAAATCTCGAACGCCACCACTCATAGAAAACTTCTGGGGCTGGAGCGAGGTACACTGAAAGGTAATGGATATTTAAGGTATCACCTTAAGAAGATAGATCTTCGGGAATAGAATACCAGTGAACTATGCTTGGAGGAAACCGAGATAGCGGCATATATACTCTGTCCATTGTCCAGAATTAGTTAGCAGAAAATTAGAGGTCTTGTGGAGTCACTAGGCACAAACTCAGATGAGCCCATCATTAGCTCATCAACTCGCGCATTTTCCTGAATATTCCTATGACCCAGCACCCAAAAGCGAGTGACCATGAATCATTGTCCAAGCGAGGCATCCTTTCGGTAGTCTGAAAGACTTATTTTTGGCACAAGAAATGGAGAAATCTGCAGAGCAGATAGAACTTGCTACATTTGCCTGAAGTGAAAGTCTAATTACATTATGAATCCTGCCTTAAAAAGACAACAGAGGGTTGCATCCTCTGTGATGTTCTTTTTTCTATTTTGACTACAAAGCACAAGTACTTAAACTTTCCAATGAAGCAGTGGAATGACAATGGACTGCAGTTCGTCCCATGGTCGTATAGGTTTCATTGTATTCTTAACGACCATCTACTTGGCTGCTGACGAAAGGGTGCGTCTAAAGATCCACCCATCCAATTGCTTGAACACTACCATTTGGTACTAAAATGATTCGAGTAAAGTACGCTTTTATCGCCTTTATCCAGCCAGACAAAGGACACTCTAGTATCATTTTTAAAAAACCATTTAACATAAATTAGCAATGATATAACGTAAACTAAGAGAAGACAATATTATCTTGACAAATTTATCTCTGGTGTGACCTCTTGGCACTCTTGATATCACGTTCTTTATAGTCGTATTCTTAATTCAACGCACATGTGAGTTCCTTCCAGCGAGAGTCCTATGAAATTTCCATAAATTTTATTCACGTTCATTTCGCAATTTTATGGTAATCGAATGTTACGAAGGGATAACACGTGTAATGACTGGCTGTCACAATACAGTGGTTTTACGATATGCGCGTAGGAAGCGCATTTTAATGGGTCCATTTCAGCAACTCTTTATTAATAAAGTTTATATTTTTATCTAGTTTTTAATGGGATATTTTAGGTGAATATTTTTATTAGACAAAAGACGCTTTTGCATCAAGATAAGATTGAGGAGAGCATAAAGGGTGTCAAACAAAAGGAACTGAGAAAAATTGTTGGTATACAATATGAGTGACACCGAATCTATACCCATGGATGTTGACCTCTTCCCATTGGGGGTGTTCAAAGTGCCATCAGTGACTAAGATGGGAAAGAGGAGTGCACTTTAATTCTCACACTAGATGAGTTCTTATGAGTGAGCTATTAGGCCAGCGTTAAGTGTCTTTATAGAGGCCAGACAATTTGCCAACAGAATCTTGAGACTTTGAGGAAAGAACCATTCGATCCATGTCAAGTTTGATCCATAGGAGGGCGACAAATCTGACAAAGCGATAGCACAATGCATCATCCTCTGGTCGTCGTGAAACCTCATCATTGTAGGTCATTGTAGAACATTTGACACGCAATTAAGTATAGACTCTTTAAATGTCTTCAACAATCTATCCATTCCACTTAAGCATTCCACCCAAAAGAGGTACCTGAATCAAGATAACTTTTTAAGTGAAAACAATTACAAGTCGCACCATTAAAGGGATGAAGTCCACTAAGATGCGTCCAATATACTTGCACAAACGTGGACATTTCCGCATGTCCATTCAAAAATGATGGTCACTGTATAATGTCCCAACACCCTTACTGCTTTGTTGTCCATTTTAATGAAATTGAATTCAACAAATTGTCCTCTCAAATGAAAGGGGTTACTTGTCCAAAACCACCAATGACCATGATCAACAAAGAAGATAATTCTCGGTTTCAGTTACCTGAGTCAGCGAGACTGTTGAATTAAAATTATGTCCCTGTACCCCTGAACCCCTTTTTTTTGCTTGGTCCTCTGAATGGCAACGAAAGTGACGAATTTATAAAGTACCCTGGGGTTCAATAGACACATTTTAGAGTTCCAAATGGCCATTCTGAGAGGTTTTATGAAGGAACCCGCTGTTAAATGTTCATATACCTCTCGAATCGCTTGAGAGTTGCGTTTGATGAGAAAAGGGATTTGCATCTGGAAGCGATATTCAACGGAAGTGGGTGTGTCTAAAGGATGCCATCAAGTTGAATATGTTTTGGAAACTGGTCGTTACCTGAAAGAAGGAAGCGTTTGCAAAATGTATCTTAATTTACATAATTATTTAAATTTTTCGCGGTGGCTTCTATCTAATTTAGTTTCCATGACAATGACCTCTCATTGTTTTGTGTGTGAAGGTCATGTGGCTTGCAATTGAAGAAAAGTCTCACACTCTTAAGCTGTTCCAGCATATGAAATCGAAATCCATTCTGCGAAGCAAATGCTGTGAAACCACCGATTCGCTACTGCTTTTGTTTTACTCCATTAGATTTTGATTTCTTCATATACAAATGCACAAAGCAAAGTCACGAACACGATTCAGAAACTGAAGAGGCTCTTCCGATTTGAATGACTTATGTATGAAGTTGCGGAAGTAAGCAGCACATGCCACATGGTTTGCAGTCAGTCTCATCGGACTGAGCTTAGGTATGTAATTTGTAAGTCTTTCCTACACCTTTCCAATTGATGGAACTGCCAAATGTGAGTCTTCATCTATCGTGTCGTCCCTTTCCATTGTTTTTGAAGACTTTCCGGGCCCATCGTTCATGTGAAGCCGCTCTACGTGTTCTAGTCATCTCAGCCTTTCTTCCAGCTATCGGGAGTACTGTAGTTTTCTTTCACAAAGTCCATGGCCTGCGCTATACTTACAACAAGACCACAGTACTATACTGGTGCTTCGTGACAGAGAATTTTGTAATGGAGGGGAGGGTAATGAAGTAGCAAGTCGCGAGTGAAGATTTGCGAGTTGGTTTGATATCCAAGCTGGTGTTTTTACTTGAGTTGTATTTTCTCAAAATTTTACTGATTTCGGTGGTTTTGGGCCAAGCTGTAGGTGTCTTTAATGGCTTCCTCTTTCAAAGCCAACTTGATCTTTTCATTTGCAATTCTGCTGGAGTCAATTCAACAGGACCTCTTCTGCTTCCACTTAAATGATTGCCATACCTTCGAGTCTACAGCTGTCATCAATGCTTTTATTGCAAAATAATTGCTAATTGAAATTCATCATTTGATTGAAATATTTACAGCGTTGTTGATTTTGTAAATCACATTCAACCTCCCTAATCCTTCGATGATAATGTAATTGTTGAGGAGAATCGAATATCGTCAAACACGTCAAAAGAACAAGAAGATAAAAATTAGAATAAATTATTTATTTATTCAAAATTCGCGCTAGCGTTGACGAAATCCAAAAATACCTGAGACAACTCATTTGCATATCATCGAGTATCGGATTTCAGGACATGTTTTTCGACCCCCGAAAGGAGTCCTTCTGCAAGCGAGAACCCACTTCTGATTGTCGCAAGGACATGCTGCATTTTGTTGTGCCTGTTGTTAGTCGCAGACGATTGATTAAAAGTTTTGAAAAACGATCCAAATACGAACGTGACGAATGTTACGCCAACCCATTTTTTCGAGTTGTGAATGCCGTGTTATGAAATGTAGGAACGCATCCAAGGGGTAAGTTGTTGCAGTAATCCATCAAAATGGAATTTTGTCTGTTGCAGGAACAAGAACACCCCGCCTCTTTATGGGTATGTTACACGCCACTCAACTCGGGTGGTGGGTTTGAACTATTTTCTGTTTTGTGTCATGTCAGGTTGCAGAGGCACATGTCAACATTTTGCATTTTTTGTCAGTACGCTTCAACCCCTTTGCCAGTTGTGAGGTACTTACACATTTCTCCCCCAATGTATGTCCCGCTTTGGGATGGGTAATATTCAAAGCGATTTGTTATAGTTTTCAAGTTTGAAAGCAGATATGTAACGCGTGCCTTCACAGTTACGAGAGTGATACATTTTTGCACCTGGAGTTATGACTCTTTCCAGGAGAAGTGATAGTCGTGGCAAAGGGGTAAAGTTTTGCATTAAATTTGTTTATTAAATCACATTCCATTGGGAGCAAGGAATATTATACTATCGCATACGTTATTGAACTTCATGCCGATGGTTGGGGTGACCAGCCCTACTGTTTTATGCGAACATCAGCTCTCCAATGAAGCTTACTAAGAGTTTACAATCCACCTTCTATCAAACCAATAGACACATTCAAAACTTCATAAAATTATAAAATTTCTAGTTTCACTCACCCATATCTCGATTGGACATGTCTTCAGCATTTTTATTAAAACCCCATCGCATTGTGCACTACATCTGTCGCGGGCTATAAATATAATCGCACTCGTGTGTTCGGCTAACTTCTTAAATTCAAAAATAAAGTTTTCGTCCTCTGCTTTCTAGCCCAACGCATAAAGTAAAATTTATTGGCGCGGCTGAAATGCAACCCAAAAAGATTATTTTATAACTGTGTGCTGCTTTTTGTTAGCTGTGGATAGATGCCATTAAAACGTTCAAATAAGTTAAACGTTACAACAACGTTGCAAGCGCTTAGGCCGACAGATAGTCTACAGTGTGCAAAGGCTCTAAATTACTTCGTTAGCTCTGGTCAGTTGCTGGGTCCTTACAACCGGGGATGGCTCGCATGATTCTGTGCATAATCCCTTGGATTTTTGGATTTTACTAATGATATTTGGAAAGCATATTTGCAGCCTTTTAACAATAGAGTTTCTGCACAGTTTCCGATCGATGACTTGCATTTTAATAGCATTGATCAAACACAAAGAATGACACATCCACATGCCATCCACTTTTATTACCTGCACAACGTTAAAGTCCTGTTAAAGTTGCAACCACCACAATCATAAAAATTAATATCAACAAATGCAGACAATGAACATACTTATGATCTATGTATGCAAGAGAAAAAAGTATTTATTGTAACTCATAGCTCAGACACAAATGTAACTCATAAGTATCCAACAAAGTGCGTTAAACTTCTAGACAAACACATCCATCGTTACATTAACTCCCTTCCACTTATGGAGTCCATGTGGCATCTGTACCGTTCCTAGGACAAGTATTTACGGAAATCATGATGAAAATGTCCTTTCAATGTGTGGAGTAGGCATAGAAAAGAGTTGCACAGCAGTAAGTTAAGGATAATTAAAAAAGGAATTTCAAATTGTTTCCTTCATCCTTCATACTTTAGCGGTGGAGTGCGCTTATGTGCATACATATGTGTTTCAGTGGGGTTCAGTTGGTGGAGTATCCTAGGCTAGATGTCGTAAGCATTTGAAATGCTTACTCACTTTCTATAGACAAATAATACATAGTATGGGGTGCACGAGGAAGGAGTATCTTACCACAATTTATATGGCATTGTGTCCCCCTTGGTACGAAGGATTTTCTTGGTTTGAAAAGTTAAGTGTATGTAGAATACTGTTCTACTGCAGGATGCCTACTAAGAAAGCAAAAATTTGCATATAAAGATTCGACTTGACATTATGAACCCTAAGATTAATTTTAACTTGTATATTTACTTCCTTTTTTTACTCTTATTCCATGAAAAGATGACTTAAAACGACGGTATTTTGGAATGGGAAAATGCCATGGAACCAATTTTAGGTTGTGACAATAGTAAGGGTGGATAAGTGATGCTCTAGGAACTCTCTTTGCAGCATTTGACACAATGCTCCTTCTAAAGCTCCTAGATATTGATGGAAAGCGAGGTGCGGCATCTGCATCTACATATATTCAAATCTTAAATCGATTTCAAAAGGACAATCAAAGATCTACGCTGAAGCGCTAATAGGCAACTAACTAATTAAATCTAAACAAAGTGATTTAGTGTCCTTTCGCTGATATTTCTTTTGACATTCACAACATTTTTTTGCAGTAGACTCTACAAAGGATCAAACAGTTCTAAAACGTCTGTGGTGCTAGCATAAGCATTTCTGTAATCAAACATCCGTTCGTGTGATTAAAAAATTATAATTAGTCTCAAGAGATTTTTTTGCGCACAGGAAAAGAGAGCACCATTTAACTCATTTAAGTCTCCCCTGAATGAAACATATCCACAAAGGACCAACAAAATGCAAATGAACCTTGTAGAACTCAGAGGAGTATTCATACCTACTCTCTTTATTTGATCACACTGGCAGTGGGGGAAAAGTCGTTTATTTTTATTTTATTTATCAACTAATTTGTGTGATAATTTTTTTTGTGATAAAATCCAATTCAATGCAGTGAAAGCAATTAAAAGTACTTTTAGTCCTTTGAACAAATTTATTTATTATATATATGTGCCCTTGTTGTACCAAAGGACTTTGTTAACTAGGTCAGAAGGTTTAAAAGTAAAACGTAAAGGCATTTATCTCTATTGCCCATTCTATTGTGAATCGATAGATAAATATCCTCCTCCTCTTCTTACATCTCTAAGGAAGCCAAAATCAATTATTAGGATCTGTACAAAGCAATGAATATACAATACAATTATCGTACAGAGCAGAGACCTGCAGCAAGTGGCTCGTTTTGTGAGCTATTCGAATTATTTACTGCTTTTTAGGTATTCACACACATTTGTATTCATTCAAAAAAAGTATTCGATGAGCTCATATTTTATTGCTCATATCTCATAAATTGAATCTGTAGCGAGCTCTTATTCACATTCGTTCGAAGAAATGATTATTTACCCTTACACTTCATTTCCTGGCACTGAATTTGGAAAAAAGCAATGACTGCTTCGAGTGGCTCGTGCCATCTTTTATCTATGTTTGTAAGCAGTGCTCTTTGTTTTTGTTTCTTTTCTGTCGCCTTTGTTGTTTGCACTTTCAGTGTTTTGAGTTTTCTACCAAACCATTCGAAGGTTCTTGAATCATTTGTACATTTCACTACTTTTTGTGAATACCCTGTTTGAATGAATAGTTTAAATGTGAGCCTACTACGCACTCAAGTATTCATGAATACCAACACCATGATGATTCGTTTTCACCTCGTTTCACAAAATGAACTTCGTTATCATTTCCTAAATGATTCATACTGGCTTGTTTTGTGTGTGCCTGAGACTGCGAAAGGCTCATTTTTTAGCGAATGATTCACAACGGCAAATAAATGTATTCATGCAGTTCTCTGGTCTCGACCGGTGTATCAACATATGTGCGTAAAAAAATATAGCCGCTTTAACGAAGTAGCAATTATATTACGTCTACCGCCTTCTACATGAAGTGCAACTGACAGAAGCAAATACGGCTTTTGCATCGTTCGATGTTAGAGAACTTTGTACAATGACTTAAGAGCATCGAAGTTTCCTTGTTCACCTGCTTCAACCGAAAGAAGAGTGAGACTTTAAAAAGAGAAAGAAGTTTTTCTTTAGCCCGTGAAACATTTTACTGAGAGCAATGTATATTTCCGCATCCAGAGCACTTCAAGTTCACCATTCCAAGTGCGTAGTACTCCTCATGCTAAACCATCCATTGACTTGTCTGCTCACATCTGATCTTCTCTCTTTGCTAAAAAAAAAAAAAATAATTCCATTTTACCACATGAAACTGAAATGATCTACGACCTATCACGTTAGACCAACTGAGATATTGATTGAATCATAACCGATATTGGTGGATGAGCTCCAAACGAAGATCTGGGTTATAATACGGAAAGGTATACAGTAATCCAGCAGTCCAGGTTTCGAAAGCAATCAAAGACTCACAATAGCAATTGGAAACTGTGATGTAAGACTACGTGATCAATGACTTGGTCAATGAAGCAACGTAATAAAATTTAATTGACCAGAAGGGTACATGTATGTATGTCAAACCTAGGACAATACGTTTTGGTATACACAACCCATAAATCTTGTGGGAAACGATAATCCTTACACAAGTCAGGATACACAACACGACACAACATATAATTAGTTCATGATACAGCATATGTTCGTACAGATTCAACTGCTCAGATGGATAAATGTCAAAATGTCCTGGTTTTTGTCTAGGTATTCTGTTTATGTATGAGAGGTGATAAAAAATCCACCCTAGATCCATACTAGAGGCATGAAACATCTGTAAGTGATGATGCTCTATATGAACTAATCACAGACATTGAAATAGTGCGACAAGAAGTGTCTTTTGGGTTCAAGAAGAGTAAAGAGTTGTTTTCTTCGATGGTGAATGTATCTATGGATGACTGTATGTATGTACATACATATGGGTTTTGGCGTTTTACCAATATGATAGGAGCACACATCATTGAGCATCAAATTAAATGTTCTAGTAACAGCAGAACTCTGAACAAATTGAAGTTGATCCTTATTTTTATCGAAAGATCATACTTAGTCACAAGGCTCACTAGTGGGCCGATTGTAGTGAGTAAAATCATTAAGGCATTTGTAGTAATGAGACACAATTGCACCCATAAAAGTACACTGTTTTTTCCGGTCCTTATTTTTTTCAAATAAGGCCGTAGCTTTACACTCATGAAAGCCAACAACATCGTTAGATCAACCCGTTAATTGGGCTACCGAGATCGTGCGTTAATATGCGAAAATTTTTGCTCAAATTCGGTTCTCAATTTTCATCAGTATTGTTGAGACATTGCTAAGTCTTCGAGAGGTTTTATTTTCTTTTTGCAAGCGAATCCGAGTTAATGTTTTATAATGTGACACTTGAGGCATTTAGCATACGACCCATTGTGGAACTATTCAGACCTTTAAAGCCAATATTTAGAGGCATTGGTGGTGCAATAGCTCTCAGGGCTCGATAAGATAAAGTCTATGCGAGGGATACTCACTGTGCCACTGTTCTCTTCGACGAAATCAAGTTTGTGGTATAGGAGAAAAATTTGCCCGCCTGAACGACGTAGATTACAAATCGAATGCGAAACAGTACTGTAAATCATATACGAATGGAAAAATCACATACAATTCTCCCCTGTAATTTGGGCATCATCCAGTCAGATTAGATCTGTGGCCTCAAGTGCTTTGATTTTGCTTTTTATATCCTATCCTAAGGGTATATTGAGTTCAAACACATACATAGATAGAAATATATAAGACAGACCCAGTATATATGTGTGTCACCAGTTTTAGGGCCTTAAATTTTGGGCAAGACGGATGCAATTTTGTATATGAAAAAGAAAAAATCGGCGCTCTGTTGTAATCATGTAAGATATTGTATTTGAAGCAACTTTTTTTAAGCAAGTTTATTGGAAGAAGGAGCTATGCCATGGCAAAGGGATGGGGTAGGTATCACATGATTCATTTCAGATGGATTGCAGCAATTCCATACACATGTTCATCCGCCGCCATCTCTGTTCCATAACCCTGATGAAGCTATGGAAATCCTTACAATCCTGGGCTTTGAATACGCCAAAGAGGCTCATGTAAAGTGTCTGCCAAACCGCCCATGGATTCGGGAGAATTCATCCGCCTTCTATCCTCCTTCGAAGGGCTCTTCATAGACATCTAAGACGCTGAAGTGCTGAGTGCTGAAGTTTACCCAACTGTGCTTGCGCAGTTCCGAGTGGTCCGAGTAGACGGATTTGGCATGCGCTCATTTTTAGTTCACTGCTACATAGCTATCCAGAGGGCATCACGGGAGTCAGGTAATGATGCGAATTTTTGACCTCCGGCTAGACCAAAAAGGCAGGTTTCGCAGACTACACTGGCTCAGCCACATCGAGCGATTGGACAACAATGCTCCAGCCAAGAGAATCTTCAAATCGTAGCCCCAGATTCGAGACGACAAAGAAGACCGAACCTCCGGTACAAAGACCAAGTTGTCGCAGGTGGCAGAAGACTTGGTCTTATTTCTCTTATTTCAAAGTCGCCTTTTGACGCCTTTTCACCGACAGTATACAAATCCTAAAACTATTTGATCTTACTATTATTACGCCAAATACATAATGTATGGTCATTCCCTAAATATTTTTAAATTTACAAATTACATGCAACAGTTGTAAAATCAAATGACGCACAATAACGAGTTATTTTTTGTTAAATATTAATCAATTTTCAAAAAAATGTTAAACTTTGGTGTCACATGCACATAACTCAACAAAGTTATGCTCCTACTTGTAATACAGTGAAACCCAACACGCTGTCATCAAAATTAGGTATTTTTTTCATAATTCTTCTGATGTTGACGGCGATCTTATCTTGTTTATAGCTTTTTAATAAATTGCTTTCCTAATTTTGGACATTTTGAGCTACCTTAGTAAAATTTCAATCAAATTCAAATTACTCCAAACGTTTTTTCTACCCACGATTTCACTCATTTACCGACCTTGTCTTGTCGACTAACTGAACTTTCTCCTGAAGGCAAAGGCAAAGGCAAAGGCAAAGGCACTTGTTGTCGGAAGTTCTTGTTGGAAAAGGTGAAAAACGTACCTCGTTATCTGTACATTGGCCGTGTTTATTATTTCTGGTTCTCTCTATTCTTTTGAAATAATTATGCAAATTTATTCTTGTTCCATCACCCAGCACCACCTACATTCTCATAATTGTTGTAGGCTTAATTAAATTACCTCATCCATCCACCGAGGAGCACCTTTCATCACCATCATCATCATCATTATCATTAAAGAAGCCAATTGAGCGAGTAGATTAGATGTTGAATATGTTTCCTTATGGCAATTTTCTGCGTCTATATTGCAGAAGGCAATCAAACCTAAGAAGCGCGAAGAATAAGAATGAACTCTGTGCACTGAGGAATGCTTTATGCAAACAGTTCAAAGAACACGCTCTGAATACGATTGGTGTGTTGCTGGTAAACTAGCATGCACTTCGCCCCCAAATGGATTGATTCCATGGAATTCCACTACGACAGACGGGCTAGGTCTATGCCAAGTTAGGTCTGCATCATAACCTTATGCTAATGACGTGTGGGTGTCCAGTTCTCAAGTACGCATATGACTTATTAATCCACCAACGAACAAGTGCACAATTTATGATGTTAAATCAATTAGCTAAACTATCTGTGAGATTTATTGGCAGCTATAATGGACTACCGAGTTGTATAAGGTGTACGTACTCCCCTTTTATTGAGATTGTCTTGCTTGCTTAGCTAACTCAAACAGAATAGACTTAAAATCTTGGAAGGTCGCAGAAAGTGTACTTGGAGAATTGTTGTTCAAGATTGATCTCTTTGTACTTCTGGGGTTCCTCACGGCAGTCATCTGGGACCGTTGCTGTTTATTATTTTTATTGATGACATTGTTCAATCTTTGACAGGTGATTACGGCCATATTGTTGCATCGTTACATCTGCCAAATTGGCTGTCAATTTATAAGTCTGCTTTTCCAAATCAACGTGGAGAGTAATAGCGCTCAACAACATGTGTACATGATTATGTAAATTGTTTTATGAAAGTGGATCTTCTGCTCGAGTAACATTTCGTGCGCTTCGCCAATTTTATAGTCGTCATAATCGTCCTTCCGAAAGAATTTTTCACAATGTTGTGGATAAATTCGAGTCGACCGGTTTAGTGAAGTATCCACCAACACCCGGCCAATGAAAAGCAAGATGTGCCGAGAATATCGCCGCTGTCCTTATGAGTGTGCAGGAGAATTCCTCGCCGCAAACAAGAACTCGTCCTTCCGCAGACCACAACATCGTGAATATTGCGTCATGGCTTGGGCCTACCCCTACACAAGATTCAATTGACCGCGGAGCCCGAAGGTCATGACCATAGACAATGCCCTTTGTTCACTAACAGGGCATCTAGAAAAAGTTATTGTTTGGTATGAATTTTGGACTGGAGGCATCATCGGCCCATACCTACTTCTTTGAAGATCACGTTGGGTAGGCCAACGTCAAGCGCTATCAGTCGATGCTAACCAAATTATTTTGGCCCCAAATGGATGATATGAACACCGACGACATGTGGTTTCAACAGAATGGCGCTACGAGTCACACAGCCCGTGCCACAGTGCACACTTTACGCGAGCAATATCTGAACATGCTTATCTCACGCGGAGGCCTGGTTTGAATTGCCTGGTTTGACCCCCCGTTAGACTTCTGTTTGTGAGGTTTTCTTAATTCACAAGTCTATGCCAATAAACCACAAGCCACCACTTCCCTGAAAGCCAACACAATCAATTCCATTAGTGAAATTCAGCCTGATATTTGCGCCATGGTTATGATTAATTAAGCATTTTGGATACGCGCCACTTAGGGAAGTCGCAGTGGACATTTAAATGCTGTTATATATTAAATATAATGGCATACATTGGCCTTTTAAATAAATAAATAAACTCAATGATATCTCATTCACAGTTTATTATATTCAATTTTGAAGATGGAAAACGCTTAATGAAAACCCCTTTTGTTCGCGTAGCCAGATCACCCTCTAACATGTGAGCTAAAGCAAACAGCGATTCGCAGCAAAATTTCCAAAAACTGTTTCCGTTTGAAGTTTTACGAGCTCACTCATCTAATTGAGGGCAATCCGTAACAATAAATAAAATTAAATAGATCTTCTACCCGAAATCATTTTCAAATCTTCGACAATGTAAACATTGCTTTGCTTTGCAGATTCTCCTCTGCCTGTCTGCGTGCTATTTGTGAAATATTTATTTGAAAATGCACGCCAGTTTTTTCAAAGAAGAGAGGCATACTGTTTCAATTGAGAGCTAACGCACCTGGTATCCGCGATTTGCTTAAAAATGTGATAAACTTGAGCGAAAAACGAATAAACTTAAACTCATGCAAATTTCAGGGCTCGTAAAATTTTATGACATCATTAGGATCGACTGACTAGCATCGAGGGTACTTTGTTCGTCTAAACAAATGTCTTTTGCAGAAATTTGCGAAATTTTGTGTCGTCCCATCATTCTACTCCTAAAAGGACATAAATTACCTACCTCTCCCTTGTACTTACGAACATGTATCGTGGTTCGGGACGAGAGGGCCCCTCTCAGCAGCATTGAAATGTTGAAACGTATTGCCTGGCCCACTTTATCCCGGCGAAGGCCAAACAGAGGATTTGCATATGCATGCTATTTGGGTGTACTGAGGGTAATTGAACGAGTTTTTTGTTTTGTATCCGAATGGCTATAAATTGCGATTGTTTTTTGTTACTTGTGAGGCGCGTGACAAATTCAAACTGCAGAATAATTTCTAGTCGAGGCCACAAAACGCTAACAAGAGCCTCACGGTCAATATGCGCCTTAGTTTCATGATTTAGGACTGACCAAATGATTAATGGTTTCTCCGTCGAGCTGCTTCATCCAAGTCTAAATTGGAGAAAAATTTACTGTCTTCCGGCGGCGAGGGGATTTATTTACTCTCAGCGCACCTGGTCCTGTACATCCCTCTTTCAACGATGTGATTTACGGGATTTTTTACACTCAAGCTGATTTTGGTCGAACAAAAAAAAAAAAAAAAAGGATCTCAACGATCCTAACCCTTTGCTTTGTTCTTTTTGATTTTATTTACTGCAAAGTTTATTATTATTTTTATTTTTTTGCGGAAAAATAAAATCTGTCTGCGAAGGCGAAGGTGTGTTGCACGAAAAAGGGACAAATGATTCGACTCTCGAATCTCGACTAGGTGATGTGAATTATGAAATTTGATACCGGCTTGTGGATGATGGTCTTCTGGTTTAGGGTGAGTGTACGGATTTGTAACCCTTTTCCAACTGCATGCAGCGACCCAGAATATTATTTTGAAGTTTGTGTTGTTTCGTTGCAATGAAAATTGGTTCAGATGCCCACACGAGAACACTCGTGCATTGAATCCACTCAAGTTTATGCACTTGAAAAGATCATTACGTAACCTAGTCAGGATCGAACAAAGAAGTAAATTTTGTTTACAAATTCATTCATTGAAGAACGAATCAATCGGATTAATTGATGGCTATTCATACAGTCAAGGTGTCTACGATTCGTTGCGTAGATTGACGTCTACACAGCGTCGCATAAATTAGCATGACTCACTATAGGTACATCCGCATGAAGCACAGGAAGCTACATGCATGTGATTGCTTATGGATTTTATACTCACTGTAATCCTTTTTTGTATTTTTCTATCAAAAGTATATAATTTTATTGCAAATATGTTGGAAACGAGTTCTAGAGCTTAGTTGAGCCTGATTTGGGAGTCGGACAATGTGGTTGGGCGTCTTGGCGGGTCCACTGGGTACTTAAGGAGACGAGCTAGGGTAAAGTGAAATGGAAATATCTTGTAAGAACCCTAGAGAAGTGTCTCGTTGAATCAAATCCGATATTTACTATGACCTTAATAACATTTTTTGCTGAAGTGTTGGAGTCTAAGTTTGAGCTCAAGATCATGATTTAGTTTATCTGAAACTAGTCCACAACTGTTCTGGATAATTAGGTTGGCATTGATAATTTTATAAGACAACTGAAAAATCAAAATTGAATCAACCCTGTAAACTCTGCGACGTTCAGGGATATCCTGCAGAAGCCATACAATTTCTATTCTTCTTCTAGCACTTGGAAGCTGAAAAATAGCCAGATCTACTGCGAAGATAATGTCAAATTTTGACTTCCATATTTCTAAGTAACAACCGCGGCATCAATGACTATAAAATCATCAAAGCTATAAAATTATCCGTCTAATAAATTCAAGGTGTCCTCGCACAGACTAAAACAATTAAATCCTATGAAATTTTACGAAAATTAGTGAATTCCTGTTCCCGCACTTCAAAGTCTCGTAGATTTTTACAGAAGAGAGCTCACGAAAAAGTAATTCTATTTTCCATTTGACAAAAATAATTTTCCTTTTGTCTTCTGAAGAGAAAAAACACTGCCAAATATGGCGGTTCACCAACATAAACAATTGAGCGGAAGACAAATCACATGTTCCATTGGAATCCAGAAGAAGAGAAATCGTCAGTGAAACCAGTGGACAACGACTTAAGAAATTACCCCAAGCTGTAAATTTCAATCCATGAAATTTCTTTGGGAACATTCTTTCAAATTTAACATAAAAGAATGCAAAAAGAGTGATGTTCAAAAAGTGGGCAATTCTTTGTTCAAGAGTTTCCCGCACATTTTTAGGCATTTGTCTTTCTCTGAGAGAATTTTACCCCTGCTCTAAGAAATTTGACAAGCTGCGAATTTTGGTGTAAAAAGTGCAAACATTTATCTGTATTCTATTACAATATGAATTTAAAAAAAAACAAGTGATGACCTGAATACTTAACTCCCTCTTTCCAACCCAAACGTCAACACTTGTAATTTGGTTTGAGTATTTTGAGCCCTCACCTTTTTTCGAACAACAATTCTTTCGATAGAATTATACTACAGGGGATTTCAAAACTCGTTTGTTGAAGACTTAGAACTAAAAGTTTTCAATAACAAAATTGCCGATGACTCAAGGTTGGTTCTTAAAACTCTAAAATAGATATATCTCTTTTTCTTATAAAGTGAAGATTTCAATACTTTGGAGTATTTTTATAAAACTGTTTTCTATTTTCATCGCCTTTCACTATTTTTATGACAAGTTCATTGAATTATACACCTTACAAGGTTACCCTTGAAAGTACCTATTGAAACGAGTGAGTTCCTGTATGCACTCGACAAATTTAGCGATCGAATCCTGTTCTATGTTTGCGTATGATAGGCCAGCACCAGTCGATGCATGCATTTTGTTTGAAATAGTTTCGTGTTAGAATAAGTTGCAGCTCGGTGTTGAGCAAGGTTGAATGTGTGATGTGATGAGGTATGTAAATTGTATTGATCTACTTTGTTGCATTGGCATTATGTCATACCGTGTATTTGAGTGAAACAGGTCGTCATGTTGCTGTCTAGGAAGACTTGTTTTTTTGTATCAAAACGATTTTCATTATAATTTTATGTTAAAGAGCTTCTTAATAAATTCACTCTATTTTATGATTTGATCCAACTTCGACTTGAACTATCAAATTTTAATTGCTGTTTATATTATTGATGCAAACGTATAGATTCACTGAACAAATCCGGTCGACAGATCATTAAATACAAATAGTTACATGCCACCCAGCGAGAATGTGGTAAATTTGCGTGAAATGAGCATAGTTAATGGAATATGTAACCTAAAACTTACAAATAATGTCGCACCACAATTGGATACATCAACATGCAGCATACAATTGTGATAATAAACCGACAAATGCATGTGAGATTGGATTGTGAACCCACTTAAGGGTTAAATAAACATTTGGAGTACGAAGATTACGCTTGCTTTTGGAGACATTTTATGAGAGCAAATAAAGGAACAATATTTACATACATATTTCCTGCAATTAGTTGATTAAGTTTCTCTGACTACCTAGACACATCTCTGGATCTCACCCTACTGTGTGACAGGGTGTTCAGATATGTCACAAGGGTTGAATGCTTTTCTTCTGCATCATATTTTTTTTTTTTGGGATAAAAATGAACAAAAAAATAGAGGTACTTAAAAAATATTAGAGCACTTCAAGTACGCACTTAATGATGACAAAAAAGAAAAAAAACGGATTTACATAATTTGTTGCCCTTATAGTCATTTGAATTATTCTGACAAAACAAATACAAAATTAATCTTTTTTTATTCAAATAATGAAGTATCTTAACTGAGAGAAAAGGACAATCACGTGAACCAAAATGTGCCGTGGTAATGAATATCAGAAGATTAGAGTATGCGCATATTTATGCACAATATGATTTAGTTTAAATCACCATGCTAAATGTTAAAAACGCCTTTAACAGCGCCAACTAGAGCAAAATTCTACGACAACTTACCGCCAAGAGAATACCGGTCTACCTACAGAAGATAATGACGGACTATTTTACAACCAGAATACTGCACTACGACACCGACGACGAGATAAGACAGTATAACGTCACAAGCGGTGTCCCCCAGGGTTCCACGCAAGGTCCACTAATGTAGAATCGACGCCGACGTCCTCAAACTTCTAATAATTTGATTCAGCGTGGTTCGAACCTCTTGAAGAGTTAGAATATGACTGCAATGAAGCCATTGGGATGGTACAGGAATGACTAGTAAGCATGGATCTACGACTAGCCGAGGAAAAGACGGTGGAAGCAGTTATCAATAACAGATGGAGACTGTAAGAGTGACCATGGGCGATCACGTTGTAGTGATCAAGCTTAAAGTACCTTGGAGGAATATCTGGCAGCGAGAACAACGGCTGCCCTCCCAAGGATCATTCGAAATATTGGAGAGCCTAGACAAAATAAAAGACTACTCTTGGCAAGAGTTGCGACGTCGATGATGCTCTGCCGCTTCCAAATATTGGCTGAGGCAAAGAGCATCAAGTCATACAGTAAAATGAGTAAAGAGCTCAGCTAGAAGCCAATCAGAGCCAGCGGTTGTTCTTCAATTTTCTGATGGCTACATCAACTTCTTCAATACTGCGTGGTTCCTTTTCTTTTTACGCAGGATTCTCTTTTCCTCCCTTCTTCTGGTCCGGTACGCCTCTCTCGCTGCTCTTGTTTTGCGCTGCAGCGCTTTCTTGTGTGCATTTTCTGTCACCCTCTTCCGCTCATCATCATACCTTGTTAAGCAGCATGAAAATTTCGTGCCAACAGTCAAAGTGATGATAAAGTATCACGAAGAACAAACCTGGAAAAATGGAAAAATTGATGGAACTCTTTAGGTCAAAAGCATGGAGAGCTGAACCTCTACCTAATGCAGATGTTTACTGGTCATGGATACTACAGATCATATCTCCATAGATTTCGGCGTGAAGACAACCCTTACTGCCCAATGTTCACGGAATCAGTGAAGACTGGATCTGATCTTCACCTCAGACATCATCATCGGGATGATGCTCAGCACACAAGAAGCTTGGGAAGCAATAAGTGAAACAGTAGCTACCTTCATGAAGAAGCCACGAAAACAGGAACGATAACGAAACTCAGGGCCAGGAACTGCGAATACCAACCAGCTTGAGGGACGATATAAGGCTGAAGTCCCCCTTCGCGATGAAATGCTTGACGGCAGTGCCCCAAGGATCAGGGGTAGAAGGCTCTCTTTCGTTTTTGAAATATTTTACACCATCTTCTTGCTGATTGCAGGGCTACTTTCTCCCTGACCACTCATAACGAAAAGAGCAAATGCTGTCAGATTTTCTCCGTCCCACATTCTCTTTTTCTTGGAAAACCCTTGCCGAAACAAATCACAGTGCACAGTCTTTAAGGGTTTTTGGTCGAATTGCATATCTATTGCCATAGCTTAAACTCACGCGCTTTGACAAAGGCTTTGATAGAACATAAGTCCGAAGTAACAATACGAGTACCCCCTCTGCAATTAATGTCTCTCTCTCTCTAACAAGGGACTGACAGTTTTCTAGATACCTAGTCCCCCAATTGACAACTGACAGCACAGACACAAAATTTAAATTCCCTTCAGCAAATATCTATATGTATCTCTAATCACATAACGATCCATTTCCTCTTGTATTTGTAGCATTCAAACAGCCTCAAGGTCAATCCAATGTCCGATGTCTTACTTAGAGTCCGTCATGCCATATTGACACAAGCCTTAAGCAAGGGCGCCTCTCAATAATAATCGCATGTGGACTGATTGAGGTGCTCCGCTCCGTAATATGCCATGCAAATAACGAACAACTGACCGACACAATAGCAGTAATTACACATTTCGGGTGTTGTTCCAAATCGACTCAGTGGGTTGCTCTATTGCAACAATAAATTAGGACCTTCTGTGAAAAGAGGCGTGAATTTTTTGGTAGACCATGTGCTTGGTCAGTGTGTGTCCAGTGGTCTTTGTTATCTTTGTGTATTACATGAAATGGATAATCGGTTTATTTCAATTTCCACAACACCACGGGAATTTCGGTTTTTTCCCCCTTTTTTCTGTCAGGATAGTTGCTCTAGCCACACAGCTGTCAATAAGTCACCCCCTTCCGTATTTTGACCCTGTCAACGGGATGTCCAAATGAGTGAGTGCGCTGCCGTCGGCTGTCGGCTGTCGCCAAAGGAAAGTAATCCTTTTGGCGCGTGCACCCATATTTCGCGATTAAGTCGATTGTTTGAAATCAATTTACCGTGAAGTTTCATAATAAAGAATTTGCCATTCGCAACAATGAAAGCAATCAAATCCAGATTATTTCGGGTTTTTTTTTGTTAGTTTTGTTATTTTTTTATGGCGAAAAAAATACCTGGGTTTTGGGATAATTCTTTCCCTTTTTTGGTGATTTTTTGTAACTTAATTCGGGAGGTGCATCGATTTGGATTGATGGCTGGGTGATTGGTGATGAAAAGATTAGGAACGCGTTGAGCAGATTATCGCATGAGTGACAAAACAAAAATAGATGTATCCTCATAAAAAAAGAGGACTAATTGCAGCACGGGGCTTTCACT
The DNA here is from genome assembly GCA_949716465.1 of Chalcosyrphus nemorum. Taxonomy (NCBI): domain Eukaryota; kingdom Metazoa; phylum Arthropoda; class Insecta; order Diptera; family Syrphidae; genus Chalcosyrphus; species Chalcosyrphus nemorum. The sequence continues at coordinate 51,932,671 of OX454335.1, forward strand.
AATACCAATTGGTATATCTGCATTAATTGGCTTCTAATTTTGTTCAGATTTCTAGCACTTACAGTTCCAACGCTGGAGTCAGGTAAATCGCATGAAATGTTTTGCAAGGGGAAGACTTTTACTGGTGCTGAATCCTAGAAAATTTGTAAGGACATCCTTCATCACCACAAGAAGATACGTGCCTGGAGATTGCCATCATTGTATCAAAATCATGCATGGCAAGAGGAAGAGCAAAGGTCCCAGGTGGTCACCTTGAATGACGCCTGACCTTTTTTTTTTTCTTTTTTTTTAATGGAAAGAGGTTCACTAGAGCACTCAGACATCAACTTGTCCGTTGTACATTTTACAGCCAGAAACGCATTACGCCCCATTTTACTGTATAAAAGGAAGTGTTCCACAGTATCATCACTCTATTCACAAGCGTCGCGTATAGCTGTTTCGCTTAAGCAAAAGAGAAGTGCCCTTTAAGAACGCCAACAAGTTGTATGCAATCTTTTCTGCCGAGAATCATTCGTTTACATCGAGGAGAGACATGCCACGCACAATTGGATGCATAAGAAACCCAATCATCAACGGAAGCTCAGACCGTTGATGCAGGGCTACCTAATGCAGGTTCGGGTCCTGAGAAACTCTTCTCTGATTCTTATCTGGCAATCTCATCGGATATCTCATTTCCCATGATTCATCAACTAATTTGGAAGTGACAGAAAGGTTTGACGAGGCTCTAAGTGCAGCTTGACTGTCTCTATAGACACAGATGAGGCTCGTAGCTATAAGGTTTGCTAAGATCTTTGCCTGGAATACAGTGATTTGGGTGATACTCGCAATCTTCCAAGTACGACTTCATCAAATAAGTCTTAAAACTAAGTAAGTCTACTACCTAGTCATTTTCTAGATACAAACTCTGTTAAGATTGGGAATTTATCTGTCCTTAAGAAACTCACTTAGACTCGCAGAAATGATGAAACCAGGTGATGTTTCTTCAAGATCGAGGATCGCCAGACGGTAACTGCCAATGCTGTCATTTCGCGGGACGCCAACTAATTCAAATTGAAGCCTTTAATCTTCATCAAGAAGGTGCTTGTCTCCACACAACCTGTAAAACCATGGCTTTGGCCTAGATCCTACCTAGATCGTATGATATCACACCTCTAGCCTATTTCAAAGTCCAAATCTACATGGGTGTTAGTCAGGTAAAATTGAGGAATTGGAAGCCAACATTACTCGTGTTATTCGCCAAAAAACGTTTCGAAATGCTCTTACGAGTCAGCGAAAATTTAACTTCAGAATGGACCATGTTAACCGTAGTTACGGCCAACATTTAAAAGAAATGACCTTAAAAAAATAAATGTCATGAATTGTTGTTTTGTTTGATAACGAAGATAGTTCGCTAAAACAAAACAATTTTTGCTTTTGTTACTTTTCAAAGAGGTACCTCTAAATGAATCACTCATTTGTGGTCAGGCCAACGTAGAAGGAAAGTAATCATCCTGTAGTTTATACATTTTCTCTAAAACTGAACTCAGAGTTAAATTTATTGACACTATTTGTAGCAAAAGTTCAGCTCCAATGCTACTTAAAACGGTTATGGACTTCCCTTCTATAGCTCTGACTTTGAGGACTCATCTAGAGTACAGGTTTTTGACTTCTTGACTCAGTCATATCGAGTTTCAAAGTACAAAGATTATAGTGAATCCTCCCTTGGTATTGAAAAATACTTACAACTTTGATTTATAATCACCTTGAGTGTCGTTCCTAAAAAAAAAAAAGAACATGCGTCATAAAAGTAATAAAATCTTACTCTGCGCTGTACTAGAATAGTAACGCTTCTTGGTTCTCTGAATGACGTGTATGTACCAAAACATAACCAAATAAACACACAACGAATTTTTATTTGATGCCCAAAGGCCAACGCACGTGGCAGCTGTGATAAATCACTATTCCACATTTTTTTCTCTCCTTATTTTTTTTCAAGGTTCGTAAGAGATGTGATGGATGACTCCGGACATCAGACGATGATTACAATAGTCGCTGGGGCGTCACGTGTGAATGGGTCAGATTTTTTAACAATCTATTTTCTGAAAGAATGTGCTCTGCAAATAAACAGACCTGACCTACATATGTATATATATGTCAGACTACATATTTGATGTAAGGAAGGACATCTGCCACACTCTCCCATTGTCTCATGGGCGTGATCGCATTTGTTTAAATTTTACGTCCCGTTCCGTTCCAAAATCAATATTATTTTAAATTTGCAAATTCCACGCTCTGAATACATGTAATTTGAATTAAATTTAGTCACGGCAAAAGGTCCGCAATCATTGGTTTGAGATTACCAATCCATAATTTGAGAATGGTAATTACGATACCCTTTGGATTTCAATGTTTGGTCTGTCCGTACGCACTCAAAAGTGAGCCAGGCGCACTTTCAGCATAGGGATAGGGCATTTGCAAATATTCTCTCTGGTAAGCATTGTGCTACCCTTTTGCGGAGGGTGGTGTTCGCAAAGGCACATGCTAATGAACCGTAATGGTTTGATTGTTTGTAAATTGCGGAAAATTTACGCATGAGAGTGTTATTATGAGATGAATGCTGGAAAATTTCTGATATGGGATCTACCCCAATTTATTTGGAAATTGTGGTTGCGACAAGAGGGATGTTATTATTATAATTTGCAGTTGAAAATTTACTCGACCGAAAGTGTGGTGATTGAAGGAAAGCTGTACAATAATTTGGTAGAGGCTGCTGCAAGATCAATTGAAATAATTTCGAGAAATAGAACGAATTTAAAACTCCTTCTTAGTATTTGTTGTTGTTTTTGCATAAAACTGTTTTCAGAGTTAAACATGGCCTAACAAAAAAAAGTGGAATAATACCAACTCAAACCTCTTCATGCAAGGACAAATCTATGTCCAGTGGGATGTAAGCTGCTACCTAAGTTTGTGCCAAAGAAATACATGAATCCATTCATTTGTCGTTGCGAATCATTCGTTAAAAAACGAGCTTTTCACAGTCTCACGCACTTAGAAATCAAGCAAGTTTGAATCATGTACGAAATGATAAGGAAGTTCAGTTTTCGAAACGAAATGAAAACGAGCCATCATGCTGTTGGTATTCATGAATGTGCTTGAGTGCGTAGTAGGCTCGCAGGTCTCTCGTATGTAGATTTAACAAGCGGACAAGCGGAGGCTTCTTCTAATCATTTCTCTGCAGTTTTCGATGCAACGCTTAACGACGACATCCTTTCGTTCCTGTGACACCATTCGACACCGCTAAGTGTAGTAGTACCTAACAAAGTGTGCAGGGATACATATGTTTTTACTGAAATCATGGCATAAGCAATGACAAAAGATTTGGTGTCATGGAAGGAAGTCCTACGCAATATAGTCCAAAAGGCAGGTACCAGGCTCGTTTATACCGGTTGTACATATACCCTTAGCAGAGTGACGACACGTCGCCTAATCGGCTGAACCTTGTGGAGAAAATCTCTATTATGGAGCGAAATCTCTTTTAAATACACGTGACTTGCTCATTGGCGTCTGTCTGTGTTGTCTAGCACGGTACCAGGCGAATCTGCAAAATAAAGTCCACTTTCAAGTGCTGGCCAAAGGTTAGGTTAGATTGCATCATCATCACATCAGACCAGAAAGGCCCGTTGTGATACTGAACGGATTGAATATCCTCAGTCTACCCAGTAGGAGCTCTCTATGAATCGGCCGAAGAAATGTTCATCTATAGGCAACTTCCTTGGGATTGAGAGGGCTTTTCTGCTACACAGAAGATGAGGTTTAGCCGCCTCCTTCTTCTCCTCCATGCAGTTTCTGAAGATCTCATTTGAAGGGAACCATAATCTGCGTGCCAATGATACAGTGTTCTGTGAAGACACCTACTATGGTGATAATATGAGACGTTCTTAGCTTTATTAGGTTCTAAGAGCGAGATAGGGCAGTTTTTAAGTTGAAAGTGGACCAACTTCAGGGATTCAACCACGACTTGACTATCAGCAAAGATGGTGACATCCCTCGCGGACATTACATTATACTTCAACCACGATAAGACTTAACTACAGTGATTAGGGAGGCCGAAGGAAATCTCAGAGATAAGATCTTGCCGTTTATATTCAGAGGGTCAAAGTTAGCGACTTTGTACTTCCTTGTGAAGAGGACTAGTACTGGTCAAAATTTAGCGAGGAAATCAACTTAAACATCGGTAATATGCCATCCAAAGTCCGTGATTAGATGGTGTATTTGTAAAGCAACTTCCTTTAACAAGGGTCGACTCTGTATCTTAAGCATTTCCTTTGCAAAGTTCATCTCGAGCACAACGACGCAAGTGCCATCACAACCCAACAAACCCCTCTCATATTACCCTATATTTTGTAAGGCATACAAATATTTCAGCTGCCACCTCCGACAATTATGTCACGCACAGCTCTTCAGTCATTCCAGTGAATCGCGTGCCACACTTCTTGTATCTATAAAAAAAAAAAAAAAACTATATAAACCACTCTGTGTAAAGTGTTCGTGTTGAAGAGGATCACCCTGCTAAACTCGTCGTCAAATCACCTCCCTTACGATTTAATGAGCAAATGTACACAGTCATAATTTTGTTTTTTTTATTTTTTTTATTTTTTTGTTATGTGTTTCGGAAATTGTAACGCTTTCTGGGCACGATAAGGGGCTGTGGACAAAACAGTTTACCAAACAACAAACGCATCCTTCATACTCTTCGGTCCGCCATGCGTGCGCATTCATTACGAATCCAATTGTAATGAAAAGCAAATCAAAATTTGAATACAAACTTTGAAAGGAAGGGGTTACGAGAGAACTGGTTCTAAACTTGCAACAGCGAATGAAAGGACTAAAATTCTACACATTTCGAGTGTCATTATGATTGAGCGATTGTTTCTTATGCCGAAAACTCCTACCATCATAATTTTTTGAAAACTGGTTCTAGGTCTCAATACAGCGCAAAAGGGTGCCAAGTAGGCACTAAATGATATTCGAATTGAATGCTAGTGTAATCAGCAAGGATTCATCAAACAAACTGGTTCCAATCGTGACCAATATAAATGTTTATTCTTTTTGGTTACAAGGAAATCTATTACGTGTTGCGTTATATATAAAACGTGTCTCCTTTGCCAAAATATAGCATCCACCTCTCCGCAACTCTTCGAATCGTAACTTCCATCTATTCTTTGAAATGACTCCATTCAGAGATACAAACAAAGTGATATCATTTCAGATAAACAGATCGATAAAAGTTTTAGCATTTGCAGCCAGACGGACGCCAATCACATCCGAATAATATTTACGGAATTCTATGTCCTCCTTTACCAAAATGGGTGTCTATTTTTAGCAAGGTTGCTTCATGAATATGAGATGAAATGTATCTGATATGCAAATTGAGATAGATAGAGAAGAGAAAATGACTTGCACTTGTACAATTTTCTAAGACCAACAATGTGCAACTAAGACTTTAAGGACACAAAACTAAAAGGAAGAGTACGTACCTGTCGAAATCCGATAGAAGAACTCTTTATCTGTAAGATGCATTTGATTTTTGCATAAAATAGTCACCAGGTCATTCAGAATAATGCAACTGTTCTTGTACGTATGCATTAGAAAGTCATTAGAACTGTCACAACTGTCTACTGTGTGAACTGTGAAAGGGTCCACTTCTTGACACTAAATTGTCTTTTCAGACAACCCCCTTTCTCATCCACCTCTGAGGTACCTCAAATAAGTCATCCAGGCCCCGCTCTCTTCATTCTAACTATAAACGATGTTAAGAGAGTCAAACACTTCTCCTCTTCTCTGTATGCCGACGACACAAAGTTTGGTAAAGGCAACTTTTCACCTCAAGATTACAATCTCCTTCAACAAGATATAGGCAGTTTTTTCCGAATCTCTCAAAATCTCTACTTCTTACCGGCTTCCGGATTCGTGCAGCGTCGTGAGGTTTGCCGCAAACTCAGGCAAATCTCCTCACTGCTATACACTATATCCATCCTCATTGACAGCCAAGCTTCTATCAGTATGTGGAGATCTGCGACAATATCTTTGAGGAGGAAGGAGGAACTCTCCTCGCTGGCTCAGAGGTTCAGAATTAGTCTTCTTTGGGTGTCGAGTGCCAGTAATATAGAGGGGTGATGAGCGAGCGGACGAGCTAGTGAAGAAGGGTTCTGTCCTTGATGGCTCCATTGCCGAGCGGGTAAATGTCCCACTGGGTGCCCTCTTCAGAATCTTTACTTACCATATTCATTGAATTTGTGCTCAAGAGCACTGGTAGCTGCCTATCCAACTTGAGGTAATTAATTTTCCAATAATAATCCCCAATAGTCTTTTCCAATTAAAGAGAAGATTATCTTAATCGTTTCTCGTTTTCATGGGTCAGTGCAGTGAATTAATAAAAACCGCCTAAAAGATCGATAAACACTCTCAGCACTTCATGACCTTACCCAAAAGATACCTTGTAACAAGGAAAACTTTTTCTCTTATATCTTTCTGTCGTTGAGGTCATTTAGGATTATGAGCTAATCCCGCAAAAGAAAGTCCAAGTCATTACGAAATAGGGAAAACAATTAAGATATATTGGAGGGGATTAAACGAAATGTACCTCCTTTCAACTTCTGTTTTCGTTATTAAGTTTTAACGGTTCCCTGGGGGAACACTAGAAGATGAAACGTAAACGAGAAAAGAATTATTTTTTGTATCCTTTGTACCATCAATGGAAAGAAGGCGCACACACAGTCTATCCACTTTAGATAGAACAAATTTGTATGCACTTAAATGAACCCGTCATCCTATCTAGATGCACTTATCCATATCGCTTTTGTGTGCGCTCTGTAATGGACAACTAGTGACGAAGGTCACGATCTGATAAGAAAGCACTTTATTTCACACCATTTCTGTCAGTTAAGGTGACACATTTTATTGTCTTGTGCAATACAGAGGACACGACGTAGACATTAATCTTTTAGATATTAGTTGAGGACGTGACCCACATGTTAGTAATTAAAATTAGTTCTTGTCGCCGTAATTTGAGAGAAGCCAATTAGATTATGTGTGTAGGCAATACGTAGTATTTGAATTCAGAACGACATCCTTAAAAGTTGTAACATGTCAGCTATGAGTACGTGCCAACTATCATAACTTTACAGGCGCCGCTACTTGGAAGAAGAACCAACAAGTATGAGTCCTGCCTGAGTCCTGACTGTGAAAGAGAAAATCTATTGATTTTCCTGAACTTGTCCCATTTTCTTGTTACATGAGGCGGAGACAGAAGAATCCTCGATGCCGTCCGTCAGTCTGGCGATTTTCAAGTGTCTATCGATCTGTTTGTTTCAAGTAGATTTATCTTTGCATCGTAGATACGAAGTTGTTATGACAAGAGGAATTGTGATGGTTTACCTGCGCATTTCGAATCGAAGTTGGTTTGCATTTCGTTTAGGGTTACCTTGAGAATGTTTTGATTTTCTGTCTAAATATTTCAAATTTTAAGAATTCGTGAATCGGTAACAGAGTAGCTAACAGAGAACTACATGAATCCATTCATTTGCCGTTATGATTCACTCGCCTTAAAACGAGCCTTTCACAGTCTCACGCACACAGAATGAACGAATCATCATGGTGCTGGTACTCATGAATAATTGAGTGCGTAGTAGGCTCACATTAAAGTACTCATTCAAATAGAGTATTCACAAAAGCAGTCAAATGTGTAAATGATTCACGAGCCTTCGAATGATTTCATAAAAATCTGGTAGAAAACCGAGAGCACTGAAAGTACAAAGAACAAAGGCAACAGAAAGGAAGCAAAAACAAAGAGCAAATATACTTACTTACAGATATATGAATCTACATAGATAGAAGATCGTATGAGCCACTCGACACATTCATTGCTCTTTTCCAAATTCAGTGCCGGCAACGAAAGGGTAGATAATCATTTCTTGGAATGAATGTGAATAGGAGCTCGCATCAAACTCATTTTATGAGAGGCAATAAAATATGAGCCCAGCGAATACTTCTTGTGAATGAATACGAATATGTGTGAATACGTGAAAAGCAGTGAATATTTCGAATGCCTCATAAAACGAGCCACTTGCTGCAGTTCTCTAGTAGGTAAGGATTGCATCGAAAGGAACTTGAAACGCTACGACACAGCTGCTATTAAGCAATATTCAAGTGGAGTAGTTCTTTTACAGTGAATCACTGGATTCCTATCTTGGTTTTGACCTTCTTAAACCTAAAATCTGCATCCTAATCAAACTTTAACGACTGGTCACCCCAATTATATTATTTGTCACGATAATTTAGCTTCATCTGCTGTCCTAACCGACAACAAGGAAACTCTCTTTTATACGCACGTACAGAGAGAGAGAGGTGTTTCCAACCGACCGATTCCCAAGTGCCTAGATGGATACTTCAATAAGTAGTTCGACTGTTAAATTTTCCGGTAGACCAAAACCATTTACGATTCATTGAATCCATTCAACCGAGAGAAACGAAATTCAAGGATTCGATAGAAAATCGAAAATTTATGAAAAGTGCCTCGTCAATTTGCAAAACAATAGTCCAAATGGCAATTCAGGATCTCTTGTGTTGATGAAGGGATGAATGATTATTATCTCCGCATAACAACTGTGTACTCAGGGGATGTGCTCATCACATTTTTGAGGTAGTTTTTGTGGCACTCACCGATGGCAGATAAAACCGAAATTTGGTAGCAATTTTTTTGTGCGAATATTAGATAATCTCAATCATTCAAATTGTAGTTTGACAGGGACGGCACGAGATGGGACATATCAGTCAATCTTTTGGTGTTGCAATCATCAGGGGGATAGTTAGAATCCTTTTAGTGTTGGAATATCACAAAAGAAAATGCCACAGCATCCTTTTCCCTTTGATTTGAGGTACTCTTTGAGATCGTGGATGAGTTACAAAATTTTCCATTTATGGAATTGACATCCACTACAATGTTAGTGACTCCTTTTTTTTTTGTTGGGGACTTCGTTCTCATGCTCGGTGGAGGTTTCCGTAAAATATTAAGTTTCTCCTTCTTTCTTTGTTGGACTTGGACTTTTCCACTAATGCGGCAGTAGTTAACCAATTCTATTGTACGAAACCATACTAGTGTAAAATTTCATCTGAGATTTTAGAACAAAGAGTGGATACCCCATGTTCATGTTCTGCCACCTGATTTTGTTGTCCATTGGTCATATACTGGTGGTTTCACTGACCGTAGACAAAAGGTATTAAGTTTCTAATTATTAGCGTTAACAATACTAATCGGTGGGTTAAATACTCTAGTACTTGTTCCAAAGGAGAATCTTTCTTTGAAGTTGTACAAAAGTATCAGTACCTGATATGTATCTGACTAGAAACGGAAAAGTCATAAGAGGATTGCGACATGCGGTGGACTTTGATATTTAAGGCGACTCACGGAAGCTGTGATTATGGGTTTCAAGTATTCTACTGGCGGCTTGAAGCGAAACTTGATCATTGTAATGCTAGAAAGCATGCCACTGCACAGGATTTTGCCTAAAATTGTATGTCAGCCAGGAGATTTAAGTGCTGTAAAAGGATGCAGGCGTAAACCACCTGCTCCCACTGCAATCGCCCATTCCTGGTAAACGTTAATCGATCATAGCTAAGGTCAGCTGTAAAGACTGCCTACAGGCACAAAGCACGGCAACATGGTAGGTTTATTGCTAGCTGTTGGGGCTAACTCCTGCTCTAATGAGAGTATATTGTCAGCTAAGAATAACCTTGTGACTACATGCAGTCAAAAGCATTTAAGCAACGTCCTAATTGATTAGATTTTGCAGAGGGTTATTCTCATTCAAAGGCGTTCGCATCTAGGATTAAGACTAAGAGTAGCTTTAAGAATGCATAAGGTTCTGCTCTGCTGGCTTCCTAAACACGAGGGTATCTCTAGCAATGAAAAGGCAGATAAACTAACAAGGAAAGGTTCATCAGAACAAACTGATCGCTCTTTACACATCCCGCCCTATGTTTTTAGGCTTGAAGCAGGTTGCCTAGCCACAGTAGAGGCGATCCTGAGGCGGAACTCCATGAAAACTTGCAAGATTTCAAGGCGACTATGGCCATCCTTCCACAGAACAAGGACCGAGAGATTTACACTTAAGGACAGACGATCGCTTTCCATTCTCATGGTGATCTTTACAAATCATAACACTCTTCGGTACCATCTGAAGAAACCGCGTCAGACGGAAGAAGAACTCTGCAGAGGGTGCAGAGATGAGGAAGGTGTAGAGGACAGCATCATCGACTTCCTTCGCCAATGCCCTGGACTCCAGCATTCCAGAAACGAATTCCTGGGCAAAAGCATCTCTAGTGCAAAGATTAACAAGATTCTGGACTCCACCAGATCATCAGGGTGGTTTTAATGCTCTGAAAATAAGCAAGTACCTCAATAAGCAGTTTTTAGACACTATATGGCAAGGTGTCAGAAGAATTTGAAGTTCAAAGCGGAGTACGTCAAGGATGCATACTGTCACCGCTGTTATTTTTAGTGGTTATCAGTGATGTTCTCCGTGCAGCATTGACGGAAGGAAACCATGGAATTCGCTGGACTATGACATCTTACCTTAAACACCTAAACACCTAATGGACCTCCATCTTATGGTTCAGAATCTAGAAGCTGATGCAAACAAAGTAGGGGTCAAAATTAACACTGCCAAAACAAAAGTCCTGAGCACTTCTAACACCAGCGCCCAACTTAACATTGCCGAACAGGAAGTCGAGAAAGTTGACAACTTTCTATACCTAGGAAGTGTGGTCTCAGCAAACCGTGGTGGCACCGAACTGGATGTGTGCAGCAGAATCGGGAAGGCCAAAGCTGCGTTCGGCATGCTGTCCACCATCTGGAAAAGTAATGTTATCAGCTTAAGAACCCAGCTGCGACTGTTTCTCTCCAACGTAAAACGGGTACTGCTTTATGGGTGCAGTACTTGGAAAGTGGACACCATTAACACGCGCCGGCTGCAAGCCTTTGTAAACAAATGTTTAAGAGTCATCCTGAGGGTCTTTTGGCCGAATCGTATCTCCAACAAACAGCTCTATACGAGAACGGGCCAGGAACCTATAAACATTACAATACGTAGGAGAAAGTGGCGGAGGATTGGACACACCCTACGGCGCGAAGACAATTCCATAACGAAATACGCTATGCAGTGGAATCCGCTCACCCAAGCAGGCAGAACAGCGAGACGCCCTAGGCAAACGTGGCGCAGAACAGTCGAGGAGGTATCGAGCTCTTTGGGAATGAGCTGGAGAACGCTCAAACGGGTTGCAGAAGTCCAAACAAGATGGCGCGCAGGCGTTGTTGACGCACTATGCCCCCCGACGGGTTAAAGGATTCAAGTAAGTAAGTAAGTATACGGGCTAAATGGGCAAGGGGATACACCTTGATTCCCTCTATAGCTAACACAATGGGTCAGCTCTGATCTGAGTGCGGCTGAAGTCTTTTTCTTCTGCCAAGCAACTTACCTAACCTAATCTAACCTAAAAATTAAACACAAGATCTACTCGACCTTTTTACCAAGAAGAAGAAATGCGAGTAAGGCAGTTAAGATTCTGTATAAAGTTGCCTCTTTCTGTAGTAACTATTCTGGTTCTGGATTTCAGGCATTTGGACACGATCAATTCCCCTCGCTTTTGTGTGGTTTATAGCGATTGCGATATTTCTTTACAAATTCATCATCATATAGCTCAATCAAGCTTAACTATTACTTCTATCTGCAATATATGAAGCTATTTCCGCAAATTGCAGCGCAGTTATCTTATAATAAATCTGATTGCCTCTCATTACGCAACTAAGCACCTCCTAAATTAGGAGACCACGTACAGTAACTTAGCAACTAATGAGGATTATCCACGGGCTTTCACTTTCCGCTTTTATTTAATATCATCTTACCCGCCCAACATCGCCTACTCCCTCCAGTAAGCAATACTTCAACTTCAAAATAGTAAAAGTTGTTTTTGGACTATGAACGCATACTGTAATTAGACGTACATTAATGATGATAATTTTATTGAACAATTAAATCCAATTGTTTTTTTTTTGCAATCGCATTTTGTTGTTTTTTTATTTCTGCTACACGCAACGACTTTCGTTTGGATTCGAAGGTCTTAGCACAAGAAAATATATCCGCTGCGAGGGGCGCCTCATTGTTCTCAGATAAGCCTATTAAATATATCATAACACAATTTACAGTCACGATAGTTTCATAGTTTCAAAGTGCAATGGAACAGAACTCTTTTAAGGTCAACTCCCGATCCGTCTCACTCGCATCAGTCTCAGTAGTAAAAGCATAGATATACATAGACTATGAATGGTTTGGGATAAGTGGAAGAGTGGGTGGATTGCTTCGAGTATTTAACAAATGACACAGAGGCCACAGAGGGGATAAGCCATCGTCAGACAGCATTACGGAGTCTCTAAACGACTCCATAAATAGATAAGCAGATGATTTATACTTGGCGCCAATGGATTTGAATAAAAACGATATAAAGAGGTCTTGCATGCAACTTAAGTAGTCTTTAATTCGCATAAGAGCCTTATGGACTTGAAAAATTCTTTAGTGGGAGATAATTCAAACTAAATAGGGTGCCGTTATGGTAGTTGATATTCTGCTACATATTGAGCATCACCACAGCACCTCCGTCTGCGTGTGACTTCGGTATCTGTATCTTTTTGTGTGATGCGTATTTTGAATACAAATCTGTATGAACTTGTGAATTGGTAGAGGATGAGAACAGGATGTCAGTTTGGGAGCAGTAGGTCAAAATGTCAGCTGCCGAGTACATGATAGGAGTTTCACAGTTTTATATTCTTTTTTATCTAAAGAGCGATTGTATTGCACGCAATCAAATGAAAACACAGGCTATTCCCATTCCCAACGTCCACGTTGGAGACCACCAAGCGTCAAGCGCCTTATACGCTTTGATCTGAGATTAAACTACAAGCCCTTCACAAGATCAGTGAAAGTAGTGACTTTCTTCTTTTAAGGTACATTCACAGCTCAGCAACCAGGGAATGTCTGCATTAAAACCTCTAGTCTGGTCGGCCTCGTTCTGGAAGAAACAGGGATCAATGATTCCACCAGTCCATAAACTACACCAAGAAGTTATTTTGTTCGGGTTACCCACTAAGACAGAAAAATGCCTCATAACTTAAGAACATTTTTGTCGAAAGCAGTCGATTTTCATCAAGCTCTTCAAGAGCCCAAAGACTGAAACTTTTCTTCTTCACTACGTGCTAGATGGAGTCTATTTGGTCGCATATTGTCCAGTCATGGAAATTGAATTCCAAAGTTTTCGATTGTATAGCAAATCGTACGTTTGGTATTGCATGAAACACACTCCTCGTAGTACGCTGATTTTCATACAGTAGTTGAATAATTTGCAGACGCTGTGAACTTTTAATGAAATGTCAAAGAATACTTAATAAAACTACTATGACAAATTAACACAATTTATGCATCATATGTCAAAAAATGTTTAAACAAAAAAGTACCTCTATATGAATCAAACTTTTATTTGCTCTTTTACCATCGTCAACAATCAATGAGTCTCATACATATCACATCATCATCAAGAATGTAACAGAGAGAACCATTTATAAAAGAATATCATAATGCTGGTACATTTCCAGAAACCCTACAAGATGGCGTGTAGGCAGGTTCTAGAACCCATAATGGGATACAGGACATAAGTAAGTAAGTAAGAACCCTGATGCTATGATAAGGATAGTATTCAAGTGAAAAGAGAAGGTGCACATGAAAAAGCCCTGCAAGAAAAACCTGTAATGAATAAGGAGTATCTTGCAAGAAGATGGAAGGTCTTAGGAACAATAGAGCAGACGCAGTCCCCCACCCGTAGAATATAAAGAAGGTAAGTGAGCTTAACAACATCCGCCTCGTCTGTAGGTAAGCCATAAAACTACCACTTGGCTATAATAGGGCAGGAAAATGTCCAAGTCCAGTTCATAACGAACTAGTACTCTTTACCAACTTTGGCAACTTAAAAACAACAAATCTGGCTCTGGAGGCCTGACCGTGGATTGGTTCAAGATAAGTCCTTAACCAACCAATTGTTCGTGCGAGAAGGTGGGAGGGGCTATCTTTTACAAATCCTTACTCCTAATTAGTTACACTGATAGTATCATTCTGTGTAAGAGAAAGTGCCTCCCCATTCCAGTCTCCCGTCACCAGAGTCAAGAAAGTAGTCCTGATGTCAGTCTCTATTATCAATCGCGGTAAAAGCCGTTATGACAAGGCATGCAACCATCATTAGTTCCATGTTGTTAAATATTCCCTCGATGCCAATGAAAGCAACCTAAGTTGCTCTGCGAACGTGTCTTCCAGTCTAGAAACTGCTAGACACACACCAGGAGACACACTTTCAACCATCCAAAACAAGGACAACAGTCGAGGTCCAATTTCCAGAAAGGTATCTCATGCCGCTCATCTACCAAATATCTCACACACCACAAACGCAAAATGAGAAGCGTAATTGCTATTATTGCCTGTGTTGTAGCTGAGCACTACAAGGACGAACTGCAAACGTGCATTGCAGACTCAATTACAAAAGCGAATCCACGCATCGTCCTTGGTAGCTGCGTTGCGTATCCTGACAATGCAACTAAGCGTAAAATGATTCCCTAAAAGCAGCATAGATGCATAATGAACATAAGAAGAGGACACACGTGAAATATTGTCGTGGAAGAGATAAAATGCAACACAGCAGCTCTTACCGCAACCAAAGGATTAATTTCCTATTTCCGCCCATGGCACTGATGGTGGCTGCATTAAGTGTCCATGCAAATGCCGAACTCTTGCGTTTGCAATAAATTTCCAAAATGCAACGCACTTTTTAATGATATTCCACCCTAACGGCAGAAATCTACTTTTTGTCAAAAAATGTCCTTCTAACACTCAGTCGACGAGGTTTGTTGGTGTTTTGTTGTCGAGCAGATGCAACTCGAATAGATAATGGAATCTTTCATGCGTAGCTGTCCCTGCCTTTTGTGAGGGGAAAAGTGCGTAAAACGTTTCGGGTTTTGGGTTCTTTTTTGTTTTCATTTTTTTAAGGGATGTTGTCAGGAGACAAAAGATGATGACCGCTTTTGACCTTGTTTATCCGCAGATTGCAAGCAGATTATAACGCGTCCAATTCGACCAAGTATTTGAAATGAAAGATAAATGATTGTTTAATGAAGTTGTTCTGTACGATTACCAGGGCGCATATAGGATTAAGGATGTCGAAAAAAGAGACAAACGAGGAAGTAGAAGGTTCCTGTCATTATCTTCGAAAGAGTAACGTTCCACAAGTTTGTCTGAAGACATTTAAAAAGTATCTATTCTTCAAAGATTTTAGAGCAGAGTTTCAGAAACAAACTTTCTACCAAAGGGTCATCAACAAAGTTGCTGAACATCCTAAGCCCTCTATATGATGGGCAGAGAATGCGCCACATAGAATGGGGTTCAATGAATTTTCTCAAAGGTTTGCAGCAACAATAAAGGATTGTATGAGGCAGTATATAGCAATTATAAACGCACTGTCGAAGCTTGGAATTGAGGCATCGATTGGCGATTTGGTGAACCAGTTACGAACAAACAGGGTCATCAACTCTAAGCTGAGCGATGTCTACGTTCGGAGGTTTGTCAGCATAGGTGCCTTTCAAGGCGGTAGTATCTCTCCGTTTCTTTGGAATCTAGTGCTGAAGGAGCTGCTTCTAATCCTTGAAGGGGAAGGCTGCAGGGCAATTGGATCTCCTACAGAATGCCCTCTCTAAGCTCTCTAAATGAACTTATAATTGCGTGGAGGTAAATCCTCAAAAAACAGAACTAGTCCTCTTAACCAGGAAGTAAAAATGCTTAACTTTGCCCCTCCGAATGTAAATGGTACTCCTTTGGTGTTCTCAAGTACGCCCAAGTACCTAAACCTCATCTTAGATAAGAAACTAAGCTGAAAACCGAACATATTGTTGCAAAAAGGCTCAGCCACATTAGCTATATGTATCTGTAGTCAGACCAAGACTTACTTCATCAGTGATGCTCTCAGGACAACTCTCACAGGGGCTATGGAATGGACACAATGTTCGATCTGGTTCCGCTGGAGATTTACTGCAAGCAGGTGACAGCGAAAACAGCCATTCCCTTAAGAGCCTCCCTTCTGTGGACCAGTCGTCCAATAGGCGACTCATCTGTTTTTTGGAACTAGCTTATCTCAATTGTTTGCTTTCACACTTTACCTATGGCTAGGGCTGTGTAATAAAGTGAATGTCCTAGTCAATCGATTCTGCTAAAAAGTGGGCTTATTTAGCTCAGAGATACAGTTGAGAGTCCCTGAAATAGGCGTGGAATTAAGGGAATGTAAAATGGAGACTGTACTCATAAGCAGCCGCAAGAAAGTCGAGCGTCTGCAAGGTAGACAAGCATACTATAGTGTCAAAGTCTTAAATCAGATTCCTAGAGGTATAGCTTGACCACAGGTTCAACTTTAGAGACTAATGGCCAATATTGTAGAACCAAAGCAACTAATAACAATCCTACTTGCGTCAGTATCAATCAATCCTGATGTATGCAGCCCCCATATAGGAACCAGCTGCAGCCAACAGCACGGGCTTCATGTCTTCTATAAGCGTAAAGTTTTGACAACTTGTCAAGTTAAAGAAGAGACTAAGATGAGGTGTACTAGATTTTTCATATATAAAGAGCGTAGTAGCTCAAACCAAACAGTCTTCAGTCAATAACTTAAATCAAACTTCTTACTACAAACGACTGTAGCACGAACTGTAATAGGGGAGAGGATAGTTTTTTCCCATCCAGTGATTGACTAAATGAAACAGGCAGCTCTGATTTAATACGTCGAAAAACTCATGGTATTCTAGTCCATTGTCTGCCCTCCTTACATAACACTGATTTCAATACCACACCGAGTCCTTAATAAAACTTTATGAGGCCTAAAATAACCCAACTTATCGACCATGAAAACTGACTTGCGTGTCAAACGCGTCAATTTGCATAAATCTCCCAAAAATTTCCTCCAATAAAAACCACAAACACGTTGTGTATCTTTTGAATACATTCCTTAATTTATAAGCCTTGACCCACGCAAGAAATGCCACAATTAGGTAAAACTTTTTTTTTTCCTTAAATACATCAACCCTCCCAGAAATTTATTCGAAAACTGTTTGCCCATGGCTAATTTCCGTTTCTTAATTTCCTTGGGCAAACAATGACGCTGGACTCCCGATGTTGGTGTTGGCTGTTACACCATCGCGCAAAGTATAACTTTCCGCTTTCAACCCACATTTAGCGCATTCAACCCACAAAAACACAAAAATGTTCTATTTCAAGGAACTTACTTTGTTTGTCAACGTAATTAATTTCTTTTTTTCTTATGTATATACCTTGACAAGCATAAAACAAAAAATAAATATATTTTCAAATAGGAAAATATTTCGCCACTTTGGAAAACGAGAAGAGGCAAAGCAATTAATTATGAAAAGTTGTTTTTTTTATTTTGTACATTCTTTCCGAACCTAAATGAAGTCCTTAAGAAAAAGGGATCTCGTAAAAATTGCCAACTGGAACGTAATTGTGATTTTTTTTTTAATTAAACGAAACCATTGACATTTCAAAATCATAGTGACGGCATTAATTGAGTCAATAATGATTTTATGTATGCCGAAAGCCAGAAATAGAAACACAATTTTTGAATCATTAAGAGGGCTTCAAAGGAAATACTTACTTATTTACCTACAACCAACACCAGCTCTTAAAAAAAGTAGGTCCTACAAAATAGCTTCGTCTGGTCTGCTTAAAATACTTTTATGAAGAGTCATTAGGTGTGGTCAGTGCTAAACGAAGTTGTAAGAAGTTTTGAGAAAGCACTTCATCGCAAGGGGTTCATATTATTACGATTGGTGGATATCAGAGACATGCAGCAAATGGCTCGTTAGGTGAGCCGTTCGAAATATTCACTGCTTTTAAGTATTCACACACATTCTTATTCATTCACAGGAAGTATTCTCTGGGCTCACATTTTATTGCCTCTCATAAAATGATGCTGAAGCGAGTTCCAATTCACACTCATTCCAAGAAATGATTATCTATCTACCCTTAGTCCTTACACTTCATTGCCTGGCACTGAATTTTGAAAAAGGCAATGAATGGTTCAAGTGGCCCGTGCTACCGTTTGTGCTTCTTTTCTGTCGCTTTTGTTGCTTGTACTTTCAGTGTTCTGGGTTTTCTACCTACTTTTTATGAAACCATTCAAATGCTAATGAATCATTTGTACATTTCACTGCTTTTGTGAATACACCGATTGAATGAATATTTTGAATGAAATGCATATGAGAAAAGATACCAATGAAACTATCACCAAGCCATGCTACAGCTTAGTGGCAAAAAGGTGATACTGCAGCGAGAAAGGAACAAAGGAAGCTGTATACAACCTCTACTGTCAGCTCGGTTTCTTTTCCTTAAAACTAGAACTAGTACAAAGGAGTCTTAGTTAATATGACAACCACAAAACCAATTAAGCATTGCTCACAGATTGTCTGGAAAGTAAGCCTAATACAAGAGTTTTATAGAAGTCAACAAGAACATGGTGTGGGATCTCCAAGAACTCCTCAGTTCTATCCTCCATACTCTAGTGATCAAAGAAATTAAGGTAGATCATGGCGCTATTAAAGCCATTACTATATTTAGGGGCCTAAGTACTCCACCATGAATGAATGCAGCCACTGTTAGACTCATCCATAAGAACAGACGCATAGCCTCATGGCGAGCCACAGAGAGGCTCACAAATCTTAAAACCTTCGCCAAGATTCTAAGTGTAGCGGCTAATATGCAAAGAAAGGGTTGAGGAACCATTCACAGATGCTTAATAATCGACCTGACCTATGACTACTTAACACCTTACTTCAACGGCAGCTGGACAAAGAAAAGATCCATTTTCAATGATGGGTCAAACTGGTCCAAGCAATCATGAGTTATCATGATCCAAAACCATCATGAACTTTCACATTTCGACCAATGAGAGCTCCGGGTAGTTAGGGACCACAAAGATCTCTTGAGAGCCTTCCCCCTACACTGAGCAGAGACTACTTCATCACTTATTTATGCCCTGTTACAATGCCCCACATGTCACCACATTGCGGTTTTTGTGCTTCAGCTTGAGGGTGGCCACAGTGCAATGATAGTGTGTTTGGTCATTGAATGAGAGTTTTGATGCTCAAGTTACACCCATTCCCTTTCCATTTACAAAGCAATTTAAGCAAAATATGTACTGTGAATTACAAACGAATGCAAAAGTTCTTCCTTCTGCGCCCTGTAGCTCACAGATGTGATGCATCGAGTGCTAAGCTGCAGACATGGAATCCGCTGCCTAGTTGTATGGGTCCGCCTATTGGTCTATGGCCGCTTCACCCAGATACAAGATGGTATCCGTCGGACTCAAGGCTTAAACGAAGCCGTAGTCGTAGGTTGGTATTTAAGCTAATAGCTTCCCCAAACTGCGGATACTATCTCAAATGGAGGCTTTTGTCTGGCAATTCGGCTGGCTTTGGACTTCAGTTCCGCCATTAGTTTAGGTATAACGAATTGATGATCTCGATTCAGGGAAATCGCAATCTAAACCCTTATGAGTAGGATTGATGTTAACTGTCTTCAGTTCTGTACCTAAAGAAGACGATCTACTGGACTTGGATCTGAACTTTATCCCACCTAAACATGAGTAAAAATGAAAAACTGCATAACCTTGATTTGATCAACATCAAAAGTCCCGCTCAGATGATTGTGCCAGCGATTGTGCAGCCATTAATAAACTGGTTTTATAGATCGCACATTAAAAACGCACATCGATGAATTAAATGAAATTCATCCACCAAGCAGATTAACAAACAATTACGAATGCACAGACATAAAAGTATCTTTTAAAACTTAATTACTTCGATTCACTCTGCGGCACCTGCAACTTAATTGTTGCACAACCAACAATGGCACGCGTGCCAGTAACTCGTACATCAGCTTTTAAAGGACAATAACTTTTAAAATTCACCAATTATACATACATATATGTAACGTCTGTGTAAATGCACTTTCAAAAGGAAGGAAATAAATTTTAATTACTGCCAAGCACCGAAACTACGGACTATTATAGTGTATTGCAGCTTAACACGCAATCCAATCCACTTACAAATGCAATTAACCGAATGTGTGAAGGTGTCATATCTTCAGATTTTAATAGCTGCCGCAATAAACACTTCAGATACTCATAAAGCCACGGGTAATGTGCATTCAGCTGAAGGAATCTCAAGCCTCTTCCACCTGAACATATGTATGTTTCCGATGCATACTGGAACGAGTGCCGACAAATCAGGTGTACGTACATAAGTCTACTACCATTTGTGGTAAGTGAGGTAATAGGTGAGTGGCTTCTGTGTCGTCGCGTCGTCGTCGCTCTAACTGGTTCCGTCTACTATCGATCAAACGGTTAATTTGTATTTGTTAACACTTTAATGATTAATGTGCCAGCGTGAGGAGTGTGCGGCAATGACATCCCCCTGGGACGGTATTTAGTGCATAGATACATTTTATTGACCAAATCGGTGCATCAATAGATAGCCATAGCATGAATGAGAAAATGACTCTTAATAGTCGTCTCGGGAATGATGAATGGTCAAATTAGTACTCACTGTTCTACTAATTACTAGTTTTGTACAAACAAGCCATGGACAATGACAAATTTTCATCAATTCACCCAAAGGATTCAGACACAAATGAGCCAGTCAACTTGCGCGTGGGTGTATCTGTTTCTCTTTCCAGTTGCAATTGCAGAATTTGTGGGAGACTCTCGAACTAATTACAGATTGACATGTCAGTCGTTTGTGTGCTCCGTCCTTTGGTGCATTTCATTCATTTGGGGCAATCTCTAAAGAGATCTAATTGCATTGGGACACAGTATGTCAGCTCAATTGAATTGCATAAGAAAACAGATGGCAAATTGTTGCAATCGAGTGGAAAAGAAAAAGTTTCACATCCGTTCCCGATTTTGCTACAAAGTTTTGACTGAAGAAATGAATAAAGTGAGCGTTGTATGTATATACATATGTATACAGCAGATTGAAAATCGAGGTGTTTGCAATGGAGACTCGAAATCAATTTGAGTCACTGTTCGCTGAATGAATCCAGGGGGAAAAATACCTTATGACACGGGGAACTGATAAACTCTTTAAGAAGATATTCCCAAAGAACTTTTAAGAACCAAGGTATAATTTATTTCGATTGTACAAGTTCAAATTGAAGTCTCATCCCTTCCGATGAATTTTTAATTTAGAAGTTGGGCATATATTCACAATGAATTACTCTAACCTGCAAATGTTGAATATTTTCAATCAATTCAAGCGAAATCAATTATTTTTATTTGCTCATGCTCAAGACAACAAAAAGAAAACATACTACATCAAAGAAAATTTCTGAATCATTCATGTGCTTATGGCTTGAGCATATA
Source organism: Chalcosyrphus nemorum (assembly GCA_949716465.1). Classification (NCBI taxonomy): domain Eukaryota; kingdom Metazoa; phylum Arthropoda; class Insecta; order Diptera; family Syrphidae; genus Chalcosyrphus; species Chalcosyrphus nemorum. Next base: position 51,954,220 of record OX454335.1, read on the forward strand.
GACACAGATGTACATAACCTAATATGGTTTCATAATATTCGAAAGTAAAAATAGCTTCTCGAAACGACTGAATTCAAGTAAATAAAGATTTAGAAAAGTATTCCTTACGTCGTCCAATTAAAATGCTTATTTAGGATCAAAAACATGAAGGCAATGATTTTTAAATAAGTTAAAGTTGATTGCGATTTAAATTAATCTAAACTGAAGTTTGAGCTAAAGTCGAAAACATCGTTTTAAACAAAATTTCCCTCAATTGTTAGTATTTTAACGAGAAACACAGTTCTATAACTTGACAACATAGAGCGCAGTCATCCATCAAATGTGGCCTAGAAAACATAAATGTCAAACTAATTCTGACAAGACTAGAAACATCAAAACCACCCGACCGCATTTTCTGGGACTCGAACCTAGTAGTCCAATACATGAACCACTGAACGCAGCCATTGTTACTTAATAAGACAATCATTATCAGAGGAACTCGTGGTAGTTCATCTTAGCTTGTCATGGTACTGGTTACTGATGGTATACTAAAGGAACTTCGCAATAAAACAACAAGAACCAGAGTTCACTTGGCGATTCAAATGAATCAGCTTTTACGAGACTCGAGAAATAGACTGGATAATGTGGACTTCACTTAAATAATAAAATAAACTGGAACAGAAAAATACTCTTACAATGATCTCATGTGCAAGAGAGCAGCGAGGAAAAATGTAGCCTGAGCTATACATCGGCTCAACGCAGTGCCACAATATAAAGTCAAAAATTCAAATTGGCATTTAAAGGAATCCAACATCGGAGTCACTATGAGTTACCAGTCAAAGTCGGTGTACTTCAGGGAAGTTTCCTAAGTTCAGTATATTGAAGTTCTACATATCTGATTGAAGGAAAAGTGACGACCTCAAAGTGCATTGGTTATTCTTTGCTTACGATAGAGATATCATAAGATGACAAGCACTTGATGTATGGATGGATGATTTGGAGGGAGATGGGTGCAGAAATTGTTCAAAAAGGACAGAGTATCCGTGCTGCCCGTTCTCTGATCCACATATGTAGGTTGATTCCAGATATTTTCTTGAATGAAAAAGTGTTTCTGACGTACACGTGCAAGAAGTTAAAAAATCTTGGATCTATGATCAATAGCGAAGCAACTTGTGATGTTTAAATTATCGCGTAAGCTTAGGGTGGATATTATTGGGCACAATGGACCCAAACTGTGGGTCTAAGTGAGCAGTGACACCCATCTACAGTGCTGTGCAAATTAATTGGGACAAACACTTTTTTAAACTTAATTTTAAGTAGATTATGATTTTTAAGTTATTTTTTGAAAATTTTGGTAAATGCTTCACAAATTAATTGTAACTAATATTTCTTTTGGCTTTTCTGAAGGTAGGTCGCATTTTTTGTGGGTTTTAAAAAGGTATATTCGATTTGTCAAAATTGCGTCATTGGAACCTGGACATGGATATCTCTGTGGAGAAGAGGGCAAAAATAATTGCTTTGCATGAGCACACTGGAAAAACCATAAGGCAGATTTCGGATGATGTCGGAGTTGGAAGTTCAAGTGCTTCCAGGATTATTGCATTGCACAAGTCCACAGGTTCGATTGCAACAAGTCGTAAGGGTCATTGCGGCCGAAAACGCAAAACCACGGCTCATGATGACAAAGTATTGATCCGAAACAGCGTGATAAATTCTGGAAAGACAAGTGGCGATCTCCGGAGGGACTTGGCGTCGGCTGGTATACAGGTGGATTCGTCTACTGTTCGACGACGTCTTCTTGAAGTGGGTCGTAAGGCAAGCAGGCGACTAAAGAAGCAAGTTCTAACTGACCCTATGAGGAAAAAAAGACTGCAATGGGCGAGAAAACATAGAAATTGGACTACAGAGGATTGGAAAAAAGTTATTTTTTCGGATGAGAGCCATTTCGAGGTCCAGGGATACAGGGTAAGTGTCGTGAGAAGAAGTGACAATGAAAAACTTCGACCTGGTCATATTGTCCAAGCCCCTAAGCACCCCCCAAAGTTATGTTTTGGGGTTTTTTTCACCTCTGAGGGTCCTGGAAGTTTGAAGCCCATTGAAGGCATGATGAATAGCACCAAACATGCAGATGTTTTGACCCATATGCTCCTGCCTACCAACCTAGGGTGGCGGGAAAACGCCGCTGTCTTCTCTGACCGTAAAATGCTGCTTAGGCTGAAAGGAAGTCTCTACACTGCAGTTGTTCTTTTGGCGATCACAGACGGTTCACAATGTTGAACAATGTGCAAAGCGTGTAAGGGTAAATTAACTTCCACTGAAATAAAGGAGATTTAAGGAAGACTTCATTTAAAATAACGCATCACAAGGAAGACAAAGCACGATCGAGTCAGTTGGTATTGTCATGTTCAATCTCCGCCAAAAGCGGCAACATCGATCAATGTTCCTATACAATGTAAGAACACCAACATTTAATTCGCCTCAGCGACAACGTGATCCAAAACTGAAAATCCTGCCGGTAATTCCTGAGGTGAAACCGGGAAACCCCAAAGGTGGGCCAGTAGGAACACAGTAAACTGGGAGCATTGTGATCCTCCTACTCTGGGGCATAACATCGCCTTAAGAATGAAAAAGACACCGGTCGATTCTTGTGAAACCTATATCCTATTCCTACATACCGTACTCTGACAAAACGGCGATTACCAGCTCTCTCTTTAGTCTAAAATTGCTACAGTTGATTCAAAAATCAATTATTAAACGGTGTCAGGTGACATAATTGGGACAAAAGCATGGTTAAGAGACATACTCTCAACTCGACTGAGTTTTGACTTAGAAGGATATGGTGTCTAGTCTAAGAGCTTATGGTTAGGCTGGGATCTAGGTACTCGGATAAGTGATGACTCTTCATATGTTGAATGTCTTATAAGATTACGCCGAATGATACTGCTCCCATTATCGTTCTTTTACATCTACTTGTATGCAAAGTAGCAAAATAGCCCTATTACAAAACAGCTCGTTTTCTAATACTATTGCATGTATCCCTATTCTATGACCTAAAAACTCCTACCTTCCTTGGTATAAATTTACCTGCTATAAGGTTAATACAGAAATTTCCTTACAAAATGCTTCTAACGAAGCTTCACTGCATATCCACCTATTTTTCTTAATTTCTTAAGCATCCCTTATACATATTGCTTAATGGATTTATAGTACGTGCTTCTCAGAACACTAAAGTTCCATTAAATGTACTCCCTAGAAACATAGTCCTACTTCATACATATTAATGTGAATAGTTCCAGGTACTGTGCTTATTGAAAAGGATGTTTAATAAGGACTTAAGTAAGTCATTCGTAATCAGAACAATCTTCAGCCTTTACAAACATTGTATGGATTGGGAAATTGATTGAGAGGAAAGTGTTACAGGAAGGATAGATGGTATGTATTTGAAGGATGATATTAAATACTCAAGACTTTGGCACATGTGTCACTCAATATTTTTGTCAAAAGAAACTCTACAACTGTATTGGCGATTTAGAAGGATCTGTGCCTACTTGAAACCCGATTTCCGATGGTCATACTATAGTCTGTCTCAAAAAATTGTCAGTACAGGGAAGAAAGGGTGTTTGCCTCTCTGTCTTGTTGCAGTAGCTTAGTATGAATCACTTTTTAAAGCTCTTTTAGGGTTGCCATTTTATACACGACCCATGGCCACAAGTCAGATGGCAGGGTTGCCATCTGATTATTTTAAAACAAAATAATTAGTCGAACAGAATAAAGATGATAGATTTTCTTTGCAATAATGGAACTTTTCTTGATCGCAGTTTCTGTTAATTTAATCAAGCATGCAATACATAACTCCGACAACCGTTTCTTTTTCCTTTCACCCGATTCTAATCAAGGTAAAATCTTAAAAAAAAAAAACCCATCTAGTAGGCAATCTTTTAGGTCATCAATGCCTTGCCCATTTGTGTACATCAATCGGTGGTTAGAATTTTTTTTTTTCTTATATCACTAATTAAATTAACTACGAGCATCTTCTATATGGCTGCCTTCGACATCATGCTGATATCTTGAAGTTGCGCAATCTGCCATAAATGTCCTGCAACTGCGACCAACTTGTGCCTAATTAAATTCATTTGCGCAAGCTGGTCTGAATATGGTTGCCATTCAAGAAATGCTACGTTCACTACAAATGAATACGAGAAAAAATATTTCCAACCCATATAAGTGGATCGATGGATCAGTGGACGGTGCACCGTCTGAGGGTGGTCTCAAACGTGGGACTGTCTATGAATGAAACTGTAATTATTAATTATTACATTGCACATGCCGAGTACCTACGTCAGTCATCCATGAACGAATTGCCATGAGGTAGTCTTCCTATGACATGTATCTACGGAAGCACTTTATTGATCTGTTTATGAGACAATCCAAAACTTAATTTCAGATAAAATATCTAATTTATACTCGTCAGCACATTCTTGTTTGGCGCTCGTTAATAATGCAAATTGAATAAATTTCCACATTAAGCTCTAAGCTTTTGCATAACTTCTTTTCAGCAAATTTATAGAATTGCTCTATTAGCACACTTTTTACTAAAAGGGAGCGTTGTAAGAGCCGTAGACCATAAATCACATTACAAATGGTAATTCTCGAATCCGTTAAGTAAAAATAAATATATATTCTATTTTTATGTTTTATCTGAGGTCTCATTCAATCCGATAGATAAGATTTGCCGAGATTAATATATCACATATGCTAATCACGTACAGCGCTTAAGCCATCTGACACACATTCGGTGGCAGGCAATTTAAGATGAGAGTCTGGGTTCAACAAATGCGTCTAGGGAAATCTACGATTGAGCGAGTACTGGATGTTGAATTGACTCATCACTCTTATTACATCTGCGAATGAATGGGATTTGTGATTAGCGTTTCGAATGAGCTGATTCGCTTTGAAACCACACAAACGTGATAGACACTTCCGTGGAGTTTATGACAGCGAATGTGATTTGACTGATAGAAGTCAGGGGCGCCCCTCGCCAATTTTAAGTGAGTTCTGCAGGGGGACTTGGTGGTGGAAATATTTACCTTAAAATGGGGAAATGAATAATTAAAAAATAAGTATTTTTTTTATGTACTATGCGTGCTACAGATATGGAGTCCATTTATCTCTGGAAGATACTTCAAGATACTGCAAAGTTGCTATGACCTACTTTAAGTCCAACAAAGCTATCGTTAGCACAAAATCAAAAACGTCTTCAATCAGTGGACAATAGAAGCATGAATTTAATCAATGATACGTATCTTGAGGTTAAAATTTGGAATACATCATCCGAAGAAGCTGAATAGATAAATCAAGTAAAACTAATAAATCACATATTTAATATATACAGAGGGAGTATCCCATCTACTTCCGTAGTAGGAGGAGGAATACTCTCAAATGCCTAGGTAAAGCAAATGCAAAACCAGGAAAAATCTGAAATCCTCTTAGAGTCCAACGAACAGGCCAACTAAAGGCGAATAACGCCTCTTTGAGGTCAGCAATGCAAAAGTTAATGAATTCAGTACAAACGTGAGCCTTGGCCATCCTCAGGGCTTTTAATCCTCCTTTTGGTTTTGCTATGCCAATGATGTAACTTTTAATATATCCGCAGCATCCAGTTGCATTCGTTACATGTGAACTACATGGGTGACCCTAAGGTATATCTCATTCCATGGGTAGGAAACAGATATAAGTCCCTTTTTATAAGGAAGACGTTAGACTGGAACCATCTTGAATTTTATCCTTAATTTGCATATGCATCTTGCATCAGGCAGGGATAAACCAACAAATAAAGAGGATATCTTTGACCCGAATTGAGGCTGTGGAATTATGCATCAGTTCTTCCCGAATCAGCATAGTGTTATTAAATTTTACTTACAATCAAGTTATAAAGTCAACAAACATCGAATCAATCGTTCCGGTGTTTTATTGAATTTTTAATACAGCAACAAAGTGTGATTCACTTTAAAACGTGATGCGACAACAGATGGACCAAGACATGGTGTGGGGTGTTTAACAGATGACCACTTGTGGAGCAGGTTTAACAAATTCGTCGCCATTTAGTTGTTATTTAACAAAAAAATACAAATGAATGGAGCTTTGTGCAGAGGTGTGAGGTTTTGTTCCCCATTGCTTTGGGATATTTTCTTGGAGAGGTATTTGTAGATACATACATAGATGTCGTTTCGTTTCGTTGAAAGTAGCTCAATTCCTCCTATCATCTTAAGAAATATGCAAAACGGGCGCAGATGGGGTCTTAGACATAGCCGAACTAAGATAGGCAGACATCTTCGGTCGATTTGACTTTTGGTTTCTCCAAGATGAAAGCTACCAACGATTTTCAATGTATTGTGACGTTACCAGCAAAATCAAATGGGAGCTCACGCACACATTCATAATCAGTAGCAATTTGTATAGGTGCAGCAATATTGTATTATTCTGTACGTTTTGCTGTTGTCAATTGAATGACAGTCTGCTGAAAATGTGGTATGTTAAAGGAATGAAAAGGAACACCATGACCTATTTATAGTTACGTCTTGTTCACACGTTCATTAACATTCATTCACGATATAGGGAATTTCTGTCTTGGGAATTTCTGTCTTGGGAATTTCTGTCTTGGGAAATATGAGCAGGGGTGTGTTCGTTCGTCTATGGTCCGGAATAACCGATTTTTCGGTGTGGAACATAGCTCTCCATATGCCTTACATCTCACAATAGCTGTGTACAAAACTCTTTCGGTCTTCTCCTTGACTCAGCTTCTATGCTCCCGAAGTAACCAATGGCATCCTCATCTTCATCGGCTTTGCACATCTAACAATTTCAAATTGTTCTAAACATCTTGGATTGGTAATAAATGGTGTTCACACGATTGCTACATATCTGACGATTTGGTTGTCAGATGACGATCTGACAATGCTTATCTGACAACGTTGTCAGACTGAAATCGGCTTCAATGGCTGTAAGAAATGCGGGACACATTTTTCATAGTTAAACCTGAGAATATTGTATGACAACCATTTGAACATAACTTTAGTCAATTACCTTCTAAGCTCACAAAAACAGCAATTAGCAAGAGTAATTCTTTACTTAATTTCAACACGGACTCAACCAAGTAAACAGAGACTTTTACTGTGTCAAAATTCTATCTGTCCATTGGGGCATTCTTTTATTTGCATATTTCTTGTAGCCAGTCACGAAGGAGATCACCAGCAATGCCGGCCGTAGGTACTCAAATGGTATGTAATATCCCAGCGGGTAAGTCTTGGGGACTCAATCCAAAAATGCTAAGATGGATGTACCTAGCCATTGTGAGATCAATTATCTCTTATGATACGGTTGCATGGATTAAGAGAACTAGTCTGATCTCAACGAGGGGTCACTCTCAACAGTCAAAAAACTGGTGTGCCTCTGTATCACGGGAGCCATGCGAACGTAACCAGCAGCAGCTATGGAAGTATTCCTAGAACTCACATCGCTCCACCTTGTAGTGCAGCAACGCCCAAAACGGACAATCCTAAGGATGGCAAAAGAAAGCATCGGAAAGGAGAAATGCATTGGTCCAAGAGAATATGATGCGCTTCTCAAAAAAACTTTTACTACTTGCAGTCCCAGAGATGACTGTAAAAGGAAATTTAGTTTTGTGAAAAACTTTTGCATAAAGTTGAGTATGTAACAAAAAGGAGTGAAATATATAGACTCAGCAAGCAGACAATAAAGAGGTCTACTGACGGCTCGAGAATTGAGGAAGGAGCTGGTGCAGTAATGTTTGGGCAAAGGACGAAACATTCAGAACTCATGGGCAAGAGTACCGGCATCTTTTAAGCTGAAATGTGTGCTATAGAGAGGTGCATCTGAATCAATCTGGAAAGAGCAATTCTGTCAGATAGTCAAGCACCCATTAAGGCGCTTGATACCTACATCATTAAATCGAAGCTTGTATGGGAATGCCTACAAAAACTTAATGAACTAGACATGAATGTCAAGGTAACACTCAACTGGATCTCTGGAAAAAACGGGATCAAGGGTAATATAGAAGCGGACGCCTTTACAAGACAAGGAGCCGCAGAATCCTTCACTGAACCATTTAGCGGGCAAGAACCTGGACATACTTCAGGCCTAAGACAAGCTAAGAAACTACTGGGAAGCTACAACCTACAGCTACAATACGACATTGCAAACTGAGGGAGCATCTACGGAAAAGGCATCTGCACATTTTGCAATGAGTTTCAAAGGAATTATAAGCGAAGGGGTGCTCTGACGAGGGTACCAAATTCTCCAAGGTTAGTAGGTGGCACAATAGATCACTAGGTCCATTCCTCCGTGGGTGCGGAAGCACAAGACGAATACTGAATTGATATGCATTGGTCTGAAATGAAGAGGCTATCACATATCCTACTCCTACCAGAGCAAAAATGTTACATGTTGTTACAGCCAATGACTTAAATGCGAAAAATACTTTCTAAATTTAGAACTTAGACGAATTTGTGTGCAATGTTCATTGGATTAACCGACTTACGTAACCTCAGCCACTGTTATCAACAAAATTCCATTGGAAATCACAATGCCAGCTCAAATCATTATGCACATGCACACAATAGCTCAAAAAAGAGATGCATTACCCACCATTGAATTTCCCAGAACATTAATACCAATCCAAAAACTTCAGACATGCATCTCTAAACGCCACATTAAATGCAAACTGCATCGCCTCACTGTCTGCCGATTCATATAAAAAATTTGCATAAAACCCACATTCATTTATCAAAGCAACTTATCAGCGAAACTAAACACAAACAACAACATACATCCACGAGAATGTTTCTAGATAAAACAGCAAAAAAAAGTTCGGAAAAATAACAAAACAAAAAAAAAAATAATATTTATATAAATTTTCTGCTTCACCATCACCATTAGCGCGGAATACGAAATACAAAATACGAAATACGAAATTTGATATCAGGGCGAGGGAGAAAAGTTTCACGATAAAATTTTGTAATTAGTTTGCTTTTCGCCGCGCTTGCGACAGTAATTCGTGTCGAATGTGAATATAATTGATCTGATTAACGATTTTGTATTGGATAAAAGTTAACGCGTGCTAAAATGTCGATTTATGCTCCCCTTCTGGGGTCCGATAACGACGAAGATGAGTGCCCGGTCGATAGCGGAAGACTAAGTCGACGGAATAGCCTGCAAAAGGCCAGAAAAGAATGGCAATACGCGGTGATAAAGCCGAGATGCTTTATGTGGCGATGCGCCAAAAGTGCACCGACTACTCCAATGGAGGAGGTGGGGGAGAAATCTTGGGACTCCAAGCCTGAGTACCTGAGGCCAAGTTCGTATTCGTGTGAAAAAACTTCGTCCACGGGGTAAGTACTGAGTCTAAAAAGTTGCACAATATATTTTCAGGTGCCAGGATCAGTCAATCGAAATTTTATTCTATCTAAGCATTACTTTTGCAGAGAAGTCTCAAAATGTGTCTACCAATTCTGCCTGTCAGTCAGTGTACGGTACCCTTAACCCAAAATATGTATATTTCGCTAATGGAATACGTTTAGTGAGATTCGTGACTCTTAGAAATATCGTCGGCCCATTTTATGTGATTTTATAACCACTTACTTGTAGGGCTTCCGACCTTCTGCCTGAGACACGGCTGCATTCCATCGTCTATGGTCCTGGATACGCAATTTCCAGTTGCGAAGACCAAGTTTCTGGCATCCGCGGAGGTTCGGTCTTCTTCGACGTTTGGAACCTGGGAGCAGTATCAGTGAATCAAAGATCCTCTTGGCATTGTTGTTCTTTCGCTCGATGTACCCGAACAAATGTAGTCGGCATGTGTTGGCTTTTTGGACTCATAGACTTCCCGGTAGTACATTTCCTCCATTGGCTCTCCTCGCATAAGAGACCTTATATCCGAAAAGTACAATATTTTTAGCTCAAATGTGCCCAATAATTGCTCAGCTTTCTTACTTATCATCCAGTACTTGGCACCATAAAGCAGAACTGGCAAGATGAGCCTTCTATATAGCATCCGCCGAGCTAGAAGTTTTGGACCCAGTTGTTTGGCTGCATTATTTCCAACAAGTCCAGTTCCAATTGGTGTCTTACAAATCGATTAGGGCCAAGGCCTAGCCTAGTCTAGAGGATAATGTAGTCAATCTGTTAGAAGATGATCACCAAGTCGTCGCGGGCATCTTCTCTGACCAACTAAGTATATTAAACTCTTTGCGTCTTCCAGATTCTACTAGCATTTTTCAGGTGACACTCATTGTGATTTGGGAAGCATGCCACTTGATTAAAGATTTCCCAATTTGTCGACAGTCAAGCCTGTATCACAACCATTGATAAGGTTTTTAATTTTGGTAGAGAAATGCAGTTTTACTTAAACTTAAACCTCGCATTCACCGGAAGCCCATAGCACAGCAATTTTCAGGGTAATGAAAGTTCTAGTGAGCTGTCCAGACAGGGGTTGACCTTCAACAGTTCTTCAGCGGAGGCATGGCTCATTGATAATAAACTTGAGCTCAACGATCTACTAAGTACATCAACAGCATTTAAGCTAAAATTGTAGTTATTTTTGTTATTCATTGGCCAGTCCTCCAACTTATTTTGTAGGAAATGCAAGGACCCTTTTTTATCATGCATGTATGTATGTCCAATGTTCACCTTCTGTTCAGCACGACAACTGGGAAGACTTGAGTTCTGTAGTTGGCATCCGGTTTCTCAATTATTTGTGTTCATCCTAATATTTCAGAACGTATGAGTGTCACAGTTCCATCGCCAGAATAACAGCCTAATCACACCTTCAAAATTTGGGTAATTTTTAATTGTTTTTAATAAAATTTGTCGTAGTGTGAAAAACCATTAATTTTGTTTTTTGCATCGTATCAACTGTTACGCACGACTCAAATGGTGCCCCCTAATATTCATTCCTTTGTTTCACGTTTAGATAGATTAAGAGTGAATTTGCAAATTTTGTTTACGAATGATATTAGATACATATTTGATAATGGTTATCAGTATATTCTCTATAGGATTCATTATGCGTATCGCGTCAGAAAAAAACAAAAATCAAGGCAGTTCAATGCACTAAGTGCTTTAGAGATATTTCGCAATTTCTAGATAAAGTTTTAGACTAAATGCAAACAAAAATATTTGTATTTAACGCTATCGCAAGGGTAGCTCCCCAGTGCATATTAATATATTGAAAATGAGCTTTGATTTTTTTTTTACGAACCTGCTTATCAGGAGCCAGTTTGAAGGATATACTTGAAGTTACAATTCTCTTGAGACATAGACGCCCTCGGACCAATAACAATTAATGGTTGATCGACATAATTAAATCATTTCCAGCTGCACATGGTTTGCGATACGAATAGTGATTTTAAGTCAAAAGTGTTGCTAAGTAGGATTGAATAACTGAAGTTGTTAGACAATCAGAGGAACAATTATATTGGTATGATAATGAACTATGATTTGAACAGGACTGATCTATTGTCCTGGGATTTTCTTGTCTGCATAATCTTATTTGGTAAACATTTCCCATTTGAGCTCTTTTCGATTTAATGCAGTTCATTATGTAGGGTGACCGGATAAGAATGATAGGAAAAAATAAATAAATATAACAACAACAGTGTAAGATATAAAATTGATTCTGGCTTTATTTTGTTGATACATTCATGCCATTATGTGTGAAATAATACATCGTTCAAATGGGCACCTCGGCTTTGCTGGCAGTGATCCAAGAGGTTTCTCCACTTCTTGATGACTCGGCAAAGTATGAACGGCGTTATTACGACAATAGCGTCACGCATGTTGGCCTCGACTTTGTCCTAAAGTGGATGACTTGTTCGCACATACTAAGGATTTGACCTAGGCCTAGACAAAATAGTCGAATGGTGTTAAGCATGATCGAGGCATCTAATTGATGAACCGTGTCGCCTTGAGATGATCCTGTCACCAAATTTCTCCTACACAGCTGTGAACGTTGCATTGCTTGTATGACATATGTTACCATGGAACCAAAGCTTAGATATATCGATGTTGTCGAGCAATAGAAACTCAGTTGAAATCGCTCTTTACCTGAGACAGTGTCTCCTTCCTCATTTCGAAAAAAAAATAAGGTCCGATGCCGCCGCCATGTCATAAACCGCACCAAACTTTCGATCTTTGTGGATGCATTGATGCTTGGTCGAGCACTTGTGGATTGTGTTTGCTCCAATAACAAGATGATTTTGGACCAAAATTCGGTTCTCCGTCTAACATTTCCAGCGCACTATTAGCGAATTCAAGGCGTTGCTTATGGTCGTTCGGCTTCAATTCTTACGTCAAAACAATCCCACTGCAAGTTGATAATATTAATAATTTTCGCTCGTTTAGCAAACATGAAACTTCGCATAATAAAATGCCAAAACTTACTAAATATTTTGACAGCTAGAAGTTATTAGTAACTTTGACAGCTCTTGCAATATAATCATTGGAAAAAGTGTCATTGCTATCTGGTTACCTCTTAGTTCTTGGTTGCATCTTTACGCTTTCGGTTGGTTTGAGAACAAATCAACTTATGCGCTTGGTAAACTGTGAAATACGAAAGCTTATATCCTCTGGTTGTCTAGGAGGAGTTCTCTTGCTTTGAGTTCTTTACTTCTGCTTAGTACATCAATAAAATCAATCACCTATGTTTAGACGAAATCTTTTTATGTACAATGCAGACACTTTCCGGGCTGATTCATCTGCTGAACTGCTACATAAATATGTCTGTGAAAGAGCCAACCACATAAAAGGTCGCACTCATATTTGATGACCTCAGGTCTGTTGGGTGCCAGGGATGAAATCGCCAAACATAGCAAAACCCTCTCAATCGAGTCTGATAAGATTCTACTTGTGAACTAATACTCAAACTAGATGCTTTTTGGTAGGTTAACATTCACATAGTCATTTCTTCAGAATCTCCAGAGAAATTTGACCTAACCTGAACCAGAAGCACTTAAATGAATTGATGGTTCTGAGTCGTTCGGACTTGAGCATAATCATCGGTGTCCTTACACGTTAGACGTCTGGTCCTCTTTTCTAACCAACTTTTGCAAAAGCTGTAGGAATGAGGAAACTATCCCTTATCTTCTCTCCAACTGCCCTGCCCTATCGTAAAAGAGGAACCTCTACCTGGAGTCCTACTTCTTTGATGACCTTGCTGATCTGACGGCATCTACTCCACTTTTCCAAGAGCTTCTGTTTGTTCTCCTGATAAATTCAACAGTTCAATCCCTTTTCTCTATGTCTACCTCTCTATCTGTTTGCTAATAGCAGCTTGCTACTCTAAGTATGACAGAGGCCACAAATAAAATCCTTAAAACCACCATCATGAACAAGAACCAATGGTCCTAAGCCCAGGGAAGTAGGTGTTCCATAACATGTGCCATACTCCGTTTTGTGACACATCGCCTTCATCGATCTAAGCACTTACGTCCTTTGGTACCAACATAATCAAACCATATAAAGTGAAAAAAAAACCGAAAGGCTTTTAATAACTCGTAAAAACCCCACAGAAGCCTCAGAGTTAGCTTAATGCTGCCAGCACAGCTCGTCCCACATCTGCCGTTAATACCTAAAGATATTGCGTCAACACATTGTCTAAAAATATGCTAAATGTAAGGGATACCCAACCTAACTGCATGTCAAATATTGGTTTTCCTCGTGTCCTTGAGGCTAATGGCTATATATTGCTACTGCAAGACGTTGTCATGTAATCGAAAGCCACTTCAGCATCAAGGACAACCATAAAATTTCCATGCCATTGAGAAGAAATGTTTACAAAATCACCGATTAAGTCGTTAAGAAGATGCATTCAGCCGATTTAACCTTTTGGTCTAGCGGAAATGGAAACATCGATAGAAAATCGGAAGTTGATCTATCTAGATACTCAGTTCATTGAGAGAGTGATAAATCTTTTAGATTTATCGGCGTTACATGACTATCAGGATGTAATCACCGGCAAGTCGCCACCCACACAATTTAAAAGAAAAGCACTCCACTTAAATAGGAATTTCCCCCAAAAATATCCCCCATTGAGTGCGATCCACAAACTCGCGCACACAATCTACTCAAATTCATCTCAAGTGGAGCGATAATGAGTGGGTTTTTTTTGTTGTATTCTGCTTCAACTGTTCTGTGTGTTTGTTTGTTTACATTTTGCCTTGTGTTCTACTCTACGTCTCTCTTGAGTTGGTGTTGTATTCCGCGCACGCGAAGAGCGTCCGCCTTCGGTTTGTTGTGTGTAAAGTGAAACTCTTCAGCCAGCCGACGACCGACAACCGCTAGGCAACTTGTCCAGAAATCACTGCTCAACAGTTAGGTTTCAGCTCGGTTGTGCGACTTGTGTGTCAGCGCTCGTACGTCAAGTGAATTCCGACTCCGAGTATTCGTTCGGTTTTTCTATCTTATCTTGAAACTTTAAATTTAAATCGTTTTGAGGATGCGAATGTATTTCTGATGCAGTAAGTGTGAAATGTATCTACTAGATACAAAAGTGACAAGTGACTAGTGTATTACGATCGCAAATTGGGGGAGTCGCATCGCAGTGTCGCGATGTCACGTGTGTGTTCGAATTGTGAGTTTCACTTATCGCAACCGGAATACGAAATCGTTGCAAATTTTCCGAGAGGAAATCAGTGATAATCGTGCGAGCAAAGTGAAAGAAATCAGAAATTCAAAGTGCAAATTGTCATCGAAGGAAGGTGCACAAAGAGAGAAAGAAAAAAAAAGTGGTGACAGTGATTATTCCGAGTGCCTTACAGTCTACTCCCCCACTTTGCGGTCGTGTCGTCGTGCCTAGGCATACATGTAGGCACCTAGGCAATGAAGACGTAAACAAAGTGGGAACTGGTGTAAACAATTTCACTCCGCGGTTGGATTACGCTCCCTTTACACACAGATACAGTGCATCGGCAGCAGCAGCTTGGTGGATATCTGTACTTACACAAATTTCTGCGCTTCATCAGATTCTCATTTATTGTTCATCATTTTTGCTGGAGATTACTGGTTTTGCTTTTTTTTGTTTTAGTTTATTGTCTTGTATCTCCCTGGGGTCATTACCACGTCGTCGTGCAACCACATGGTATGCAACAGCAGCAGCAGGTTGAGGAAGTACTACTCGCATACAAGTTCATCTGCTGCGGTGGTGCACTGCACGCGTTCAAGTGGCAGAGCGAGATTATGATCATTAGGAAGATTTTTTTAATGAGTTTTTGGCGCGAGGCGATGGGCTACTGTTGAATTGTTTTGTGGCAACAACCATCGGAACTTAAATTACAGCTTTTTGCTCTTTGCTTTTGACTTTTATTCGGACCTAAGGGGGAATGGGGGTTCATTTTATGAGTTTATCTAAAGTACGGGCTTCGTTTACTTGTCGGCCCGAATTTTATGGCGCGAAATTAAATTTCGCGTAAAATTTATTACCAATCTTGAGTGAGATTTTTTTTTTTCTGTGTTTTTTTCAATTTGGTAGTCCAGTTCTTTTTAACTGTAATTTCAAGGTGCGCTGTGTGTTTGATCGTAAAACAGGCGTTAAAACTTCAAGTAGTGCTCGTAGAGATTTCATAACATTGTTAGTAGAGTTAAATTGTTGTTCACTACGTTAGAACAGAAGGCTAGTAGGTATAAGTGGCAAAAACAATAGGCTTAATGGCCATGAATTCTAAGACAGACAGCGGCAGGTGCTCTCTTCCGTGGCAATAATTTTAAAACTACTATTTTGGCATACGATCTCAGTCACACATAGTTGAACGTTTTGGAATTGTTGTTGTTGTTGGATTTGAAATCACAGGAAATCGTTTAGATGTTCATATGTATGTATGTATAGAGATTCTTAATACCTAACTGATTTTAGTAGGTATGCAAGCAGTTGTTGAAACTCGGCGTTTGTAAAAGGCAAGCAAGTTGATGTTTGATTTAAGCAAATGTCTTGAGTGTCGTTCGAACGGAATCTCACTTTAAGCAACTTTAAGCTTAGAAAACAGGGTAAAACTGCCATCACCTGCCCGGCTGATGGTCCACTGTTTTGACTGTTCTTTCGGTTCAAGAGTTTAGTCGTGGATCCAAGTTTCCTCCTCTTCGACAAGGCTTACAAGATATTCTTTCGAATGCGATTTTGATCTAAAAGAAGCAAGCGCCATAACATAACATAACCATGCATTTATCTATTGATTTATGCAAACAAATTCAATTTTAATTAGTATTCGCGAAGAAATCACGAACTGTCAAATTTTATTCACATTCTACGGATGTGAAACGCAATCCGCGTTCATACGACCAAAACATTCGCGAGAGTTTAACCTCACAATTCCCTTTTTTTTTGGTAAATGAGCAAAATGAAATGCGCTGATTGCTGCGAATAGGTGAAAAAGTTGCTTTAAACTAAATGTCAAAATTTGCGAATATTTGCTCGTTCGTATTCGCAGTTCGCTGAGCTATGAATGAACTAAATCTCTGTAAGCAGCGTCGTCCAACTTGATTTGAATTTATGCATATTTATTTATAAAAATACTGACACTTGACTGACAGAAACGTCTAGTCAAAGACAACTGAAAGTGCAAATAGCTGACATTTTTATAGTCATCTGTCAGAGCATACATCATTATAGAATCTATAAGAAAGTTGATGACAAGTAACGCACTCTTCATTCTTAGGCCAAAAACGTTTAAAACTATTCTGGACAGGCAAAATACCTAAATCGAAAGACAAATAGGAAGACGTATATATATCTGAAGGAGCTACATTTTGGTCCTTTGTAGAGTACTTCTCAGAGCTATAAGAGAATGCGATCATTTTGATTGCTCTGCACTGACATTCTTTGCATTCACTCGAAGTCTTTGAAGTCAATGAAGTCATCGAAGTCTTAACGAATATAAAAACATCAATGTAGTCATTGAAGTTAAACAAATGAATTCTAAGGATGACTTTAATGAATGCATTCCGAAATGATTGCATTCCTTTACAGCCCTTGTACCTACTTGTTAATTTATTTTTTCGGTCTTATCGGGAAGAAAGATGGCAGTAGATTAGACTCAAACTCCTCATCGTCACTCATGTCTTATGGAAATGCTAAAGGCATAGCTTAATGGACGCTGATGACCTGGCCAACGTCGTTCCCAAAGAAGTATGGACCGATTATGCCGCCAGTCCAAAATCCACACCTAACAGTGACTTTCTCTGGATCCATGGCAATTTGATGCATCTCGTGTGGATTTTTATTGAAATTGTGGTGAACTTCCAACTGCTTAAAAGTGTCTATGGATTCAACCTTGTCGTCGACCGGGTTCACTTGTAAAGATCTCTCTTACAAAATATACATATGTACGTATAATACAAACTATAAACGAGTACAGCTAACACAACCCACGTCATAAAACGTGTGAAAGAATATCTTCTACTGAGTTAGGATAATTAAGGATAATATCGCGTTGCGCAACTCATAAATTACCCAACAAGTTAGCACTGATTATTATCCGATGTATCTTCGTAATGGATACCTATCAGACTGGTGCTAGAATGTGTATCTTTTATGACACCACCAATATGGTTCCAAATGTGTCAATGACACAACGAACGAACGTTTCGCTTAAAAAAGTAAAAACACTCATAAACGCCCATACAAATAAAATTTGCAGAAAAGTAAACATCGTATCTTATTGATTTTTATCTATATACAATTCCCATGTAAGATTGTAAGGAGCAAACAAAAGATAACGCAAAAATCTGACATGGTCCATTTGGTTTGGTTTGAACAACCAAAAACACAATAAATTTGTAACCATTCTTTCCCTTTTTCGTTTTTTTGTTAAACAAAAACATATTTTCCTTCTTTTATGTTTGCTCGTTCCACGCTGCGAAATTCCAAACAATCCATTCATCACTCACACCTAATGGTGAATCCATTCTGCGAAAAGAAAGAATCTCAGCGAAAAAAATCCTAAGTAAAATAAGATTATGCGTAATCGTTTAAGCTTAAGAAGGCTTTCCATTGTATCTACCAAAGCCAAAGTCAGAAGAGTTACAAGAAAATAAAAAGTGAAACACTGTTGCCCCCCTAAGCAATGCCAAATTGCTTCTAATGAGTGACTATCGCGTTCCTAAAAAGGGGGGAGGAACTGCCAACTGGTGAAATTTCCCAACGAATTTCAGACGAATTAGGTGCGATGAGTTTGGCATGCCAAAGAGGCCAAACAGAGAAAAAGAAATTTAAATTTTTGCTCACACACACAAATATGGTGTAGAGATTCGAAATTAATTCGAATAAAGTAACAAATTGATGAGGCATGCTGAGCTGGTTTTTCGTAGCACGACGACAATGTCCACATGCAACATTTAGTTCCGGTTTTTTCCAAATAAATTTGTCTCGGTATCGGGTCTCCCCTCACGGTTGTTGTGTCATTGCGCTAAATTAAATTGTCACTTTAAATTGTCAAAGTTTTGGCTGTGCTCAGCACTCAGCAGCAACTTGTTGAGTTTGATGTGCGTGGCTGGCTTTGGATGTGTCTGTGAAAATTCCACCCTCGTTAACTGTGATGAGATGTGAAATGGAAGATAAAGAGGGGTTATCTTATGGTGTTTTTTTGGGGGAGAAATGTGTCAGAGTTGTGCGAGTATGTAACGTAGGTTAGTAGCAGCTGAAGTCAGCAACAGATTTGCAAAGTTTTGAGCGAAAAAAAAGAAAGAAGAACTGACAAGCAACGAAAATGCAAATGGGGGGATTCCCTCGAACATAAATTCGCCTTATGCTGGCTGATGGGATGGAAGTAGGTCAGCTGTGGGTGGACAAACATCGGAGTGTTCTTGCCTTTTAGTTTTGTGTAGGTGTGAATGCATGTCCTTCTATGAGTGGCGTAGCGTTTTTTTGTGGTGAGTTTTCTCTGCCACAGTTTTCGAGGGTTAAAACCACAGAGCACATATAAAAAATACCTACTCTTACACCAGCAGTGATCTCATTGTGCAGCGGTAAGAAATTATCTTCAAATCTGACATCATTTGATCTAAAAAATGTCCTGTATTACCTTGTGGGACCTGGGTCATCTTTTTTACATAAGCGCAATCGTGTACAATTTCTGGCAATATGTTCTTCCCAACTTTTTCCCATTTTGCCGTGCCTCCATCTCGACTGTTCTCCTCTGACCGCCGGGTATTTTGCCATCCTGGCAGATTCTGCTTTGAAAATTCTGTTGCCTATATCCAGTTCAATAATACTCCCTAGATCCAGGAAATCGTCTTCTCTCTCTACCGGGTGTCCAGCAATGCATATTTGAGCTGATGAGGTTATAACAAGGTTGATAACTTTAGTTTTTGTCGTATAAATTTCCAGCTCGACGATGCCTGCTTCCTTTTCCACATCAGTTGCCGTTTGGTGGAGACTCATACTCGTAGTTCTATAAGTACGTCGTCAGCGTAGTCAATACGTTTCAGTCCACAAAGCTGCATGAAGCACATCGCCATCACCAAAAGGAATAGTATTGGTGAAAGAATGCAACCTTGTCTTGCCCCACTGTGGATCTCGAATTCCTCTGACAACCTTCCTTTGTGCAGGACAAAACATGTGGACCGATCATATTATGTAGCCTTGATAATTACTATTATTTTATTTGGGAAACTTCTCCTGCGTTAGGCACGTCAAATAAACTCCCTGTTGACACCCAAAATCTATGAACAGCAGGTGAAGTGAAGATCGATATTCAAAGCACTGCTCTATGATGATCCGCAGGGTGTTGATGTGGTCGACACAGGAAGTTCCAGAGCGGAAACCTGTTCGCCATCCAGTGTGTCTTGTTGATTCGCTCCAGGATTATTTTAGCTATTGTCCTAGCCTAGCTCCAGTTTTTGCACTTTATTAAATTTCCTTTCATAGGAAGCCTGACGATCGTCCCCTTCTTCCACTCGTCAGAAAAGCTCAGTTTACCAAGCTCTTTCAATTAGAGGGAACAGTAGCTCAGCCCCGATGTTGTTGGCATTGCTCGCAGCTCATCTTTTTGTTGGTGTCTTGGTAAATTTCGGGCAACTTCTTGTAAGCAACTTGCACTGAATGTCTGACCAGTTTTAAGCCAGGTGATGGCGACCATAAAAACCCAAACTTATCCCATAGTACATAGATCCTCTATTTTCAAACTTATCCAAAAATTATCAAGCAAAACGAACGCTAGCCTCTTTTTGCTGTCCATTCAAAATTGTTGGTTCCATCAAGCTGACTTTTTTGAATATTTCAGGATTTAAAGTTCGTGACACAACCATGGCATTCAAGCTCAATTCATCCGCTATCATCCTCTGTGTTATACTGGTATCTTCGACAATTTGAGCCTTCACCAAAGCCAGATTTGCCTCACAAAATTCGTCCTCCACAAAAAAAATAGTGAGTGTGGAAACTTCGAAACCGGAATATTTGAGAATGACAACACTTACTTCTTCCTGTTTCTCGTCTCCCTTTTTACCTATTGTTCTAAAATTTGGAAATGAACATTTTTAGATTTTGGGCTACTTTTTTTTACCTGCCTTCACATTGAATTCTCCTCTATGGCCTTTCCTTCACCCAATCAGTGGCTTAAACCACCAGGACTTTGTTTTTGTGATTCCTAGAGTCTCATCCATCTCAGTCAATGCAACTTCGTCCATAGAACTGTCTGAGTTGCATACTTAAATAAAATTACCTTTTAGCTTAGAAACAAAACGCAACTTTATAGCACAACTTGTATAAACGAATGGCTATTTGCTGTACTTTCTACGAGTGGTGATTTGAAGACAAGGTCTTGTCATACACAGGACCACCCCAAGGACAGCTTTTCTGTCTTGTTTTCGATTTAATGAAATTCAGCAAGTGCTGCTAAGTCGTGTTATAAACCAGCTTAGTTCTTTGATTTTCACCCAAACGGTCCCGTCGATTTATTAAAAAATATTGTACACGACAACTTTGTCGGCAAAGTTTTTCATTCTTGCGCTGATGTTTCTCAATTCCTTCGGTCTCGGGGGGCAATCAAGACTTGAACGAAAATCGAAAAAATTTCATTCTTTGCAGAATCAGATTCGTTAAGTCATGCACCAATATGATGTGACCTTCAAAAAGTGACCCCTATAACAAACAAAGTATAAAAGGAAATTTCCCTCAACAAGTGATGTAAATTGCAATCCAATTACCAAAAGCACAAGCAAGAGGAAATCTAATTTAGTACAAAGTGAAAAAAAAAAGGAAAAGAAAAAAAAAATTATAATAACCTGTGAAAATGTTAAAAATTCAAATGCTGGAGCAGATTGTCACCAGCGATAATGTGGATAACGACGACAAGGATAATGCCAGTAATAAATCTACATCATCCTCACCTTTACACCAGCAGCAACAGCAACAGCAGCACCATCCCCATCAGCAGCATCAGGCTGTACACCGTCAGGCGTCCGGGAGTGTAAAATCCGCAAGTCAAGGATCATCTCCAGCTGGGTATGTGTGTCCTTTAATTAATATTTCCCCCAACCCCCAAGTTGCCCATAGAAATTTAAAAACCAACTTTGATGATAGATGAGATTTGAAATTATAACTTTTAGCGAAGCGATAATGACCATCACCAGCGGTTGGAGAAATAGCGCTCAAGTTTGAGATACTTTTTTTTTCTATGTGTCAGAGTCGGTGCATGTTGCGAGACATTAGCAAGTTCTGTTTTCTAATTGAACGCCAATCAATGGAGGAAAGTGAAGCAAAGTGCTAACGTTCGATAATTACACCTTCTAGTTGGCCAGAGAGCCATTAAATGGAAAGTGTTCAAGTACGTGCAACTGGTTGACTGGTGTTTTCTCCCAGTTAGGTGCGGTGTTAGAGTTAGGTACTTAATGGCCGATTTGGAATTTAAATGAAAGTGATTTGTCGAAGAATTTCACGTCGAAATCTAGGTCAAAGTTGAAGCACTTGTGCGAGTAGATACATGAGGATTTTTTTGAACAATGGAACCACAAAAAGAACAAAGAAAGAGATTTTGTTTCATCTTTTGCATATTTCATGCGATAAATCACATCAAAACAGAGAGCGAGAAGTTGCACAGAGAGAAAGGAACTGTGTCAATCCACACGAAAACCAAGTTCAAAGTTGTCGTCGTTGAGAATGGGTCTCGTCGCAGAATACACTACAATCTAATGGCTCTGGCATATTCATAGAGGCAATAATTTATTCAAAAGGCAAACTGTTACAGCCACTCTGGATATTAGGTAAGGGGGCATTACTCCACTGGAGCTCTGTTGGCTGTTGGCTATTGTGGATGAATGTGGGGCAAATATTTTGTCAACCGGTTTTTCGGTTTTCGGACAGAGACGCCACTCGAGACATGGGATTATGAAATTTAATAACGAGCACTACGATCGATATTTTGTTCGTTTATTTTGGCTCCCAATTTTTTGTTCGTCTTTGGGAATCTCTCTAAATGAATTGTGTTGTTTGTACTAATTAAAGTGTTTTATATGCTAATTGGGTTGCTTGAGTTTAAATGGTGTGTTTTATCGGCAAACCGCTTAAAGGGCCTAAACAGAGTCTGGGAACCGCCGCCGCCGCCGCTGGTTGTTGCACAGTCACAGTTTATTGTAATGTAACATCTGTGTTTGAACTTCTATTGGCTTTGTAAGATTGTGTGTACTTTTCGGAATTTATTATTCAAGGGATGTACAAACATTTGCGTTCCACAAGATGGAGTAATATTGAACTAATTGGGCAACCTTCTATTTCACTGAAATATGCAAACAAAATTTATGTACTGAGAATGGGAAAATGTTTGTCGCTTGTTAGATAGAAATGTTTGGGAATTCAATTGGATTAGAGATGTTATAAGTTGAGACTGTGGTACAAGCTATCACGTCGTGATGTGACTCTGAAATAGCTCAATTGTGACTGTGTTCATCAGAGCTGGAAGTGACACATCTCATAATGGCAGGCATTCTTATAAGCTGTAATGTCAATGCATACACGTACACAAGACCCTGAAGTGTTGAGCGCTTAGGTTAGCGCAGCTTCTAATCTAGGCTTTACTGCAGGCCTAGGAATAGAGGTGCTCTTCTAGAATCAGCTTAATGTTAGTGACTATTAAAAGCGAAAAACAGAATTGTTTAGGGATTTTCTCTAGTCTCCAGAATAATGCCAAAAGTTAGAGGACTCATACATAGGAAGCTTAGACGGATTTAGGATGCAAAGCGCCTGAATGCACCAATACACAATGATACAGAGCCAGAGAGGAGGCTCTTCAGAAAAACTGCCCAGAGGGAAACTTTTTGCCACTAGCGGGACATCAAAGATTCCGAAAATATTCCTGCAATTACGAGCAAGTACTACTGGAGGGCAGAAAATGTAAAGCTGCTTAAAATTCCTTAAATAAGCAGTGCCCCGATCCAGAAGTGAAGGATGCTAGTCTGTCTAAACACTAAAACGCAATCAGCAAGAGATGAATGTAAAAAATTCTTCAACTAGCGGTGCCGAAGACTCCACACGATAGGTATTGGAAGAGTGGTTTTAGCATGGCTTTTATCGCATCGATCTCGCCCTCGATATCAGAGATCTCTTCGTCAATCACATCGTTCGTAAGACCCTCAACTAGAAGGTCCCACCAGCGCTTTATCCTGTTCGTTGCCATGACGGTGTTCAGCTTCCGTTGGTTCCGCTGCATATGGGCGATATCCTCTAGCATTTGGTAGTGCCCTCATGATGATTTATGGACCACGATGCCGTGGCTTTCTTGTATCACCTGTGGCCGCACGCTCGTTGTGGATCAAAATGCGGTTTCCTGCTATTACTACGTTGGCTGCTGACGCCCAGAGTCGAATATTGCAATCTGGTGAGCTTGATGTTCGCCAAGGCCATGCTTCGTCCCATTTCGTCGGCTTCCACCCGCGTGCGTCTTCTCTCCCACCTCCATCACCCAAAATGCTCCTTGACGTATATGCAAATAGCAGACTGTTGGAAGTCATTACGGCTAGTATTTGGTGTACGGCCTACAAAGGCAAGAACGTACCTGGTCCCACCCGTCCAATTTGTGATCCAGGTGCACGGTGTCGAAGAAGAGAGGGACTATGTTGTGAAGTTTCCCCTCTGACCTGCCACCTTTTTTCTTTGTATAGCCTCTTGTGAAGCCTCTCATCTTCGGGAACCAAAATGTCTTCTTTATCCTCTTCTGCTTCTTCACGTCAGCGAGGTCCCCCACATCATCGTGACATATGTAGCTTGAGGAACTTCCATCATATAGCTTTGGGGATTATCCACCTCTCTGCTTCTTCTTACGAAAGAGACGGTTCCCTTGGACGATATAGTCCTTTTGCAATTGTTTTTTGGCAATATAAAAGGAACCTAGAGTTTTGTGTCGTACACGAAGGGCAATGGCTTTTGAAAAGCTTCCTCATGATAGTAATATTCTTGGAGATGTGTCACAGGAGTTATGACCGTGAAATAACGTTGATCGTAGTCACGGATTCGAATCTGGAACCCATGAGCTGCAGCTGTAGTCCAATGCACTATCTACTGAGTCACGGCATCTCAAAAGCCTATTGGCGGTAAATTGAAATTCAGGTCTGCATTATTAACTGGAAGTCTGACATGATTGGAAAAGACTGTCTTTGATAAATCTGCGACTAAATCTGTTGCTACAAGCCGTGGAGACCTTGGGCAAAGATTAAGAAGGCTAGAATAATGAGTGCTCTTGTTGCCAGAGGGTGTCAACGGCTCACTTAGACTATTGTGTGCCCAAAACTCTAATGGGAAGCTAAACTTGTTTGACCGCTTAACTAAGCCACTCAGATATGTACATAAATAAATCTCAGGAGATTGCTTAGCTCTATTTTTCCTAGAGCATCCAGCTCTGAGAGCAATTGGCGCTCTAGAATGTCTTTTCTTTTAACCACCAGTGCTGGACCACACAGAAGGCGACGATTGGATTCTATTGCCTCTTCGTCTTCCACTACTTCCACAGAAGTCTCAAAGCATAGCATCCAGGAACGTATAACTGTTTCCCATGAAAGGACCTACGATTTCATGGCGTAGGGCAGGGAGAGCTTTTTTTTGGCGATAATATCCTTAAAACAATAGTATAAGATTCTTCTTGCTGTTCTTACTTTACTTATGTCATGTATCCCCTTGTGGGTTCGGGGCCCCTACAACGCCATCGTATGCGATTTCTGGAAATGTGCCTCAGCCCTCACCAAATCTTTCGCAGAGCTTCCTTTTGGACTGTTCTGCGCCATGTACTCCTATGAAATGAGAATTTGAAAAAAGGATAATTACAAAGCTATTTGGAACACGATGTCAAAGACTTGGTTATAGTTACACTTACGCATATACTACTCTCTTCGACTGTGCAAAAGTATTCACCAAACCAACTGTAAAGCATTCTATACGTCAAACACCTCAGATCGTATGCAAATTATGTACGTTTCATCACATACAAAGTTCATCTGGAGTCATGATCTCTTCAATCTTGATGATTTGGATTTCCTTGTCCCTATCACACTTGATGACATTAAGTCGCACTTAAGTAAACAGCTTTATAGAAGTAATTAAGACGAAGGCACACAACTTTTACAACATAATAAAATTTCAAATTGCCTTCCAAATGGGCCTAGCCTTGCATTGAGTAGTCCGGTTGTCAGAAGAAGAAGATGATCCCAAGATGAGGAGAGTAATTAAATTTCATGTTCATCGGCGACCGGCCCGTTTATAAAGACTAGAATCTCTCTGAAATAACTCACTTAACACCCACTGCAAGTCATAAAAGTCACAGCAGTTTGACGTCTCCTAGAGCTAGATGACAATTTCATCAATCTACCATCATTACTACTGACTTGGTGCACCGGCACCGGCACCCGCCGTCGTCGGTCGTTTCGTTAGTTGTCTATCCAGTGAGGACAGCTTACAAGTTAATTTAATTCCTTAGACTTTTTCAGTTTCAGCACAGTACTCTATCCACGGAACAGCACCTACAGTTCGCTTCAATGAAGGAAATAAATGCACACACACAAAATACGGGGAAAAAAAAAATCTCTTCAGACTGGGTTCTTAGACTCATGGTGACATTAAGTGGTGGTGTTAGGTAATAGCTTACCTGACAAGTTTTTCGTTTTTTTTTTTTTTTGTCATATAAATTTTCTTTTATAGTTTTTTGTATTTTTTTTTAAATAAATTTTATGCTCCATGGAGCGCGAATAATGGCAACAGCGTCGGCAGAGACGGTGACATTAAAGATTTCAAGCAAAAAAATAAAACTGAAGTTGAGCTGCCTCTTGGGTACCCGAAAACAATTCGAGTGTTCTACACGCAGTGCTGGTAAATTCCGCAAAAGTATCTCACTACTTTGTGTCGTATTACAACGTTTTTCCGTATTTACATCCAGGGTAAGCTCGGTGTGAATGAAAATCGCGGGAAGGTGCGCCGGATTACATTCATAATTCAAGTGTTATTGTTGCTATTATTTTAATGTTGCGTACTATTATGGTAAGGCACTTAGTCGGCGCATTGTCGCTTGAATGGATGGCGTGTAAAACTGCAGAGAGCTTGTAAAACTCACACCGGATAGTGTCGTGTGTTTATTAGGTAGTTGGTTGTACAACAATTTATTTTTAATTTCTTGCCAGTGTTTATGATAAAATTACGAAAAAGAAAAGCTTGTTTTGATTTTATGATTTTCTTACATAATTTTGTCGTAAAAACATTAATAAAATCCAGTGCTTATAAATTAGATATCTCCTTTCATCAGTTAACTAAAAGTTGAAGACGGGGAAGGTGAGGCTAAGATTACTAGATTGTAGACCGTTAAGCGGGCTCTTAACTCGGCATGACAAATATTTTACATTAAGTGTTTGTGTTTTATTGGTAAACAGAAAGGACAACGCACTCCAATCATACGCCAGCGTTGCCGGATTGAGGGTATTTCCCCCAGAGTTTTACACTTGTACACTACCTTTTTCCAAAAGCACAATCTGGGGTTTTTTTTCCGAAAAAATATGCCAAATCTGAGGTTTTTACGATTTTTCTGAGAAGAAATATTTTCAGCACCTGGGAACGCTGCTATGCTGACTGACTAAGCCTTAGAGCATATTCTTTGTTCTTTAGCTGCAATATTTTGATTTTTTTTTCCTCCTCAATTCTTCTGGTGTCATCAGTTGAAATCGATCATCCCTAGAGCCTCTATATCCATGAGGAATTGCTTATTGGCCTGAATTGGGATGCAAAGAGTACTATTGAGCTGACAACTCTACAGAGTCTCTGTTATTTAGACTATGTCCTTACCAGAGACCTGAAGCAAGTCGTTCGTGTTGTAAGCTACTCGAAATATTCCCTGCTTTTTAAGTATTCACACGCATTCGTATTCATTCACAAAAAAGTATTCGCTTGGCTCGCATTCTATTGCCTCTCATAAAATGAATCTGAACCGAGCTCCCATTCACATTCATTCAAAGAAATGATTATCTATCCTCAAATTTCGTTGCCTAGAAGCAATTTAGAATAAGGCAATGAATGTTTTGAGTGGCTTATGCGATATTCGATTTATGTATGTATTTGCAGTGCTTTGTTTATGCTTCAGTGTTCTGGGCTTTCCACCTGATTTTTTTGAAGCTATTCGAAGACTCGTGAATTATTGGTACATTTCACTGCTTTTGTGAATACTCTGATTGCATGAATACTTTGAATGTGAGCCTACTACTCACTCAAGGATTTATGAACACCAGCATCATGAGGATTCGTTTTAATTTCGTTTCGCAAAGTGAACTTCGTTATAATTTCGTAGATGATTGCTTGCTTGCTTTCTGTGTGCATAAGCCTGTGAAAGGCTCGTTTATTAGCGAATGATTCAGAATTGGATATTAATAGTTTCATGAAGTTCTTTGGTGTGCAGAAGCTAGATCTTTCATTAACTAGATTACAAGCTTCCGCCAGATCCGGTAGGTCTTGAATTTTTCATCTTGCATTTGTCCTTCCCCATCTCTTGTTGGAACCAAAAATCGATTACGTCTATTGTGGATCGTGCTTTGCGGAATTGGTATTGTTGATTCGAGAGACAATGACGAAGACTAGTCCTCCATTTTACTGTAACAGCTCTGAAGATTACAGCTAAGACAATGCTTTTGACTAGCATCACCTTTAGAAGAATGCAGGCTTACGCCTTATGACTCCTTTAAGAGCAATCTTTGTGTCACTTCGTTTAGTCCTAGACGTTTTTATCTCCAATTTTCCTTGGCGTTCTGCGTTGTGTGCTTCGAAATGGCTTAGTTTAAAAAATACCACGAACAACTGTCATATTTCATGGCAAAGCGTTTCACCTCCCATTCGACATTCAGATATGCCATTCAGCTCTAAGTTGTTCATCTCGTAGAAGAGAAAGAACATGCACAACACGTCTAGTTCCGCGATATTGTTGTTATTGTCAAACAAAATGGTTAAGTCAAAACTGTTATTCATGAACACATTCTTCTTTAGAGAACATGTCGGCTAAGTATTCTTTTGACAGCAGTTCAAATTGTTGCTAAAACAACTTCGCTTAAGTTCCTCGTAAGAACCCCTCTGCCCACCCAATCGAACAGTCTTTTTAATGTTCAATTTGAACTCGACCTTATTTCCATCAAACGACTGAGTTGCTCTTGACATTCTGTCTATCTGAAATTAATTGCTCTGAAGCACAAAAATAACATTTATCATCGACTGTACCTATGTATAACGAACGAATCAACCGCAGATACATTCGTGAAAAAAATATCCATCATTGAATCTTCAAAGGTGAGTTAACTCTTAACTCACACAACACCTGATCGGTAATTAACCGGTCGGAAGCTTTTATGACATGCTAACTGAGACCATAAAACAAATGCTCGCATTTTAACAAATGAAACACGCCAACTCGAACCATTTGGAGAGGTGTGGATTTTGTCTCGAGAAATTCCTTTTCACCCAAAACGACTTTGTGTGTCTCTCTCTCCAATCTCGAAGGGGCAGCAGTTCCAACAGTCAGTCGTTTGTTAAATTAATGATCATGAATTAATTTGAGAAACCATTGACTGGCGAATCGATTTATAGTGTAACACAGCACTTGTTTAGATTAGAGCAGATAAGAATGAATTAGATACAAGCCCAGTCATTGCTTAGTCTGCGACCAACTCTATCTTGATTGCAATTCCGATTTCGAATGGCACTTTTTTTTTTTTTTTTAAATGTCTCATGCGTTTGTCTAATGGTCGGTCTCGCTGGACGCAAACGGGTTTCTCCAACTGACCATTGATCTGCAGCGCAGAACTTTGTGGACCGGACCGCAATTATTATACTAATTGGATTTATGGACAGTTTTTTTTTCTCCTCCTGTTTGTACTGGCTCTTAAATGTTGGTTAGTTCTTTTTGTATTTCCGGTTTTGTGTCAAATTACTGTCATGGGTTGTCAAATCGTATGGCACCTTCTTGACAGAGTTTTTATTGCACCAACACCACTGTGTGTGTTGTTAGCTTTTAGACCCCACTGTTGATGTGTGTCTAGCATGCGTGCTAATATAATCCCTTCCATGAGCATAAAAGGGAATTTTAATTTTCAGAAAATTGAAATAAAACGAGTCCTTCTTTTGCCACCACGCTGAACAGGATAACCAGCCCTTGAATGTGTATTTAACCCAGTCCGCGGCAGGAGAAGAAATTTCATCCAAGGAACGTGCTTTCTGGCGAAATTTTAAACTTAACATCTAAGGCATTTAATTTTCAAGTCACCAGGACATGACAGTGAGGGAAAGGGATTTTATTTAGCATATGGCAAAGAGGATATGATGGCAAAGTGCTTAAGTGAATGCACATCCGAATATTGTATGACAGAATGGAAAATGGAGCTTTTATGCAAGAGGGCATGTTACCAAGGACATGGCAAAAAAAAAAGGGGTGAAATGCAATGGTAGTCGAAATTGTGTATTTGCATTTCGCAGTAATCCCTCACAAAAGTATAATTTTTTGAAAGGAGTACAAAGGATGAGTGCAGACATAATGCACACCCATACCTTCTAAGCTTGGCGTTCTTTAGAATTGTATCCTTGAACCCATTTGACTTGTGTAAGAAGACAGGATAGGGGATACATTTTTCAACTTTGGGCTTGCATCGTAAAAGATTCAAGCGACAACATGATAAGTACTGTACTGTCCTTCTTCGCGTTTCGATCTCGCGAATCGAGGAATCATGCTTATTCAGCAATTCTATTCAATTCCCGCGGCGTATTTCATGTCTAGAACACGCAGACTTTTCACAGCTGTAAAACAATATTTACCTTCCAATCCACTTTAGATTGGCCCACATTCCATAGAATACACGATCACAATAAATCGATTACTAAATAACTTAATTGTTAACGATTTTCTCATAAATCGTTCCACTGAAGATGTTCGTGCGATTTCTATTTATATGGCATGAACCACTAGCGTGAGTTTGCTGACCGCTAGTAAACTTTCCGTGACTGCAATTTTCAACGTCTCTGTAGCACGTTCTAGTTTTCGTTGGCAAATTGACATTTGATTTGTACTTGGAAAACTTGTCATGTACAAAGTTGCAAATTAGTGTTCGATTAAAGTAGTTGAACTGTTAGATCTTACAGCATTGGCATTCAACAAACGTCAGAGCGGTATTGTACAACGTGAAAGAAAGTTAGTGAGTCTAAATTCATCTAAATTCTACACAAAACGCATTCGAAAAGACACATGCTTTTTGAAAGTTCAAAAATGCGCTCAGATATTCTCTATGATTATGACAACATTTTGTGACTTGATCCAAAGAAAATTTCCCGCTGATATAGAGAATTGCTCAGAATAAATAAAGGCATACCTTATACTATTACCGTTATGCTTTCATAATAGGTGCGTTCGCGTACTTTTTGCACTAAAATTCGTAGATTATCAAATTTCAAAGAGTTGGGGTAAAATTCTCTCAGAGTACTAAAATTATGACAAAGCTAAGGAACGGGTTACACAAGAAAAAGTTGAAAATACACTGATTTGACAGTTTTCACAAACCAGCCCAAAAATTTGTAGATTCTGAGATTCAAAGGCCTTTTCTACTGCGACGTTGCTGTGCATTTTAGTCCCTGTAACCAATGTCGACGTCTTTTGACGCGTCTCCCCAGGACGTACTTGATGTGAGCAATTGTTCCTTTTTCTTTTTCTTTTTTTTTGACAGATTATGACATTTGCTTAAGGTCATTATGGGCAACTAGAGCAGTTGAAAGAAATTGAGAAGACTTTTCGACTATGGGTGCCTCTATAAGCCCAGCGTCAATTCGGTAAATCTTCGTTGACTTTTGCAAACATCTACAACCATAGAAGAAATGTCAAAATATCGCTCAAATTTTTAATCTGACAGATAGTTATGGAAGCAATCATCAGCAATGTTGATTCTGGTTGAGGTTCTTAAAGAGTTGTCTTCGTTTAGAGAGTCTATTGGTTAGACCCGTCTCCATCTTCCGTCTTTTGAATACCAAATTGTCTGGCATTTGCAAAATCTTTGTCTTCATAGACTCAGGTTGAGTCTGTTCCGCTTGGGATATAAAGATTCCCTTGCGTGTAGCATTTTTCTCCATTTGTTGATGTAACTGAGGCAACGTAGTTGACAGGTCTTGGCTTCTTAAACTACTACACATCTTGGTTCAGTTCAATTCGGTATAGTCTGGTCCTACAGTAGCCCTTTTCGATATGGGAGCCAATATCCAAGAAGAAGAAGAATTGTTCGCTAAGCTTTTTTAGTTCTTGTCCAGCATTCGGTGTCTGTGTCATAGAGCAGAATTAGTACTGCCCAAATAGGAGCTTTTAACCCAATCGTTTTGCCAGAACAAGAAGCGCCATTTGTCGACAACAGATAGTAGTCCAACACAATATCGAAGAAGTGGCATGAGGTCACATGTTTTAAAGAATTCAAAAGAGGTGTTTCCATCGCGGGTTTTCTGTAACATATCCGATCTGACTGTTAGCCGAATAGGGATTTTACCTGGTAGAGTCGATAAAAAGTTTCTGATTTTCGATGTTTAGCAGTGGGGCTTGTCGATGCTTCTGTCTAAAGACACAGCATTGACAATTTTGAATTTAGGATATATAGAGCTGAACCTCCAGTTGTCGGTTGCGATTCCCTCAAATCTTACGTCTGTAG
The DNA here is from genome assembly GCA_949716465.1 of Chalcosyrphus nemorum. Classification (NCBI taxonomy): domain Eukaryota; kingdom Metazoa; phylum Arthropoda; class Insecta; order Diptera; family Syrphidae; genus Chalcosyrphus; species Chalcosyrphus nemorum. The sequence continues at coordinate 51,986,380 of OX454335.1, forward strand.
ATGTCTCTGCGTGATGTCTGCCTTGTTGGTTTCTTCAATTGCTCCAGAAAACTATGCATTGTTGAATTCTTCTTCGTGCGACGAAAAAAGTCTCAAGGTGATAGTTTCCATAGAAAAGTATGAAAATCCATAATGCGCTTAAGTCACTTCCTTCTGTCAAAAGGGGGTTTTGTAATTAACGCCTCAATGTTAATTTGAACAGCACTTACTAATCCATGTTATTCAAGCAAACATGGTCTTACATTAAGTTTACTTAAAATTTATCCCAAACTTTATCAAAACTCCACCCAGCAGAAAACTTTCTAAATCTTCCCCTCGAGCCAGAGGATTTCCTCTGTCAAAACTAAAAACTAGGTCACGAAATAGAAGTAAAAACAATAGCAAACTTCCCCGGGATGTTTACTGGAACAAGAATAGCATTTAGCTCTCCTTATAGCATGTAACACTTCAAGGCAACACAATGTCGCACTTAGAGGAGTGCGAGATATCTTCCCTACACATCCAGATGTGCTTTGATATAAAAATACAAAGAACTTTTTAAGTGAATTCTCTATTTAGTATGCACCACAAGTCCGTAGCACACATAGCGAAGGCCTTATAAATTTAATAATTTAAATGACAAAACGGCGCACTCTTTGCGGTGCATGCTCCTATTTGGGAGCAAAGACTTGAACAGTGCCAGTGCCAGTTTTGTCATTTGTTTTACCAGACCCAGTGGGTTAGTCATTCATGCCCCACGGAGGAGTACTTCCATTTTCATTAGATACGCCGCCGCCAGAGCTGCAATTGGAGTTGTACATTGAAATGCATATTTGGGCACTTCAAATTTGAATACCATTCCGAGTGACACTCTTGTTGACTGCGGTGGTGCTGATGGTGGTGGCGTTTCCAAATCTGGTTTCAAACGCATAAACACACACCATCTATTGCCACAAGACGAAAATACAATCTAATTAAGAAAAAGATCCACGTCCGCCGAAAGTCCATAAAAAGGTGACACAGACAAGAATCCAAAACGATACATTCCCTGCAGCGCTGACTGACACTGGATAGTGGTTCGCCAGCGTACAATGGTGCGTATAGCGTGTTGCAACCGTTTTTTTTCTTCCAAATGGATACTACTTGATCTGACTGATGACGGATGTTGTGTGTTGTGTGTGGCACACGCTCGTCGTGTCAGTAAAGATTAAGAGGTCAACGATAAAACGATTTTCATGCCCAATTCCAAAGAAACACTTAAATAGCTTCAAGGGTCATTGAACTTGATTTGACAGCTAACTTTTTCGACTAACAACACACACACACACACAGTTCCAAAGAAAGGAGTTGGCCGAATTTCGGGTGTCGAGTTAGTGCTTCACCGTGACCATATCTGGCCATAACAATCGACTAACGACATTTAATCGTTTGACACATGAATGACTTAATCTGCCATCCTACACGCTGATTTGGAGCGTCAGCGTGAAATTAAAGCGAAGGCTTAACGTGGGGAGAACAACATGAAGATCTACCATTTTCTCTAATTTGGTACTGTTGTGCTTACTGTGGACAAACAATTGAAAATGAAAGTATTAACGGGAACTGACCCAAGTCCGAGTTAATTGTATAATTGGAGAGTGTGGTAATGAAGCGAATGACACTGATTGAAATGTTCTTGTAATGGAGGAAGAAAGTTGATTAATTGTTGTTCTCTGTAATTTTGATAATGTTCTTAACGCTGATTTCATTTTCTCCAATTTCCTCAACAAAGTGGGAAAATTTTAGAGAAATCCAAAAGGCCTACCTTCCATCCCACAGTTTTCAATAATTAGGAGGAGATAGCTATTAAACAGCAGAACATACATATATGAGACTATTTATCTTGGAATAAGTAGGGCCTTGTTTTCTGATGTCTCTCTTTCTGTACATTAGTGTACATTGTCTGAAAAGGTGCAAAGTTATGGAAATGAGGGGCTTATTACGGCATAGGAGTTCGAAGAAAGACATAGAGATATAATTACTGAACAAAACTTTAAGGTCTAAGACTATGAAACTCCTAACGAATTATAAGCAATAGATGTTTGCTGGATTCCTGTCGAACTTCAAGAAAACCTGCTAAACTTCTCACAACTGAATTAAGCCCCAACCATAATTGCATTAAGAGTACGATAGCTAATGTCATGATTCTCCGCGTGCGCTGTCAAAATCTAAGCTCACCCACGATTGCATTGGAGAAACGTGGCCGTACGTCATCTTCATTTTTTCGTGGCTCTCATACGATGAAGTCACCCTCAGCTCTACGTTCTGTAGTCCGAATGTACGAATGATTGCTGTCTACGTATGGAACCAAGACTGAAGGCAAACTTGACGAAACTGTGTGAAAAGGTGTTATGGGTGCCATGTACACATTAAAAAAATAAAAATAAATAAATATTAGGCCGTAAGCAGCCCATAGAGGGCCAAGACCTAGCTTCTCACAACTGTACATGTTGTGCGTGGTATACATTTCTGCATGTACAGAAGGGACCTACAGTTTTATGCCGTATCCGAAGGGCAGAGGGGTTTTGAGAAGCTTTCTCATGACAATTATACTCTTGAATGTTTGTCAGACACTCGGAAGAGGTGAGGCCGTGAAAAAACTTTTGATGGTATTTTTCTGGATTCGAACTTGGAATCCCTTGCGCAGTAGTCCAACGCACTAACCACTGAGCCACGGCACCCACCCATGTACACATTATGTGTACCTATTCCCTTGACTACTATAGTTATGCCTGGTATCTGTAGAGATCTCTTGTAATAAAATCGGACATTTATTGCATGAAACATTTTTTGTCTGACGTAGTGGTTATCCTGGTTTCGGGGAAATTTCTCCCAGTCCTCAGTGAAAGACCCAACTTCGCACTGCAGCTAGTGGGTAACTGAGTCGTAAGCAAAGGACTGGGAGTGAACCCTTCAAAGACGGAAGTTGATTTCCCACCTTCAGATCCCAAAATATCGGCGGCGTTGAGCTAACTATCTTGAGCCAGATACCTGGGTGTTATTTTAGATTCCAAACTAACTGGATGGAAAATATTTCTGAACGCATCCAAAAAGCAATCTTAACTCTACTCCTGCAAGAAGGCTTTCAGCAACATATGGGGCTTTAAACCAACTGTGGTATGTATACCGGATATACACGGCAGTTGTAGGACCTATTCTCACATATGATTCAAAAGGACTTGAGAAGCAATATCAGCTTTCAAACCTCAGCAAAATCCAGAGGGTAATGGAAACCATGTTTAGTTTCATTCCGCTTGACATTTATTGCAGTAATATGGCAGCCAAAACTACTATAAGATTGAGGGAAGGCCGATTGTGATCATCGAGACTTAACGGCCAACGCCTCCATTCTGTCCCGATGGGAGGTTACCAGTGGATTGACGGAAACTGATCAAATGAGCCCAATGCTAACATTCGAAAGGAGATTCGATACAAGAATTCCTGACAGACTTTACTGGAAAACTGGAGAACCAAGAAGAAAGCAGTTGAAATTTTATACCGACTTCTTTTAAAATGGTACAAAAATCGGAGTTTATTGTGAAGCCCTAGAGAAAACCGCTTCTTTAGATTAAACGACGACTTCTTTGAATCCGAAGTCAGAGCCATTGTACAATGTACAGGCTTCTAAAGTTATACGAAAGAGTAATACTGTAATTAAGACTCTGGACTCTGCTATAATTAGGTCACTCAATCACTTTTAAACAACATATCCAGTTCCAATACGGTCTCAGTTGGGTACCAAGGAATGGGAAAGAGTCGACGCTGCATATATCGAAAGTCCTTCCTTTTCCTTCTCAAACACCATGGATACGGCATAAAACTGTAGGTCCCTTCTGTATGTGTAGAAAAATATTTTTTTTTTTTTTTTTTTTTTTAAAAGGTTTTTATTATTAAAAATTATGAAAGACTAACAGCTAGGGAAAAACGTTTAAAACTAGCTTAAATAACTTATCTATCTTATTATAACTTACTGGCCCTATTCGAGCGCTCTAAGCTAAACTTAATGCTTATTCTATGTCTTTCGACCTAATCTAATTGTAGAAATGTATACTACACACAACATGTACCGCTGTGAGAAGCCCTCTATGGGCTGCTTACGGCCTGATATTTATCAGTTCCTTAAGGAAAAAGTTAGAAGATGAAGCCAACAGACGCTGTGTTGCTCTGGATGCATTCATAACGGCCAGGGCGCTATGGCAGGCCTTTAGCAAGAAGAGATTATCAATTCTGGTCAAACTCAGTCGTTATAACGCACTGATCGTTCCTGGCGTAATTACCAGCCATTGGCCTTCACGCGAAGCGACTCGCTGTGCTGCATAATGACTATTGCAGGGACGAAGAAGAAATCGAATCTATTTGCCATCTGCTGTGTATCTGCCTGCCTTATCCATCAGAAGAAAGAGAACTCTTGGTAGTCATTTCTTCTCAGAGCTGATGGACTTAGGCGAAGCACGTTGAGCTGATGGACCTCCTGAGATTCATATTATTTGGGTGGTTCTAACAGCGCCAACAGCGCTGAAAGAAAGTCTTCTTTACAGCGTTTCCAGGGTTAAATGATTGGGCATAATGGACCCGACTTGTTGGTCTAAGGAGCAGTGACTCTTGACACCCTTCTAGTTGTTACAACAAACAAGACATCTTACTCCAAATTGTGTATGTATGTGCAACTTTTAACAAAAAACAAACAAACAAACTTCTTGTTCTCAGATTAGTTACACTAAGTCAAATGAATTCAATAAAATCTTGTGTACAAGGTGCCCCCAGAAAGGTCACTCTAACGAATATTCCTTATCAACATTTCGGATGTTGTTCAAAAAAAAAACTTGAATGTGAATCTAAAAATGTTATTTCAAATTCTGCTTTCCCTGCAGCATTTTGTCACTCTGCGTCTCTTAACAGTAGAATCACAAAGTTGATAAAAAAAAACAAACAAAATCTCTGAAATTCAATAATGAAATCTATAATTTAATTTCCGTTGCCTGCTGCCCACCCAAGTGCTAAGACAATAGACGGTTTGTCGCCTTATCGGAACTCTTTACTTTCAACAGCTGATATCAGTTAACAAGATTGAAAATAAAACGAATCACAAACCAATAAAATCGAACTGATCCATTAAAAGTCAACTCTGCTGTGCACTATTTCGTAGGTTTTTGTTATTTTTTTTTAGTCCCACTGTTTCTTCGGCGATAAGAGTTTTTTAAGTCGTGATCCACGATAGAGCGAGCGTAAATTAATCTTCACTCATAAAAGATAGATTAGAAAGAGATACATGTATCTGTATACTTATACTGACCTGTCCGAAAACTTGAACTATGTTTATTGCGAAGGCAACGTTAACTTTTTATTTGTATCTCAACTGAACCACTAACAGTAGCAAATGAAATGAAAACGTTTCCATTGAATTCACCCGAGGGATGGGTCAGCTAAATTGCCATGTCCACCCCCAGAACGCCATGGGGTCTGCTGGTACGCGTTGTGTTTGCTTTGTGTGCTTGCACCCCCTCTTCACTGTCTGCTACTGTGTTGTGTGTTATGTGTTGCGGCAGTCTATTATTATTGTGCTTCAAATGGTTAACCGGAATATTTATGCGCCCGACTGTGGTCGTTGTCTTCCGACAACGATTGCGCTGCGCTCTAGTTTTTTGCGGCAGCAGAAATAATGAAACTGCAAAGAGCGCAATCGACCTAGTGGCATAGAATTGCCAGCTCTGCAAAAATTGGGGGCCGGTGTGTTTGTTCAGTTTTCGTTCATAAATCACGTTCCACATTCAACGGTCTTGCATGCCAATGCGCACTTTTCCCCCACTGTCGCTGTTTGCAAAAAAAATATAGAGCCACTTACTGACGACTATAGTGTTGTGGTGGCTGAGTCTGTCGATCCGCATACACACACCGGTCGTTTGATTCGGTTTATTATTCAGTTCAGTGGAATGAGTGGGTGATTCTGTATCTACGGTGAGGAGGGCGATCAAATTCCACCTACTCCAACACTGTGCAGCTGTGTAATTCAAACAATTTGTGCACCCCCTCCCTTTGGCAAGAAATATACTGTTTGCAGCTTGTTAACTGCAACTGCATGCGGCAGCTTTTCCCCATTTAGCTTTAAATAAATAAAAATAAGTAAAAAAGAATCCAAAGGCCACACAGAGGGCTCAGGTGGAGAGTCGAATTCCTTATGCCGGTATCCGATTATTATTTGCGGAAGAGCGGTTTCGGAAATTGCAACATTGTTGTTGTCAGGTCGTTTAGCGATTTCCAAAAAAATTCGCTTTATAAATTTATAACGTAAATTGGAGGTTTTTAAAGCACAAATTTTTCACGCTTCATTTGTAGTCACTCATAACCAAAGTATTGGAGGGGACGCTTGAATGACTATTGAGGTTTGCTCCTAAGTACGAGTATTTATAATTAAAAGGTTAATTTTTGGAATTCATGCAATCAGTTCAGACATCCCTGACTTAAGCTTCCATACATTCGTTTTTTGTATTATTACTATGGAAAGAAGTACCTACTCTAGGGTGACTAGATAAGAACGATAGGAAGAAAGATTTAAATAGAACAACAACGGTGTGAGATATTAAATTGGTTCTGTCTTTACTTTGAAGATACATTCATGCCATTATGTCTGGAATAGCACAACATTCAAATGACCGCCTCGGCTTCGCTGGCAGTGGTTCAAGCGATGATTCGACTTTGGTCCAATATGTACGACGTTATTCCGGCAAGAGGGTCTCAAATGTTGGCCTTCAGCTAATAGAAAGGGATTGACTTGTTAGCGTAGACTAAGAACTTACCGTAGCTTTAGAGAAAATAATCGAGCAGTGTCACGTCACATGATCACTGCAGTCAGTTGGTGAACCGTCGCCTTCTTCTTTACAACTTCGAGTGATGTATGGCATGTAGCGCTGTCTTATTGTAGCCACTGCTCGGATATGTCGTTGTTGTCGAGCACTGGCCACAGCAGCTCGATTAACATCACTCTATGCCTAAGACCATTGAAAATAATAGTGTCTCTCGCCTCATTTGGAAAGAAATTAGGTCCGGTGATGCCGCCAAGTAACAAGCAATCAATCATTGGGGATGCAGTGATGTTGGTCCAGCACTTGTGGATTGTGTTCACTCCAATAACGCCAGAGCCTCTGAGCCAAAAATTAGCCTCGTCCGAGAAGATGTTTTTTTTTTGCCAAAACCTGGATCTTAAGGCCCACGGTGTTGTCTATGCTCTTCCAGCTTGAATTCTTTTGTCACCAAGTTCAAGTCCCGAATTGGAGGCTCTGGTGACGTGCCTCAGTTAAGTCGAGTCTTCCTAGTTACTGGTCGCTACAGCGGCTATGTTTTCATAATTACGCACCAATCCTTGTCTGGTTAGTGTCCTAAGATAGACTTTTCCACTGAAGCTATCATGACGACCGACCTTGCGCACTCCTCGTATCTGCCCAATTTTTGTACAATCGACTTATGACTGAACTACAAGCTTGATTGACCAACTGGAAGTTCCTGCAAAAAATGGAATCTAAAAGTCCATTTAGGACATCTTACAAAAGCATGATTGATGTTAAACACGACAAAGAAGGTAGAAATGATGGAAGAGGTGACAACCAACTCAAACTTGATCTTGAATCTAACGTTGAGACTAAACGTCTAACTAATTAGTAAAGCTACGTTAAAGTGGCAGCCAATACATATATGATAAAACCCAATGATATGCACTGTTGGGAGAAGCAAGGTCTTGTGTCCTAGGTTAGGTTATGTTAGATCAGGACTACTTTGCAAGAATCCGAATACACATAGACCAAAGGGAGTTTCATTGTGATATCACATCTTGAAGAAACGGAGAAGTCACCTGTTACTCAGGAACCTTACTTAGCTCAGGACGGTTCTGCAGATTAAATCTGGATGAAGTATAATGACTGACTCAATCAAGCCTATCTGTCAACGCACCGTGAAGGTAGAATGTGCAAAGACTTATTGGAGTGACTGATTCAATTGACTGAAAAACCGTTAAGGTAAAGGGTGCGTAAGAGTATTAGAGTGACGAAACCAGCCCCAATCTTGTTGGTCTAAGTGAGCAGGGATTCCTCGGTCGCAACCATAAAAAACGTTAGCTCACTTATGTACTTTTTATTTTAACTAGGAGGACGTCTACACGCAGGGTCATTGATTTAGGAGCTATCACTGTGGAATTTTCTTAATTTTATGTTTAGAGAGAGTTCAGGTGAATATCTGGGGAATATGATGGGAGGGGCAGGGCTTTCCAGCGAGGTTCTAACGGGTTTGGCAACGTGAGGGCCAGCCATACTGTAAAATCACTTTTTGGTGGGTCTCTTATATTGTGCCCTTTTAGCGCGCAGGGCTCAGCTCAAACGCATCAATTCAAGCCGATATCGTTCTCCACTGATGGTTTGGCACATACCCTGATCGAGCAATGCCTCCAATTCATCGCCTTTGACGGATTTTGGCCTCCCCACACGGACAGTCGACAACATCGAAATCACCGTGTTTGAAGCGACACAACCAATCACTGCACCTTGTTTCACTTAGAGCAGCATCTCCGTAAGCTTTTTTGAGCTCTAGATGCTGTTCAACTGCCGTTTTCTTCGAATGAAAGGAAATCAATATTTCGACAATTATTATTTGGCACAAAATCAGACATTTTCCCACAATCAAACGTCAAAACAAAATCAAACGGTTTGTTTGACATATGTCGGTTGTTTTGACATAAGTTCATGACGCTTAGATTATGTCAAAATCGATCGGCACTTACTGCTGGTGCCATCTATTGGGTACCCACTTATTGCATGGCTTCATAATTATGTTTTGAAATATCTGAAACGACAATTTTTATTATCCCAATTGGTGATACATAAATATCAGAGTCCTCGTCGCATCTGAGACTTATTTAAGACCGCATCGAGCAAATTTAATAATGATAATTAAAAACAGCTCGGCATTCCATGCCATTCCAGCCTTTGAAGACGACGACGACGACACGATCCGGAGACATAAAATGGAATCTGCTTATTAATCTCATTTACCCAGATACGTTCTGTTTTGAGTTTTGTTTTTTATTATTTTCTTGGGGAAAAGCAACGAATTTTTGTTTCTTTTTTTTTAATCATGACCCCGAACGCATTATGCACTACATCTGGCAACTGGCATGGCCTACAAATATACGGTCCATGGCACATTAAGTACCAAAAATATCTCTTTCATTCGCTGCTCTGATTCAACTCATATAACAAAATTTATCGCGCCGAATGGGAAATGCAACCGAAATATATATTTATGTACATTTTTACAACTTTGCATTGAACAAAATCGAAGGAGGAGCAGGAGGAGGAGAAGAGAGACCATTAGAAACTCCAAATGGCTCCAACTTTGTGTTTAACTTTGTAGTAATTGCGAGCACTTAAGTGTACTTCCCCTTATTCGACATCTCGACGGGCGGACGGTTGGTTTTGTGGATCTTTGTTGGTTGTCAGTGAAGTGGATTGACCTAGAAAATGTATTTATATACTTCTTTCCGTGTGTACCCCATGGTCTTGTGGTGTAGCATTCAATGGTTTTCTTCAGAGACCATTAATTGCGACAAGTGTGTTGTATGGAATTATGAAGCGACAAGGGCTTCAAGTGGGTGGGATTGGCAAAATCTTTTCATGTGAACAAATAGTTCAATTGTTACTGAGAGTGGAGTGTGTTGTAGGAATTTGTTAAACAAATTGAGCGGCGTACTTATGCTAATAAAGTGCTTTTTTTTGTCTTCTCTTTTCAGGTATGTATCAGCAGAACAGGTTTTTTGTGAACACTTACACCACGAGTAAGCCTTTTTTCTCTCGAATCAATAGACAAACAAATGTCAGATCCGACTTCCATCAAAGCGCATCTTGTGCTATCTAAATGGCAATATTTTGTGTCAACAAATTAACAAACAGTTACAATCTTTTACAAATGCAAATTTTGCAGTCACATAACTTACAAATTTTATTTAACCCAATTTATTAGTGATGTCTTTCAAAACCATGAAAGGGCTCATTTTACATTCTTTTTCTTCACAGATGTGAAATCATAAACATTTTCATTTCTAAATCGAATTCGGCTGGCTCAAAGTGAAATTATTGTTTTCACATTCAATTATTGCAATTTTGTTTTGTGCTCGCCAAGAAAAAAAGAAACAAAATGTAAATAAGTTTCAAATTCGCCAGAGAAAATAAATCAAAGAAAAAAAAAATATTGAAATCAAAATTGATTGATTGGTCCCGTCACAATTGGTTGACCGGAAACTAATCAATTGAATTCAATCCGAGATTGACAAAAGCCGCCATTGAATAACAACGAAACGACATCAAATATCAAGATTTATTAAGGGTTTCTTTGAAAGAGCACAGTAGGGAATCAAGTCAATTTGATGTTATTTATACAATCAAGGAGAATTACTTTGAATTTGACATTTTAAAAGAAGTAAGTAGGATGTAATACAGAAAACCCAATTAGTGTTATGGGAAAGTGAAAACAATCTGTAACTGTAATTGGCATAGTCATTTGACATTTCAATTCAAATTGAATAACAAAATGTAAATATGGAATAAAGGACAGGGCTACACCTACGTACTGTCATCTGGATGGTGCAGGGTTGTAGGTGGTCTTATTTTGAGTATACTAAAATTAGCTAAAATACGGGACTAAGAAAAGTTTTTGTTTTGCGGATTCTTAAGTGTGTTGTGGATAAGTTTTGGGTTCAGTTTTGAGTCGCGGTTTGGCGTCGTTCGTAACTGCCTGGCCTTTAAAAGTTCTGTATGTGAGAAAAGGTGGACAGACTTGCGATTAAAATCCATCTGGTGCAGGAACTAAAGCCTTGGCACCATGGCTTACGTCAGAGTTTTATGGATTCTGCTCCTCAGCAGCTCCGGGATAGGTTAGGTTAGATTGGAGTGGCTGCCTGCATTGAGATGCAGTTCTCCACAGGCACACTTAGATCCATTGTGATGCCACCTATAGAGGTCACGATAAACAGGGTTACAATATTAAAAAGGCTGAAAACTACAACTGCACAAATAAGACTATTTAAACGCATGGAGCAGGACACACACAAAGGAGGAGCTGAAACTGACAACCCTATGATAGGCAGGCATATCTATCTATAAGGTCATCAAAGAAATAAGTGGAAGTGTCGTTTTGATGACAGAGCGGGACAGTTACAGAGGAGATCTAGTCCGGCCGTCCATGTAGTCTTGGTGGTTAAAGTAAAGAACGCATGTGCAGCTCATATGCCTAGCTTTATGTAAGTGTTATGAGCATTTTACATTTTTGCACGTAAAGGTGGGATCTCTTCTATCCTGGCGTCATAGACCAACTAAAGGGGACCTAATAACTACCAAGTACAATAGTGGTAAGAGTACGCATCCTTGATGTACTCCACTTTATACTTTAAAATCCTCCGACAGCCAACTATTGTGTAAAACGTTACACTTCCTACCCTCATAGTCTTCTTGATAATAGTTTTGAGTTTTCCTGTGATAGCTCTCCTTTCCGAGTAGTTCGTGCTTGTCACAGAGATAGACTATGTGGATTTAGATATGAGCCGTACTGAAGCTTTGATGATCTTGCAAAGCTTTGATGATCTTATATGTATACCGTCTGACACTATGATACCGAGGATTCAGCTGCGGCGGAACTATGAGGTCGAGTTGGGTATTTATGGAAGACGACAACACAGGACTGCAATACTCATTGGGCGAGCATGCTTCTGTCCTCTGCAAGCATGCCTCTGGTTGCGAGCTACACCTTTAAGAATAGGTGAAAAGGTCGTCGATCTGTGCCTCTAGTGATAGTTAATCTACGCTTGAGGTCTTGTTTAACCCTTTAACCACTTTCAAATTAGTTGGTGAATGCAAGACCCTTAAGCTACGTCGCAAAATCTAATTTATTGACGATGTCTGTTAGTAGCCAGGTAAATCACACTGTTTTGATGGGAAATAAGATATTCGACGAGAGTGTTAGACAAGGCTCAGAGGGAAATTTCTAAACCCCAAACCTGCATTGGGTCATCAACCGTTAGGTATTCCATTGATGATTGGTTTTCTCATAAACATTACTCTCCTGGATGTAGGCTGACTAAACGGACACTCGGCGGCATTCTTGCTCTCTCTCAGCAGCAAAGACTGCAGATCTCTTCAAAAGGATATAACGTCAAATAACTAAACTCATGTAATTGGAAGCAACTTTAAAAGTAGTCAAGCCAAATAGACACACATAAAGACGCAAACTGCGTCAGATAAGGATCAAAGAGCTCGGTTCAATGATTTAAATTGGAAAAGAGCTACCAACATCAGACAGACAGTCATTCAATGCTTTGATACGATGCATAATCCATCGCTAGAGTTACATTGCATCAACCACAGCATCCAACTGTGGATAAATAGACTTCATCTAACACTGACATTTTGTCTAGTACTTAGTCATATTGCCCATGCGATTTTCTCGCGCTTGTTTGAGGTAAAATGCCAGTAACCTTGTCCATATACCAGTGATCTTTACACTGCGTTTACTTCAAGTTAAACTCAAATAAAGAATGCACTCAGTAAATAAGTTTGCCAATGACTCAAATGAGATGTGGATTTTATCTCACGAATCGCTGTTTAGAGTCTTGAACCCATTAATCTCAGATTCAATGACCTTGATATTAGCTTGTATGAATTGCAGCGATAAATCCTCACAACATAGGGAAGAGGACCACGTCTCCAACCATCGGAAGTACTCCGATTTCTTCTGCAACTTAAGCCCTTTGTTTATGCATAATTAGTAGGTTAGGTACGTGTACGACTAGCGCACGAAACTCGTCGCACATAAATCACTTCCAGCGCCACGGAATACCTACTAGGTTAATGAAGTTTAAAGAAATATTCACCTTGTTGTTGTTTACTTAAAACTGATTGATAGTGTGCGTGCTGTATTCACGTTCCCATCACAGTATTTGAGTAACATTTTCGTTCTATATTGTTATCTAACAAAAATCTGGTTTAGTTCACGTGACAATGACCCCTCATTGTTTTGCGATTTAAGGTCAGCCGAAAAACTAAGAAAACATCTCACACTCTTGAGTCACTTGTGAGGTAGGTACTTAAATTTGAAACGCACTCATACTGTGAGGAAAGAACCTGTGAATGAGACCTGTTTCACAGTTGCCTCGGTCACTGATTATTATTTGATTTCTTGTGGGCATACCATAAGCGCCAAAGGCCTCATTGGCACCCAAAACAGCATAACGATTAGCGCTCAAGTACAAATAAGCCGAGGCTCTTCCAATTTCAATTGCACAAGTGAGCGAGTACGACGAGCAGTATTCAATTCAATAATTGGCCTTCGGTATTCGGCTGAGTTTGGAAATGGTATACCCAGACAACTCGTCTAGGAGCCATTGCAAAACTCTAGGCCTTTGTGTTGCATTAGGACGCAACCAAACACAATATTGCCATTCATCTTTCCATAACCGAGAAGCAGCCAGCCAACAAGCGATTTTTATATAATTTTCATTTCTCCTCGTGTAATTAAATTAATCAAAAGTATAAAAAAAATAGTGAGCGCATTGCACGGCTCGCTGGATGGAGATCAACAAAGCAAAGTTTTGTTGCGCGCTCCCCCCGACTTCATTGAGCGTAAAAATTTCACAAAAATGCTCGTGAAAATCGCATAATGGCCACCACTTTTGCTGCCGCCACGCCGCCAGCCAAAACTTGAGTACCTTATCTGTATTTGTGGATCGATAAAATGCTAACAAAAATAAATACCGCTGAGATCTGAGCGTTTTGTTACTTTGTGTGCTTGTTGTATCTATTGTGTTGTTGCACGTGTGCAGCGTTTTGTTTTGCTTACCGCACTTTCATTTCAGTTCGATTTGGATTATTATCTTAACCAAACCGGAGCGCTAATTAAATTAGATATGATAGAGATAAGGAGTGCGCACTCTGATTTCATTTATGGATTTATTTGCGTTAGAGGTGGCGGCAATTAGGCTTATTTTTTTCGCCTCCTTTTATTAAGTTGTTTTGGAGTTAAAAATCGAAGGCTTATGGAAGCAGTACACAGAGGTTTGAGTGGCGTATTTGCATAGAGTTACGTGGAGATGTAGGCAGTAGCAAGACGAAAGATACGTAAGCATGTTGGGCAATTGTTCATGTGTAGGCGCTCCAGTGAGGAAGTGCTTACATTGAAAGCATTCACCTAGAATCTGAGCATGATACGAGCAAAGGTAGGACAATCACATAGGTAAGAAGTGTTCCGCAGTGTCGTCTCACAGATAGATGTTTCGCTGAAGCTCTTAGATACATTCACACATTCCCAAATTAAGTCCCTATTATGTATGTACACTAAAGGTCCATTTACTGCTCAGTGACTTGCAAGTACGAACAAGCGAATATTCGCAGATTTTGACATTTCATTCACCATTCACCTAATCACTCTCCCCACTAGACGTCAGTTAGATATTACTTCGTGGGGCTGGCTATCAGTTTATGCTCTACTTGCCTCTTAGGCCCTTTTTAATATGTACTTTGGCGCAGCTCAATCTTATTATTATGACGGGACAGATTTTCAACCAATCGTCCCCTGAGCTCCGGGGTTCGTAGATTCACTATCCTACTTGTAAAGTGTCTTCACTGGAACATAACGTGCTCGGGGTATTCCTCTTCTTGTGGTCATTCTATGAAAAAGGGCGAGCCCAAATTTGGGAAGTTAATTTCGATAGCCACCATGTCCAGGCAGGTATCGTGCCTTCCTTTTGTCCAGGTTTAATTGGTGAGTATCAGCTTGTGGGTCCCAACAGACTTGCTAGACTGCTGTGGAAGTGTCCCTTTCTTCCTTCCTTACTGGTATCTTGTCTGGTCGTGTTAAGCCTAACATCCCATCCCAGCTATAACAAAGGCGGTTTCGTCCGGAAATTGTTCGAAAACCGCAAATTGTTCTGACTAGGCAAAGCCTTCAAGCAGACGGAAGTTGCTTCCTTATTTCCTTCGTGGAGAGTACCGCAAAGTGGAGCAATATGGAAAAGGATGGAACTTACCACTCTGTACAGCAAAAGCGTCTCTCTTGTGTTTTCAAATAGAACATACATACCTCCATCGCAAATCAGAAACTTAATTCCAAATAAAGTTTGCAGAAAAACCTTTTAAGATCTTTTGAAGGTTCTAATGAACAGATACCCATGTCATTGACAGACCAAGTTTCGAAGAATATTCTAATCGAAAGCTTTGTTTGATGGCGATTATTGTTTCTCCATAAAAAGGAACAATATGATGCAATCCCATATTTAAAATCAATAAATATGTTGCTCCTTTACTCGGATTTTTTTTATACAAAACTTTAGAACATCAATTGTGCCCGCAAGTATACAAATCAGACACCGGGGACTCCTATTCACTGATATGCACTCCATCAATTGATTTTTATCTCGATTTTCAACTTTGAATTTCAATTCCTTTACATCCATACCGCCGCCGCCGCCGCTGACACACTCAATCATCTTTTTTTTTTTCGCAATCAATTAGTTATCCCTGGGGCTATGAATAAAACATTTCATTCACTCACACACACACATACACGAAGCAATCTCACACAAAATAAACGGCCACTTGAAGTGAGTTCCATTGCTTTGCTGTTGCGTCTCTCGGTTGTTTCCAATTTGAATGCCAAAGTACCTACAACACACAATTTCATTTCGTG
Organism: Chalcosyrphus nemorum; assembly: GCA_949716465.1. NCBI lineage: Eukaryota > Metazoa > Arthropoda > Insecta > Diptera > Syrphidae > Chalcosyrphus > Chalcosyrphus nemorum. The sequence goes on from OX454335.1 coordinate 52,002,112, forward strand.
TCGCATTTCAAACACCCGTAGGTATCGTCCAAGGAAATTGCTAGTATTAAGTTTCTTATTCTTCGGGCAAAGAAGAGTTTGCAACAGTTTACTTTCAGAATGATAACTACCGGTTATGCGAATGAATATTTTTCAGGATCTTATTGCGCAATCTAGTTCGATGACGAGAGCATACATACACTCACGCCTACTTCCGTTTATTATCCCCAAAGAGATGCAAATTTTCTTTCTTCTTCTTCTTCTTCTTCTTTCGTTTCACAATCCTGTTGTGATAATAAAAAGCATTTTAAATAGGCAGTACATTAAACGTCGCGGCTTCTTTGAATGTGAGTTGCCTAAGCAGTTGTTAAGAGAGCACAAACATGTGTTTATGACACCCGGGGGTACTTTTTGAACTCGTCAATTTTGTCGCCATTACCAGAAAAGATGAAGAGAATAAAGGGTTAAAGGATAATGGTGTTATTTCAATCCAACATGCAGGTAAAGCAAACCGGAAATTATCATACTTATCAATCGTGCTTAACCCCTTTTCAAAGGATAATGGGCGAGAATTGTAATACAATTTCAACGGTCATTTGGGAAAGAAATACAAGTGACCATAACGACTGATTAGATCTTTTTAGAAAGAGTTGCACAGTCATTTAGAAGTACTTAAACAAAAGTGAATTAAATATAGAATCAATCTCTTTCGAATCGTTTTCTGCATCACTCATTTTCGTCTATGAAAAGTGTGCATCCAAAGTGATGCACTCCATAATCCATACCAGCAACCTTCAGCCAGTGGCTCTGTGCATCATTGTTTTTTAAGTACTCACACACATTCCTATTCGTTCACAAAAATTATTCGCTGGGCTCACATTATATTTCCTCTCTCTCTCTCTAAAAATGAATCTAAAGCGAGCTCCCATTCACACTCGTTCCAAGAAATGATAATCTACTCAGTCTGGCACTGAATTTGGAAAATGTGTTGAGTGGCTCATTCATATGTATGTATGTATTATCAGTGTTCTTTGTTTTTGCTTCTTTTCTGTCGCCTTTCTTGTTTGTACATTTCACTGCTTTTGTGAATACTCTCATTGAATGAATACTTTAAATGTGAGGCAATCACGCGATCAAGTATTCATGAATACCAAGGCCATGACGATTCGTTTTGATTTAGTGCATAATTCATACTTGACTGTGAAAAGCTCGTTTTTAAATCAATGATTCACAACGGCAAATGAGTGGATTCATGCAGTTCTCTGGTCCATACATTCAGTAGATACTCTTTACGTGTCTTTCTAATCGAGTTTCATGCGCAATTTTTGTTCTTCGTCAGCGATTGTTTATTGCCGATTGCTCTGTAGAAACGTTGATTGACATTGCCCTTCTGACAAAGTTTAAAGGATCTTTCCAATGCCAACTAAGCCGTTCGTGTTTTGTCTTTCTTGTGATACGTTCTTTTGAATGAGGGCTTCCTCGAATCTTCGAACGTCTTTCTGTCAATCTTTGTTAATCCTCCTGTCATGTGAAGCTTCTTCTTGTCACTGGCTTGAACGACGTCACAGAATAGAAGTGACTTCAAATGACTCAAACCAAAAATCAAATAAACGTGACATCAAATAAATGCACTTGACATCAATGAATGAAATGATTCAAAAGGAAATACAAAATTCTTAAACAGAAACATTTGCTAACACTTAACATGAGTTTGACATGAAAATATTTGCTCAACAGCCAAATGATAGAAAGAGCCATGTGACCTTTTTGTTTTTTTGGATGCAATGCATGAATAAATTTAATTGTAAATTTGTTGCGGTTTGATGTAATTTGCATTGCAAAATCGCCATGAATTAAGATGAAAATACAATAGCTTTGTAAAGCTACACCAATCTCCGCTGGGAATGACGAAACGAACGGTTATACAATAAAATTTTGTGGTCATGTTGTGGTCGTCTGCCGTTGGAAAATGTTCACGTTAATTGATAATTGTTTTCAGATTACAATGCAACATACCATTAAATGGGATAGCAGATACAGGTGGTGCCATTCGTACATACACTTCCGACTGAACAGCATTGATGCTGGCTCACAGTAGATAGGTTAAAGATGTTAAAAATGTACCAATGCCACGCCTCGTGCAACTCAACAGCATACACGCGTAATTTAATTAAATATTTTATTTATGCGGTTGTAAAAATATAGACTTTATTAAAGAACTCTTAAGCGCGTCCATTAAAATTCCTGCTTCTTTTCAAATTTGTTTTGAAGAAGGCACTCTTTTCGCGATGTTGCCGCCATAACATGTGTTATCCCTTCGTAAATCGATTACCATAAACTGGTGAAATGAACGCGAATAAAATTTATGGAAATTTGATAGGACTGAGTATAGGAAACTCATATGTACTGGATTAAGAAACCGACTATAAAATAGCAAATGATAGGATGGCACAGCAGAAGTAAACTCGATTAGAGCCTTCGGACTTAGGTACTATTATGTATTTCGTAGATAATTTATGTTGAATGGGATGCCACGAATACGACTACGAATGTCCTTTACACGGTGGGATATAGGACATAAAATTACCTCTTAGTAAAATGATTAGGTGTTAAAGTAGATAAAGTAGTTTTGACAGGTTGGCACTTATATTTTCAATAAAGTTTAAGGGCATCAAGCTCCTAGCTCCTGGTGTAGAACCATCCTTTTTTTTAAGTGGAAATTGAAGTAGAAGCTGGATATGTTAAACCATAAATTGTAACCTTTTTGGATGAGGCAGTTTCCTGCATTTCGTCGCTTTTATATCCACTAAATGAAGGGAGTAAAAGGATTAGATAGAAGTTGTGGCGGCTTTTTTAAAGGAAACACCTTCCCATACAATTTTACTTGCGACTATAAGATATAGCACGTGAGTGTGTGTTCCTACATGTCTTGAAAGCTATTAGCTTTGCTATTAGAAATCTAAATTTTGAATCAAGTGAATAGCTTCATTCTAAAATGCAATATCTGACAAACGTCCCCACATCTGTACTCTTTTGGTCCAATTTTTAATGACATTTCTGCTCTTCAGATCTAGAACAGTTTGAGAAGCTCGCATCGTAATGTCAGAATCGATTGTTATCTCGAGTCACCCTATGATAGTAAGGAAGCTAATGTCTTCCACAATGCTTTGCTCCGCAAACTCCTATAGATTGTCCAAAGAGGGTTTGTCGAGTATGCGCTGTGTCGCCCCATCCAGAGCCGGACACTTGATAAGGAAATGTTGATCTGTTTCTTTTCCGTTAGCAGTATTGCAGCTGGAACTAGCTTGGTTCTAGCTAAACCCAATGATCTAGTATCTACATAATATCGCTTATGTCTGTCCATGTCTGCCTTGCTATTGCGCAATTTCGCACATCCTGCCATTGGATTTTTACGCTTTACAGCATCCACAAGAAAACTATCAAGAACAGATCTACGCCTTGCTAATCCATCAATTCGCTGGTTCCCTCTGAGTTGCTTTATAACTGCACTTTGTAAATGAACCTGAATCAATGACCTAGCAAAGCCAGTTATACCACAGTCACACAAGTTTGGAGGATGACTATGGTGTTGAAGAGTGCAAAGTTGTGCTTAAGTAGACGACAAGAACTTCCGACTTCAAGACTCTGGATTTCAACCAACAAACCTCTCCATTCAACCCGGTTACAAGTCACTCTCCAGTCAGTTCGAGGCCTGCCTCCACTTGTTTGCGCCACATAACGCCAGGTCGTCGTTTAGTGTGCCCTCCATACGGATTGAATCCCAAGACGTTATTAGCTGGAACGTTGGGCTCTATCCGCTCTAAATGACCGAGTTATCTCAGCCGCTGTATGACCAAGTCGGCATTGTATCTTCTTCTCCACTCACCGTCTATCCAGACAGGACCAAGATTAAGGCCATCCCAATGTCAAAGTCAGTGCCTTGGCAGCAGGACTGAGATGATTAGTGTCTTATAACGACTTACCTTCGAGTTCGAGGTAGGGCTATGTTAGTCAATTGGCTTCATAGCCTCCAAAGAAACACCGATGGGCAAGAGTGATTCTTCGTTTGATCTCTCCACGCTGTCCTCACCATGGAACCTAGGTAGACAAAGTCCTTTACTATCTCGGGTTTATATCTGTCTGTAGCATTCCGTCCAAGACGCGGAAATTGAGTGTAGTTTTTGTAGACAGCATATATTTTTTCTTGCTTTCATTTACCGCTAAACCCATCCTTGCTGCCTTGATCTTACTAATCGGGAATTCTCAACTGACAGCTCGCTGAGTTCATTCGATTATGTCAATGTCGTCGGCGGAAGCAAGTAGTTGTAGGTACAGACTCAGAAAAGGTTGTACCTTCATGGCTTGTGAGTTTCAAACAATTCTCTCAAGGACTATGTTAAATAGATCGCATGATAGCGCGTGACCCTATATAAGACCTTTTCTGATATTGAACAGTTCGATTATGTTCTCACCGACTTTGATGGAGCAGTGAGAGTTCTCCATTGCCTTTCTGTTCAATTGGACTAACCGAAAGTAGGGATGCCAAGACTAGACATGGCTCTTTATAACCTCTCTACCACCGTAGGGTGGTCAAGTGTGGGCGTTCCTTATTTATTATTAATTTATTTCAGACAAAATGATGACATAATTCTCCTTAGAATCTCTTGGCTAAATATCCTTAAAGAAAAGTGTTCAAAAATACGAATTGCGTCATAGAAACCCACTCTATAGTCGGACAAAGCCTTGTTGGCTTAGGTAATTCTCAACGTGAACCTTTCATTCCCAAATTCCATTTGCACTCCGTAACAAATCTAAATATTGAAGTTACGAAATTAGCATAATTAAAAGCAAACAATCGCCTTAAAATCATTGCAGGCACCTATTTCCGTGCTCCGCCACAGTATCCCCATAGGCAACTGTTGGATATTTGTGCGACATTAATTGCAACCCAGTGTAGGCGTACGATAAACTCCGCTGGCGTTTTACCAACTTGAATTAGCCGATAGTAGAGATTCATTAACAGACTTATAGACCCAGTCAAATTGGGTAATTAAAATCTATGCAAATTTAATCCATTTGAATTAGTGGGATCAAAGTCGGTCGGTTGGTCGGTTGGCAGGTGAATTTCAATTTTAATTAAACAAAAAAAAAAACACGACCATCAACCAGACTATCGGTTACACAGAAAAAGGATTTGAAAAATTTAATCTATCGGCTAAAGTCGCAAAGGAAGCACATTTCATTGTAACTTTTTTTGAGTTCAACGACTTCTTTTTGCTCAGTGGTAGTTCCACAATGGCCAACGGCAGACGGGTTCAATTTTAGAAAATATCCCAGACATTTCAAAGGCAAAAAAGGAAGAAGGAGACGGATTAAAAAAAAGCACAGGCCGTGCACACACAAACGGAGTAGGTAGTCTCTTATGTCACCACCAGAGACTATCTACGTCTGTCAATCGATCTATCTCTGCCTGCTGGCGTTTTTTTTTTTCTATTTTTCATCCACAATTAGTGGGAGTTGTTGCTTATCGCAATTCGCACCTTGCCACCAAACATCGTCAATCTCCTCTCGGGACATTTCGTTAGCAGTGCCATGTGTGTCGTGAGTATGGCGTTGAAAGGACTCATGTACATATGCACAGGCATATTTCACTAGACCATCTTTATCATCTTCATCGGGAGGAATGGTTTGGGTATAGCCATTAATTTTGAATCAGAGCACAAATGACAGCAGGGAAGCTGAAAGGATTTCCATTTCTCAGCCTGTCGATGGCATATGTTTGTCGACATGTGATGAACGCTCTAGATACAGTCATTACGAAACTATTGTTCGGGGGGAAATGCGAATTTACCTAAAAGTCCTCTCTGTCTTGGTTGGCTGAGTGGTACCTGAAGGCTTTAACCTTTGGCTGGTTGCCTTTTGTCGGTTGTCGGCCAATTGAAAAGTTTCTCTCGAAAAGTTTTGCCTTCATAATTGAATATCCACCGCACACAGGCAAAGTTTTCGACATAAGGAAAGGTTATTGTTGTTGTATTAAAATGGAGATGGGATTGCGTTCGGTCGTTCTATTCCCAGGATAATAGCTCCAGCAAGGGAATATCTTATCAAAGGATAAAAGCCAACATCTTTTTCGTCCAGCTAAATCGGTTTCTTCCATTAGTGGCTTATTATATGAGTGGGTTCACCTTTTGTTCACTTGAAGTTGAAGATGATAATCTTGATCTCCATTAGTCTTTGAGGATTCGTCGCTCGTTATACTCTGCATACGAAATTTGTGATATTAACAAAGTGTAGGGGTTGACTTTCTTTAAGGTATTACATAAGTTATACTCCTAAGTGGACTTGGAAATGTTTGCGCGCATACAGGTGGTTTTCTACGTCGAAAATGGTGAGATATGGGATATCTGTTTGCTTATAAAAAAGACTGTGTATTGCTCAAGTTGATCAATTAGTTAATCTGTAATCTCAGCCGCCTTAGTTTGTTACTACATATAGACTTAGGAAGGAAGCAAAAGACATAATGACAAAAAAGTAAACTTAATTTAATTGTAATGGAAATTAGAGTCCAGCGATTCATGCAGAAGCTGAGGAGACGAAGAGAATGTAGAGTCTATCCAACGCATGCTATGTCTCTGCCCCACCTTCTAAGAACAACGCCCTCGAATCCTAGGGAGAAGTAGCAGAGTCACGGATGTTGAACCTACTCAGATTCGTTAATATCACCAACTGGTTTAAGACCGACACCGAGATAGATGTCCACCTCCCATCATTTCTTCTCTTCCCACCCCACATTCAGGGGTTAAGACCAATGGACATTTCAGAATCCAAATCCTTCTTTCATCACACACCTCATAGCCTAACTTCGCACTAAAGGCGAAAGACTCTTCTCGTGGCTCTTCAATCAAACACGAGTAGCTCACAAACCTTCTGTCACGTCTAAAATGCGTCTATGACAAAACGCTCCGTGTGCAGCAGCCTTAGTACGACATTATTGTCAAATTATCCATGCGGAATAGAACTAGCTTCGAGTATGTATTTTGAAAGGGTTTCAGACCTATTAAGAGTGTTTGCTTGAGAAGCCTTCCGTCCTCCATCTTAAGCACGTTGCCTCCAGCTACGCAGGCCTCTGTAATTCATATAGTCAACTGTGAGGTATTTTTCTAAATTTTTGTGTGCTGGAATTAGTCTGCGTTTACTACTAGATATATATGTCTCAGCCAAATTTCAATATGTAGTCTTTAATACGACCATGACAGGCTTGTGTAGGTCAGAAAACGAACTATATAGTTCAAAAATGAGTTATTAGAAGTGATCTTATTGAACTTCTTCGCAATGCCAATCTATATATGTTTTTCGTTCATTTACTTCAGTAGAATAACTCAGGTATATGAATTGAACTAAATGAACTGTTTAGTTCAATAAATTGCGTGATTTTTCTTTTGACAAGAGGAGCAGTTCACGGAAAAAAAAAACAAAGCGATGATTGGGCCTTAAATTTTAAGCAAGGACAATGGAATTTTGTATAAGAAGTCTTATAGACGGTGTAAAGCATCCATGCCCTCAAGCCTTACTCCGATGGAAATATTCAATGTATCTATCTAATAATAAATTGAACTAGGAGAACGAATTAGTTCATTAAGCGGATTCGAACTAAACTGAGTGCTCTCTGAGCTGAACTAAGAGCTTCTATATCACATATGTACGTACTAGGATCCAGCGATAATGTCCTATATTTCAGCCTTAAATGCCTGGCCAGAAAACTGTTTCCACTGAAGTACGGAGTATCGTTCACTAAATTTAGGATTCGCAATTGATTGACTAATTGTGTCATGTATCCGCTTGTGGATCTAATTCATACACATTTTCCACAAAACTGTGTATTTCTGACGGCAAAACACAAAAGTTTGATATAATCTAAAAAATCCTTCTTCCATAATGGAAAACGGGTCCAATCATTTTTTTCCTGTATGCTCGTGCCGCGATTTCTAGCTATGTGCCTCAGATGTCCCAAACTCCTTCCCAGTTGCCGAGCCTTCTTCTTGGTTGAGTACCTTTTAAGTGATTTTCTGGCTCAGAATAGATGTATTTGATCAAAAATCTATCTGACTTATAAAGCCATAAATTGCTTTCTAGACAATGAGGGTCTTTTTTGCTTTAGCAAAGAGTTTGAATTTCATAATCACAACGCTGATGAAAGAATAGCCTAAAATAGATAGTAAATAAATCAAAGACTTATAGTAAATATTGATGAGATACTTTTACAAAAATAATAATAAAAGATTAGACAATAATGAATGAGTTCTATCGCAATTTTTTTGCCGTGTGATTATTTTCGTTTCTGAACTTTAAACTAGCAAATTAGTTGAACGTTGTAAAATTTTGAAAGGTAAAAATGCACTAATTGGCTGTATCTCGCCTGGGGTTACAAACTACCTAAATAAAAGTAAATTACTTCTCTTGACAACTGTTCATATCTTATCGCTCGATGACATTCGTCTGTGACATTGGAAACCGTAATTAAAGAAACCCAAGTGAACTAAAGTCAACCCCCTCATCGATCAAATACAAAACACATCAAGGAAACTGCCATAAGAAAATTACTTCCACAGAGTGCGCTTCAATGATCTTGGCAGTTAATTTGGTGATCCATTTCTTGCACGCGTACCGCGGTTTCATTACTCTTATTCACACTTAACTATACAATCGAGGACACCAGCCAGCAGTCCACAAACTCATAAGTTACGGATCATTAGTCTAACATAAGAAAAAACAACTCAATTTCTTACCATCAACAGATGGTGTCGCAATCTTTCTTCCTGCCATAGGTCTCCTTGCAGGTAGGTAGAGAGTAGAGACCCAAAGAAAAAGTTCATAAAACAAATTTATTTTTTGCTTCGATGAATGCACAAGGATATTTATCTTCCTATGAAACAACAGAGGCTCTGAGCAGTGGAACATTAAACAAAAGGTGTGTGCAACAGGAGTGCACCTTCTGGTGGTATACCATTTTGTCGTCTCATCCTCCTTGGATATCAGGTGTTGTCGGGACGAAGAAAACATATTTTCTACCTCGTCCTTTCGATTAAGTTCCAAGGTATATGGGAAAGCAATTATCGGCTCCTAAATGGTGTCAATTAGGACTTTTTACTTTAAAGCCAACAAAAATTAGATACCGGTAATGACATCCTTTTCAGAAGTTTTAACTAATTTCCACAGCCCGCAGAAAGTGTCGTACTAGAAACCCCATTCTGACGGTACATCCTCCATCCTAATTCCTACTGTGCTCCACATTGAAGAGGAAATTCATTGTTCTACTTCCTTTTTGCATTCAATAGAAAGGAAAGGAATATCCTGTCAAAATCCCTCGTTGTGAGAAGTGACTTGTTCCTACTGTTTTTTCAGGTCATCCATGCTGGAAACAATGAAATGACATATTTCTGTGGTTATAACCGCAATTTGCACACACATGCATAGATGCATGGATCTGTACTGTATCTAAAGCACATTGCACACATTGGCTCTCACAGGGTTTTTGCAACCCATCAATTCCCAATAGATCACATGAGCAAACACAGATTGAGTTACTGTTTGCAAAATTCAATGTGTACTCGTCGCATTATTTCACAGATGAATGTTTTGAAACTTGTAACAGATACAACATTTTCTTGCGGTAGTGACATGGAACATTCAGTCTTAGATGGAAGAATTGGATATTATATCCGGAAGGGTTGCTTAAATAAAAGCACTGAACTGTTGCATCATCTCAGTTGAAAGCGATAAAGAGTGAGAGAAAGAAAGTTGTATTTTATGGAAAATAAAAGCCACATCGAATAATTCTACGTAGCCAACTGCACAACCAAAGGATATTTAAATAAACTGTCCATTCCGCAGTAGTCCTCCTTTCTATGCTATGGTACAGAACTATAGTGTTGAATGAAAGATTCCATGCTCCATTCCCAACAGTATCCTTTTAATTTTCATAGTGACAAAATTTATGAAGCCTGCAAAGCACTTAGTTAATTTCAACATAAACGCATAAAATTCACTGTGAATTATGAACAAGTGCAAAAATCACATACAACTCTCCCACTGCAATTAGACACCACCCATTGAGATTAATATTGATATCTATTACCAGCTGATATCATTTGAATGCTGGCGTCTCTCTTAATTTTTATTGTTCCGGACCTTAAAAGGAATTATTTTTTAGTACTAATTTCCAAATTTTTAATGGAATGATAATGAGGACAAAAATATTTAGTAGATAAGTTCTCAGAAGAAGCTCTACGGATCAACTATTTATCCTTATAATAGTAAGTAGGAGTGTGTCAATCCAATTTTTGTAATGCTGTCTAAAATATGAAGTGATTGTTTGAAATATAAATCAATAGATGGTTACCTGTGAATGACAATTGAAATTGTAGAAGCTGTATTCGGGTAAACTGTGTTAGATTACAACGTTTCACTATGGGCGATGGCATTCAACAAGGGCGAGCTTTGTTTCCTCTTCTTTTTAATATACACCTAAAAACATTGACTGGAGGTTACAGCACAACCCTGGGCGACTTATGCTAAGTTTATTCTCTGCTTTCGCTGACGATTTAGCTTTTCCTACTTACTTATTTAGATGGCGCTACAGTTCTGAGTAAACGTGGTCCTCAAACAACAAGCCTCTCCATTTAGCTCGGTCTTTAGCGAATTTCCTTCAGTCTTACAGTCCAGGTTGGTCGAAGTTCTCTTGAACTTGTTCGCCCCATGTGAGCCGAGGGTACCCTCTACTGTATCATCCCTCCAGGTTTGATTCGAAGACTCTGTGGGCTGTAGCATTGGTGGTCATTCGTAGTACAGACGTCCAATGCGCAGTTTTTTGACCAAGTCGATATGGCTGTACAGCTGATATGCATAGTTGTTGAATCTTCGTGTCCAAAACCCTTCAACGCCTCTCGAAGCGAACAATCTTCATCCACTTTAAATAAAGTTTCCGCGCTGTGTAGCATAACTGACTTTTCAGGTTCTTTTATTGGACAGAGGCTCCTGTTCTTTAGAAATTGGCTTTACAGTTAAATTGCCTTATTAGCCCGGAAAAACAGCGGTTGGTAATGGTTATTCTTCGTTTGGTTTCTACTTTAGCATCATTGTTAAACTTAATAGCAGAATAGAGGTAGACAAAGTCTCTTGCTACGTCGCATGATCCGCCGAAGTATGTTTTTAACGAAGTCGCAAGATAGCGTTTTTTGGAACCGAAGATCTCAGTTCGGTCTTTACCGACCTTGAGACGGTCAAGTTTGGCAGGGATCTTAAAACTTGGCATGGCTTTCGCTTTATACAGTTCGTCCCCATAGATGCTGTCATAGGCGGCTTTGAAATCGATAAAGGGGATAGTGAGTATCGATGTTGACTTCTGGGATCTATCATAGTTTGAAGATCTGATCGATGGTGGATCTGGCCTAAAACTGCACTAATTGGGGCCAATCAGTTTGTTGATTAAAGGTTTCAGGCGTTTACACACTATCGAAGAAAAGATCTTGTACGCAATGTTGAGGAGCCTGATACCTCTACAGTTGGCACAGTTGATGAGATCTCCTTTCTTGTGTGCCGGGCAAACGATGTTGAGGTTCCATTCATCAGGCCTCGTCTGACCAGACCTTAGAAATGAGTAAATGTAGCTCGATATTGAGCAACTGCTTTAAATGGGATGATCTCTACTCTAAAGGTTTGGCCTTCCTCAACCGAATTTCAAGACGTGCCGTGCTGTCATGTAAGCGTCTCCCTGATAGGCATAAAGAAAGGTAGATGAATCAAATTAGATGTCTACTTCGAATTCTTTTGCGAAATGCTTCTGGTGAGTTCGACTCTGTGGCAGGTTATCAAGGAAGATCACCAAGCTATCAGTGTGACACTCATGACATGATTAGTCTCAAAAACTAGTCTTGAGCTATAAATAAATATAAATGCAATTGAACCTAACCTCATGCGTGTAAAGTTTCAACCAGGAGAGGCAAAAGTATAAAAATAGTCGTAGAAGCTTTGAAGAGGTTTCATTTTATACACAGATCTTGGCCTTCGAACTTGCCGCTTCCGAGATGCTGTATGGCAAGACACCCGGAGGTGAATTAATGTAAATATACATGTCCTTGGCTTATTTCTCGTACCCGGCTACTTCAGCTACATAACATTTTATAAAACTTATTTCACGAATCTTGTTCAAAGAACATATTTTAGTCTTTAAAAATTCAATTTCAATTGTGTTTGCATAGAGCTTACCTACAAATCAATAAACTTTATAGACGGGAAGCAAGCATGTCCCTTGGCCGTGTCCTTCCCTAGCATTTGCTAGAATTTCATTGTTGATTTTCACAGTTAATTTATTATATTCGCAGAAAATTCCCATTATACATCCACTTTGACGCACAAAACTTTGTAGCTTAAGTAGATTTTGTCTTCAGTTTTTTTTTTCCTTTTTGTAAATTTTAATTTATTTTGTTTACGCATAAAACAAAGTAATGATGTTCTATTTATAAATTCATGTGCTGTCGCTTGCCAAATTGCTGCTTTTAATTACAAAGCATGTAGATCATAGGAAGCCATTAATTGCAAAAGTTTTTTTTTTTTTTTTTATTTTCACTATGCCACGAGCATCCGGGAAGGAACACTCACTCCAGGTGCAGGAAACTACCTATTGTAACTAGGATGGCACGCGTTGCTAGTTTTAAACCAGAAAACTGTAATAACAAATGGCTTTGAATATTACTCATCCCCTGGGACACGTATGTGTAGAGATTGGGGGAAGGGAACAAAAAATGTAAAAAAAACTTTGACATGTGCCTCTGCAATTTGACAAGACAGAAAAATAGAAAATAGTTCAAACCCACCACCACCCAATGATGGTACATGTACAAGTATTTTGGAATAGTTTCAGTTTTGATGGATTACTGCATCATCGTTTGAAAAATCGCTCTTTTTCGTAGGGATGTACCTTTTAACCCCTTGGATGCGCATTACATGACAAGCGCTTAGCACTCCTGTAATGGGTGCGCGCAAAATTCGTCACGCTTGCTCTGGGATCATTTTTCAAAACTTTTTTAATCAATTGTTTCTGATTTGCAATGCCACTCAAAAACAAAACAAAAAAGGACTCACTAGTGACGGGCATGTAATGCACATCCTTTGCCGATCGGAAGTAGGCTCACGCATACGTGGAACTGCAACATAATCACAATTTCGTCGTCATCGTAGGATCAGACAGAACATGCACAGAAATCCGATACTGAAATATGCAAATGAAGTACTAGAGCCTGAGATTTTTTTTTTTTCGTTTCGAATCGGCAGACTGTGTGGCTACACTTCAATTTGTCAATGCTCACGCGAGTTGTGCATAAATAAATAATTTATCCCAACTTTTATCTACTTGTTTCTGTGCCGTGCTGTGCTGTGATGTGTGTGTGTTTTTCTCCATCTCTAGTGACGTGTTTGACGATATTTGATTCTCTTGAATAATTAATCAGTGAAATCCTTTGCAGGGTTTCGTTTTTTTTTTTTTTTGCTTTTTTTCATATTTCATTGTTGTCACTTGAGATTTGGGATTAGGGAGGACGGAAGGACGGAAGGATGGTTATTTGGAATTCAACATTAGTGTGGACCTTTCAATATTTCAATCAATTCATGAATTTCAATTACCAATACCAATTATTTTGTAATGAAAGTACCGATGACAACTGAATGGTTGTTCTCGCGGGGAATTACATCTTAAATGTGAGTAAATATTAGCAGTGGTTGGTATTCAGTTGGCAGAGCTATTGATTTACGATCGAAACTTTATTTGTTGACTAGTCATGTGCTGGGTTTGTTTGAACATAGGCTTTAAATTAGAAATGAGCAGGAGAAAAAATAGTCTGAGAGGGCTAGTTTGAAAAGGCAAACTGTGAGGACCTATGAAAGGTTGATAAGTGAAGTCATATACCAACAAAGTGGTATTAGATCTTGCGAATGGCCTACCAATTCTCTCAAAGTATCATTTAGCAGACCATTGCTTTGTTGCCTGCCAAGGATTGGCTGCTTTTCGCAGAAGTGGTTTTTTGTCATTTGCCCAAAACTTGGTTCTAAGCTCAAAGACTTTGACTGGTTTTGTTTGCACCTGACAATGTTCCTTTCAAGAAAAGTCCATTGAGGTATATTCGTCCATCTGTCTGTCTGTCATAATTTTTTGGGCCTTAAATCATGTGCTAGTCCTTTCAACATTCGTCCATAGATGCCACCTTTTTATAAAACTACACTTTATTCTTTCAAAAGAAACTCAAAAAACTTACTTGAAAAAATATGTCATCTCTCATATACATATACATATACCCCGTTTATACGAACGAAATTGGTTTCAATCTGGTTTTTCGCTATGAGCAGATTGATGGATCGAGTTAGAAACGAATTGAAATCCTATTTCGATCCGATCTGGGTTTATATGATAATCGATTCGCACATATAAAAGGAGTAATTGTGCGTTACCACGCCTACTTAGGGATGTTTTTCTTAGGAAATCGATGCTTCTGGGTTTGAGTATTAATTGAAAAGTTTTCGAAATCAGCGCTTATACACGCCCACTTTTTGAAAAGACGAGGATGAGAAAAGAAGAAGAAGCACCGCCTGAAATGCACTAGAAGGGTCCGGAAACATATCAATGCATTTAGGTTTAGTCCTTGATTACTTTAGCATTCTTTCATAACTAGCGCCGGGATAAGTACTGTATTTAACGCATGGGATCAATGTTCGAATCGCAAAAAAGTTGCTCAAACCGTGCACCAAATCAGGCTTGACACTAGGTCGTTTCCGGAGACCTACAGCAAGAACTTCGTTTTGTGAGCCATTCAAAATATTCACAACTTTTTAAGTATTAACAGACATTCGTATTCATTCACAAAAGTATTTGCTGGCCTCACATTTTATTGCCTCTCAAAAAATTAATTTGAAACCCGCTACGGCCTTTGTTGTTTGTACTCTCAGTGTTCTGGATTTTCTACCTGATTTTCATTAAACCATTCGAAAGCTTATGAATCATTTATACATTTGACTGTTTTGTGAATACTCTGATTGCGTGAATACTTTGAATGTGAGCCTACTACACACTCAAGCATTCATGAATGCTGTCACACCATGAGGATTCGTTTTCATTTCATTTCGCAAAGTGAAGTGCTTTTTTTCTGCGTTTTTTAGCGAATGATTCACAATGGCAAATGAATGGATTCATACAGTTCTCTGGTCGGTTCCATTTATGCCAAATTGTGCCATACAATAAATGAACTTTGGAGCAAGTAATTGGATTGTAGCGTTTGCCCCACCAAAAGTAATATCCTAGCTTTTTGAATACCACTCCGAAATATTCTAAACAAACAAGTAATATAACCTCCATTCCCCACCTCATTCCATTACTGAACCTTTTGTATTTAAAACACATTCACCTAGGACGCAGAAGGAAACACTGTACCTACACGAGTCGCATTTTTAATCAAACCAAAGATACACACATACGCCCAAAGTTTATACCACCTTAGCTGTTTCCCTTTCGAATTTTAATTCCAACTGCTATTCATTTTGTAACGCCTGGCAGGACAACAGCCAGTAATCGTACAATGACAGAGCAATAAATCAAATTTCATATGATGAATTGGATGCCCAGCACGGTCGTTCATCCCCTCTACTTTCAGATAAATACAAACGCAATGGTCATTCATCTTGATGGCATTTAACAAAATAATCCACCCAAAGATGGTCAGTTGTAGTTAATCCCTCGCAATCTGATTGAAAGGGTAGAATTACCACGCTGTTTCTAACACCTACAGATACGAGTACAAACATCCTTTCTACATGAAATTAATCGAGTCTATTCTGCACAGAAGCCCCCTATGCATAAAATTTGCATAAAAGATCATTTAATCACCGTTGTGTGCAAACATTTATCCGATTCTATGGTTTCATGGGTTGTTCATTTTAGCAAGGGATGCGATTTTTTTTTCTTTTGGTCTCACACCCTTCGGAGATTCCTAAATTTCACGGTGGCTAGAAAAAAACATGTTAAAGACGCTGATAAATTGCCTTAAATCTCAGTTGTTCCCCTGACTAATCAGACAAAAAGGATGACATTAATCTTGAATCAGCCAACCGATAAACATATGCCGATTGTTCCTACTAGGTGTAAAGCACTGATTGATTGCATAAGGGAGGATTACAGCGGCCTTAAAGTCATAAAATTTAATATCAAACAGTGCACAGTGTTTGAGGGGAAAACAAGTCCTTTATTATGCACAAAACACAGAGCGCAGACAGAAATGCAACTCAAGTATCCGACAAAGTGCGTTAAACTCCTAGACAAACACAGCCCCCGTCATTTTAACTCCTATCCACTTTCCACTTTCCAGTTTCAGCACGGTCGTCGTTGTCGTCGTCGTCTGCAACGTTTGCAGTACTACAGTACCTAAAAGTATTTAAGGAAATCATGATGAAAATTCCTTTTTAATGCTGTGGAGAGTAGAAAAAAAAATTGCACAGCACAGCCCCTATCCGCGCACAGTAAGTTAAGGATAATTAAAAAAGGAATTTTAAATTGTTTCCGTCGTTCTCGGTGGTAGGGATGCTGCTTCAGATCGCATGGATTTGCTTGTGAATGTGAATGTGAATGTGAATGTAAGCACACGTCGTAGGCACATTTGAAATGTTTGTTCATTTCAAACATGGAAAGGATGCGAAGGAGGGAAAAAGTATCTCTCTACTTATGTTGCATTATCTCCCCATTGGGAGGCCTTTCCATAGCCTTAGCTTGCGGTTTTGCTCTCACTCGATGCCAAGGGAGTTCAATTCATAGACCAGACTCTAGACATTGAGATTCTGTTCAAGTGCATTGAGAGTTTCGGGCATTCGTATACATGGCAAGCATATTTAAAACTGGTTGCATTGTCTCCCCAACTGTATTCAATGTCATTTGTTTGCCATTGTTTGGGACTCAATGCATTTCTCTAAAATATTTCCTACTTTTCACCCTTTTGACCCATCATATCCAGCATGCCGAGCACAATCGTGCCGTTATTTTCAATTTATTTCTCACCTTTGCGCGCATAGATACATTATATCTTATAGTTAAACTTCCATTACCGTAGACTTTGTGGTTATTTTTCTTTCTTTTCATTATTCGAAGGAAAGAAAGAGATTTCTCAATCAACCGGCTTCCTTTTGTGTCCGCTCGTCTGAACATGCGGAAGGCTTTTAAGCAGGGGAACGAATTATGTAAAACATTTTTTTTTTTTCTGTCAATCTCGAGTACTTGAAGTATTTTAATAATTTTTGAATGCTGTGACTCTTTTTTTTTTCATTTATTTTATCTAAAAAAAAAAGAGATACAAAAAAAATATTGACATCCCTTGAGGGGATTACTCTGGAGTAGCACCCCACAACATTTGCATAAGGGTGAAGTTTTGAACAATGTGTGATATGTATGTAAGGGTAGTCAGAGGAAGTTAATCAACTAATTGGAGGAAATATGTAAATATTGTTTCCATCTCACCTTTTTTAACCTTTATTTGTGTGCTCATCAGGATACATTTGGATCATAAAGCGAGCGGAATGAGCATTTGCAGTTACAAACAGTTTTTTTTTCCTGATATTTTTATAATTCTGTAGCAAAAAAAACTTATATTTTTTTTATTAATCGGAAGACAATAATTTTTTTTTTTATTCCCGGAGTATCTCTATAATTCTGTTGTTGTAAAGTACATAGGGGACAGATGTAACCAAATGGCGACAGTTTTGGAAAAGTAAAAAGTTCATTTAGTACTTTATTTCCGTCAAATTATTAATTATTCATAAAAATATAATCGTGAGGAGATACTGAGATATGAGTTGGAAAATATAAATCGAAACTGATCATTCGTTTTGGCGGTTGGAGTAAAACTTATTAGTTTTTGATATAATAAATGGTTTTCCATTAAGCATTTCTTATCTCTAAATTTGTAAAAAGTAAACTGTGACTGAGATATCACTGACATTTTTGGATTTATTTAGAAGGCCCATGTTTGCCATTATATATGGAATACAACTTCATTCAAATGTCTATCACGGCTTTGTTGGGTGGCGTGCATCCAAGGCCATATCTCAAGGCATCCAATTAGGACCAAAACAAATTGGTTATCATCGGCCTTTGTATAGAGCTTGCCGTTCACAGCAATAGCCAGGCTAAAGTCGTTCTGAAAAAAGTATGAACCGATGATGCCGCTAATCCAAAATACACTACAAACAGTGACTTTCTCTGCTTGTTGACGAACCCATTTATTCAGACATGGACGACCGTAAAATGGGCGAAGCGCGCGAAATGTTGTTGAAGAAAAGACCCACTTTAATAAATCAATTTGATAGTTTGTACATGTTGTTGAATGCTCTCACTCTCCATGCTGATTTGACAAAACAGACTTAATAAATGACAGCCAATTTGACAGATGTAGGTAGCTTCAACAATATGGCCGCAATCGCCTGTCAAAGTTCGGCAATCACTACCCTTTTTTACTCACATCAGCCCCCTTCATAGGCTGCAAGACATTCATTGTCGAAATAGGAAGTTTCGAATCTATCTGAGGTAGTTACATATCTCCATTGGTTCCAATTTGCAGCGACTTCTTGGTCTAAAAGAAAAAGGAACAGGTTGAACATAAAACCTTTTTGACGTCTCGCTATTCGCTATTCGCCTTTTTTTTCGTCAAAATTCCCAAAAATTCAAAACTTTATTCAGTGCGGGAACAGACCTTGTAGTTATGTATATAAAAATAAACATAATTGAAAATCAACCCGCGATAATCTCAAAATGACATAACAGCAGCATTCCACCTAAACAAACCTCCACTTTGGAAACATCACACCAACACCATACAAATCACAATCGCAACGCAACCAAAAACGCAAAAAACTGTGTGCAACTCCAACTCGAACCGATCCCCCAAACAAAACACAACCGGCTTCATACACGAACATAGAACGTAGAATTTACCTCGCACAAATTCAACTCGATGATCATCGAGTGCACCGAAGGAACTCACTCGAATCAGTCTGTCCGTTTATTTCGTCGGAAAGGGATGTTATAAATTATTACGCGCTTTTGAATAAGAAAATTACGATCTGATCATTTTTGTTTTTTTGCCTAAAATAGAACAGTGGAAATTATTATTCAAAGAAAAAGTTAATTATACTTACGAATTTAAACAAAATTTACAGTGAATTTTTGAAAACAAGTGTAAAAAAAAAATTACCATCAAGTGAAAACTGAAAAAGATCGGTGATCAAACAAAGAAAACAAAAACGAATCTACCTGCCCACAGTTTCAGGATATTCATTGTCCACACAATCAGGGATACATATTTGGATATACAATAAACGTAAACGTTTGGGCGCTGCACCAGAAATCGAAAACACCATTTGAAACGATGAAGTACCTCAATGGTGGGCACCGGGAATCCTACACCCTGGTCGCTCGAAAGAGGTATATCAAAAAAATTCTGTATGTACCTGAAAGGAATCCTGTTTTTTTTTTGTTCTTGTTGTGTTTCTTATTTGTTTTGATTTGTAGAAAAAGAGATGAAAAATAGAAATCATAGTAGACACATCGAACGAGAGTATCGTTGCTGTAGGTGGAATAGGGTTGCCATCCAATTTTTTATAATTGGTGCGTAATTTTTTATCTATCATAACTTGTCTTGAGTTGGCATAATCTATGCACCAGGTAAAAGGAAATATTCTAAAGGAATGAGCGTTAATGAGCTATTTAAAATTCTAAATCCAAGTTGCACTAGGTTCTCCACCACTTCCATAATTTTACATTGCCTTAAAATACGAAAAGTACCCAAAATTTCACATAAATTAAGACTGGGTACATTTATGTTTCATAAAATAGACTCCATATTAAGACTTAATACTTGTGTAAAAAGGAGTAGAGGTACCTACCTTCCTCCTTCTCGAATTGGAAATATGTACAAAGATCAATTCAAAAGTTCCATAACTTTATTATCCTACTCATGATCAGCGTTGCCACTAACCCTCTTCAAAAGTGAGAAAATAAATTTAAGACGTAAGTTATTGTATTGGAAAAAAATAACGAGAGGAAAGAGCTGCTGTAGTGGA
This sequence comes from Chalcosyrphus nemorum, assembly GCA_949716465.1. Lineage (NCBI taxonomy): Eukaryota > Metazoa > Arthropoda > Insecta > Diptera > Syrphidae > Chalcosyrphus > Chalcosyrphus nemorum. The sequence continues at coordinate 52,022,236 of OX454335.1, forward strand.
GTTTGAAAAACAAAGAGGTGGCGGTATTAGGTTTACTCTCTATGGGAGGTGTCCAAACTAATAGGAAGAATTGTAATGGTTTGTTAGCAATCTGTTGTAATTCACAGTATTTTTTCATGGCATTGTTCGAGCGAATTATTTAATGTTATAACTGAGAAAAATTTAAAGAATAAGCTTGGGCTTGAGTAGACAATCCTCCACTCAATGGCCGAATACAGCTCTACTACACCGTTGCCACTCACCTACATACATATGTATGTAGGCCAATAGTAGCAATTTGACAACGACCTTTTGGTAAGAAACAAAGTGCATTGGGTCCATATCCAAATTATAGCAATACAAAACTAACTTAAAAAAGAACAAGTTTGAGAAAGTTCTATCGAGATGGACTCCTTCCAAAATATGATCAAACTGGCTGCCAAAATAGATGCGCAAACGATGTACATACATATGTATCTTTGCCGAATTGCGTTCACATCTTTAAATAGATGTAAACAAACAATTTATTTTTAGGTGCCGTTTTAATGAAATTTCTTAATAAAACATCATTTCCATTTGTTTCTCAAAACGATTTTTACACATCTGTGTGAGGAATAGTGAAACCCAAAATCATTCCGACAAAGGAATCTGCGCTTTCAATGTCATGTCTCAAGAGTTTCAATTAAATAATCATCAGTTGCCACCCAAGCCTCCAACGTCTTGGCCACCCCACAACGCGACCTTACTCAAGTGACTGAACTTTCTCCCAAAGGCACACTTGTCGGAAGTTCTTGGAAGAAGAGGAAAAACAAACCTTGTTAAATATGCAGCGTTCGTGTTAATTATCCCCGCTTCTCTATTCTATTGGAATAAATATGCAAATAGATTGGTGTTGTTGTTTTTTTTCTAACCACACCACCTACATTCCCATAATTGTTGTGCGTTTAATTAAATTACCTCATCCATTCCAAGTAGCACCTTCCATCATCATCACCATCGTCGAAGCCAATTGAGCGAGCCGAACGGATCAAATGTAAACATGTTTCCTTCTTATGGTATCTCTCAGATGGAGTGTATCTTTTTTTGTTTGCCTTGTGTATGCAGAGCGCGTAGAATCACAAAGCGCAACCAAATCCAAAGAACACCGAGCAATCGAGAATAGAAAAAGTATCTAACTCATACCATGCATTTAGAATTGAATCGCTTCAATACGACAGAGCACACTCTGAATCTGATTAGATATTCCATTGACGGCGACTATAGTACGAGTATGCTAGTTTGTTGGCTGAGAACCGGCATGTCATCCGCCCCCGATGGGCTGCTTCAAGAGAAGTCCACCACAGCACCACAGCACGACAGACGACAGCGAGGTCTTTACCAAGTAAAGAACTCTTAATCATATTTGGCGGACGCTGCTGGCACTGGCGTAGGTGTCTGGTGTGCAAATTGGACATGGTGTTGTATGACTTGTCGTCCTTTTAGTTGTAGCTTGGTGTGGTGTGAGCAAGTGCGCGATTAGTGCCAATAAATCAATTGCGTCATTTGTTTAGTAGACCAGTTAAGGGAAGTGGAGATATACGTACCTAAGCCTTAAAAGGAGACTGAAAACTTTAAGATCATGGCGCGATTGGGGAGTACCTACCTTGATTTTGACCAAGTTTCTTTAGCGATTACATTTCGTGTTGTGTTTGTCGCCCACCACAGGTGTTTGGTAACTTTGTGCATAATTTATAGACACCGAAGTGGAAGAATAACAGTATTGATTAGCAATTTCCCGCATAATTTAACACCTTGTACGTTGTAAGGGATATTGGAAGCGCGAAACTTTGGGGTGATGTTTTTGCATAGACACACAACCTGGAGAGAAAAACAATCAGTACAACTTAGTACTGTGTTTCTGTATAAGGGTTATCCAACCTCACCCTAGTATGAATCTTAAGCAAAATCGACAGCACGGTATTGACGTTAGTGTGGAATACTCTTGCCGTCAAGCTTGATTAGGTATAGTTCTACTTAATATTTTAGAAAGCAATCCAAATCAAATGGATTACAGGTTAATTATTCTTGTGTTGGTCAATTTATTGCCATGCCTGAACCACTCAACAGTTACTCGCTTTTGGTGCAGATTGATAATTCTACGGAAGAGTAAGCATAAATATATACATCACACATCAAAAAGCTGAGAGAAACACGGCTAATCTGCAAATAAAAAAAAAATGTGACAGAAGGCTACCCTGTGGCATGCCACAAAAAAATCTAGTACAATTTTCTAAGAGCTCAGCTTAGTCTCTTCTCTAAAATTAGCTGTCAAAACTTCTTCCAAAAGAACTCTGTGGCGAATTCCATTGCTCCAAATTCACCGTGGGAAATGAACCTGTCAATGATCAGACTGCTAGTTTCGAGATGTTTCTTTCTCTGCGATATGTTGCTAGTGCTGTGCAGTTAGTGTATGAAACTCCAGCTTCTAGTGATGTGCAGTGATGTATGCATAGAATTGCAGGCTTCTGCAGGGGGAGTAATGTTAATAAGTTCAGTAGTTATTCCTACTCTTTAGCCTTTATTTGGTACTTGGCCTTTCGTAGTATGCTTTCGATGTTTTTTTCATGTCAGCTCAGTTAACGTTTACCTAAATTACAGAAGGCAAAATTTAACAAATTGACTCAACTTGTACTGAGCTAATTCGCATTGTGGGCGCGTTATGGACCTTCAACTTTGAAAGGGCTGCCTACTCACAATAGCTGTGCTGCAACTTCACAATAGCGTTTGGCAGTTGCTTGTCATTGAAGTTCAAACTCAAATTTCTTGTCTTGGGCTACGCATTAGGGCATCCTTTACCACACTTAAATTTTATAGACAAGAGACCGCTTGTCATTGTCTTTCACCTGCCCAGCATGCACAGATTACCTCTGATAGCAGCTAAAGCAGAGTGACACAAAAGAAAGTGAGTATCATTGGATCTTCCAAAAATGCAAGGCTTTGCTACTTTCTTCCAAACAAGCCGCTATCTCACCACGAGTATGTTCTATCTGTTCCTAAATTTTTATGACTTCTCTTAGGTTGACATATATTGCTAAGTACCTGAAGCAACGTGTACTCTCCTAAAGTCGTAAACATAGAAAACCTTAAAAACGTGTGTGTTCTAGAAATCCATTTGATTGTCGCCAAAAAACTCATAAAACTCCATCTGTCCCAGTAGCAGATACTTCTAGCCACCGCTCGGTCTCCATGTGTCTGTTTATATAAACTATTAAATTTTACAATTCATATTTTTTTGTTTGTTTGCTTGAATCAATTATGCGCTTTGTTGTTCAGCCACTAAAGAGATATGTCGTCCGACTCGATTTACAGTTCAAATTGACTTTCTCTTCGCCTCATCACTTAACGATGTTATGTCATTTTCGAATGTGTGTTATACACCAATTCATTCAATCGATCGATTGGTCGGTAGGTAGCCCCTTTCCCACAAACATGTAATCTTTGTTTAGCATAAATTTGCAAAAATTGACATTCGCAACTTCCGTTTAAGTTTCGCCGCTCGAATTAACTAATTAAATTGGGAGCAGCGACAATCTATCTCAATCAATAAAGTGAAAAGCGTTCGGTCTAATTTTCTTTTTTGGATTTAGAACGTAGAACTTGTGCAGACATCATCGGCGGATAAATCATTTTGGATGTAAACATCGATGCTATTTTCGAAACCAACCACAGATACTATGTATTTATTATTTGAAAATGTACAGATGCGTGATGCCTCCAAAGAGGAGGCAAACAACCTCAATTCAGGGTGGACGCACCTGGGATCGATTTAACAACAAAAAAATGTGTATCTCAAGTTGAATAAAGTTAAACTGATGCAAATTTCAGACGTCGTAAAATTTTACGACATCATTAGGATTGACTGAGCACCACTGAGGGTATTTTTGCGACGAAATAATTGCGTTTGGGTAAATTTTTGCGAAAAAGGACATAAATAACCGCAGTCTCCCTTCCACTCGATGTCTAGAGGAGAGAAACCCTTGTTTCAGATTGAATTATGTTGCACCAATCGGCCCAAATGCATTTGCATACTAGATACTTTACTTGGGGTGTACCAAGGGTAATCGATTCTTTTTTTGTATCTGCATCTATGACAAAGCTATAAATTGCATTTGTTTTTTATTTGTAAGGCGCGTGGCAAATTCTAACTGCAGAATAATCCCAGCCCATTCACTGTCCTGTCTGGAATTAAGTAGGAATCATCAGGCTGGACATAGTCCTGTTTTTTTTCGTTTGTCACGACCTAGGTTTGTCCAAATGATTAATGGTTTCAACACCATCGGTCTAAATTGGAAGAAAATTTACTATCTTCCGGGTTTGGGTGCGTATTTTATTTACTCTTCGCACCTGGAATCTGGTCCACAACGCACCCCTCTCTCTCGCATCATATGATTTACGAGATTTTGTACACTTAAACTGATTTTGGTTTTTCAAAAAAAAAAAAAAAAACAAAGTATCTGTGTGTTTTTAACCCTTTTCAAAGTGAGTAGTGCCCTTGATTTTATTTAAACTGCAAACTTTACTATTTTTGTTTGGAAAATGAAATCAGCAAATATTTTTCTAACCATTCTTTGGATTTATTGCGAAGGTGTGTGTTGTTAAAAGGAGAGCAAAAAGGGTTTCATTTTCACCCTTTTTCAAAATTCCTTCTGTGATATGATGCCATGGATTATGACATTTAATACGAGTCATAAATGTGTCCTGCGGACTCAGTCAAAAGTTGAAAACTGCTGCAGCCTGTTTGTGGTTAAGGGTGAACGTTGGTTTTTTTTTTGCAACCCCTGTTGGACGTAAAAATTCTCCGTGTCCATTGTTCGAATGCAATGGGAAATCTAGCGTAATAAGCTCAGATTCATTACATGGGTTGGACCGATGTTTGTTGTACATCAACTCCTTTCAAGTGCATACACTTGAGTGAGGTTCTATAGAAAGAAAACAGAAAATATTTGCAAATTCATTCGCTAAAAATAAATTAAAATTAAAGGAGAAAAAAAACAACACAATCGTCGTCGGTCGTTTTAATTGATGGACACTCTTTGCAGTCATCGTGTCTACCTTTCTTTACTTAAATCGTCGTGTGCGCGTCGAGCAACGCATAAATTAGCATGAGTCACATGAGTATGCGCATGTGGCACAGGAAGTTATAACATAGCTGGATTAATTGTGTATTCGGAGACATTTCGCATTAAAGATATAATCTTCAGGTGAATGAGTAGTGTTCCCATACCTTAGAGGGAACCGTTAATGATAACTTTTTCTCTAAATCTAATTAAAAAATTGTAATATTTAATATACATAAATAATCACATGATTATTCGAATTAAGATACGAAAGAAAGTGATTTATGACTTTAAATCGTCAATACTGGCTCTTTTTAGAAATTTGAGTTTTGAGTTTCTTATGATAATACTTTTTTACTCCACTGTAGAACTCTCTGCGACTTTTAGTACAGTTGTCACAATTTGTTCTGTGTGAGAACTTGGGACAGTGTTTTACTTCATTTTCAACAGAAGAAGTCATTTGAATATTAGTATGGGTTTTTTGTTTTATAAAAATGCAAGTAGCAGGTTGAATGTGAAACCTAGTACCGGCTAAGTATGGTAATTAACTTGGTTCAACAGCACCACGCACCTATTGCTTGTGCTAAGGCTCTCAAAAGTGTGGGGTATGCCTTGACGGAACACCAGGGGCAAGTACACACTTGTAAGCACGTGGATAATTCTATTCAATAATCTATTTTACTTTCCAAATTTGGAGAGGCGGAGAAAGATTAAAATGAGTCAATTTACAAATCACCTAATAACTACCAAACTGACATGGTATTCAGAAATCCACTAGTCCGTGCAAAACGATTTATGTTCTAGTTTGGAAAGGTGCTATGCTAAATTATGTACATATATTAAGTCAGATGGCGGTATTAATTAGTTTTTATTGCAGTATGCCGATCATCGACCGTCGGAAAATCGGAATGCGACTGTAAAGGCATCTGAGAAGGAAATAGTGCCAAGTGCCTAAGGCTTGTCCAAAACAAACCCAAAGTATTGCAAAGTACAGGAACAAATGAATTAACTTTCACTATCATAGACTTGAAATTATAAGTCCATGAAAAGATTCTATAAATCAACAATAAATGAAATGAAATTTGTGGTTGACCAAAGTAGTGTATTCGGTTGTTTAATGAATATATCTGTGCTCAAATCCCAATCATATTCATTCAATTTTCACGGTAATAAAATTAAAATGCTGTGAATTATAAATGAATGCAAAATTCTTATACGATTCTCTCCTCCATCTTGCACACTATCTACGGAAAATAAATATTGAAACCACTACACCAAGTCTTCCCTATCCCTTCTCTTCTCTTCCAATTTACCCACAGCCCATGTTCTCTAGATATACAGCATTGCCCTTGTGAATCATTCGCTTAAAACCGAGCCTCTCACAATCTCACACATACAGAAAGCAAGCAAGTAAAAATCATGTACGAAACGATAACAAAGTTCACTTTACGAAATCCTCATGGTACTCGTATTAGCATTCATGAATGCTTGAGTGCGTAATAGGCTGACATTCAAAGAATTCATTCAATCAGAGTATTCACAAATGCGGTGAAATGTGCAAATGATTCACGAGCCTTCAAATGTTTTCATAAGCCCAGCGAATACTTTTTGTGAATGAATACGAATGTGTGTGAATACTAAAGAAGCAGTGAATTTTTCGAATGGCTCGCAAAACGAGCCATTTGCTACAGGTCTCTAGAAAGCATACTATCTTTCCATGAATAGAAGGATCCTATAAACATATATAGCTTTATGGCGTAGTAAAGAGAGGTTATGTCATGACAGAAATGCTCTTGATCGGATGTTTGTCAGAACTCGCGAGTGGTAAGGTCGTAAAACAAGGCGGGATTCCAATTTATATGTCATGATGGCATATTTCAAACACCACGACTATTACATGACTCATTAATTGTTTCAAAACATTTGCAATTTCCTTGTCTTACAATTAAAAGAAAAGGACACATAATTCGCTTGATCTTTTTCTCATCTTCCTGTTTACAATTCTCATTTCCCCAGTCCGCAGTCAAATGTCGCAAAGAACAACAAAGAGCAAGTTCTATTTCCGATTAATCGTGCCAACAATGAGGAAATGCAAATGCCCTACAATTTTCTTTGATTTATCTCTTCCGTCTTGTGTACTTGTGTATTTCTCCTTTAATTCTCGGCAGATCATTGCTCGATCAGAGAAATCAATCAATCGGCCAATTACATTTTTTTTCTATTTTATTTCACACTCCACTTGGGGCAATCTCGTTTTTCTTGCTTCACACAGACAGAATCTAATGCGACATTCATTAAACGATCGCCTACACATGATCAACGATGATCATGCAAATGTCACTCGCAAATGCAGATTCAATTTGACGGCCGGCACAATTCGCATCGGATCAAAAGGGCTCTGTACGATGACGCAAATTAACTAAGAGTTAACACACCGGAAACTGAAACTGGTCCGGAGCAATGCGGACCCAATTCCCTTCGAAACAATTTAATTCTGTAATTCTGCGCCCGCCATTCCTGTTCTCCACTCTCTAATTGAAGTAACTTCATGCTTGTCACATTGATTATGTAATACTGGCCAGCGAATTGGACTGAATTATTCAAACAACACGAGGAGAGCTTAGTTCCCATTGCCTGGTATGTGGTCCGGTCTCTTGGCAATAGGGACAAATATTCAAAGTGGCATACATACGCCCAGTTGTGCTGTGAACAGTGAATTTAGACACACAAAAAATTAGAGCAAAACAAAGAAATTCTTCTGGTGGAGAAGGAGCTTGAAGAAATATGCAAGCTAAGGACATTAAATCACTTCAGCGTTAGGCAACCTAACGTCACGGTGGTCAAGTATAGGTGGGCAAGTAGTCCGGTGCAGAGGCAATGCACTACAACCAAATGAATTAGAATTTAGATGACTTTGCCGAAACGCCCGTTGTTTTCGTTGGATTTATTTTCTGAAATGTACTTGACTTGGGTGTCTATTGTCAGCTGACATCGTTCGAAATTCCTACGGACTTGTTCTTCATGAAATCGGTCTTTGAATAAAAGAGAAGGCAATCCTGTTCTTAATCCAGGATTGTCTTGGCAATGTTAATGATTGGAATTTGTTTTACGATCAAGCAATAGGAAACATTATTGTTCCTTCTTTAAGGCCTTTTGTAGAGAAGATTTATTAGCTTCTATGAGGTCGGTTACTCGTTTTCAATGTTCCTATGCCACCCGCATGCATTCATGAGTTGATGAATTGTTTTTAATTTTAAAAAACTAAATTTATTGCTAAAGAACAATGGCAAAGGCATTTACTGCACATTGCAATGTAACCTTCTTCAACAGACCCTCTTAGTGATGAACGCTGAACGAATTATCCAGAACTAATTAACAATCTTAATTGGGAACTTAAGTCTACATCATTTGAAAAATAACAACTCCATTGCACTTCCCGTTTGATTGTTGAACCAACAAGCATCAAGAACAAATAAATTGACTTTGAAGCATAAGTTTATGCTTTACTGAGAAGGAATTTCTATTTGTCAACTATTTTCCGTCGACTACACTAATCTTACAGTAATATCTTTCAAAGTTAACTGTCAAACACATCTGTCAACGGTTCTTCCGCTGTCAAAAGCAGAGCTGTGACACGCATCTGAAAAATCTAAGAACTGAAATCTAGTACCTTTTAGCGACATTTTTAGCTTGAAGTCACATTGAGCTATGTCGAAAGATTAAGGGGTCTACTAAAGCACAAAAATGTTGTCTTTGACCAGGAAACTGTGGAACAAATGTGAAGAGTGTCTTGGGGCACTTTCATTACCCGCAGGTCCTGTTTGTGTCTCACAGTTCAACAAGTTTGACATTAGCATTTCTCTAATCAATTATCCTTTATCACAAGGCTGCTCATTTGAATGTTTAGGCCCTACCAGGAAGTGCTTTACGCTTCAGTGATGTGCTGCCATCTTTGAACCACTTTTTCATCCATCTCCGTCCTTGAGGGAACGATGAATCTTGCTGTTCGTTTCCGCTTGAAAACTATCAACCTTTATTCAAAATCGAATACAGTACTAGCGTTTTCTGAGCATTCACTTGCTTTCAGTATTAGAAATCTAATTGATTATGGGTAATAGTTGAATCAATAGTCTACGATTCAATTCACAATTTCTATGAACTGCATACTCCTCTTGAAAAGACTCAGTGCACAATTGACTATTCTGTAACAACAAAAGGCTAGACCAGTACCTAGAATACTAATAACTTTAATATCTGCTGACGATCTTTCAATATCATTGACAGATTCAGATAGCAAATATCTCTATAAGGAGAATCCTTTCTGGGTCATCATCTACCTGCTCAGTGACTAACGAATTTCTCAGATATACTACCCTCCATTCAAACAGATCCCGCATACGGCATACTCATTGTCATTCCAGTCGTTTTTAAGTAGAATTTTCTCATTGTTTTTATGTGTCGAAAAATCAATCATCACTGGCCACCATGATTTATGGCCTTCTCAATGCTTTATGCATATTTATGCATGTGTACTTCCACAACCGAAATTCGGAGTCATCGCCTTCTCTCTTCCCCAATGGGACATCATTTGAATTGTTAAACGAAATCATTTCCCACTGGACATTCGGGGAATAATATTTACATACGACTCATTCTATGGGAATCGGTTTTATTGCTTTCTTTTTTTCATATTTTTTGTTTTTTTTTTTTGGCAATAATAGAAATAAATCCGTTGGATACAAATAAGATATCATTTTTGGATTTTCATGACTAAAAAAAACCAACACACACGCACACAAATCGTTATGAATAAATTAGGACATCAAAATGCTTGACAAAATTAGGGAAAATAAATTTAAAATAACCAACAAAAAAAAGCGTATCCCTCCTCCGTTGGCTGGCCTTATCCAGCACCATCTCTTTATTCTAATGAGCACATGTAAAGTGAGAATCTAGATAGCCGCCGCACATATGCAATTAGTAGAAGAGAGTTATGCACTCCCTTTAACGGTGTAATATCCGCGGTATCCGCCTCCGTTTACGCCTGCTTCTTTTATGTGATATTCTAATGAGATGATACGTCCGCGAGGGCGCAGAAACCAACTGGCGTTTTAATGGGAAACTAAGAATGTTTGTTTCCACAAAGTGGCTTAATGTCATCAAATTAGTTCAGAGTAGAATGCAGTTCCGGGGTAAAGCAGTTTCTCTGGAATTAAAATTAATTGGATGGTTGTAAAGGTACATTCACAGGGAACAGGGAATTGAGGAACCGCGAACAAACCAAGTTTGACAATCTTACTAATTCCAAGTCAGAGAGCTAATTTATCTATCGATTTGTGTAAAAAAAAGTAAGATTCTAATTAGTTTCTGCGAAGAAATCAACAATTCGCGGATATTTCAGCGAATAAGCGAATGCTTCTTGAACTGTCAAGTTTTATTCACAATCCACAGATGTGGAACGCAATTCACATTCGCACGACTAAAACATTCTTTGGATTTTGCATTTGGCAAATCAAATTCCAGACTGCATCGACTAGTTGCTGTGAATGAAACGTCAAAATTTGCGAACATTCGCTCATTCCTTCTCGTAAGTCGATGAGCTGCCTTTGCGTACAGTTACGTATACATATGTGTAACGTAAGAGAAACTTCCTTCCACCAGGTGTCTGTTGAGGAAAATTCAAGTTTTGCCATTTAATATCCTTGCTTAGCCCACTTTTCTCCCCACAAAATTTGCACTTTCGTTTTCCTTCGAAAAAAGCCATAAAATCACCCAAATCGTTCCCAGGAAACTCCGATTCACTATATAATGTAGGATAAATTTAAATGCAAATAAAAATTTGAATACCCACAATATAATCTACCCAAAGACGACGACTGAAAGAAGATCCTGCACGTTTTCCTTCTTTTCGTTTCGGCAATAAAAATTTTCCTGCCATTAATCTTGGTTAAATTACACGGGCACCTTGACCAACAAACCAAACAAGTTGTCTGTGTTGGTCAATCTCATTACACATGAATCAAGGATCTACCGTCCAAGCGATGACATTTAATCCCTCCTCAATGGCAAATAGATGTCATCTACCTAGAAAAAGGACAAAGTAAACTAGTTTTCTCTTCCTCAAGAAAGCAACAAACTCGTAAAAAAGGAAATTTTCTACTTTCACGAACCATTTCCCTTGGTCAAAAATAGCGTCATCCTCATCTCTATCGAAGACGAGGGTTATAAAGCGACGCGGCGCGGAAATTCCATTTCCCAATCAAACAGGGGTGGACACGACGCCACAGTCGTCGTAAAGATGCATCCGAAGAACAATAGTGTTATAACTTCGGAATGGAAGATGAAAAATGAAAAATGAAATATCACCGCGAGTACGTTACCGCGTTATTTGATTTAATGGTGTAATAACAACATGCATTCGCAAACGGCTTGAGATTATTACAAGGACTTGAAGGATGTACAAAAAAAAAGGGTTGATGAAAGAAAATTTTCTCACGAACGGCTGCTGACTTCGCGAAGGATGTGCGGCTCTATTATTTGTATTTTTTTTTTCTTTTGTATTCCCCATGCGAATGAATAGGATGTGTTCGCGGCGAAATGTGTGTTTTTTTTTCTGCATTGTAAAGTGTCCTTTACGGAATCGTGTTTTTTTTTTTTGCTGGCTTATGGGTTTTGTTGTACTGGTTATTGTTCCTGCGCGTGAATATTTAAAAGGAACTAATTACAGGAGGACGTTGAAAGAGTGCAACCCGCTGAGAAAGCGCGAGCTCTTAACATTTTCCCTGGTTAATAACGTTTTTTTTTTCTTTCTTCGGGTATATTTTTCGAACAAAAAAATTGACATTATGAGAAATAGTCCTTTATCAATGAATATATCAAATGATGTGTGTAGCTACCTATTAATTAGAGTATGGCTCCGCGTCGATGACGTTGTAATTTAGCTAGCCTTTACCCTCTATTGTGAGTTCCCTATCAGCAGGATATGCATTTCAAATTCATTGCTTCGTAGGTGAGAAAGATTTTTATCACAGAAACGAGTTTTTTTTTTTTATCCTCGTAGCCTTTTGGAAAATTCACAGATGAAAGGACATTGTTAATTGTGTATTGACGTTTTTCATTTAATTTTGATAAGATAAGCAAATTAGTCTCATGAAGGGGATATTATTTAAAATGAGAAAGCTATGGCATTGCATGGACGTAATTGAGTGAGAAACAAACAAATCGTCTGAGTTCCTTCGTCCTTGGTAAAAGATTGAAATCGAGTATGAGCATATAGTGACCTAATATTAATGTACTTGTAAATTTGTCATTATTTTGGATTACAACTTAAATTATTCCCATCGTTGCTCGTGTCATCTTCCACCTCCGCTGTCAGGTTTGTTTAACAATGACCTGAAGTCGGCTACAGTTCTACATATTACGTAGTTACTCTAATGAGACACAGGGGCGCTCACCAATTGAGTGTGTTGAACAAGAACTACATAACAGAATGCTTGCACGTTCATATCTCTCGACGGGCCTTGTTAAAGCATAGCATCTTTTCTTGATCCATCCTGTTGACACCAAATGTTGTCCCTAACGTCGTGCTTACTCAATTCGGGCCTAACAAAATCTGTTTTCTGCGAAGCAGTACGGATTCCAAATGTCAAACTCTGCTACCGCATACTACAGGGTCACCTGAGAAGGATTCAAAGATACAATGCCGTCGGTACAATATTCCTGTTAATTTTTTGACAGTTAAGCTGAAACAATGTCTTGGCTTTATATTTAGAAATGTCAACCTGAATTTCTATTAATGGCTCAGCGAACTACTATACGCACAGACGAATATTCGCAAATTTAGACATTTTACAGCAACTTTTTTATCTTGTCGCAGCAATCTGCGGATGTCATTTACCAAAGAAAGAGAGAATTGTGAAGTTAAACTCTGGCGAATGTGGATTATGTTCCACATCTGTGGAATGTGAATAAAATTTGACAGTTCGCAAGAAGCATTCGCTTTTTCGCGGAAAGATCAGCGAATCGTTTATTTATTCACAGACACTAAGTAGAATCGAACTTTTTTTTTTACATAAATTTTGATTTTGACAGATAAATTGAGCTTTCAGCTTTGGCATTGGTAAAATTGTTAATTTTTTTGCCTTTAAATAGTCCCTTCGTCCATTCGCTGATCGCTGAGCAGTGAATGTATCAAATTTTCTCCATCAAATAGCAAGACTCTTTCGCTTAATCTGTGCTCTGTGGTTCTGTTTAATCCTTCAAGGACATATGAGCCTAAAAGTTATTCAAACTGATTGTCACAGATCATTAATTTCTATGAATTGTTATCCTTAACATGTACTAAACTTCATTGGATAATTTTCATTATCCTAAAAGCATTTGCCACTTAATAGCGAGAAGGAAGAATCCTCATAACGCCTTCGTCTTCTTTGTCTATACATCCATCTAACACGCACACATAGTGTAACGCTTAACTTTTTTCGAGTTGCTCCTTACTGTCATAGTGTAGTAGGTGTTGATTCACAGATTGTTTACCATTGCCACTGGCAGATGACAATCCTCGCGCATATCCTGCGTAGGATATTTGTTCAGTGTGTTATGCAATATGTCATCGACTATGATAGTGGCATTAAAAGCAAAACAAAATAAATAAAAAAAAATGGGAAGTGGTAGATGAAAGATTCCTCTTCCCAGGAGTATACTTACTGACAAACTATTTTTTTTTTTGTTGTATTCCTGTTGGTTGATGTCCTTTTTCTGAATGGGGCACAACAGCGGAAACATAAATTCCCCCTCGACGTCGATTAAGAAAACGACGACGACGACAAGACGACAAGACGACAAATCCCGGTACAAATTGTTTTGTTAGCGCAGATGAAAGAAAAAAAAAGCAGAACCCGAGGACCCTCTTGATTCCTTTTTCTTACCTTTATCGCCACCGTATTGAGGTTGGCTCTGTCGTGCAAAATTCAATGAAAGGAAATCAAAGGGCGTACTTCCTCCGTTCGAGTGCTGTGAATGATGGAACACCAAGTCACTGTCATTTGGCATTATAGCGTGCATACAATTGCAGTATACTACCCTCTATACTCTGTGATGTGGTTTCTTACGGTTTAATTGCGTCTTTGATTGATATATACAAGGGTTCTTGGTGATTACTTGGTGCGGTCTACTGGTCTCAGCAGAGTGGTGGTCATAGTGTTCTCTTGGTATTAATTAGTGAAACATTATTTTGATTGTCCTTGGTAAACACACGTGTAAAATGATGTTTCTCTTTTTGTTTTGCAGACGACAACATGCTTGGGCATCGCAGAAGGGAAGCGGCAGTGTGACCCATAGTCCGGAACGATTGCGTGGTGCCACACAGGATCTGTTCGAATTGCTTGAAAGGGTTCAATGCTCGCGGCTAGACGATCAGAGATGCGTATTGCCGGCGTATTTCTCTCAGGTAAGAAATACTATTATCTCCTGTACCCACACAACACACATGTGCTTGAGATTTCGTGAGATATTCAATTTGTCGAAGGATGCGCGTCGTGCGGGGGGTGATTAACTTCTATTTTGGTGTCCTCTTGAACCCTGAAAGGGATTTCTTGTTGTCATAGGCGATTTAAGATTGCACACAGATGTTTGACGTCGTAATTTAATGTGTACGTGAGCGAGGGTGGATTTTTATTATCACACGCAGACAGGACCTTCTGACATTTGGTGGCGTTATTTATCTGTTTATCCCTTGTGTGAACGCGTGCTATATTATGAATAAACTCCCTTTGTTGGAAGGGATTATCATGATTTGTGGGATAAGAACAGATAAAACGTATTGTCCTAGGTTTTTTTTTTTTCTTTTGTGCCGAAAATTTTCCGGCCAATTGATTTTAATTATGTCAGAGAGTTCTCTGTCTAAAAACCTTTCACCGAGTCTGCATTGCATCATCGTATCACACTGCAATTGCACTTCAATCGAGTTTGGAATCAGTTTTCAGTTTTCAAAAGGTAGATAGAGTTACGCTGGATTGTTTTCAACATCCGCACTTTCTCGTTCAGTTCACACTCGATAGCTTGAGAGAATATGTATCTTCAGATTCAATCAATGTCTCATTAGCTCATAGCCGCACAGACACACGATTGAATTGCACAATTCCGGTCGAAATCCACTAGACAGACAGAGTTTTTTCTATTTTCTTTTCATTTTACTTCCACAATGGAAATTCACGAAAATGAAAAGAAGACACAAGAGACCAAACCACTATCGTGTATTGTTTGTGTATCTTCTCTGTGGTGGTTCGTTCCTTTGACAGTAATTACTACGTGCATACTTAATGAAGATCAAATTTCATAACACAGTGGTAGAAGCTCACATACTATTTAGTGTGAGATAGTTTTTTAGTAGAGATGAATTTTTAACAGCCACTAACGAGGTTTTAAAAATGGTTGTTGGTTGGTATCCATCTGGCGGCAATTACATTCAATGAATTGGAGCTAGCCATCTGCCGGTGAATAGCAAAAGCATATGGTGAGAGTATATGCTAGAGAAGTCAGTGATGCATTGTTTAGAAAGTAAGGTTATAATCCTCGGTTGAAACAGTTCTTGTGGTCGTGTCTTGGATTGAAATAAATTGGATTTTGTCTGTGCTTAACTAACTGAAATACTTCTTGGAAGCTACAGCAGATGGCCACAGCATCATGAAAAGGAATATTAAACATGAAAATGTTTTCCTGTGAAGCGAATTTTTTGGAAGTAAGCTGCGATTGCGGCAGGTGTTGACTGAATTATCGCTAAAATTCTCACAAATAGTGTAACTCCATATATGGTGTTTATTATGTTCCATGTATTTGTATGAACTGCTTTTCCTATCACTCGTTTGCTTTACAATTCGAAAACATGTGATAGTGTTAGATGGATTCAATGGTTTTGTGTGATGAATGTATGATTGCGACTTTTGTGCAAACTGGCGAACGTTTAAGATGTTTCAGTCTGCGTCTAGTTGGAACCCAATCTCATTTACAGGAAAAATTGATGAAAGCACCCTGTACTAGCTTTCCTTTGAAAATAGTCTGTATTCAATTGCCTCAATAACTAGACTTATTTTATTTCAAATCACTGCTGACATCAAACTCCACATATGGTCTTTATATGGCTTAGTGTGCAGTCCTTTTCCCAGCAATTCTTCGCTATAGAATGATGTGTCTGAAATCCTGCTCTAATTTCATCCTGTTAGAAACTGCGCATACATTGCGCCGATTAATAACTCGCTTTGCACTACAAAGTGACTGTCTGAACATAGTACAGAAGATGTAGTTGCTGATGTCCCAGAGGACCCTCAAATAGCAACAAGATAACAGGCCAATTGGGGACCAGTAATTTTAGTTAAACAGTTGCATCAGCTCTTGCCCGCTGCCTGAAAATTACAGCACAGTCTCTAAGCCCTTCAAGAGGAGTTAACTTTTATTTTTATTTCCTCTCAAAGCGATATTTAAGTAGGTACTACGACTATTTCCATAAATTGTTACTACGAATTCGGTTTATTTTGTTTTTGTTTTACTTAACTCTAATTGTTGTCTTGCTCTAAGGCATTAATGATTCGATCCTTTTAATAGGGCATTAACATTTTTTTTAACTATCACGACATGCACAACTCCAATAAGACAAAACGTGCTTCAAAAGTTCAAAGCAACATGTGCAATGTTAGAGAAGAATATGTAAGCATTCCGTAATCTAGTTTTTTGTTGAACACACTCAATTGGTGAGTGCCCCCTGGATCTCATAAGAGTTAATATGTAATATGAAGAACTGTAACCGACTTCAGGTTGAATCCGCCATCATTTTTAAAAAATAAGCTAACAGCGAAAGAGGACGACGCCTCCAGCAACGACGTAAATAAATTAATTTGTAATCCGAAGTAATCCGTGTGTTTTTATTTAAACTTTACCGTTTAAAAATAAATCACCCAACACTTAATAAGCAGGTGACATTCACAGTCCATTTTGGAGTCTCGCAAGCAAGGAACTGAGCTCCGCTTAGTCTTGTCTTCGTTCACTTCAAGACCAACTCATTTCGCCTTCTCTTCAATTGCCGTAAACGCTTCTACGACAACGGCTTGCCAGGATCTTCCGAATTATGTCAATATCTTCCGCTTAGTGCAGCAGTTGGACAGATTTGTGCCCTGCGCACTATCTGCTGCAAAACGATATTGCTTCTCCTTGCCGGAGTGCCTAAATAGCTCATTTCAAATAGCTTACCTTCCGGATTGGATTCCAGCTGTAAACTGCTGCTATGGAATCCTTACTTGGGGCACACACCTCCAGAAACTCTAGAGATTGAAGTCGGAAGTCCATAGACTATGACGTGAGTTCTCGAATTGGGTGCTCAGAATGTTCCCCAGAAATCCGAATTTTGGCGAAGAAATTATATTCTCTTCTCGATCACACGATAATATAAAACAGTCAAGATCAACGTAAAGTTGATCTGAGGTTCTGAGCTGTGATAAAAGCGTCTCTAAGAATGTGACATTTAAAAAGCTCATTTAGCACGAAGCTACCATGCGACTGAAAATTGCTAGATCTCGTATTATTGTTGTTATGCATGGAAACCAATGATCCCTATGGACATATGTAAGTACTAAACTCCATTCTCTATTTCTGATAGTTTGCACTTTATCTCCAACAGAAACCGATAAAAAGATAGTCCCTGCATGTTATCCCAACGTCACCGATATTCGAACTTGATTAAATTTGTCCGTCGGCCTTATCGCAGATTGTATGTCAATGCAAACACAAAACACACCCGCTCTGCCGTGATTTATTACTCAGAGTTTCACAATGTCAATAGCGCGCGAACGTACGTACCACTTAACTGACAACAAAACAGCTCACTTATCAAAGTGAGAAGTGACTATCAGTGGCAAGTAGTTTTCGCACTAGATGCACTCGATATAGAATTTCAAAGTACACATGCGGACCGCTTATCTATCGTGCATTCTATTTACTCTAAATAATAGCAAAATCGGTGTTCGTTCTTAGACGGGCTCTCGATCAAAGTTCCTGGATAACCTAAGCAAACAATGCCTGACACACGATTGACTGTCATTCGCCGCAACCACACGTGCCACTAATTGACCTTGGGTGCAGTGGAGATTATTATCATCAAAAGACTAAATTATGACAGACCTATTTTGGAATTTGGTTCCTCGCAGAGGGTCTCCATACATCACTGACAATGAGCGTTTATATTTAGCTATCGTAAATTGTCCTCCTGTATGTCGTATCTACTGTGTAGTCGTGGTGCACCGATTAGAGGAGAAATACTGCATCCAGACGGATGGATGCAGCCCACAAACATACCCGCCGATGACGACTATTTCTGGAGGCAGGGGAATAATCCCATCCATCGGCACAGAGTGCACACCTCCAGATGTATCTGAGCATGGAGAATTTTCTGTGGGAAGGGTGTTGACTGTAGTGGACTTGAGTCGAATTGTGTCTACTATCTGGGTAATTTCATTTAAGTGCGATGGGACTTTGCATGAGATGAAAATGATTGCGCTAAGGCGTTCAAAAGATATCAGTTTGATGTGATGGTCGGCATGGGTGGTTTGGCGTGTCGTCGCTCATTTGATTACGCTAGTAGACAATCAAGTGACACTGCAAGGTGGTGGGACATCGCATCCTGCTTTCAATCTTTCTAATTTACTTCATTTTTCAACAACAGATACATTGTGTTCTTTTTGTTTCGCAAGCCTTTCTTGAAAGATGTGAAAAAAATCTGCACCTTTTGTTTCGCTTCGGAATTCGAGCGAAGGGGGAATTCCTTTCACGGCCACTTCATTTAGCTGTTTTTTTGTTTGTGTTTTTGAAGCCATCCTTTGAAATGACAGCGGCAGCGGTCTGTCTGATAATGACAGAGAGAAGGAGAGGTGGAGAAGATTAAAGCAACCGGAAAATGGTTGAGTTGAATTTTATATTTTATTCCAAGATACGTAGATGCTATCGGGGTTCCTCCCTTCACTTAGAATGATGGCCTCAGAGAGTAGCACGAGATTGTACAATTGTACAGTAACTAATGTTGGCGGTTTGGCGAAAACAATGGAACTAATCCACCGAATGTGTGTGCACGCTGCATGCATTAGCATTCAGATTCAGACACTTTTTGCAAATTGCTTCCTGTCTACCTGCAGGGAGCGATGGCGATGGCGATGGGAGAGAGAGAGAATTCCATTCATCCTCCTGCTGCTAATTAGAATTCCTCTTTCATACATTTTGCGAGAGTTTTACTGCGCCATTGTATGATAATGGCTTATTTTTACTCATGAAACATGAAAAACTCTCTCTCTCTCTCTCTCTCTCTCTGTCTCTGTCTTATCCTGACGATGAGATCTTGATTTTTAAGTAGGAGAAACGTGTTACTGCAACTAATTAAACAAACTGCCTTCAAACTACAGTTTCAACTCAACTAATTGCTGCAATGTTTGCTTAGCTCTTGATAGAGTTTTTCATTTTGCCAATAAGAGACGGAAAATGAGAACCAAGCCCACACTAAACAGAGTCAAAGTCAATACTTAAAAATTTATTTGCACAAATCCTAGAAAAAAAGAGGATACTTATTGTTGAAGGAGAGCGTACTATACATCCTTGAGAGCACCTTGAAATATGGCCTCCTATTGTAACCGAGTTCCTTGGTTATTCTCTTGCACTACTTGTACATTTACAACGTATTCATTTCTTGTCGTGAAGAGGAGGAAAGCTGGGAATTTATGTGCCATTACCTAGGCCACAGCTCCTTTTCTACTTTTCTTGTTTCTCTGTTTCTTTTTTTCTTCAGGAATAATTTGTTTCCTCTTGCCCCTGGGCTGACTTTGTGTGTCCTGGTTGCACTGGTTTTTTTTACCATTGCTTGTTTAGCTCGTACATTTTTATGTAATGAACATGCATAGAAATAGGAAATCATCCACGAAGGAAAAGGATATTTTTCATCCTTTCTACTATCCCTTCTTTAGAGAGCCCTGCTATGTACTTACATATGTATCGCTTGGTTCAGTGCCCTGAATGTCGTGCCACGAAGACAAGTCGTTTAGTTCACACGAAACACTTGAATCATGATATCCTTCCTGCTTGTTAGTTTTCTCTCTGTTGCTGTTGCCTGTACCCGTACCGTTACTACTAGCGTTGTATAATAGAAATATGACTCACAAATCTCTGGTGGCTTACCATTGCCTTGGCTTCTATAGCATTGCAGTCAGCCGGGAGGATGTGTCTCGTTAGAGGCAATTTTCACAACATATCCGGTATCTACTGACGGTTTTTCTTGGTTTCCGTCCAATCCAGGACACTGGTGAATGAATATTCATGAGCTAGCCCTACACATTCGCACAGTCTCATGGTGGCTTCATTGAATTTCATTGTTTTGCGTTGATTCGCAGTGTTTTTTTTGTTCTCTTATCAGATGTACCTCATCTGGAAGTATGTAGCGCCGTAGACGTAATTTGTATCTCTCTCGCCTGGGTATTTGAATATCTCACCCCCAATTTGGTTGGTGGTCTTCTGGCAAGTGCAGTTTTGATTACGCAAAAACAAAAACAAATTCGCTTATTGTTGCATGTTTAATTTGTTGGCTTGAGACAACAGTTATTGTGGAAGGCGCGTGGGAAAGTTGTGGTCTCTTGCAATAAAGAATTGCTTTTTGGCAATTTTTTTTTTGTTTGCTAATTGTTTCCATGGAAATTCTGTGGCAATTGTCAGACCACAAGGCTGTTTCAGCATAAATTCATTGTAAGAGGTAACAGAGGACAAGTATAACTTTCTTCTTGCTTGCTATAGGAGATTGCATGCTATAGACACGCTTGCCTTCATTCAGAAACTTTCGAAAATAATTAACAAATGCAATGCAACTTTTAATTAACTAATCAACCTGCAGTAAATGATTAATCATCTGTATTGATTTATTTTTTTAAAGTTATCTTCTTACCTACGTATCTAACTAATGATCATGTGTCTCTATTTGATTGTGAAGCAATAAATTAGTAGGTATTTTCCCGGTTAACCAACTCGCTACGTGTAGATGCTCACGAGCGCTTGCTATATCGCTTATCGCTTCTTGTCAACTTTCAATTTTTATTCACATTCCACAGATGTGGAACGTTACATTATATTATGTGTCCCAGAAATTTGAAAAAAAGATAAAAAACTAAATGCACCATTATATTGATTAAAATTACTTCAATGAGAATGCCAAATGAGTAAGTCACTGAACTGAGCAGAAAGAGATACTTGTTTGTATCTTTTATGTCAAAACTGAAAATAAAAATCTAAAATAAACGCAATGAATCACCCTTCTTGGTGAGATCGATAAACAAACAATGTAAACACAAAAGTTTATTAAATATTGATTGTATTACTTGACATCAATTTCAATTTTTTGGAGGACACGTAATTAGCCATAATGACGATGATTATATGGTAATTATGAAAAAAAAACATCCAATACATATGCGTGGAAATTATAACCATTCAAGTCAAGCAGTTCAACTAAACTTCAACCTTGACATTTTGTAAACCGTGGTATAAATGCATTAGCTCGACATGTAAACAATTTGTGTCAATTTGGAAAGTTTCTCTTTTTGGTTTCATTAGAATTTCATTTCCCATATCTCAGTTTCTTCGATGAAAGGGTAATTTATGTACCTTCCTCAAGAAACGAAATGGAAAAGTTGCGCTGATATATTTATGTGACATTGGTTGGGAGCGTAAACGTAACTGGAAATCTTTCAGTAAATCAAATTAAATTAACTATGATTTGTCGTACGGTCATAAGAATTTTTCATTCTTTGATTGCTATCCGAGTCGGATGCAGTTTGATGTCGAGGAAGACATCTTTACAAGCGAAGTGGTAGTGTTTTTAAAGAAAATTGCAAATTGATTGGATGATAAAAAAAACATATAATTCAATATCCGGGGAAGCTCTTCTTCCGCTTTCTTCTCTTTATTATGCCATGGAAGTACATTCTATCCAAACAATTAACTACTGTTGTCATATCTTCAGATTGAATGAGAACAGGATCAGGTTTTGATATTACAATCAAAGTTATTCAACATATCTCGAGCATGAATAACTAATTACTAAATGACTACTTATAGTAAAAAACTACACATGAGAGAAGTCCTTCAGAAGAGATGCATAGGGCACATTCATGCACCTGAAAACTATTCACAAGATCTCGTAAGCTTCGATGACAATACTATGAGCATTTTACGGATGAAGGAATGTTACAACCGCACATCGGTGGATAGCTAACCACGTCACGGAAAGACAATGTCATTGACCGACATTGAGCCTTTGTGACGCTGTATTCCGTCACTATATCTCTCGCTCTTTCTTTGCATCTGATTCACAGTAATAACCTTATTTCCCAAGCTCTTGTCTTTAAGCTAAATATGCCTTTCAAGGGGACAATGGCAATTCATCGCTGCTTTCGGCAGTGCAAAAACCTTGAAGAATGTATGACAGCGTGAGCGGTCCTTTGAAGGACCTATCATATATTATAGGATTTTACTGATTTCTTCAATATTGCAGCTTTTATTTTTCAATTTAGATTAGACTTCTTACTCACCCTAATAAATGATTTAAAGTAGCGAATGGTAGACCTAATTCTATTAAAAATACGAACTATATTTGCAAGCTGATCAGTCAGTTTACGTCAATGTAAGATCACTGTCAATCCGGTTTGTCAAATTCCCATTTTATTTACACCATTTTAGAGTGATAAAGTAGGTTGTCTTGACAACAATCGTTACGTATGTACCTTTCCAATCTGCGAGAAAATTGATGTAGCCAAATGTCATCATTGACTAAAGTTTTGGGAATACAGATCCTAACACAATTTGCCGGGCCTATTTCGTAAGGGCATTATTCTGCAAGTTTTACACCTTTAAACGGAGACTAAATATCATACAACAATAATCTGTTAAAATTTCTAACAAAATATGTGCAAATATTAAAGCTTTTTCACACTCTAGACTTTCGTAATAAAATTGTTCTTAGTATTTATCAATAAAAAAAAGTACCTATCTTGGATTCAATACTGTTAAATGTGTCATAAACATAGCATAAAATTTCCATTACTGAGAACTAAGATGTAGTAGCACTTGGTAAACAAACTTTATAATGAATAATAAATTCATTATAAAAAAAATGTAACATTTGAAGTAAACATAATAAAAAACCCTGAAGCGCAAGAAATTTATTTTATACTTGTCATATTCTAGGAAAAATATTATCAGCACAGTACATCTCTGTACTGTTTTCTCACTCGCTTTACGTTACGTTACCTCCGCTGCAAAGGGCTTACGTACACCACATTTTGCAGCTCTCTCATTTTTTCTCTCTTAATGGTTTGTTTTTGTTGATTTCTCTCTTCTGTTTACCACTACCACTCTACGCTTACTGCACTCGGTCCATGTGTTGGTGTTGTGTATTGCCCTGCAGAACTCCATGGCAGACTCGCTCATTCGTCGTTGTTGGTTGGCCCCTCATTCGTTTGAAAGAAGTTGTCGCGTGAACATAGAGACTATCGACTTTGCTGTCGCTCCCCCCGAAAAAAAAAACGTAAAAATAAGCAAAAAAAGCAATAGCTCCAGGCTTTTGGGGGCTTCTTTTGTTTTCTTCCATTTCTTACCATTCGTGTGTTTTTTTTTTTTTGTTCTGCCAATCGTTTCGCGGCCAGCACGACACCGGTTCGCGTATTGCACTGGTTCCAGTGAATTTTTTAAACTCGTCAACTGGACGAAAATAATACGAACAAAGTGTTTAAAGTTTACAAAGTGAATGTTAGCCCAAAAAAGAATGAAATTGGAATCGAAAGTAAAGAAAATGGTGAATTAGTGTGGATAAAGTTAAGAAATAAACGAAACACTTGCCCCGCTTAAGAGGGTAATTACCAATTGGCAGCGCAGCAGAACTTGCAAAACGAGTTATTTTCGGTTTGGATGGATTTTTGTTGCAACTTTTCTCTTTTTTACTTTTTCGTGGATAAAATAAACGACGACGACGACAACGGCAACCCGTTTCGTTTCGACCCACGGAGGTGGATTGCCATCGCACACACATACCTATAGATGTAGCTGAGCACAGTACGTGTGGTGCACTTTTATCCAGCGAAGGACTGACTCTACCTGTGCCAAGTATCGCAAGTATAGTGCAGGCTTCGCCACTACGAATATTTAGTATCTTCTCGTGTATCGTGATTCAACCGCCCACACACAGGCCCCCCGTCTTCTACACACAGATACAAAAGTGCAAACATGTTGATGCACTAAAATCGAACAAAAAAAAAAAAAAAACTGCCAAAACGAACTCTCTACAACGAAGTTTTTGCAAAAAAATAAAATAAAAGAAAAACGTTCTCAAATCACATAAAGAACGTAACACGAAATTTCTGCAGAAGTATCCCTTATCCCTGCCATACGCCTACGGTCGACGAACACAACTCTGGATTAAACAAAAGTTGAAGTCTCAAAGCTAAAAATCAGCCAACGGTGGCATTTATTAGCGAAGGCGCTGAACGGCGGTGGGTTCGACAGGCCGTAATGGGGGTACTAAGGTGGCGCGATCTGCCTGGATCGCGGGGCTCAATTGGGAATAATAATAACAACAACAACAACAACAATAATAATAACCGAAATGAGGTAAGCATTCTATTTTAACATTTCACGATGGCAGTAGGTAGACTTGGGATACCAATTAATGATGTGCCCCAAGTGTGCGCATTAGGGTCGCTATTGTTAGTATATTTTTTCGGTGAGCATTGAATGAAGCTGTTGAATATTTAGTGAGCGAATGTAGATATTTAGACTAATCCTGTGGATGCATGGAGCCTAGCTATTTCTTGGGATAGTCTGTAAACATGGCGTGAGTTAAAAGTTTCCACAGAAAATGCACTTTAATTGTCGTCTCTTTTTTGAAAAGTGATTGCTTATTCATAGAAAACTAGGTACATCTGAGCTGAGCTAAATCTTCTTCCTTTCCTCATGCAGTGACCTAGATCTAGAGATTCAACAACAAAAGGAAAGGAAAGGATTCGCTAAGAGTGATGATCATAATACTGAATACAATCCTGGCTACTTTTAGTGCTTCTGAGACCTAAAAATAGTCCTGCCCGTGCCAATGAACAATCGCTAAAATGGCATTAATTTCTGTTTAACAGCTTTTAATTTTATTAAGAACTTGAAACCTATGTAGATGAATGCGGAAATATTTGTAGTTTCATGTGATCCTTCAAGATATTCAAATTAAAACTTCTTATGCGAAAAAATAAAATTGAACATTTGCATAAAGTGAAGAATATCGATAAGTGAACTGAATAAATTCGGAACTGAGCCATTCACCATTCGCTTAAGCGGCGCTTGTGGTTCTTCTTACGTCACATAAGTCCCCGTCCTCGTCTTTTGATCCTTTTACACAATAATAAAGATCAGCAAATGTCGTTCCTATAATTTTTCGGTACGGGAGACCTATGACCTAAGAAAGGGACCTAAAAGAAACAAAAGAGAACTACAAATAGCCCAGCTTGTCTAATTCTTGAAAATAATTCACTATTTCAAACTTAACCTTATTTCACAGTAATACAAGCCCGTACTGAGGTATAACTTCAAAGACTTGGCTATTTTGTAACCATGTGGCTCAGACAAGTTTCCCCATAAGCTAATGTTGCTAATTTTGGTAACGAAAAAGTGAACGTAGCTCTTTAAAGCATTAGCTAGCCATGTTCAAATTCACGGCTAAAATCTAAATCATATTCCCCTCTTCAGTTTAACATAACGCTCTATCTATAAATTTGTTCTCAAGATCCCAATTATAAAGTAATTTTACCGTTTCGGCGTTAACTATTTCGAAGAACTAGTTACCTACCGGCTTGAGGGATCCTTTCCCGCTGCCCCATAAATACTTCACACGACTCATTGTCACATTCGTTCTAATCAAGATCCAAACTAAGACCGAAGATATACCCCATTGTATTTCATTACAAAGAGTACTAGATATTTACTTTAGAAATTCTAACTGATGGTAGCCTTGAACCGCTATGTAGATACTAATTAATCAAAACCATTATTGTGTATAGCATTTCTACACAAAAAACCAAGTGTGATTGTACCTGACAGATAACACAGTGAGAACCAACAACCGACCCAAACACCAGAAACGTGAGCCATCTATAAGATATCTTATCTATCCCATAACACACCCCTTGTTTGTTCCACACGCGGTGGTATGTATGCCATTTACACTTTTTTTTTTTCCTTACCGTCACTGTTTCTCCCTTTTTTCCATCATCATCATCAAGTAAAAGTTATCACAGAGACACGTAAGTCACTGTGGCTTCTTGAAAAGTGCACTCACATCCGATGATGGAACATTGTTATCTATGAAATATGTAAGAACTATGACCGCCGCAACCATGCTTTTGTAAGATGTGCATACAAAAGCATGACGTCATACAACACACATTCTCTGATAAAGTCGTCGGCATCAGAGCCAGAAGCCAAAGACCTGGAATTATAGAAAAATTTGTATATTATTGGAGTCAGACTCTAAAGAAGCCTATCATAAAGCGTCTAATTTATTATGCGGCTGTTGTCTATTTAGGGTCTTGTGTCGGTCGTCTCGTCGGTCCATAGTTAGGCTCTGTCTCTCTGATAAGAGCCTGGAGTTTCAAATGGTTTTCGGTGACAAATGACAACAGCGATAAATAACCAAAACAAGCCCAAGAAAAGTGAAATATAAAATGTTCACTACGTGACTATCGCAAGCCGGGGTCTAGCCTACAAAAGGGAAAACACCGAAAAATATTACAATTCTTTTTGTTCCCAGATAAAGCTTCGAATTAGGCAAGATGTGAAGGGTGATACACACTACCCCCTCTAGTTTCTTTTTTTTTTTTTTTGGGACAAACGTGACAAAATGTCAACAACTGTAAATGCGTGGCAGAAAGTACGAGGGTAGGGTTAATTAATTTCGACGCTTTATTCGCTCTCCTCTGGTTGGAACCAAAAAAAAAAAAAACAAACTTTATCACAAACGAACGCGAACACACTTTTCAAGGAAACAAAGAGTTCCAGTCTTGTGTTGTTATTTGAAGTTGGATTTATCTTAAAGTGGGGTTCTTATCTTGAATTTTTAATTTTCTTCTCTTTTTTTTTGCCAAAAATCCATGAGAGCGCTTATCAGTTCGGTTCGGGGTGGATTTCATGCGAAAATAAAACTATCCAAAGTTATAGGTTGGATTTTTTTGTGGTCCACGAGAGAAGGTTCTTTCGTTTTTTTTTTTTTTTTGCATGAACTTCCGGTAAAAGTTTATTCCCAAAGTCGGTTAGTTATCAAGGATTTTTTGTTATTTTATTTTATTATTTTGATACATTTTTGTGGTGAAGATTAAGCTGAGGTCATGAGCACGAGCATTGCTTGGGTTGATGGGATCTTAGTTGACTCAAGGTTGAGTAAGATGCCAGAAAAGGCTGTGTGCCGTTGTAAAACTTTTGATAAACAAATTCAGCAGCCCAAGTATTGACATGGTATGACTTTTATAAAATGTGGAAATTCCTGCCCACGTTTGACTGCGGAAATGCCGTCTATTTATACTCGTGATTAGAGGCGTTATCAAGCCGAACTTTCAAGAGGAATTTAAACTACATTTGCGGTTACATATTTGGCAAAATAAAAATGGTCTATTTGCGGCTCAGCGACATGCGAATAAGAGTGAGCGAATATTCCCTCAATTTTGACGTTTCATTCATTTACAGCAAACTTTTTATCTAGCTTTAGCAATCTGTGTCACTTACTACGTTTATACGTCCGAATTGAGAGGTCAGATTGGAAAAGAATTGAGTTTCAATCGAGTTGGAATCGAATTGAAAAAGGTTTGAGTTTGAAACTGCTTCTCTATTTTATTTGCATCATGCTAAGATTTCTACCTCCAATCCTGTTTCAATCCAACCTGCGTTTATGTGACACTCAACCCGAATTGAATCCGGTTTCAATCCCCAATATAAACGTGGTAATTTATCAAAGAAAAGAAGAAACGTGAGGTTAAACTCCCGGGAATGTTTTGGTCGTACGAATGTGGATTGCGTTCCACATCTGTGGAATGTGAATTGAATTTGACAGTTCGCTTTTCGATAAAAACTCTTCTTTGGGAAGAGTAAAATTGACAGTTCGCAGTTCATCTATTAGCTGGTCGCTGAACTGTGAATGTACCTTTAGAGTCATCAGAACTTAATTGACTGAATTTTTACTTAATTCAAAGAATATAATTGGTTTTAGATCCCCACATTGTCACAGTTTATTAAGCTCAATTATTGCCACCTTCTGTCAATCTCAAGCCATAAAGATACCAAAAGAGAGAAGTTGACGTTTCCTTGTACAACCAGTTACGTAACCTATATACATAATATTGTTGAAAGCAAATGCCATACGTACTCATTATCGTATTCCTAATTAGTACCATTATTCATTAATTGGCTACAATTTAGTTTGGTACACATGCACCAACTGCACCTCATTTTAATTGAATAAAATGTATCTTCTATGATTTCCCATAAAAGTAAAACCCAATTTAAATCACTGAATAAGTATATCGCACTTAGAAAAACAACTTTTTCATTCGTGTAAAACTAACAACACGTTTTGCATTCTTTTTCATGCCATACCATGAGACAGGAATGTGATCGCTTTGTTAGACTCGAAGTCTGTGTTGTTAATTAAAGTATGGCTCGCAAGCTTTATACAAAGAAGGCATATTGATACTTTATACAGATGGTAACCGTCTTGTCTTTGATAAAATAAGAACAGGTTTGGAGGGTGGAAAGACACGTGAGATTTTGTGTTTTTCAGTATAAAGGAATAGAATTACTGGCACATTCTTGCTGGTTTTTGTTTTCCCAAAGAACAACAAATAGTCTGTCACACGATAAAGGTAGTTACTTCAAGTGATATTCATAGCTGAAAACGACTACTTTGCATATATCAAAATATTTCATGAAATAAATGTCTGACATGTCTAAATTTGTTGGACAGTGTTTGACAGTTTCACTTTGACATTTGACACAAAATACATAAACAAAGATGACTGATTGGTGGATGTTACCAAGTGAAATACAATGTAAACTCATGAAATGAAATGTCTTGCAATAATGCATCCGTACAGAGAGACGTATATTAGTTCCGCTGTCAAAATTTTTTGGTCGTAAATAAACCACATTCCAACCTGCGGTGATATCTGTAATCTCCTTTTCACTCACATACATATGTAGCTACTCAAGGGAACTCGCAGGAAACTTTATTAACACGACAAATTCCTCAATTACCCAGCGGTACCTTATAGACCGATCCTCAGTGATTGATCTTGCCTGCCAGGAATTCCTCCCGAATTACTTTGTTAAACATCTTGAAACAATTCCCATATTTACTTTGTGAATCTTCTGATCAAATTCCCCTGTTTTTTTTTGTGGGTTAAACCATCTACAAATCCTACGCGAGATCATAAAAAGATCAATACCGAGAGAATCGATCTTTTCAGACGTTCACCCGTGCTGCTTGAATCGCATTAATAAACACATAAGGTGATGTCTGCTGTACATCACTTGGGAAAAAATATAAACGAAAAGAAGAATCATCATTCCTCTTAACCCTACGCATGCAGATATTGTCTACCTAGGCCCTCATGACTGAATATGAGTGCCTTAATCCCATTCAAGCAATGATAATGTTGATGGAGGACTCGCACAGTTGTTTATGCGTCCCAAATTGGAATAGCTATACTGTTGAGATTGAGATTATTTCCATATCCACCCCACGCATTTAAAAACACATCTCTTGGGGCCTCACACATGTGTGTAGTCTGTAGTGTTGTACCTCTCTAGAGTGTCACAAGGTCTTCCATTTCGTGTGTCTTTGATGTTTGACGTTATCAGTTGAAAAACAAAAATTAAATTCAAAAGCTAGCGCTACAACGAATGAATGTTAATGTTCTATTTGTAAATAGTTTTTTGTAAGCTACCTCTTGTCTTGAGCGAACATCATCTTGAGTCTCTGAACATCTGAAGGTATGCTGGTCTCCTCTTGAAATCATATTTTTGTAATGAACCGACAAAATAAAGTGCGTGTGTGTTGAAAGAGTTGTCATGTCGATTCCCCCCTCTGGCACTCTGGCTATTTCCAAACAGAACTTCGAACATTAGCTCTTAATTAGCCTCAATTCAGTGTGCGGTGATGTTTAGGTATACAATTTTGAAAGAAGAAAGTTTTGACACTAACTAATTATGCATAGAAATTCGCTTAATGACTTAAAGATACAGATAGTCCCAACGAAAGAGAAAGAGAGAGACACGCAAATATGTGTACGCATCTCAAAAGCAATTTGTTGCCTTGGTTTTCTAATAAACCGGCAAACATGTTTGAGGTCGGTTAAATGTTGAATTTAATTGCATAAATCAATTTTGTATCTGTAGCACAGATACGGATACCCACAGAACACGTTTTTGTATCTATCTATCTCCCCAATGAAAATTTTCCATTCGGATATTTTCCCAGGCGCACAGAGAACCAGCAGCGCGAGCTAGAGTGCACATTTGGCGCGGTCATTGCGCTAATTGTGCAATTTTAGAATTCGATGTGTGAATGTTTTCGTTTGCAGCAATTTCTCATCATTTAATTATTATTTTTCACTTTGACACTTCATTTGTAACCATAGAGTCTAGTAACAGTCGAAGTTTTAATTACCCGCATTTGACGCACTTGTGCAAATACATTAAATTGCATTTGTTTCACATTATTCCCATGCATTTACATAATTTGTCTCATTTTGATTTGGCGGCAGGAAAATATGTATGTTTGATGTATCGCAGCATAATTGGAAAATATTTATGAACTGTGAACGTCTAGAAATGGAGCTCCATCAATCTTGTGAACTAAAATAGTTCCTCGATTTTTTTCAATTACAAACTCACTCACGAGCCACTTAAGTGGAAGATGAAGAAGGAAAAATCATGCAGATTGTCTAATAGCCTCCTCCCACTATCTCTCACGGAAATAAGCTTTTCTTTTTGGTTTCTTAATTTTTTTTTACACAATTTTTCCTCAGGTTACCTCGCGCGTCGTCTTTTGAAATGAAAAATGTTTGCCGCACGATCTCTTCCATTTCGTGTGTGAGTCTTGCTTAATATGATTTTTCCTTTTTTTCTGATTTTTTCCGAAACCTTGAGGCAAAATTATCTGTGAAATATTAGGCATTTCTTAAGAAGAAAAATAATGACTGCGCCCCAAGAATCAGATCATTTCGCAAGAGGTCCACTAAGTAGATGCCGATCAGTGATCGTGGAACGTCAACATTAGTCAAAGCAGCTGTCACTGACTGACAGATAGAAGAAAAATTTATTAAAAAAGTTTTGTTTAATAGAACGGAAGTTAGTTTCCTTCTTTAAAACTCTTTTGCAATAATCACACAAAACAAAATAAAATAAAAAAGGATTTACATTGCCGACGACATCGCAATTATAAAGGCTCCTCTTTCGTTATACTGATAACTAAGAGAGCAGAAAGGCGTGTCATGAATAATTCATCAGGCAAAAGGAAAAAGTTATGACAAAACTTGAAAAGAACCATATACCCATGTAGCACTGCATTTCTTTTCTTTTTTTTAATCATACTTTATGTAAACATACAAAAATATACAAGTATATAATCGTAGAAAGAAAAACGATCATCCATCCGGATGTGTGGGGCGCTTATGTCTGTCTGTAATTTGCGCAAATTGTGCCCGTAGATGACGCATTGCACGGGGAATTAAACAAAAGAAGACGACGCGCGCAATCAGAAGGAGAAAAATTGAAGGAAACGATTGCACTGAGAGATAATTTGCATGTACATAACTAGTTACACAAACGACTCTACTACGTGAAGAAGCATGAAACAGAGCGGTGAATTAATTGAGAATGATCGTCGCCTATTATGCTTAAAATAAAATGAGTTTAGCTGTGCACATCTTGAGATTGAGATGAGTGACTGAAATGTAAATAAAAGTATTTATATTTGTTTACTGAACACGAAGCGTGAGGGAACAGAGATGAAAGGAATTTTAACACTTCAAAATTGAGGCCTTGTAGTCTGATGGATCATTAAGTCTTGAGTGGCCTTCAAAACCAAGCCTTATGAGGAATGTAATTTAAACAGTATCTGTTGCTAAATAGGGTTTATGAAAGGGCAACAGCAGTCATTCAATAAATTAGCTAGCTTAAAAGAAGCAAACCTAAATCACCAAAGATATACTCTCCTCTAAAGGAGTGTCCAAACAGAAACTTAAGAGATGACCAAGTCACTTTCATCACTTCATCATTTATAGGTTCCTCTACAAACTTATTGGGCTTCTCGTGACTGAATTTTAAAAACTGAAAATATTTATATCCAATTTTTTAGGCTTCTCTTAAAGATCAATGTATTTTGTGTATTTTTAGTATTGCATCGATTTTATGACTTCAAAATAACAAATTATCTCTTTTTTTTTTGCAGGTATGTACCACAAGTCGAATGAACTCCAACAACAGATTGGTAACGTATTTTATAGCTAATCTTAGTATAGTAAAATAGAACCCAACAATCTATAAAAACAAAATAGTGAAAAAATGTGATTTTTTGCAAAGTGGGCGTGTCAGTGGGCGGATTTTAAAAATTTGTACACTTGTATTGCTTACTTTTCCAAAGACCTCGTATACAAAATTTCATCAACCTAGCTCAAAATTTAAGGCCCAAAAACTGGTGACACACAGACGGACGGACGGACGGACAGACGGACGGACGGACATAGCTCAATCGACTCGGCTAGTGATGCTGATCATTTATATATATACTTTATTGGGTCTATCTGTAATATTTCTCTATGTTACAAACTATGTATCAAACTTAATATACCCTTAGGATAGGGTATAAAAACCTTCTGAGTATTGAAATAATGAGTCGATAAGAGTTATGACTGCGAAAGGATGGTTTAAGGTATTCAAAACCAAATTTCGGACAGAGTTAGGATATTTCATTATACTCTTTTGTGGATTGCCAATGCATCTTACTCGGCAGTTTATAAAATAGCTAAAAATAAATTCAAACTGTCAAAAAATGTAAAATGTTTGACGCAAATCTTTCATTTGAACAAGATATTTGAGTTACTTGCACTCAATACGATGGTTCCGTTGCCATTAAACTCCTTCCTACAAGCTTTGTACTATTTTCTATTAAATAAAAACTTCACTTGCAAAGCTACACCTTTAATAAAAATCTAGTACCTACTTAAAATTACTAACTTCAATTTCGACTCATTCCTATAAGTCGATGTCAAAGCTTTGCACCAAACTCTCTATAAGACATCTGTAACTTAAATATGGCTGTTTAAAATCTAGTACGTTGAAACTAGAGGAAACACAAATCCAGTACTATAATTCCTTTCTTTTTCTGATCATGGTCCTGTTTGATTTCATAACAAAATTGTACTACCACTTCTAATTGGCGCACAACGTGGGGCTTACAACTTTACCGTCCTTTGTAGCCTTATTGTATTTTACATAAATTAAGCTCAATTTGTTGGTCTTCAACAAAAAAGGTCAACTGGAAACCTTAAACCGCGAAGCGAACCACTTTTTATTGCTCACAATTTTAGCAAAAGTGACCCAAAAATTAATTTAAGTTATTGAAAACTCCATTAGGAGAATGATAGCTAAATGATGAATGTCCGTCATAGTAAAGTAGGTCTTTCACGTTTTCCCTACATTTATAACAGGTCAACGCCGTTCATTAGACTGTGAAACACATTCGAGATCTTCAGCTAGACCATAACCAGACCAAAGTGATCAATCATAGAAATCAGTCGACGATGAACAACCTTACGCCCAACTCTCCTTTACCCAAACGTCAATCAACTCATGCGTCTAAAAAAAAAAACAAAAAAGATCAACTCTCCAAGAAAAAGTTTGCAAACATTAAACAATTCTTGTAAAGCAAAAAATTAAAAAAAAAAAAAAACTGAAAGTGAAAATAATCGTCAGAGGAGGAATGAAAGATTTTCTCCGCTTTGCGCGATAATTGTGCCTCGATTTTCACCACCAACTGTCGATCTACAATGCACGAACACAGAGCATTCGTTTCATTCAAACATGACTCAAACAAATGGGCAAAAAATGAATATAATTCCAACGACAGTAAAAGTAAAAGTTTAATTGTTCATTGTGTAAAATTATCGAATACCTACCTGTGCGTTAAATGCTGCAATTGCGTATCTCTAAGATGCCATCTGCCAACGACCTTTGAGTCTGTAAAATACAATCGCGAAACCCGCGGAGACACATCATAAAATCACACGATGCGTGAACGATAGGGCCACAGATGGCTGCCAAAAATGATGATGATGATGATGATGATGCCAAAAGATCAAAAGTCGTAGCAGAGAAATGCCTTTCCTTATAGCTTTTCCTCGAAATTTTTGAATGACAAGCCAAGTCAAGATGTCTGTCGCCATTGACCCAGTTGCGGGAATCACCCAACACACAAGAGGGAGGAGAAAATTCACGAAAACATAATAAGCACTCTACAATCTGGCAATCATCAGCACCAGTGTGTAAGACTGGTTTTTATGCGATACTTCTGGGAGATTTCCCTCGTTTTGCTAATTAGCGAAGCAGTAACAGAGATTACTCGCACCTTAATCGCATGTTTAGATACAATTTTCATGAGGTTTTTGCTCTCTAATGCAAAGTCAAAACACAATTCACAACAAATCCGATCATTAAATTTCTTTCTCTCTATCTCTTTCTGGTTTTGGTGGGCATTTTTTTAGTAAATGATTTATGCTAAATTTCTATTTAAATGCTTCTCTCAATTAGAGGGCAAACATTCGTTTGTTAATCGTTCATAATTGTTTTGGTTTTTTGCATTTGAAATGATTTATTTCAAAATAACTGTTTGGCAAATTAGCACAGCAGTGAAAAAGCAATTCGTTTGCAACTACTTACCTGCCACTAATGGCAATTTAATCGTAAATTATTCAGGTATACGCAGAGTTTGTTGATTTCTCTTCAGCGCCACAGCTATTCTGAATAGATACAGAAAACACATGTAGCTTCACACCACTTTCCAATACGGAGTTGTACCTATTAAGGTCCATTTACAGCTCAATGACTTGCGAGTACGAATGAGCGAATATTCGCAGATTTTGACGTTTCATACACAGCAGTTGCTGCAATCTGCCGATGTCATTAATTTTGACAGTTCGCAAGAAGCATTCGCTTATTCGCGGGAACATCAGCGAATTGTGAATTTGTTTTGAAGAAGTTAATTTAAATTTAACTTCTTTTCTTTAATAAAGCTTTTTTTCTTTGGGTTTAGAAAAATTGTCAACTGACTGCCTTCAAATGTGCTAAGGACGATATATTCCAAGTTCACTCATTCGCCGGTGGCTAAGCTGTGAAGCTTTATTAGTCGGTATTGTTCAATCAATCGTATGAACTGTATTATCAATCACAATTTTCACCTTCAAAAGACAGCTGTTGTTGTTGTTCATAATTGTGCAAAATTGAAATAAGCAAGCTGGAAGTTGCTACAAAAATGAACACCACTGATATTTTTTTGAAAAAGACAGGGATCCGTGCATTCATTGATTCTCATTCACATTATCGACGATTCTCTTCGAAAATATTGAATGACACCTAAGTTTAAATTTGAGTGGATCGTTCACTCCGGCTCAAAAGATCGATTGTTAGACGGGTTGTATAGTACGTAACGTAATCAGAGCTCATCTTATTTGATCTTAGCTTGGGCACACTTTTGTACATTCCAATATTTTAGCAATCTGGTAACTGAACCGAAAGTGCTTTCTGTTAATAATAAAGTCACAAATCCGTTGGTATAAGTATGTAGCTAAATGTCTATTTAAGATACTATAGCTCTCTAAGAGAAGGATATAAACTCAAAGCCCATAGAAAGATACCAAGGATCATCAGTGTTCTTTAGTCATGTTTCAGTTGCATAAACACATAGATTAGAAGATGTTTAACAACATTAAGGTTAATAAAAAACAGAAAACATCAATTTGAGTTCAACTGAGGTCAAATATGATGTTCAATATTAATAAAAGCCTCATTCACAAGAACGCTCTTAAAGTTTATCGTTACTTTATTCCTTGTACTGGAATTGCCCATAAATTTGCCCAGATTTAATTGAATGGTATGTATGCAAACCTGGAAATGTCGTTACTTTAGAACTTTCCTTAGTTTTTATGTGCCTACTACTGTTTTTATGTAGGCACCTTCCGTTATACCTACATATCTATGTATGGACGATGAGTGAGTTGCTTTCAGACAAATTAAATTTTTATTCATATCTTCTCTACATGGCAAAGTCTGGTGCCACTAGACGTATTAAAGTAAAGATTCCAATTGGTGCCGCGGTGTCTGTCCACTATTTTATTTATCAGGAAATAATTTATCAACACTGTCAACTGCATAAATTATTGCTAATTGTTTTGAAAAGGTTTTGTTGTAACTCCGTTTACACGTTCTTTGCGCCCAGCGAGCGTGTTGAATTCGTGTGTTCTACAAGCGCCACGATTGTTCAAGTTTTTTAGATTGAAAAGAACCCCAGGTGGGTTTCAATTCAGTGCTCTATGCCCCATGAGTGCATATGTATTGAAAGACCACCGTGTTTTGAATTTATAAACCTTGAATTGACGATTTGATTGCGTGTAGCTTTGGTAATAAAAAATAGAGTTGTTCGTTTTTCTTCGTCTTTAAAAATTCAAACTGAGCAATGGTGATTTATAAAAAGTTATGAATGTCTTCTTCGGATAACGGAGCCTAGGTGTTAGAAATAGAAGTCAGGAAGTTTTAGTTGATCGTGCCTATCGACATGAGAGTGTCAATTCGGCCAAACTTCGCTTCAATGGAAGCACAGACCTTTTCGGCTTCTAGAAACAGGTATAATCTACTACTATCTATAGAGCAGATAAAAAAGAGCTAAACTCGACTATTTTTGGGCTAATTTCGACTATTTGCCTTGCTAAATGTCAAAAAAATGTCCAAAAACTCTCAAAATGGTAAATGATGCCGGAAATCTCTGATGTATACTAGAAACTCACAGTTTATATAAACTGACATTCCCTCATCACATCTTAATAGAGAATAATATAGAAAAGTTGAATTTACTTAGTCACTCATTAGTTGAAGCAAGCTTGACGGTTACATTGTCAATGAACAAGCCCCTTTAACTGGAAAAGTACGTAATCAACTTATTATGCTGCGGAACAGTTGCAGTTGTATCTATGTATCTCGATTTCTGTGTTTTATTTCTTTTCCCAAGAAATGTGAAGCAGCAAAACATGCTAGTAGTGTCTGACTGTGATGGTGGTGGTGGTGGAAGTCACAGTCACATCTTTCCCGGTGAATCACATAAGGCATGGAAAATAGGTTACTTCTGGAGCTAAGAGCATTATGCAGCAATCTGTGCTCGCGCCCATAAATCTCTTCCTGGAGATGCATGCATATTGCATACAGCATTTCCTCTCTGATGGAGATTTTTTTTTATTCATGAAATAATCATTATGATGATCAACAACACGTCGTCACCGTGATGTTAATCTCGGAAATCAGCAATAACACCCAACAATACCGCCTCATAGCAGCGCTAGGTTATGTATTGTGCGATGACCCAGAAAGAGGTTTCTTTCATTGCGGCTCTCTTTCGCCTGTTTTCTCACATCACATATAGTGTAATTCGTAATCGTATTTACAGTATTTTCCTCATTGAGGTTGTGAATTCCCGTATTCTTCGTGGAAAGCAATTTCCTTGCACTTTATATATGAGATATCTTGTATCTGCAGTAGACACATACACTGAAATCGTCTTGTGGGGCCAAGTCTACGCACTAAGAGTGTGACACGAATTGCCATAAGCATAAGCAGTGCGTCCGATTAAATCTGTGCCCCAACAGCTGGGGAATTTATTTTAAAAAGCAAATTTATATCTTAATGTTTGGATGCAGTCCAACAGAGTTCTTCTTCCATCAGCATAAATTTTCAATTGTTTGCTGAAAACCTTAATAGCTCAACGGGAGTGGCATGGCAATGGCTTTATAGGAGCTTCGTCTGGATTTGATTTGCTCCCTCCGGCGTTTATGTAAGAGGAATAGAAATCAAAAGGAAAAAAATGGAGCGTGATGCGTACGAGATTAGGTCGACATACCGCACCACACAATCGGAACATCAAACGAAACCACAGTCATCCATCCATTCATCTCTATCAGACGACGACTTTGACTTCGATGACTTGGGGAACACATGGAGCATGAGGAGCAGCCTCATGTATCTGTATCTTTTGTTTGTGGCACGACAGCTGTATACCTGTCGATCGGCAACCTGCCAGCAGTAAAATACACCGATGGACTTGCTAGACTGCGTGTAGTTGCAACTCGCGCAAGCTGTAATTTAATCTTTGTCATCGGATAAAGCCGAACGACGACGGCGATTAAACGGCAAAGAAACACGCGTACGTAGGTTGATGCATATATTTTTCATCTCTCCAACCAATGTAACCGTTAAAATACCTGTTCAAGTACATCATCATACTTTGGATATTAGATGGTCTGTGTACAGCTGTATAGATACTTCCTCTATCATCCTCTTTTACTTATGTCCCATGACATAAATGAAAAATTATTACAAAAACTAGACATAATGATAATAACATCTTCTCCGGCTACATTCAACTCCCAGCGAACTGCAAAAAGTTCAGTCAATTAGTCAGTTCGTCTCTGAGTGGAAATGCAGTGATATTTGCATTGCAGCAGCCACCAGCGGCAGCTCGTTCCTATGGATACTTTTATGTGGATTTGTCGTTTTACAACTATGGTTCATGATGCCCGGAGTGAGGGAGTTATGCAATATTTTTTTTTTTTTTTTTCATTTATGTGGAGCCTTCGCTCGAGTGATTGTTGCTCATGGGGAGCTTGGCATAAAGTTCAAAGTGCATAAGAACCTGCTTTAGAATGCCTGAAATAATTCTACAAAAAGGGTGCGGTAGGTGAGCTTTTTTTTTTTTTTTAAATAGCATAAGAGATTTACTTTGCATGTCCAGCGTTGCGAGATGTTGAGGTTTGAAATATTAATACGTAATTGAATTGATGAATCTAGGTTAGGTTATGATGCAAAAAAAGAGGGGTGCTTTATGGTTATAAATGGAGTTGCCTTCAGGGCCGAATGACGAACAAAGAGGCACATAATGGTGCTTTTTGTTGATGAAAATTATTCCCTAATTCAGTTTTGCTAATGACTTCAAGGGTCTTTAGGATTAGAAGGGTCGTAAAGCAAAGTGCTCGGCCTAATTCCCTAAAACAAAAGGTAATTTTCCCAAATTTAACTTAGGCTTATAAATAACTCTAAACTTTGGAAAAAAAAAGAATATTTTATTGAAAAACTAAATTTTCAGCTCCCCAGGGCGAAGAAAGTTCTACTACTCCATCTAGTCTCTTCCCTAAGGCCAGCTGTCAATGGTTCTAACCGAATTCATGTCTGATCTTCTAAACAACTCTTTTTATAATCAGTCTGATTCTCCGATGAACTCAAACTTCTTTATTTTCCCGCTGAAAATTGACAGTCAAAAATCGGCCATGTTCTACAAGAATCGATGTTTGTTGACAGCGTTATGACAAGCTGTCAGAAGTCAGGGAGGAGTTCAGTGAGAAACTTTAAAAGCTAGTCAAGTTAGAGAAGAGACTGAACGTTAAAAAAATGTAGTAGATTAATTGAAAAGAAAAATCTTGCCATCGAGAACGAAAAATTGAGTTTCAGTTAATTTTTGAGCACTTTTGGAAAATTGAACTAATTTTTCGGCTGCGGAAACTACTTTGAATGCTTTTGTTGAATTTCGAGAATGGAAAACGGATCTTATTCATAATGGAAATTGCTCCAGAAATTAGTCCTTAAAAGTATAAGTCGGAAGTAGTAGTATGCTAAAACTGTCAGTATTGTCGTATTTCCAAAACGCATCATTGCACAAATACATCAACATTAATGCAAAAAAGGTAACCCATTGTGAACAGATCCAATGTGCAAACAAAAACAAACAGAGCATAGGCTAATGTCGTGATGCAAAAGTCTGTCATGACTGACTCTGCATTTCAAGGGAGTTTGTAGTATGATGCGCAATTGTTTGACATTTTGGTATTCGGGCTTTCATTTAACCAAATACATAATAGATTTCTTTCAACCAAACACCATCCGTATTGTCTAACAACTCTATTGATTCTATTCGAAATACAGGTTACTTAAAAATGATCACGATCAATTGCACGATCAGTAGAAGTGTACATGCTTAAAGTTTAATATTCATTTTTTTTTTACTGAGAAGAAGTTAAGCAAAATTATTGAAAAAGTTCGAACAACAAATTTCTGTCGTGTCTAACATAAAAATACATATGTATTTCTTTTTGTTTCTCTTTCCGCATCCTGGAATAGATACTAAGTATACTTTTGGACCTTTTAAAACCTTGTCTCAAGTGGTCACTTAAAAAATGTACGGATACCGGAAGACAATTTGGATAAACTCGAATTTTATGGTTTCTCAAATGTTTCTAACCGAAACAAAACCAATATCTATGACACATTTGTCTCCCCTAGGGCCTAGGCAATTAAATGAAAAGTATTACAGACATAGTAGTCAAACCACACCAACAAAGTGTCACAACAACCTCTTAAAATATGACTGGAAATTGAGGCAATTATTTAAATATGTTTACAGAAGAAAAAATAACTTGTTTTGTGAGCAATAGCAATATTAATAATTTATGCTGGGCACACCAAATTTTCATTGTTTCTGTTTATCGAATCCGGTATTGTACGAAATTAGTATTTTTTTTTTTGTGAAAAGTCCTTGAAGTCTATAATGAATCACTTTGCATTCTCATTGTCTTTGCGCCCAATTCTGACCCTTCGTGTCTGTGTTGCGAATATATTTGCAAAAACAAAAAAGATACAAATAAGGAGGGAAAGAGAACATTATCGCGAAAGGCGCCACGTAGAAAATACCAATATTAAGGGTTTGGCCTTTTACAAATAGCGTAGGTGTCCGAGCGCTGAGTTATAAATCCCTGCCCTGCCCTTGAAGAAGCAACAAAATTTGCCTGGTAATTAAGTGTCTAAGGACATGCGACCAAATTTGTGGGTTTTTTTCATTTAATTTTTCTTCTCCTTCGAATAAGAACCTTCCTCGAATCGATTTTATGGTGGGATAA
Source organism: Chalcosyrphus nemorum (assembly GCA_949716465.1). Classification (NCBI taxonomy): domain Eukaryota; kingdom Metazoa; phylum Arthropoda; class Insecta; order Diptera; family Syrphidae; genus Chalcosyrphus; species Chalcosyrphus nemorum. The sequence goes on from OX454335.1 coordinate 52,063,616, forward strand.
GCATTTAGTTAGGGATTCTGCACAGATGGGAAGAAGATTAATTTTGCTTTTCCATTTGTGTTTTTTCGAGGATTATGTACACATATTTTGTTTTACTTCAAACACAAGACTTTCAAGGACAAGAGTGGTAGGTATGTGTGTTGGTGTGGGTTAAATTGAAAATTTAATGAACGAAATTAAGTTTTAGTTCTTGTTCTTCCTCTGGGTGTTCAAATATGTGAAGGGAAAAAAGTTGTACATATTCTTAGAAAAGCAAAATACAAAAGAAAACAGAAAGCAGCAATATAATCAGATTACGACGAGGGAATCTTCTGTGTCCTCTTGGAATAAAGACATAGAAATAGTATAAAGAATGAGAGTAGAATCACCCATAAGAAGCTGAAGGAAGCAAAAGAATAACATCTCGTATTTCACAAGTTGCCACATTATTTTGCAGTCAGTTTTCAGTTTCGAAATGGTCCCCTTAAGGGATTTTTTTTTTTTGTTTCTCTCATTCGCCAATACGCTTAGTTCGTTCGTCCATCTTTTTTTTTTTTGTGTAAAGATGGCTTAAATTTTTGCATTTTCTACGGCTTTTCTACATACTTTAAGAAATAGGATTTTTTTTTCTCATTCAGCAAAAAAATTTTTGCCTTTATTGTTCTGCCAAAAGGTGAACAAACTGATGCTTCAAGTGTGACAGATTGGATTCTATAAATTGTTGATCTCTACCATTGCAAATTGAAATTCCATCTCAATCAAGACAATTAATTGAAATAAATTGAAGAGCACTTAAATGAAAGTCACGTTTAGATGACCTTAACTGTGAGCACCTGCTACTGCAAAGTCACACTTATGCATATGCAGTCATATCTCGAGTTTAGACTAACAATTAATGATGACATTACAGGATGACATCACGTAAAAATGACAGCACGTTCAAAGTTCGAATCCTGAATCTATCTCGGACCATGAAATCGAATCAGTCGAAGTAGATAAATGGAATTGCAAATCATTCGAATTGAAAAAATAAAAGTTTAAAAATAAATTTTTCTAACCACCAACAGAATGGGAAGCAGATGGAAGGAATGATAGAGCAGAAAGGAAAAAAAAAAATAGAAAAATAAAAGAATTCGCCATCGACATGATAAATTTGTTTTCCATTGAAAGTTGTCAGAGGGCAATCTGAGTGTGGAGAAGGTGTTATTACGGGGGTCGTGCGTTCACGATGATGATGAATTGAACTTGTTGTTTTTTTTTTTTGTTTTGGTCTAGCTATAATTTACGACTTTTTTATTTTTGGCCCGGGTTGAGGGCAAATTTGTCTAATTTTATTTGGCTTTGTTTTTTTTTCCTTATTTTCGTGTTTCGGTAGAGAATGTTCTTGGAATAAGTATACACCATTTTTTGATGCGTGGAATTTCAATGAATAGGAATTCGTTTAAATTAGATAGAAATTATATAACCAGGAATTGGACGATGTCATGCAATTTGTGAACAATGATATTTGCAAATTTTAGGAATACATTCTAAGCGAAAGAATGCAGATGTACTCTGCTCTGGGGCAGGGTCAATAATTCATACGGCTAATGAGTGAATGACATTGTAGTTCTGCGGTTTTAGTTTATTTCTATTGAAAGTATCACATATTTGTTTACGTATTACGGCTTAACTTCACCAATCAACAACCTACCAACTCATCGATTTTCAATTTGACAGATCGAGAAGGTCGTTCGTGAAAAAGTGACATTTGTCAGGAGCTTCGCTTGTATAAAATTATGAAATTGGTATTGCTTGTTTCTAATCCAAAAACATAATTTAAATAAATCGCCTGTTCCAACAGTATATTTTCGGATATATGAACGTGAAAGGTACTTACAGTTACAGTTACAGTCAGTTTAGGTTGTAACGGCCTCTGGTGCTTGATTGTTTCTGCCTCTTTTATATCATGACAGTTCTTGCAACATTCAAATTAACTAACGACTCACCTTTCATGATACTTTTTGCCTTTATGTCCATTGCCAGTAATTGCTCAGTCTTTTATCAGTCAATGCCAGCTATGATATCTGGCTGATGATACTAAATTAGGCAGTCAACTTCGGGAGGTTTGACAGTTTCGCTCTCCCAAACAAAAACCACCCGAAAACGTATTTGTATTGTGAAGTTTCAGCAAAGTTAAATGGGACCTCACACATACAAGTGCAATTTTGGGTGACTAAGTTGACAGCACGAGCCATTTTGTTGATGCTGTGTACAATCTATTGTTGTTAATGAAATGGTAACCTGCCAATCTTATTTTGGTAAAAGGGAAAGAAGGAAACTGCACGACATATGTATTTATCGTTTAGTCTTTTCGTAAATGGCAAGGGAAGTTCGAGTTGACCGTCTAATTTAGTTTGTCTATGATATGAATCAGACGCCTCTGATTCAAAATGTGCCTCGTTTCCTTCGATGGTTCTAGGTCTCAGAATACAGCAAAGAAAGATTTCTTGTACGTTTCGACTTGCGAAACTGTTTTCGATCTTTCTTTTACGCTGCCTTAAAAGCCTGCAGTGATATCTACGAAAACCTGTATTCTAGATGCATTCAGCTTCTTTATGAGTATAGTCATCGTAACTCTCTCAGTGTTCAAGACTCCAAGCTTGTACGTAGCTTATAGTAAAGTAAAGGGTAAAGTATAGTAAAGTAAGGGAAAGTTTTTAGATCCATCAGTGTACCTTCATTTCTGGCTTCCGGGATTAGGGTATACTTCTTGTTAAGAGCTCATATAGTATAGCCTTAATTAAATAAACATACATAAGTAGGTAGATCCGTGTTCATCGAAGCGTTCCTTTCATACACAAAAATTCCATTCAAATATATGACAACAGGCTTTGACTTTAAAAGAATTCATGTCTCGCCAAATACCACATAATAAGTTCATTATTTTCGATAGAACAAAGCCAACCTTTCTAGCGACGTATGACGTCAAACAATGTATATTATTTACTTTTATCAATGAATACATAATAGGTATATACATATCTGCAAATTTTATCTTTCTTCACTGAAATGATTCATCAAATAGAATGCTCCAAGCTGTCTACCATGTTTCTGACCACAAAACTTGCTTTTCAATATGCCTTTTTGTCTGGTCACTTACAATCTTTTATGATTCATTTTAATTGCATTCATTAATAAAAAACAAACAAATTAAAAACAAAGATTATGTTTAAAGCGGAATAATGGTTCTAAAATTTGTAACTATAAAAAAAGTAGTACGTCATTTCTATTAGATCTGTAAGAACTCTCACCTCTTAAAACACTCATTGCACAGACACATTTTAAAAAGGAATATTCAATCCAAAGTATTATTGCCATCCAATCCGTCTTTGAATTCGTGGTCCACCATTGAGTAGCTTATAAAAAATTTCCATGAATATGCAAATACCTGCCCTTCCACAACCTCAAGCCGAGTAACAAAGTTTCTATAACCTTTCTTCTTCCAATTCTTGGCCGGATGTTCAAAAGAACAAATCCGTTGGTATTCCCGGAAGAATTTCCACTCATAAACATTGACCCTCATCAATCATCTGAAAATCGCCATAATTCCTCGCCTATTAATGTCAAAATTTAGAACAATTAATTTTATGTTGTAAAAGAGGCAATGAATGACTAGACTATCTGACTGACTGGCTGGTTGAACAAAATTTATTTTTATTAAACTAAGATCATTTGATTGCCTCACAGTAACCTGTCATCCCCTATGCGAGCGCGATGAAAAGACTCTGATAAATCAATGACATCATCTGTGTGCACAATTATTATTTCATACCTTAAAATAAAGAAATAAATCGAAGAATCAAGCAAAAAAAACTTGCTGTGTAGATACAGTTCCAAGACCAAGTATGTATCGGGCGGCCTCGACCAGTTAAACGGCTTTCACTTGCGTAGCACAACAGCTATTAGCTATTAGCCGTGTCACTTTGTTTTGTTTTTAATGCAATTTTTATTCCCTTCAGTAAAACTTTGAAAACAAAATGTCAAACATTAACAATTTAGTAAATAATCAATGTCATTGTGAAACGATCTTTTGATGCTTCATCTGTCTTACTTTAGTGGGTCATAATTCAAAACAGATGCAGAGATAATTAATGCGGGCGTGTATTACAGACACACAGACACATGTGTAGGAGGAGGACAATATTGTAGTTGACAAATCACTTTTAGTAAATATTTGACAATATTTCCCAACTGGAGCAGCAGTGCACAGCTCACGCATGTGACAAAGTCAAAGCCCTCCGTACTATCTATCTGCTAAGTGTGTTGTCAAACATTCTTATTTCGAAAATTTCTCAATCACATTTTTCTTTTGGGCACACATATGGAATGGAATTTATTTTTCGAAAAACAAAGCTGATAATGCTGCAATGATTTCACTAGAAGAAAGGTTCGAGTAGGGATGCAGATAGATATAGTACTTGTGGTGACATTTATGTTTTTCTATTTTTACGGTAATTAAAAGTATCAATAAATGGCGAACGTCTGACACAACAATGGCTATTGGATTGTCACTGAGAAAAAATTGTGCGTGACTGGCATACGCATTTTCGAATCGTATCATAAATTTTCAAAGTACATACATACATATACTGGACATTGAATAAAAACGTCGTCGGATACTTTTTTTGTTTGCGACTGCATGCACGTTTACCTGGTCTCTATCAGCTCCTGGTATCTGGCATCATTTTTAGTCGATTGTTAACAGGAGAGTCCGAAAGGCAAAACAATTGCACCGCGCGGCTGACGTTGATTGAGGCGACAGTACTGTAGACACGTAAAAAAAAATGAGACAAAACAGAAGAGAACAAAGGAAAAAGGGATACCCACTGTCAAAAGGAGATACGGGGAAAAAAAACTAAAAACGGAAACGGACACACGCTACTACAGTATTCCTAGAGAGCGAATATAGCGTGACAATCCGTAATATTCTAAACCTAACTCAATAAATATTCCAAAGTTGGATTTAATCAAATCCTGACTTATGGCGGCTTTTTGGGAAGCAATAAAAAACGAACACACAAGATTGAATTCGTAAATTTCGTTGATTAGAAGGGAGGTGAATAAGAGTCAAGCATGAGTCACAGGACTCGAATCGTGGAGGCTAAAATTGTTTTGCCTTTTTCTCTTAAGAAAATGATGGATTAAGTATGTGGCTGGTTATGAGAATCGTAATAAAAGCTATTAATCACTGGACTCGTAATCCATGGTGAGCCGGCATAGACAGAGAATTTATATTCAAAACTTAAGCCGCAAGACAACATCAATTTGGATAAAATGTTATGTAATTTGGTTAGCCAATATTTTACCAATCATTGAAGTGATTGACATTATGTATTTTTATCTAAACAAGACATTTTAATACAATCAACATTTAAAACTAATAGCTAGTAAATTTTGAAGTCGATAGCCTTCAACAACACGAATGACTTTTGACCTTTCGCTAATGGTTAACTTTTTTTGGTGTAATTTTGTTAATTTGCAAAATTTTGTTCGAATGATTCTGCTATCGCGAAAAAAACCAAATGTCAAAGTAAAAGTGACAGCCCATAGAATACTAACTGTGCGAGCAATTGTCATACTTTGACAAGAGAAAGTGTCAGAATCTTGCAATTGACAAGTAACGCAAAAAGAAAGATAGGAACACATTTTGTACAAAAATAATGGCGACTAACTTCTAACAATCTGTCAAAGAGAATGAATGAATGGAAAATAATTTTTTGACAGATACACATTTGGCTTGACATTTTTGCACTGTCATACTGACAGCGGACGCCTACCAATTGGAAATCTGTAGACGCAAAGTCTAATTGCATTATTAATACACTAGAAAATAAGAAAAAAAATTGACTACACGGATTAGTAACATGACACTTGCTTCGCATCACCAGATATGAGTTATTACATCGACTACAACTGGCACGTACCGCTCATTATTCTATGAGCTAATCTCTTATCGATTATAAGTGGCGTAACTTAAGTGAGAGTTTTGATTAGCTTAGTGACCCTTATCCCAGTTCAACATTATTTTTATTTTTTAATTCTCTTCTAAAAGCAGATAATTCTACTGAACTGAAGGATTTTGTTTATCATTTCACGGTTTCGGATTAGCATTTCATTCTGGAACTAGATAGACTAATTTGCAAAAGAAACTCGTCGCCAATAACGTGTTTTAAAGTGTGCTAACAACGGAACAAGCACAATTAAGAATAAATTTAACAACATAACCCAGTCAAGCATAGAAAACAATTTGGCAGCGTTCTATCCACAAACAGAAACGATCAACGAATATTTATTTTGCGTTAAAAGACCATTAAAAGTCATTGATCTGACTCGACTCCGGTGAAGCCATAAATTTGCATATATGAACCCAAAACCCATTAAAAAAAAAACCTTCCAATTTTGATAGAAATTATTTCATGTTAATAGGTATCTATATAAAAATGGTCTGGTGAGGGATTTTATTTTTTTTTTTGTTTTCTTTAAAGGGTCTGAAAAATTAATGAATTTATGCAAACATATGTACTCGTATGTCTCTGTCATATCCCTGTTTGCCTTGAGGTCATATTTCATTTTAATTTGGGTCAATTGTCCTCGTCGTTGCTTCATCATCAAACAGCTGCAATCATGTCTCTCGGTGACTCATTCCTTCTGCAATAATAGAGAGAAATAAGAAAACGAATGGCATGGCAGTGGCTCACTTAAGTCTTCCCTGAATAAAAGGACGCTAACGAGAGGACAATTTCCTTCAGCAGCAGCAGCAGTAGTTGAATTAACCAACAAAGTAATTGAGTTTCCTGTGTCACACGACCAAGATTCACACACAGTTGCTACTAAATGAGTGGGATTAGCTTGGCGTTGGTACTTTTACTGGTCATCTCTCTAATTGAACATCATTTCCCACCTTTTTTCTTTTCTTCTTCCTTCCGTGATTAGAGGACAAGGTGGGGAAGAGAAGAAAATAATTATAGAAACGAATGAGTCATTGTCCCCATCTACGTGTGGCACAAAATACATCCGGAGAGAGAGAGACGAAAACGCTTTCTGCCAACACGAACTTCATTAAGGATACAACTACTGCAATGGTGCCTGTTCGCGAATGACACCCAAAAGTTTGGTAGAAGAAGGTTTCAAGCTTAATAACCGAGTAAACAGCAACTTCAACTTCAAAGACGTTGTTCTCATTACGCACTGTTTGAGTCATAACTTCCGGTTCTGTCTGGTAAATTACTTTTTCAGGACTAAACCAGAGCACAATCATTGCAATCATACAGTCTTCGACACATGGCCAATGAAAGCGAGAGACCGAAAGCATCTCGAGGGCGGCAATCAAGCAAATGATTGCTACAATTAGAGTGTCTCAAGCACATATCCTATTCCTTCATCGCTGCACAATGTTTTGATCCTAATCCAAAAGAGGACACATTCAGTTTGTGCGACGAAGAGCAATGTTTTCATACCACCTGCCCACTTGAGCATTCCCATGCCTACGCTATTCATGGACAGAGAGAGAGAAAGATCCTTTGAATTGAATGTGCGCTCCTTACACATTCCGCTCGTTCAAGTGCTTAAGTGGCCTCTTCAAGGGATGAATAAAATGAGCCCACATATGCACTGGGAGTAATCCGCCTGCAGAAACAGCATTCATAAATCCAATGCTAGGATGCACTGCTGGAGGTAGCTAACGCACTTGTATTTGTGTAGCTTGCAGGTTTGCTGCATGAAAATTCGTTTTACGAAAAATCAATTTCATCCTGGCACCTGTGCGCCAACCTTCTGTCTGTCGACTGCATAGCAACAATGCTCGATTGTTGTGGTTCCATGAAAGAAGATTTATAGCTCAGAGTCCTGCATGCATATCATTTAGTGGCTGCCGACTGCTGAGACCTTCCCCCCAAAAGCCCCACTCCTAAAATAATACACTCTATATCCTGCCATAAAGTTTGTTCCTTTTGATTTATAGATCATGTCAAACATGACATTTACTTTATGTCTACATGATAGTAACCTATATTCCTTTCTTTTTTCTCATTGCAGGTATGTACCCTTAGGCGAAAAGAAACAGTGCTTGGTAATGTATTGTACAATAAGAAAAAGAAAAGAATAACACAAGCGAGAGCGAATAATCCTTAGAGACAATCCTACAGAGAATGACATCTGGGAAATGCGAGGAATGGAGTGGGTGGTGTCGGTTGAACATTTTGACGTTTGTAGGACAAACAGCATATATAAAACTTTAGAGTTTAGCTAGGCTGAAGAAAAATTCGCGTTAGCAAGATAAAGTCCGTGGAACTAGGTTATGTTTGACATCATTAGGAATGATTCCTTTACTTATTTCGCCAACGAGTGGCGCATGGGGAATTGTAAAGAATATTTGAATATACAAGGGGATGCATTCGAAAATGTTAAGTTGAGCAATCTTTTAAGGTATAAGTGATTGTTTCACATTTCTTGGTAGTATAAGAGTTTTGTATCAGCTAAGAAAGGATTTAATTTGAAATAATGTACATTGCGTTTTATTTCAAACTGTTTAGAGTATAAGTTACTACAGAGGAACTTCACTCCATCGCCGATGAAAGTACTCTCAGTTTTTCATATTCGTTTCCTCACTCACATCCACTCACAAACGGCAACGTGTGCCAAAATCATAGAACTCCAATTTTGACAGAATAATCAAATGGAGTTTAATCAACCAAATGAAAGTGATGGCTCCGAAATACTCGTCATTCTCGGTGTGTATTAGAGACCTGCAACAAGTAGCTTTTTTGTGAGACACTCGAAATATTCACTGCTTCTCACGTATTCACACACATTCGTATTCCTTCACAAGAAGTATTCGCTGGGTTCACATTTGATTGCCTCTGATAAATTGTTTGTTTGAATACTCTGATTGAATATTTTGAGTATTTTGATAAATACATTCATTTTTGTGTGCGTAAGACTGTGAAAGGCTTGTTTTTAAGCGAATGATTCACAACGGCAAATGAATGGATTCATGCAGTTCTCTGGTGGATAGTAATCACCATCTTTCAGGCAAACGAGCTCAAAAATTTCCCTTCAGACAAATCGTAAAAAACACCAGATTGTGTATAGTGTGCAGATTTTTGAAAAAAAGTACAGCACAAGTGTAAAACTCTTTCATAAAATTTCTCCACGTCGACCAAAACCCCTGAACCTGGCGGGGGAGGGGCACCAAATTTAGCAATGCCGACTTTCAACCACATTGATTCATTCATAAGCCGAACCACACTTTTGTGGAATTATCATCCGGGTTCTGTATTCCTTCGCCATTAGGCAGTGAATTTCTGTCGCGATTATGAATAAATGTACATTTTTCAGCCTCTTTTGCAGAAAAGTCCTAAGCTTAAAATTGTTTATTACACACAGAAGATTACTTAATATACTTCTTCCTAAGGCGGTATTTTCAAATGAAAAATCGTTCTCTTAAATTGAGATTAACGAAAGAAATGAGCAGAATATTCTTCGTATCCTCGTCATCAGCTATCCCGAAAAAAAATTGAGATAAAAAATCCACTTTATGATTTTCTTCCTTTCTTCCAGATCATCTGTTTTACTCGACTTAAAAACCATTCTACATAAATACCAGCAGCAATAAAGAGCCACAAAAATCCGCAATCCTAATCGCCTTAACCAAATCGATATCATTCCACTTAATCGGCTTAGGAGCGCTAAGGCGCAATGTGCCACTTTGCTAAAATCATTGCTTTCACTTTAATCCATGCTAACGCTGCTACTGCTGACTGCTGCTGCTCCTACGCCGCCAAGGGGAAATGTCGTAATCCAATCAAAGTATCAATCAATTTGAGCCTAATTGAGCGGCTGCCGCCAGATGATTTGAATGACTGCTCAAGACGCCTATCACACGACAGAAACACACATCGAAGGACAACCAAAACACCAAACACAGTACCGGCAAAATAAAAACAACACATTCAGCCTAATCATAAGATAATTACACCCCACAGACAGGAAAATGATAAATTCGATGGCATTTGCCAATTGACAGAAAATTGAGTTGCATAATTGCCAGCAAAAAAAAAAAAAACCAAAGACATTTGTGAAATAAATTACACAATACAAGTAGTTGCCTCTGAAATGTAATCTCGAGTGTGTACTTTGGGTCCATGTGGGATGCTGTGAGCACCTTTAACTTTCCTACGAGTATGTTTGTGGTTTTAACGACAATGGCAGAAAGCATTTGTAACGGAAAAGGATTTTTTTCTTTTCTTTTGATTGTGTAGATATACTGAATGTGTAACGACAATGAATTGATAAAAGCCTCACATACACAACATTTCAATTTGGCCAACCATTCAGATGTGAAGGGCTCACCAAACCGGCTAATGTTGCCCCTGTAAGTGCTGCTACTTGTGCCGATTTCTTAAAGAAAAGTAATATCAATTCCGGAACTGGCTTCAAGGCAGCCAACAGAGAGGAGAGAAGAAATCGGATGGTTCACGACTGACGAAGGAATCAATTCCGCCAACCCAATGAAGGGAGGACGAAATGATGATGGTGTATTTCTTATAAAAAATAATTTCCCATGTGCATTCAGCAAAAGAAATCCGATATCCATTCTTATGAAGGGTGGTGGCAAAAAAAAAGGAAGCCACAGGCGGGGCACATCGCTGACTACTGGTACAGGAATAGAATTTCCACGGGAAATGTATTTTGCTCTAAGAAGGAAGCCTCCAATAACAAAGGGCTGTCTTTTGCAATGAACAGAACACACAGTAGGGTTGGGTAATTAGGGTTGCCAGTGTTACGTAAATGGTGTCAGAGTCCATAGGGGCGAGACAAAAATGGTCTTAAAGCGTTGAAATGTTGACCTGGAAAAGCAACAAGCTGCAAATTTACTTTCTGTGTCAAATAGTTTCTTAAAGAAACCGAAATTCTGGGAACAAGGGAGATTTAAGGGGTATTTATGAACGGATTATATGCATTTAAATTGGATCTATAGAATGGTGATAATACGTCGCGTAGACGGGATTTATCTAGAGGACTGAAGGATTTAGGAATCCTCGCATTTTGTTTACAAAGATGACTGAGGCAACATATATCATTATAGAACATTTCACATATCAACTGAACGTTAAAAACTTGCGACATAAATGGCATTCCTCACTTGTTTGCTTAATGCCACTCAAAAGCAGCATTATAAATTCTATAGCAGCAGCATGAGCTGATGGACAGTACTACTCGTATTTAAAGTCCTTCACTTTTATTTGTTTTTGCAAATGGTTTCTCTTTTACATACAAAATCGATAAATCATAAGTATCTGTTGCATTTATTTCTCTATTTCTAAGTATTGGTACGTGCATAAATCGAATTTTATTATGCACCAAGGCAATATTTATACCCATGAACAGTTGCATTTAAGTCATATTGTTGGGATGGATGATCACGTACAAAGAAATGGAACAAAAATAATAAGTGAACAAAACACTTTTAACATCCAATGGACGCCAATACTTATCATGTTGAACGAATGGATAAATTGCTGATTCAAACTGTGCAAAGATCGAAAACAGATGCAGTGACAAATAGACTTTGACACTTGGCGGTTAAAAATTTATATCTAATTCTTTTGTGTACTGCCATTTGTAATGGCGTAGACGACTCAACGTTGACCAATCAATCATTCGAATGCATGAAGTGAATTTTTTGCAAAATATTATGACCGTTAGGTAAGATAGTGGTATGAAACGTAGAGTCGAATAAAAACCAGTGGAACTGTAGTGAATTTTTCTCGTATTTGAGGCTTGTGGTAGCTAATGTCATAATCGAACGAAAATTCTGCTCGGGCGCTGTCAAAATCCGAGCGCAGCCATAATTGCATTAAGAGAACGTGACCGTATGTCAAATTTTGTTTACACAATGTAGCTATCGTCAGCCACGTTCTACGTAAGGAACTAAAAGTGAACGAAAACTCGACGAAACTGAGCGAAAAGTCATTATGGGTGTGGCATGACTACATACGGCAGCGTCCAAAGCCTTAAATCAACTATGGTTCTTCCTATAGAGCGTTCGTTGCACAGATTTGTAAAAAGTAACCTTTAACACCAACGACGCTCATTAGAAATTAAAAATAAAAACATATTTCATGACGAAAAATTCTAGGATTATCATTGTAATTTTCCTGAAAAGTGTCCTCCACGCAAAGTATCCCTCGACTCGGTTCAAGGATTCATGAGTACCTTTAAGCGCCATTTGTTGTCCTCGTCATTATTAAATAGAGCACCATTCATCGGTGAAATTTCACTTCCTCTTTACCACACACACATTTCGCTCACACTCAACTCGATCCTCGTCTCCTTGCTCGATTTGCTTGCAAACAATACATACTACAGAATTGCATACCCGCGACACTTCATACGACGACGCTACAAATAGTTTCATTTGCATGTGGGTACGAATACGAGTATCTGAGTACACATGAAGTGCTGCAGTCGAAGAGAATGGTAAATTGTTTGGAAAATGTGCGCTCATTAAATTATAATTTGCACTTTTTTTTTTGTTATACTGTCGATTGTTATTGCAGCAAAATTTTTTATCCGAAGCCACTGTACGTTTGTAATTAAAGAACTCGAATTAGATACCACAATCTGCAATTAACAGAGTTTTTTTTCTTGCTTCTATCTATTCTTCATGACCTAATGGTGCATATTCCTCGGCGACTTTAATATGAGAACCAGAAGTGCATTAAAGCATGCATACAGTAGCAGTAGGTAGATCTTCTTTTGACCCAACAAGACAAAGTCGCTGGGAAGTGGATGCTTCATAGAAGAAGAAGAAGAATGGAGAGGAGAGTCTCCTGAGGATGGTGACAGAAAAAAAGAGATTAAGACACTTTGCACGGTTAATGACATGGGAAAGTTCATGTGCTGTGTAACTGTAAGGAGAATTGCGCCAGGAAAGCCCACGCCGCGACGTGGATTCTTTTATTTTTCAACTTTTTGCAGAGATACTATTTTTAGAGTATGAAAACAGAAATGTGTATATGAAGATAATTACCCGGCAAAAATCTTTTGCATTTGCCTACACTACCTTCCATTTTTTGTGTGTGCCAACGACAGGGAAGGAGTGTCGTAAAATTGCCTGTACAGCCATACATTTGCATTCTGGAGTTGTTGGTTAGTCAGAAGCAGCTACATATGTTACACTCCCAGAATATCTCTGGAAACGACATGATGTTTTTTTTTTGTCAAACAGAGACAGTTTTGAGTACAACATTTGGAGCAATATCTCACATACTGCCATATGAATGCCATTTTGTATGAGGTGTTGACATGAGTGTAACATGCACACACACATCATGACATCATGTATTTTATTTATTTATTCAAACAGCTGTTCGAAAAGTTTATTTTCATTCCATGCAGCAGATCTTTGAATTAGGCAATGTTAATAAAGTGTACTCGTATGCATCTGCTTGCTAAAATTTTAGCACAGTAAGACATTGGGCAGACATGTGTACCTACACTGTTTTTTTCCAAAACATAACGAGTTCTCCTTATCAAATTTAAAAACTAAAAAGAGGTGGCGAATAGCTTGTAAGGACACGATAAACTCTTGCGGCAGCACCCAAAGTTATTTTAACTTTGCTGTCAACGTTAATCAAATTACAGTTTAAATAAGAATCTTGACTTTGAAAATGCTAAATTCCAAAACGTTCACTAATTTCCCGTCGTACTGCCTAACATATAGAACGCCAAACGGTTCTTGATAATTTGCACATTGACTTAAAAATAGGGAGAATTTTTTTTACCTTCAAATGCAGTTCACTACCTCAAAAATAAATGTCTTACTTTGCAGTGAAAACTGAAACTTTCGAGCAATTAGAAACGTTTGACTACCTAGCCTCTAGAGTACTGAACGCACCCAATGCAAAGTCAGTGATGCTTTTGCAAATGACATTTGCCGATGCTCTGTTTGTTTTTGCTAACACAGTAGATCTGTTCACAATGCATTTTGAAATAGTACCGATGTATTGGCACAAAAGAAGGAGATTTTTAAATTTGCGAAGCCGGTAGACGACATATCAGTCATTTGGGAGAAATATTTTAACCAACGGCTAAGCGAGGAATTAATCACACTGAGGAAAGAGCATGGACAGCATCTACAGATGTCTTAGACAAATCTCAAATCTGGGAATGCATTTGATCGGGATTGCATTCCAAGTGATATCCAAGAAATGGACTCCAAACCTGGTACCAAAAGGGATCCATAACAAGCTAACAAGGAGGGACTATTTAGACTAAGAGAACAGTCATTGGTGGCACGCCAGTCATTGTTATTTCACACCCAAGTGTAGGTTATGTGACTACGACGACCCGAATAATTTCGATTCATCTGAATCCAGAGCAATAAGCGTGCCAGATCCGAAACTGACAAATATTATGTCATAAGATTGCGTACAATGTACACTTACGAGTATATCCACTATTAGCTCTTAATCAAAACGAGGAAATCCACCGAATTGCTTTATTAAAAACTAAGCCTCTGTATACAAAGTTTTTTCTACGTTACCACGTTTTGTTTGCTGTATCCAAGGCATGCCATACGTTAGCCTACATTCGTGCTATTTGTTCGGTACACAGACACTGGAGCAGCAAAACACGAAAATGTTCACCGAACTCCCCTTATGGCAACCTCATTTTAATGCCAAACTATCGTGTAATACAAAAACTCCTCGCCACAACTACTTCAGCAGCAGCAGCAGCAGTAACAACAATCGATGAATAATTAATGGCAAGAAGAAAAAAAAAAAACAACAAAGGCAAATAAACCAAATGAAAAAAAAAAATAATAATAACAAATGTGACTGTTTGTTTCTTTAGTTGAGTCTCTTGGGACTTGGGGTATGTGTTTGCCACATAAGCGAGTAACAAGTAATTAAAGTGTAAAGCGGAGCTACTGCCTCCCAACGTTAATAATAATCGTCGACCGTCATCGGGCGCAATGACGCAATCCACATCAATGGGAAAAAAAATCGGATATCAGTGAGCAAAAAAAAAAATATATAGGTATACCACGATGGTAGTGTGACTACAAAAGCACGTCGAAAGAGGCCATGGAACCTTGGAACCATGACAGAAACGTTTTTGTTATTTTCCGTTTCCATCCCATTCTATGTATAAGCCCGGCCCGCCTGGCCTTTCTTTTTGGTAAACATAATGTTCAATTAAGGAATTCTATCATCCGGAGTGAGAAATTGGTAAATGGAATGTCATTACCAACCAGTGGAGAGATCTGCGCACAGATGTTTCAAAAAAAAAAAAAAAAAAACGCTTTCAGATGTCAATCTTAACCCTTTGAGGCGTAATGTCCCTCCCTCCCATAGGCAAAGGCTGTGTAAATGACGTTTGCATGTAGGGATAACGCACATTCAACAGGGATGGGAAATAACATAGTGGTAGATCCCTCTTCAGGGACCCAACTCTGTGACAGGATTACTTTTCGCCTAAGCACAATCCTCCATCAAGTACAATGATACACGGCCCAAAGGGGGCACATAATTTTCGTCTCGGCGCCATTCCACCCTGAGTCGTGTGCCAACCTTCATTAATTTGTAAAGAAACCTTTTTTTTTTTATTCCTGCTGTTGGCCAGAAAACAAAAATTACCATTTCGATTGGTATGTCGAAATAATATACCATTTATACAACCAACGATCATTATAACAACTAACAATCGGTTGCCGGAGCAGCAGCGTGCGAAATTAAAATCCGCATGGCATTTGCATTCGATTATCTTCTAAATAATAATAATCAAAACTATATCTTTATGAATGTATATCATTCTCCGCTGGCAGGCTATCAAAAGTTTGTTGACATAAGCCCATAGGACACATTAGCCAAATAAAATTTATCACTGACAGATATTAGTAACTGGTTTTGTTTGTTAGGAATTTCGTTTATATATTAATCATTTCATTATTTATATAATAAATATGAGAGATAGAGATGCAAATGCAAATCACTGGGAATTCGATTGTGGGGGTGCACTGCGCACAGATTTATTCAGAGCAGGTGATGGATTCGATTAAAAAGTTTGATTCACGTTCAAAACAAGCAAAAAAAAGAAAAGATGTGGAAACTACGTTAAAGTAGGTCATGCTCTGGCACTCCTATGAAATCGTTCTTCGGAAATCGACGAAATATCGCTTTCATGCAGTCCGGTCATTCTGTGGCTGTTGGCCAACTCTTGTGGGTTGAGTCAGAACCTTTCCTCCGAACTGGAGGTGTTGAAAGTGGTTTTGGCTTTGAAAATTTCTCTTGTTTGTTTTCTTTTTTTTTCTGCTTTATGCTATTGCAGAGTGCAGCGCTTTTAATAACAGTAATTTAATTGTAAATCCACTTCAAATTAAAATTTTGTTTTATTATTTCCCTCCTCGTCTAATTAGGTTGGAGTGTGAGTTGAGTTGGTAATGCTCTTCTTTGTTTTGAGTTAATAATTGGATTGTAAAGTTGGGTGGATTAAGTTGAGAGAACAATAGATCATAAAGTTGTAACACTGATTGTACCTACGTATACCTATTTCTGTTTTATACTAGATGTTGCAATACATAGTTTGTAAGATAAGGTTGCCACTTTTGATGGGAAGCAACTAATTGATGATTAAGATTTTCATTGTTTCGAAATATGCTTGCACATACAGAGACATTTTGAATTTCTACAGTTTCCAATGTACTCCATATCCGAAGATAAGAGGGTTCTGACATAGTCTCAACAACTGTCAAAATGTAATACAAAAAAAAAGGGATCGCTCCTAAGTCGGTTCAGCAGTGTTGCGTACATTCACACTAGCTGACAGACAGAATCGGGAGCTTTATAGCGAAGGTCCTCCTCACTAGAATTTGCTAAAATCTAGTAAATTTTTTGTCCTGGAGGCCGTAAGATTCGTTAACGACAAATCTATCATCCTGGTGCAAAAGTATTGTAACAGCTAGATCAGCGAACACACCCAGTCTTAGCTAAACGTCAAACCAATGTTATGTAGTAGATTCAATGAAAATGTAGTAGTTTCTTTGAAAGAGTGAAGTTAGAGTAAATGTATATTAATATTTATGTCGATAACTTTCTTATGTCCTCATTAATGACTTTCATTGATAAGGCCTAGTGGTTATGATGAATGAAGATGAATTTTGTTATGACAAGAATAAATGGGAAATAAAGCTATTTAAAAAGTTCTATTGGATCCACAAACCGACTTTGCTTTGATGATCCTCTGAGGACAGGTTAAAAACATCAAAAACTAAATAGAATAAATGACAGTCGATAGACAATGATGTAATATATCCATGTTACGGTCAATAAATTTTATATTTTAACACTTAAATCGTATCGCATGGGATAATTTCTTATTAATGTCATAAAAAAGGCTCAGATACTTAATCATGAGCTACAGCTACTCGTGTAAGAATTTCTGGCCATTCGCCAGTGTTTTTATTTGTTTTGGTTTTTTTTTATTAAAAGATCAGTGGATATATTTGCCAAGAAATTTACTGAAATTGCGTTGCCCTGGATACTTACCTGAAAACCATAACACGCAATGGCACTTTGCGGTTTCGACCACGCACTTTCGTATTTTAATTTGGAGCAATTTCGTGAGATCAAAACCAAAAAACTTCAGATATCTGTAGCACGAATTATAAATTGACACACTTCATGTTGAATTTATGTACAAAACTTAACTAACTGCGTGTGTTAATCCGTCAGTATTGTTTGTTTATAATTTAAACAGTTCCCAAGCGTTCCCTCTAACGCCACCGCCTATGTAACACTTGGCTGCACTCTGCTATTAATTTCCATGTAGCAATCAAAAACTGTCTAAAAACGTGGGCTTTATAGCACTTAACACAGTTTAAGAAAACCTCTTTTGCGTCTTCCCCTTGCAATGCCATTTTAAAGTTTAATTTGATTTTTTTTTTTTAAGAAATAACATTTCATTTGTCTTGTGTGTGTTTTTTTGTTTTATTCCTCATTAAGACCCACTTCATGTGCGCGCCTACCATGGTCATTACCGTTACATGGAGTAAAAGATAGAAACAAAAAAATTAATCACAAAAAATCAATTGTTAAACAGTGAAGGAAGAACAAAAGGTAATTTCTGAATCTGACCCACTGACAGACATAGCGCAATTGTGGTGGCTACCTTGGCTTGGGGAAACCATACCTACCTACACACACCAGCTAAAAATGCCAATTACTCATCGATTAAATGACGACAACAACAACAACAAAATGCAACATAACATACAAAGTGTGTGTATCTGCACTTTCATTTCTACAACAAGTATCTGTGTGTACAATTCGTTTAGTTGCAACGGATACCATCGTACATATCCATCTCTTTATTTATTTCGCTTCAAAGTGAAAGAGCTGAGAAAAGAAAGTTGCGCTTGCGCAGTTAATATTTCTGCTACTGCTACTCCGTGGACAAGATTAAGTTTCATCGCAACTCTGTAACCAGTTGGGATTGGGTGGTTTTTCACTTTTCATCTTCAACAACGTAGTGACCTTAAAATTTTAGATATTTTATGCATACAATTACCGAGCGCCTGTCAATTTGACGTAATAGCCAGCGCGCAGCGAACGAGACTCACTTTATGATGGAATGAGACCAGAGGTCTCGTCTCCTCTACTTGTGGTGGCGCTGTAAACATCGATTGCGAAAATTTCTTGGAAATGAAACGTTTGTTTGTGTGGTATAACTATGAATATCAAATTAATGAAAATCGTTTACATTTGTCACACTTTGCAAAGTTTATTCGTACAAATTTAAGATAATTATGACACGATTACATTTCATTTAATTAATTTAATTTAATAAACAAATGCAACATGTTGAATAAAGACGCGGACAGCCATAGTGTGCAGTCGCTTATCCAGACATTTATCGCATATGTGTATCTGAATGGAGAAATGTGTCTATTTGTGCTATCTACGTTTAGTATTTGCTAATAACGCCAAGTATCTACAAGCAGTCGCGGATGGCGTAACGACAAATATTTAAACAATTTGAATCGCTTGTTGTGTTGACAAGACAATGCTTTGTGTAGGTCTTTAGGGTTGATCTTTGTACAGGCGGAAAGATGAATTTAATTAACAAAAAAAAAAAGTTATTTTCTTTAAAAAAATAAAACACAAATTAGTGTGTGTAATCGATTTAAGAGGAAAATCTCGTTAAAGAAAGCGTGGGCAATGCCAAGTCATTACACAGTATGAAACTGGTAACAGATGCACTTTGTAAGTGAAAACCACTTATGAATCATCTAAAAGTAATAAGGCGGTATATTTAATAGATTTTTGAGTCGTTTTTTTTTAGGATGCGGGATGAATGTGTAATCTTCATAGATTCCAGTAGCCCGAGTGTTAGCGTGCATGATTCACGGATTCGAGGTTTTCTCTAACCTCTGAAAACGTCTACAGTGGAACCCTGCATACGTTGAATCTATCTCCTTGATTCTATGGTAAGAATGAGCTTATGGGTCCACCATAAAGGCAGCAGCGTTGCCGAAGCTGTCCCTTCCTCCTGCTTGATCCTTTTCGCCGGTCCGAGAATCCCTAAGGTACAGCATTGGTACACTCTCCTTCGCGAGGGGATCTATGCGGCTAATACGCAGGTTGCTTCGTCTGAAATAGTTCGAAAGCCGCTGATCAGTGTGATTGTACAGGGCCTGTAAGCATATGACAGCCTTCTCGTGCGTCTCCTGGTTCGACGGTGTTCGAGAGCATTCGGGAGAACCGCCCCGCCTGTATCAGGGATGCCTTCTTACTTGCATACTCGACATGGACTTTGAAGCGTTACCTATTGTCTAGCAGGACTCCAAGGTGATTATCTGATTTTATACCCAGAAGTTCGGATACTTCACCGTCCCCCGACTAATTATAAAGACAGCCTCAGTCTTCTGGGCAGCTAGTTTTAAACCGGCTGATTCCAGCTCCACATCTTGCACATGTTTGACTACTATGACCACGGTGATGTAAACTAGTCACAAAGCAAGTCACTTTTACTCCCTCAGGCAGTTATAGTCGCAGAACTTCGTCCTACATAATGTTCCATAGAAGAGGTCCAAGAACCGATCCTTGCGGGACTCAAGGCAGAAGTAGATTAAACAAAGTCTCAGCTATAAAAATAGTTCGTGGACGTTGTCTAGATCACAATACTCAATCAATAAAATTCATAAATCTCGCCTTCTTAAAATTTGAATAAACGCCTCTGGAATACTTACTACGTAGTAAAAATCAATCGGTGTTTTGATCGCTGTTTCGTCAAATCACAGCGATACATTTGGCGAATATCTAATTAGAATATTATTTGTATTTCAAACTCATCACATAGATAAGCGTGATGTTTACTACGAAATGCCGGTTGACGGAAGCAATTAATTTAGTTCACTTCGCTCTCAGACGTGACGTTTTTTTTATAGACAGAAAAAACTTAGTGTTAACTGCCGGAGCTGGATCACGCATAATTGAAATTGGCGTAATCAAAATGATAAAAGTTAGAATCGTTTGATTTTAAATGTATCTTTTGAACTAGCCCCTCACTTCACACAAAAAACAGCAGTCTTTTTGTGCATTAATTGTAACTACAAACACTAAAATAATTTAATTACACACTTATCCATGACATTGGCGAAACAGAGTCCCTGAAAATGTCAACTCACTCAAATATTTATAATTAACGACAAATCTGCATCATCATTGATTTATTAATTAATTTCCCCCCGTTTTTCTTTTTTTTTTTTTTTCATTTCAGGTATGTTGACTCTTTTGATCGGTTCCATTGAAAAAAAAAAAAAAACTGTGTTGGCATTTAAATTGCCATAATGCGTGAGATTATTATGATTTTCTTTATCAATTCATATTTATCCTTTCTACATTCAAATACGAAAAAAACCCTACCAGTTAAAGTTCAAGGTACATTCATTAAAAGCCGTGAATAATCCATTTATAAAAAGTAGTAGCGAAGCTGACCAAAAAGAGGAAGGTCAACACTGATATGCTCTCCATTCATGAATGGTATCGAGAAATCACGGTCTAATTAAACTTAACTTCGATAGATGAGTGAAGAGAGAGGGGCTAAAAATCTCAAAAGCTAGCTTTAACTCACGAACTATTTACCAATAGAGTGAACCAAAAAAACGCGCATTAGAATGACTTCATCTACACAGTGGGGTTTGGCTGGCTGGCTTACATAAACGTGGTGCGCATTTTGTCTGAGCACAATGCTCTGATATGAATCAAATGAAATTCCAAGAACTTAACTTTACCTCCAACCCCTCCCTCTGCCAGATTGTACAAAAAAGGTTTACTGACATTTTAAGTTGGGGAACTCGTTTTTCGTTTCAACTGACTGCGAAAGAAATCCCATCGCCAGACATCATCAGCGAGAATAAAAACAAAGTATTACCGATTCGTCGGCAAATTTATACCACGAAAGACATTAAAACTGTTTAAGATTTTTATTAGCATATCCGTTCTAAGCGATTGGCAGAAAATTGCACGACTTCTGAGAGCTAGATCACGAATGGGCTCATATGTCGCACAGCAATTTACGACCAAAGTCTGGTGCAGAGAACACTGATTGCTTTCATGGTACATTTGCATTTGTAGAAGGTGTTCTCACCAAGGTTCTACGATTGAGTTAAGATCGTTTACGGTCTAAAAGATCTCTACAGGTTGTGTGTCATCGTGGTATTAGGCCAATGTCGAACGGGTAGGATTACACGCACCGCAAACAATTTGTAGAAACATCTTTTGAGCTACTAAACCAGTAATGGCACAAACGTCACTGGTAAAGTAACTAGTTTGTCTACATTCGAGTGCTTGATTCATTGCTATCAGGTTTCTTTAAGCGCACCCCCGCCCGCAAATACAATACAAACAGTGTGCCATGGCATGAAGTATCTTTCACAATATGTTGGCCCTTGAGGCAATGATAGTGCTCCGGATAACTACTCCGCCCGACATGTGAGTGATGTCATTTTGATTTGTATGGAATTTGACACCCTGTGTTGATGTGCTGTTAATGTTTTATGTTTTTTTTTGGCGACGCACACTTGCCTAGCTCATTAATCAACCAATCCCAGGGAGTGGGCTACATGGAGTATTGAAATTGTGTGGAGGAAATGTCAAAGGTGACTCATGTACCTTATGGCGCCAAAGTTACGGTGGATTTTGGTGCCACCCTTAATATTTACCAACTTGCGTGCCTTTAACGTATGTAGGCAGGGAAGGTGGTCACGCACAAGTCGTATGCTGACGTCAAGGACGACGAAGGATGCATGTTTCGCACTGACCTCTGTTTTGTTGTTTTTGTTTTTTTAAACCGAAAACCTTGCATATCGTGGTCGCATCGACTGTGTGCCAACCCTAGGAGTGGCCTACGAGTGTGATTTGCCACCTCTTTCAAGGACATACGAAATTATTAATGGAAGTTCAGCTCATTAGAATTTCATTTTCTGAATGGAATTTCAGATATTCCGATCCGACTATCCCTTTTGTGGGTGTTTGTGCATATTATACAAGAATCAACTGAATCAATTGACTGTAGGCAACGCCCCTATTGGCATTCAATTAAAACCCGTGTGTAGGGGTAGAGAACATATGCATGTACGATGGAATACATTAGCCTCCTTTTTGGGGCAAGTGTTCATTGCCGAAAGGAAATCGAGTTCGAGTATTGGATTGACACAATTAATTCGAATGTTGGGAGTTGTTTTCATTAGCATGAATGTTGTATACATTTGTAATGAACATCCCCCTTTGCTTCGTAAAACAAAAGTCCTTGAGGATTTGTGGTAATTAATGGGGAACGCTAATAGTACTTCTGAGTATGTGTATGTATACAGCATTTGACGCAAGCAATAGTTACGATGTCATTTTTTTTTTTTTTGGGTGTTGAAACTAAAGTAGAGCAGAAATATGTTATAAATTTGGCTGTCATTGGAGATTTTAATTTAATTATGTTATTATGGTCTGTTTTGAATGAGATTTGCTGCCAAAAATTTATAGGGAAATGAGTGTAGAAGTGGCCATAAGCCAGCAGTTTATTATGTGTATTTACATTTGTTTTTTTCTGTTGTTTTATTACTAGTTTAAGCAAATTTTTGTCTTTGAGTGGAAGTCCTTTTTTCAAGGCGGCAAGTTGTGTAGACAGTATTTGAAGGAGAGAAATAATTTGAAGGGCGTGCGTGTTCACTTGTCACAATACCTATTAATCAAGAAGAAACAAATATCATCAACGTTTCTCACCACTGCACGAAGGAAAGGTTTCTGTCTGGTACCAAAACGGTCCAGTTGAGTTCGATTACTCTAGGTTTTGGATTTAATTGCCACAAAAATAAATCTGGACTAGATGTGTATTTTATTGCCAAATGGAGCCGGCAAACTCTGTACAATTTTTCAGCATTTCTTGCAGTTTATGGGATCTTGATACCATCAATCGATCAGGTGTTTATGATCATTACAATGGATTTTAGTTCTCAATTCTGTAACATACTTTTAGTATCTTTATATTGTATTCCTAAGCTCTCATAAACAACATACTAAATACCAAACCAGTGAAGATTACTTATTAGAAGTAAGTTACTATACTTTTCGAGCAATAAATTAAGAAACTACATGGCCAGTGGTAAACTTGGTCAAAACTGCAAGCCCAGTAGATACTTATACATGCAATTTTTGCACAAAATGGACTACGGCGCAAGGGGTTCCAAGTTCGAATCCAGAAAATACCATCTAAGTTTTTTCACGTCCCACTTCTTCCGCGTGCCTGACAAACATTCAAGAGTTCATGAGAAAGCTTCTCAAAAACCCCTCTGCTCTTCGGATACGGCATAAAACTGTAGGTCCCTTCTGTACATGCAGAAATGTGTACCACGCACAACGTGTACAGTTGTGAGAAGCTAGGTCTTGGCCCTCTATGGGCTGCTTACGGCCTGATATTTATTTATTTATTTAAAGCAGTAAAGGCATCATCTTAGTAAGTATCTCAAAATGTGTATGGCCACTAACAAATTTTCCTTTTAAGCAAGTTTCACCGGCTGCAATTACCTCAAACGCAACTATGTTCACAGTATGTCATAAATTTGCAACCATTACGCAATACTTCTGCGCAATAAATAAAAACTTTTTACTCAAAAACTGCAATTAACTCACTCTTTAAACCAGGACTTTGACAGGAAACCTATACTTAACGAAATTGCTATTTGACAGATATGTGGACAGCTTTCATGCTTTTCTGTGCCATCATAAATGCTTTGATGTCTAAATTTCTTTTGACCAAATACAGCATTAATTAACGCCCAAACACTATATTTATTTTCCTAAATTTATTCAACCAAAACTTTATCTATAGATGGATATCTAAGCATTTGCTAGAGCGAAGTCATCCAAAATGGATATGTGAAACGCCATATCCATCTTAAATCTAAAAATGAATGACCATTTTGTACGTTTGCACTTTAGTCCAAAGTATGACTTCATCTTCTAAATGGCTATAGCTTTTTTTGCTCCATCTTAGTGTATCACCTGTCATCCATAAAACAGCTGTCATTGAAAGATTCCTCTAGTGAGTCATGGTCGACATTATCACTGACAAAAAACTACGGTTATGTTAAGTAACACTCGGCAATTGGGTGTATCGATTCCATTCGATTTTACGAGACAGACTGAAGGGAAGAAGAAAGAAGAATACATAATAATTACCCTCGTGCCAGCCGTTTGATATCCATCCACCTGGGGTTGGAATTTCTTCCTCCGCCGGTTGTGGTATCATCCCATTAGGCTGGGTCACACCTGTATTTATTCGTATTCTCTTCTTTTTTCTATATTATTGAATTTATAACAATAAAACAGATGCGCGGCTTAATTAAAAAGCCACACATGGAAGTGAATAGCCGGATATGACCGCAGCATGTAAAAAAAAAAAAACTTGCTGTCTGACATATTGGACTTGTCAGTTGTTTGCTCAGTATGTTTGGTCAGGTGATCGGAAATTGATTTCATTGATTAGATATGGATAGTTTATGAAAAGATGTTTACTCGTAGCGCGGTTTGTTTTGCATTCAGAGATACATACAAATTTATTATGAAAATAAATGCAATGTGACAAGGGGATGGCTTCTGACATTTGGCTCTGAACAAGAGCGAAGAAAATGGTGAACACTTTTTTTGAGTTACTATCCAAGAATATATTGTTATCTTTATCTGTTATTTCGTGCAACATCTTGCACCGTTCGTGTACTTAATCAATGTTTGTTACGTTTTTTAATGAAACGCACCCATTCATTTTCGAAAGCTCCTATTGGCTTAGCAAACAAAGCGTTTATTTCACGTCAGTGTCACCCCTCTCAGGATGAATAGATAATGAACCAATAACTTACGGTATTGCACCAGGGGTTACTTCATATCTTGCAAAGTTTTTTTTTTTATGTAATCTCTCCCCTGTATGTCAAATAAAATATTTATCAACATATTAATCAAAATTGAAGCGATTTTACTGGCGTGGTATGCATTAGCCTTATTGCATGCGATTATGAAGACTAGACACAAATTGGTTGCGCCATGAAACTCAATACCGTCAACAAAGGGTTGTTAATAAAATGCAACAACGTCTTCTTAAATTTCCTATCATGTCTCGTCGTTGTCCCGAGGGAGTCACAACTGAGTGACTTTGAAACCTTCACAGGAAATAGGTACCATCATCATCATGAAGAAGACAAACATTCTAATTAACTGCTACGTCAGTTGATTGTCTCTCACTATCTCTGATAAGGCAGAGAAAGAACCTACCTACCTTTATGTTGTGACTCGTCTCGAATTGCAGCACAAGAAGGAACCCTTCTACCTTGACTCTTGCGTGTATGTTAATGCTCGACTGGACGTTTTCAAGGTGCCAACCGAGCACACATACTCACCAAATGATGAGCCCAGTGTTCAAGACGACTAGGTATGGCAGTCAGTTTAATATTCATACGTACATACATATGTAGTAGGAGGAGGAGAAGAGTTCATGCAGAAAACATAATTCTTGACATTGCCATCAGTATATGCGTTACGGTTTTTTGAGTTTAATGATGTTTTTCGAAACGAAGACAAAGGAGTTGGCAGTTGGCAGTTCACTGTGCGAAGGGCAAATTACCTCCATCGCCACCGAATCTGGTTAACTACGTTAATAGACTGTCAAAGCCAAGAAGGAGTTGGTTTTAATTTTCTTCTACTGTCGGGTATATTCGGTGAGAAATGCTCAGTAGACCGAGACATGAATAAAGAATACAAAATTTATATTTTGTTCCTAGAATAGAAAGGTATAGGAAGGTGAATAAGGGATTAACAACTTACCACAGTGGGAATGAACATCGCGCATATCTGGAAGTCTTATCAAGAGGTGCTGGTATCTTCTTTTTAATATTCGCGCTAGGAAATGTGGGAACGGAACGTAAATTCTTTGGAAAAATGTGGGAACACACATATTTATAAATGACAACGGTCTGATTTTGCGGACTAGTGCACACTGGCAAACACGCGAAACGAAACGTCAAGAGTATCTTAACCTTCCGGTGTGAACAACAACTGTGGAACTCAGAAACCCATTTATCATTCTCCAATTTACACATCCAATGGGATTGAGGAGAAATTCTTCTTTCAAGTTTGGCAATCAATTCTGTACGTTAGGCTTAACCGAAGATTATGGTAATTTTACGATTGGAAGAAGAAACAGTTTACTGTTTTTATGTCTGAGATTGTTTAAGTTCGTTGTAAAATGGGGCATATGAGGTCAAGAGCTTAGATGTGCACTAGTTGTGTTTTGTTTTAAAAAAAAAAAAACCAAGTGGAGAACAGTAGAAACTAGAGTATGAGTTGGGGTAAAACTGAAAGCTGTCAAGCAAGTGATTTGGATTTAATTTGTTTGTGAAATATGCGTTAAGACTTTTTGCTAATAATGCAAAACTGTAAGTTACCCCCATTCCCCTATCGTTCTCAACGACATCTTCGAGCTTCAACTTCATTAAATATTGTACATATTTAAAATTAAACGTTTTGAGCTGTTTGGCAACACTTTTATCGGTTTATTGGTCGGGTCGTCCCATTTCCTATGTGTTCCACTGCTCTCAAATGTCAAAATAAAAATGGTTGCACCAATAACTGTCAACCGATATGCTCAAAACTGCACTTGTACGAGTCCCATTTAATTTTACTGCAACGTCAAAACAGAGATGCGTTTTTTGGTGGATTTTAGCTTGGGGGAGCCAATGTGTCAAACGACCCGAAGTTGACAGTCTAATTTAGTTTGCATATGGCGATATAGATATAAAATATATTAAAAGGTTTTAACCTCTCACTTCAGAACAGTCATAATTTGTATAAAGAAAAAACTGTATACATATTTCTCAATTGGTTCAAGTTATAATCCTGAAACAATTTTTCACACATTCCAAACATGAGTAATCGAAATCACAACCTACCCATTTAAAGCAACCTGCCTTCTTAGCATTTGCCGCTGTCCAACCAGTTTCCATTTATAGACCAAAAGATTACGTGATTTTTTTAAGTGAATGGTAGCAACACAATTAATCTGCAATAAATTTTATCCACCTTCTGTAAACAGACACACATTCGCACTTTAGACGCCACCAGCCTTAGATGATCCCATTACACCCATTACAGATTCTAAGTGGTAATTAACAAAACCACAAGACTGTAGCACACCTCTTTGTTATATTCTCAAGACCTTCGTGTGGAAAAGAGAAGACAAAAGCATAAAAACTTATTTAAATTGAGTCCACCAGTCGCGTAAAAACCGCAAATTGTCATAATTGCGCAACGTACAGTTTAGCAGTTAAAATTGTTTAAAGCGTTGATTACATTTTATGAACTAGAAGATAGTATGCATGTATTTCTTAGGTTTAATTGAAAGAGTCATGATATTTAACATCACACAGGCGGCGGCGTCCCAACGGCATATCGATAAAAACTGAAAATACCAGATTGCACTTCGGTATGCGTACGCATTTGATGCTCTTCTGCCGGAGAAAAGTTGTCGTCGCTAGTTCAATCCTACTTTTTTTTTCTCTAAAAATAACCAAGAAAATTCTTTGGAAATTTACTCTCTGCTGTTAAGAACTGGCATTTGGCTAATTTTAGCGCTGCATGCTGTTTGGCTTTCTTCCTAATACAAACAGAATCTCAGTGCGTCTGCGGCGACAAGTTATTGCCCAAATGGAATGCCATTGGAATCACAGCACCAATTAAGTACACAGTGCAACTTTACCCTTAATGTATGCACATACGTAGACAATAATTCGTTCGGCTGTGTTTCGCCAGTCTCATTTAGTTGAGAAGTCATAAATCTTTTAGTAGCCAAAATAGGGAAAAATCGTATGCACAGACTCATTAATCATAACTTCGAAAACGAGCCGATATTGATAGATAAAACGCAAAGATGTAGGTCACCTTCAAAGTATAGGAAAAGTTTGATTTTCTTTTCTACGCTTGGTGGAATACTTTTACACATAATTATAGCTATTTGGGAAGCAAGTTTTAATTTGTGGGTTGGTTTTTTGAGGGAGAGAGAGCATTTTTAATTCGAAATAAACTTGAACTAAAATTCTATTAATATTCGGGCTTAAAAAGTGGAAAGCGATAACACTATGAATGCTAATAAAAATCACAATCGAACTAAACTAACCAGCATAGACTACCTTGATTAGAAGGTCAACTCGAACTTGTCCTGCCTCCTCATTGCCGAAAACAAACGGATCATAGCTCGCCCTGTTTGTGAATAAATGTGAATTGTCAAACCTGTGAACTAGAATGTGTCCAAGACCTAAGGATACATTCACAGCTCAGCGACCAGCGAATGTGCGACCACGAACTAACCACTTGTCAAGTTTTCTACTCCCAAAAAAGAGACCTTAAGTTATCTATCGACTGATAGAAAAGTTAAATTGTAATCAGTTTGCGAAGAAATCGACGGTTCTCTGATATTTCCGCGAATACGGACGGAATCCACATTTGTACGACCAAAACATTTGTGACAGTTTAACCTCACAATTATTTTTTTTCTTTGGCAAAATGACGAGTGACAGATTGCTGCGACAAGATAGAAAAGTTTCTGTGGACGAAATGTCAAAATTTGCGAATATACGTTTGTTCGTATTCGCTGAGCTATGAATTGACGTTAACTATAGGTGGGTCGTGCTATTTCTTCTTTCTTTTGAGCACAATATTTTCTGTCAGAATATCATTATGCAAATCGAGAGTTTTTAGCTTTCGGGAGTTCTGCCTTTATTATTTCGCTATGTTGGAAACTATGTGTCAAACTTAATATGCCCTTAGGATAGGGTATAGAAATAAATGCATAAGTTCTACTCTGCGGCTCGTAAAAACTTATAAAATAGAATGTACCTATGGAATATGAAATTCAACTGCCACTTCTGTTAATTCTCTGCCTGTTTACAGAAATGACATCAGTATCATTCACCCATCATATCATCGCCATCAGCAGTATTAAAGTCATCAGAATCCACTTGGATGCCATTAAAATGAGTCTATACGTATGCATATGCCTCCTCGACGTCGATGATGATGACGCGGGGGAATCTTAATGTCAAACGTATGCATATGTGCGACAGAGTTCTTGAAAAACAAGGGATTTTATAGCACAATACTCCCCCTCTAACTACAGGTACAAGCACTTGTTATATGCAAACGAGTGGCAGGATTATTTGGGGTTCCTGTGAAGGTTACAAGTCATCCTCTTAAATGTAATCGAAACGACCTTAAAGATTTGAATTGACCTTTTTTTCATTCTTTTTCAATCTCTCATTCGAACATATTTGCACTTCAAAAGAGAAAGAAACGAAAGTTTACCATTCCACCAAAAGTTCACTGCGCTAAAATCAGTTATAAGCTGCTTATAATACTTTTAAGGCAACAAGAAACCAAACTCTTTCTGGAGCGCGACTGGTCAGTAAATTCTCCGCTGATACACGTAAAAATCAATAAATGGACCAAGAAGAGATGAGAAGAAATATCTTCGTTAGTTGGGCAGAAAAAAAAAATTAACTTTTACTTAATTTCGGAAACAAAAAGAACCTTGAACGCCAACAAAGTAGACCAAAATTAGCATAGGAATTTGATCCAAAGTGCTATATTTGTTGTCAATACATTGGAAAGTGAAAAATTTCACTTTTAGTCTGGTCGTTCTCTCCTAGAATAAATATATTTTTATTTTTTGAATTCATTCCGAGTGACTTTACCGCTATTTCGAATATCTAATCCAGTGCATAAATAATACAAAGTGCTCAATAGAAAGGGTGGTTCACCCAGACCAAATTTGTAAGAACAATTTATCTCAATCAAATCTACCACTAGTGAAGGTGGTAGCCCTGAGGGTACCGTCGTCGCCGTGAAGCAATTCCATTAGAAATCGGATTCACCCCTTGGATCTTTGTTGTGGCTGGGATTTGAATTCAACCACCGACCCCACCGTCTGTAAGAAAAGCGATGACTCATCGAGCAGTTCCAACATCCATCCATCGGTACGCAATTATTTCCATTCAACCCTTATACGACCGACAGTGCAAGTATGTATGGAGGGTGGAGCATTGCCACACATAAATAAATAAACCACGCTGATGATGGAAGAGCAATAGGGGTGATAACACCGCAAAGAAACCAATGAAATGTTGCTCACTGGTTTCATCAAAGCAGAGAAAAATAATCCTATGCTCGAGGATGAAAGCAGGACTGCTGAAGGTATCTAAATTGCAGAGCCACCACAGCAGTTGCTTCGTGATTTTCACTTGTGAATCCCGCACGTTTTGCGCACTGAAAAGTGGGCAAACACATAGAGTAATGGAAAACCCTTAGCCAAAAGCAAATTGTTGTCACTCAAAATGCTCCAAATAGGGAGCCGAGTGTTTATTGTGTGCTATCTGCTTGAATACGGCTAAGGATACCAAAAAGCATTGTGCAAGTACTTGGCTGTTTTTTTTTTTTCCTTTTCTACTTGCAAAGTTGCAAAACTATTTGGCATTGTTCTATTCTCTGTTTGGTGGAGCTGCTCACCCGTTCATTACGTTCCAAGCAGCAGGAGAATAATAGTCCCAATTAAGATCGAAAAGATTGGCCATGATGGTGGTACCATATAATCAGGGAATGCGATTCTTGTTTCTTATGTTTTGCCAATTTTTAACACACCCAGGCACACGCTCTTGGCCTGAGACAAACAACAGTTGAATCATCATCAACATCCCATCAGTATCTTTAAAAAAAAAAAAAAAACAGTTGATGAGGGTATACTCCATTTGAGATTCGTTGAAATAAAATTAATTCATAAAAAGAAAGAGCATTGCAATCCAAACTCAAGAATTTCTTCTTTTTTTTGGAATATAGCCAAAAATCTGAAGTCCTGCCGCTTGATGTCATCTCTTATCTAGAAGGGTTGGCCATTATTTTAAGTAAAAAGAAATAGAGAGGAAGTGTGCTGAATGTGAAAAACGCTTTGGATGGACTCTTTAATAGTCCATAATTCATTAACTTCCTTGGAGTTATTCAATGGCGTGAAAGTATCAAAACAATGCACATATGCATGCATGTATCCACAGATAAATGGAATATATTGAATTCAGAGATATTCTTCTGAAAAAAAATTTTATGAATGAAAGAGTTTTCCATTAAGCGTTTCTTATCTTTAAATTTGAAGAAAACAAACTGTGAGTGAGATATCATTAAAAAATTGTATTATTTTAAAAGCCTCATGTATGCCATTATTTATGAAATATAACATTATTCAAATGTCCGCTGGAGCTTCTCTGGGTAGCGAGCATCGGAATTTTCCATAACTCTGGCGCATAAATCAGGCTGAATTTGACCAATTTCATTGATAATCTTGGCTCTCGGGGCCGTAGTGGTTGGCCATGAACCTGTAACTTAAGAAAACCACAGAAGAAGAAGTCGAACGGGGTCAAATCGCACAATCTCGGTGGCCAATTTACATCGGCTCAGCATGTTTGGAAATCGCTCGTGCAAAATGTCCATTGTAGCACGGGCTATGTGGCACGTAGCGCCGTCCTGTTAAAACCACATGTCGTCGGTATTCATATCATCGAATTGAGCGCAAAAGAAATTGGTTATCATCGACTGATAGCGCTCGGCGTTGAAGGTGATGGCCTGGCCAATGTCGTTCTTAAAGAAGGAGGGACTGATGATACCGCCAGTCCAAGGTCGACACCAAACTTTGATGGATATCGTATGAAGTGTTATCATCCCAAACACACGACAATTTTGCTTTGTTGACGAACCCATTCACCTCGGAAGGACGATTATAACGACCGTAAAATGGATGAAGAACTCAAAACTCTGCTCGAACAGAAGATTCACTTTCATAAAACAATTTAATCATTGGCATATGTTGTTGAACGCTATTACTCTCCACGTTGATTTGACAAAACAAACTAAATAAATTAAAGCTAATTTGACAGATGTAGCTTCAACAATATAGCCGCAATTATCTGTCAAAATCTCTTTTGGAAAACCCTTTATATGGAAAACTACCTAAGATGCAGAGGATTATAATACCTAACCTTTTTAAAACTTTTCTTTAGTGAAAAAAAATGTTACAAAGCGTATTTTTCAGTAAATTGTTCTATTGATCTGGAAATATTCTCTTCTGCTAAACGAAATCATAAAATACGTTTTAATATTCCATGTACAGAAAAATATAAAAAATAAATATCATATCTCCACGTGAATACTGTTCAATAACAAAAGCAATATAATTTTTCTCCTATCTATTCATCTTTGTGCAAGCCATTAATCAATTCAACCCCTATCTGGTTGCCAAATTCCCCCCACATTCAAATGGCGAAATGGCGCCTATTCCTGCACAACAATCCACTCGATTGTTCGGTAAACCATGAATTTCATTGCCTTCATCGCACACAAATAAAAATAAATATGCGCGACAATAAATTCCCGAAGGACATATCCTTCCAACTTGCGTCAAAGGAGGCAATCTATCTAACTAACCCCCCAAACGATTGCAGGCCACACACAAAAGTGACCTCCTGTAACAATATACACAACACCCGAAACTAATTTGCCTTTTGTTTACTACTCGTACATCTATCAGCGCCACCCTAATAGAGAGCCAGTAAGTCCTTCCTTCCTTTAGGGCTCGCCAATATATACTATAATCATCTCCATTAACCCAACACGCAGCAATAAACGGCACACAACAACAAAACAAGAAACTTGACGCGTATTCGCAATCAATCAAAAGTGTTGATGATGATTTGATTTTATAACCAGCGAGGCTAATTAATTAATTGAATAACGCTACATAATGGATGTAGCCCATTTCTTCATAGTCTTCATGCTCATCTCTAGTCGTTCGTCATTAGCATGTACATCGCTTCCATTAGCCCCTATTGGCCTTGGTTTCATGTGAACGAGTATTAGAGTTGGTTGCATAAAAATTTAAATATATATATTTTTGTTTTACCTCATTTGACGGTCGATTAAACTTGTTTACATGCTGCAATTTTATTTAAATAAAAATAAATTCGAAATACTATACATATGTACATAAATCGTTTAAGAGTTAAATTTAAATTAGATTTAATTTTTATCTTATTTCTTAACCGGTTTCTATGCGGTGAACTATTGCGATCGGGTTTTAATTCGATTAGAAAAGTTTAAGAAATCAAAATGCTGTTGACCAATCCATTGGACGGGTGACATACTTTGCTAGAATAAATTTCTCGAACTTTTGAAAATGACACACAATGTCGGGTGGGCACTAAACAAGATTCTGATACTGATATATTCATAACCCCATTGAACTAAATATTGCCACTCATCGTCATAGCACAGTGGGGATAGAAAGTGTTTTGTGCTTTTATATTGAAGACTTTTTGATCATATGTAAATTTTTGGCTTTTTAGGAGATTTTTCACTATGCCCAATGCAAAATCGCGCAAAATGAAAGTGAATACTCCCCCGAAATAGATCCGTTCGCGTACTTTTTGCACTAAAATTCGTAGATTAACAAATTTCGAAGACTGGGAGTAAAATTCTCTCAGAGAGGAAAGTAAGCGAACGGGTTGGATAAGAAAATGTTTAAAATTGACAGTTTTGACACTTACAAACCAGCCCAAAGAAATTAGGTCCGTTCGTGTACCTTCTGCACTAAAATTCGTAGATTATCAAATTTCAAAGAGTCGGGGTAAAATTCTCTCAGAGAGAACTAAAATTACGAAAAAGTAAGCTAGTTTTTTTTTTTTTTTTTTTTTTTTTTTTCCGAGGGTAGGTGAAAATCTTCAAAAAGACACTATGAGGATCGCCAGCGCGTGCTCATAGTAGTGTGGGATTCTTACCCACTAAAAAACCTCCCTTCAACAAACTATTGTATTTGTTGGTTTCTATTGTTACTACAACTAAGTGTTCGACTTATCAAGCAGTTTTCTTCTCACGAAATAAGAACATTTGGCAGGTTAGCTTCCCATTAGAAACTCCTGCTAGTTCCGCAGTTTAGACGCGGTTACTTATCGCGCCAGGTCTAGAGGTTTAGTTCTTTGAAGACGGCGCAGTAGATTACTTTCATCCAAAACTTGAAGGACTGTGATATTAACGTGACTTTCTAGTCGAATTTTATGCTTTCTCGCGTAGTTTCTAATTTCATCTACGATTGTTTTAATGCCGAGATCTCTGTGGATATCGTTATTTCTAATATACCATGGCGCATTAACAGTTCCTCTTAGCACTTTGTTTTCAAAGGTTTGTAGAATGTTTATATTACTTATTTTGGTACAACCCCAGAGTTGTATACCATAAGTCCATACTGGTTTTAGCACTTGCTTGTACAAAAGCAGTTTGTTCTCTATATTAAGTTTGGAATATTTTCCAAGTAACCAATACATATCTCTATATTTATTTTCTAGTTCTTTGCGTTTTTTCTTTACATGCGATTTCCATTTAAGCTTTGCATCAAGTGTCATTCCAAGGTATTTAGCCTCGTTTGCGAACGGAATTTGAACCGAGTTCGAAAAAATCGGCAAATAATTGATTTTCTTATTAGTAAAATTTACATGCACAGATTTGGTCTCATTAAGTGCTATTCGCCAAACCTTTGTCCATTCATTTACTCTATCCAATGCCTCTTGCAATTTTTCGGTAGTCTCTTCGACCGTTTTACCTACTGCCAATATAGCAGTATCGTCGGCGAAAGTGGCTAACTTCGTTCCTTCCACTTGCGGTATATCACGAGTGTATAGTAGATATAAAAGTGGACCAAGAACACTTCCTTGCGGCACCCCAGCCATTACTTCCTTAAAATCCGAATATTCATTTCCACATTTGACACGGAATACTCTATTCGTAAGGTAGTTTCTTAGAATATTATATAAGTGTTCTGGCAAAACTTGTCGTAATTTAAATTTTAAGCCTTCGTGCCAGACCTTGTCAAAAGCTTGAGATACGTCAAGAAATACGCTTGAACAAATCTTTTTTTCTTCAAGAGATCTTTCGATTACATCTGTTATTCTATGAACTTGTTCAACTGTAGAATGCTTACTTCTGAATCCGAATTGATGATCCGGGATGAGATGCTTTTCTTCTATTATCGGCTGTATTCTTCTAATTAAAATTCTCTCGAATACTTTAGATATAATTGGAAGAAGTGAAATTGGTCTATATGACGATTTTTCAGTTGGTGGTTTACCGGGCTTAAGAACCATTAACACTTCCGCTACTTTCCATTGGCTGGGAATATGTTCAAGTCTAAACGCGGCGTTTATAATAAAGAGAAGCTTAATTAAAGCTTTTCTTGGCAGTGCCTTAAGAACCTCTCCCGTGATTAAGTCGTATCCAGGAGCTTTCTTGGGTTTGAGTTTCTTAATTTCGTCCTTAAGTTCGGTTAGTGTTGCATATCTTATTGCAATATTGTCTATATCCGACGTATTTGCATCTTGAGCAAGAGCTTGTCCGTCAAATGGCTTAAAAGTATCTTCCAAATGCATTGCAAAAATTTGTGCTTTTTCTTTATCATGCCTGGCCCATTCGTATTGATTTTTCCTGATTGGTGCGGTTTGTATTATATGCTTTTTAATACCCTTTATAGCTTTCCAAAGCGAATAATTCGAATCTTTTTCTGCCGATAAGCTTTCAAGGTAAGTTTCTATTTCTTTGTTTTTTAGATCTTTAATAGCCTTTTTTAGTGAGTTGCACAACCGATTAAGGTGTGATTTATGCTGCGGAGCCCGACTTTGTTGCCATTTCTTACGCGCTTTTCTCTTTTCTTTAATCATCTCTTGTATTTCCACGGGATAAGTTTGAAAATTACTGACCGGCATTTTCTTTTGCTTTGGAGTATTTTTCCACGCGGCACTTTGTAAGATATCAACGAACCGATCAGCTTCTATTTCAAGTTCATACGGTGTTTTAAGAGATACCCTCAAATCGATATTTACTTCTATATCTTTTTTGAAGTTACTCCAATTAGTTCTCGCGCTGGTTAATCTGGCCACTCTTTCTTTTTTAATTAGAGCTTCGCTTACGGTCATAATGATTGGAGAATGATCAGAGGAGAGGTCAAAGCTTTCTTCATCTTTTATAAAGTTGCTAGTAACGTTGAACAAGAAAATGCTGAAAATACACTGATTTGACAGTTTTCACAAACCAGCCCAAAGAAATTGTTTCGTAGCATGGGGAAATTTCTTCCTCTCTCGTAAGCGCACTCTTCTCTACGAAAATTCTACGTACGCGAACAGCTTTTCGTAAAAATTCGCTGTTTTAGGAAGGTACGCGAACAGACCTATTGTTTTGCAGTAAAATTCGTAGCATGGGGAAATTTCGTACTCTCTTGTGGGCGCTGTTTTGATAGAGTACGCGAACGGAACTAATAGGTCTGTTCCCATACGTTCTGCACTAAAACTCCCAAGCTGTCAAATTTCTCAGATAAAAAGAAATCTCCAAAAAGTACGGGAACAGGTTGAACAAAAAACCTGACTTCTTTCTATGCGTCAATTTTTTTTTTGTATTCAAATTATTTTGCCACTCAAAAACAACACAACCATTTGACAAAACTCATATATTTGCCCAAAAAAAATTTATTTGACTTACGGGAACAGGAATTCGCTATTTTTCGTAAAATTTCGTAGATTTTCGTAGTTTTAGTCTGTGCTGGAACAGACCTATTATTTTTAGGTTTTAATTTTTGGAATTTGGTAACAGGCTGTGCGAATGTTTTTCCAATAAGGCCGTAATCCGTACATTACATTGTACTTCCACTGTAGGAACCTCTGTATCTCTAAAGCACTAGCCCAACACGACCTTTATAGCTACTTGACTTAAATTTACCTCTTCAGAGCATACGAAGGGGGGCGTGTTGATTTTTTATGCATAGTCGCTGTTGTTTTGAACTTGTTTTATGATAGTCTATGGAGCATAGCTTTGTTCACATTGGAATAAAAACCTCAAAACCAATTCTATCGCACTGCACAGTTTGTGATATTCCCCTTACCTGCTTTTCGTTTGATTTTACAAAATATTCTCAACACAACCACCACTTGGGCTCTTTTCCTCCTGCAGCATGTCATACGGCGGTTAGGCTGGTATAATTGGTTTTCCACCGTAGCGCACATCCTACCTTCTTGTTATGTTCGTTTTAGCGAGACGTCAAGAGTCACTCGTAAATTGACTGCCGACGCCAATTTTGTCGGGTTAGAGGTAGGAGTGGCAGGCATAAACTCAAAATGCATTATAAATATGAAGTTGATGGATAGTGTGTGCGTTGCGTCTATGCCCACTCATTTGTAGCTTGTTTGCATAAGATATTGTGGGTAGTCGACACGGTTCAATTGTTTTCCAAATTTTTTGGTTTCATTATTTTATTTTCTAATTCCTTTTTCTCGCCTTTATCTTTTCAGAATCGAAATGATGAACGTGTCCCAAATCCACACTCACCCCATGAGCC
Organism: Chalcosyrphus nemorum; assembly: GCA_949716465.1. Classification (NCBI taxonomy): domain Eukaryota; kingdom Metazoa; phylum Arthropoda; class Insecta; order Diptera; family Syrphidae; genus Chalcosyrphus; species Chalcosyrphus nemorum. The sequence continues at coordinate 52,101,647 of OX454335.1, forward strand.
TCATACAAATGGACTGCAACACTCTGGATCTCGTTCCACCCTCCGCCACTCAATCAGCACACAGTCAAACTCAACTCCAGCATCACCACAACTAAGCGGTATCCAGCAACAGCACCTATCGAATGGTCATCACTATCAATCACAGTCATCGGTCTCATCGCAATCATCGGTTGTATCGACGATACCTGCATCACAGCGTCTCCTGGAAGACGCTCTCAGCAAGCCCAGTCCATACCCTATGATAATTTTGCCTGCCAGTGGCGGTTATTGGATGGATGGCACAGATCATGAATGTGCATTTGATTCGCGTGGCAATCCAGTCTTGCCACAGAGTACCTGGATGGCTAAATTCGAGACCGATGACACGGCCAAGTGTTATCGGCGCTTCTATGTTGCTCGTGATCATTCGAATTTAGTGGGTCATGATGATCAGTTGGGTCCTGTACTGCTGTCGATCAAAAATGAAAATGTCGCCAATCAGGAGCATTTTCGAATATTACTCCGACTTCGAACAGGTACCATGCATGAGTTGATTCCAGTGTCATGCCTAAGTCCGAGTCCAAGTCCATTTAAGATGGCAAGGCTACTGAACGGACAAATCAATGTGGACAACTTTATGCCAGTTCTGTGCTCGAAGGCGTCACAACTTATCGCTAGTTATGATGAGCATGTTTTAGTGTCGAACTTTAAATTCGGCGTTCTCTACCAAAGATACGGCCAAACGACCGAGGAAGAGCTATTCTGCAACAACAACTCATCACCAGCATTCGAGGAGTTTCTAGATGTTCTCGGCCAGAGAATTAAGTTGAAGGACCACAAGGGATACCGTGGTGGGCTTGACATCCAAAATGGTCACACCGGGGACATAGCTATCTATGATGTCTTTAAAGAGCGTGAGGTTATGTTCCATGTCTCTACACTGCTGCCGTACACAGAGGGCGATCCACAACAGTTACAACGAAAGAGACACATCGGCAACGACATCGTAGCTATAGTGTTTCAAGAGTCTAACACTCCTTTCTCTCCAGATATGATAGCGAGCCACTTCCTACATGCATTTATTGTTGTGCAGCCACTTGAGCCGAACACCCCTAATACTAGGTACAAAGTGAGTGTGACAGCTCGCGATGATGTTCCATTCTTCGGACCGACACTCCCAAATCCCGCGGTTTTTCGTAAAGGTCAGGAATTCAAGGAATTTATTCTCACAAAGCTGATCAATGCAGAAAATGCCTGTTATAAGGCGGAGAAGTTTGCCAAGCTCGAGCTCCGTACAAGAACCTCACTACTACAGAATCTGGTAGAAGAATTAAAGGAAAAAACAAGAGATTTTCTGGGAGCCGACTTGTCAACAGGCTGTGCAGCTAGTCCCACTCCAGAAACCCCCAAATCGGACAATAGCAGCGCTGGAACGCGATTCATTGATACTGTTAAGAAGGCGCTGATATCTCGAGTACGATCACAAAGTGTGGACACTAGCAATTTAACTGGTAACGCAGCTGAAAAGTTTTGCGTCAACACTAAAGCAAAGAAGGACAACAGCCTGACGGAGACTCCTAATCTCAATGTAAGTCAATCTCAAGTCCAAGCAATGAGCCAATTGTTAATTAAATTGTTTCTATTTTTTTAGACTTGCAGTCGTACAGGGTCAAAGTCCTCGTCGAAGAAGTCATCAAATGACTCGACATCATCGTCACCAGATATTACATCGCGTGGTCCTTTAAGCAGTGGTGGTATTGCTACTGGCATTAATAACAACAATAACATTACCGCCGGCAATGCGACGAAAGACCTACAAAATGGCAATGCTAATGGCATGGCTACAATGTCGGAAACAAGTGATGATTCCAGTTTGAATAGCGTCGATCTAGACCCGATGATGGGTCACTTGGATGGTGGTGCTGCCTATATTGACAGTGATACTGGCCTAGAGTCAATGTCATCAGCAGAAGCAACGACAAAGGCATGCTCTCTCTGCTTGGATGGCTCACAGGGTGTAATGGGAAGTTCACCGAGCAATGAATCTGTGGTTATTATTGATAATCTACGGCAGGAAGTTACTCGGCTAAAATGCGACAAGCTGGACTTGCTTAGACAGAATGTGGTAAGTTTGAAAAAAAAAAAACGAAAAGTTTATTTATGCCCCTCCCTATTCCGTATGCACTAGCAACTTTTATCAAAACAATTAAGACTCTAAGTCAAACAATTCATTGCCCTGTGGAAATTTAAAATGTCCAATGCTTGTTACTCAAAAATTTAAGCAATCAGTGGTCCGTTCGCATACTTTCTGCACTTACGAGTATATTCGTAAATTATCAATTTCGAAGAGTGTGGGTAAAATAAACTCACGAAAAAGTAAACGAACGGGCTGAACGAGAAAAAATTAAAAATATACTGAATTGACAGATTTGACAGTTCTCACAAACCAGCCCAAAGAAATTCCTTGCACTCAAATTCGGGGAAATTTCTTACTCTCTTCTATGAAAAACAACGTAAATTCCCCGTACGCGAACAACTTTTCGTAAAAAATTGCTGTTTTGGGAGGGTACGCGAACGGACCTAGTACATCTTGACAGAATAAACAAAAGCGATTAAAGGAATATGGCGTACCTTCTTTTTTGTTTCGGAAATTATACATTTACAAAAGTTCTAACATTAATATTTCTCTTTCTTATTGCAGACATGTCAACGGGACATTAAGCGCTTGCGGGAACGAGAGCTCTCCCTACAAGGTGACCTAGCTGCTGCTGGTAAAGAAATACTTCGCCTTCGAGACCTTCTTAAGGAATATATGCCAGATGCTGCCACAGCACCTCTATCGATCTCGCCAATTTAAATTTGCTAAACAATAGCGATAAGTCGAGATCGATCGATGTTTCAAATGTGCGGCTTCTTAGTGTTGTATATAGAGGGATACAATTATTTGCATGAATGATAGGCTAGTAAAAATCATTACCTTTCGCAAGAAATACACCAAATATATATTATAAGAGCAACAATCATAAAATCCTTATTCCCCACAAAAAAAAAAAAAAAAACAAACTCACTTGCAAATTGAGCTTAAATCGCGGAAAATGTTAAGATTTCTTTTTTTTTCAAAGAAAAGCTGTCAATTAAAAGCGGAAATAAATTAGGTTTTTGTTTCCGTTCATTCATTCGTTTTTTTGTTTTCACTTAAAATGTTCATGTATAAATTTACTATAAAAAGATGAATTTTCTATTCTATAAGTTTATTTTTTTATGTTAAACTTTCGAAGTAAAGCTTTATCTGTATATACAAAAAATATATATATATAACATTTGTTTTTTTTTTTATAGATATTTGGAAAATGCATTTTTCTAAAACAAATAAATATTTAAAAAAAAAAAAAGAGTAAAGAAAAACAAAAAATCGTTGGTAGTTTAATAGAGATGAAATTAAAGTTTTCTTTTGTTACATTTTGGAGAGATATTTATTGTGAAGAGATACATTTTTTTTCTTTGTTATTTTTTAAGTTGTAAATATTACTATAATTTGCTATAAATAAAAAAAAAAATCATTTATGATTTTGTGCAATAAGCCCGAAATTATTTTCAAAAAAAAAAATTAAAATAAAATACTTCTCACAGCATAGAATGGGCACACACACATTAAAGTAGAATTCAAAATAAAACATACTTACGATAATGCATACATATATATTTAAGAAGTAGGTTGAACAGATTTGCTTAGTAATTAATAAGGATTTGTTGAGAACAATGAAATATACATACATCACATTTGCACACCATACTATTGGTGTACATTTAAAATAACTCTATTCACAGTGAAGTTCAAGAATTTTCTCATTTTGTTAGACTTTTGCTCTTTTATGGAGATATAAATCGCAAGAATAAACACAATTGCATAATGTATGTACATCATAATATTGCGCAAAATGAAATGAATATAAAATGATACCAAAGTTAACATTCCTTTCAGAGTATGAATAAAAAATATTCAAGCAAAATAAAAAATTATATTTTGAAGATTAAAAATAATTTCAAACCTTTTTTTTTTTGTTTTCATATCATTTATGCACTTCTATGAAATTTTTAATTGATGGGAGAAAAAGAAGAAAATCTAATTTTTATTTAACTTTTCGCCTAGCAGAAATCAAGAAGTATGTAAATTATAAAAGAAAAAAATGTTTACTATAATATTACAATAAAAATTAAAGTTATGTAAGAAATTAACGACATGGAAATATATATATATATAAAAGCATATACGAGTATATGAAATATATGAATAGTTCTATATATATAAAAATAAATAAATTAAAAATTTGTTGATCTAAAAATTGATGTTTTTTTTTTTATTCTTTCGCCTGCATCAAATTTATGCTAAGATATCTAACGACTTTAATCTCAGGTGAAAGTACTTAACCTGCAACAAATAGCTTGTTCTGTGATCCATTTGAAATATTCACTGCCATTCACGTATTCATTCACAGGGAGTATGAGCCACAGGGTTCACATTTTATTGCTTCTCATAATCTGAAGCGAGCTCCCATTCACAATTAGACCAAGATATGATTATCTATCCTAACACTTTGCTGCCTGGGACTGAATTTGAAAAAAAGGCAGTAAATGTTTCGAGTGTTTCGTACGATCTTCTATGTACTTATGTATTTACATATGCATTTGTAGTGCTCTTAGTTTTTGCTTCTTTCCTGTCATATAGAACGGTACTTGCAGTGTTCTTGGTTTACTACCTACTTTTTTAAACCTTTCGGAGGCCTGTGAATCACTTGTACATTTCACTGCTTTTGTGAATACTCTGATTGAATGAATACTTTGACTGTGAGCCTACTACGCACTCAAATATTCATGAATACCAATTACCAACAGCAACTCGTTTTCATTTCGTTTTGCATACTTGCTTGCTTTCTGTGTGCTTGAGACTGTAAAATGCTCTTTTTTTAGCAAATGATTCAGCACGGCAAATGAATGGATTCATCCAGTTCTCTGATGTACATTTGTGGTGAGTCAGACTTGAAGTCATTCAATATAACTTGTATTGAACGCCTTGCAGGGTAATAGATTGAAGTAAAGGCTCATCGATGACATTTTAGGCATTTTCGACAAAAGAACTTGATGCCAAACTCTGTCAAATGTTTTTTTGAAATATCAAGCGCAACCATGTAAACTAAAGAATGGTTTCACTTCTAGTTAAGATGTGCCGTCAAATCACCAGAGGACGTGTTTGTAGGAAAAGGGACGCATGGACAGACAAAGCACTATCTTCCAGCCTGGAGTTGTCTGCAAATTGTGCAGTAAGCAAATTTACGATTGTTTAATAAGCTGACAGCTAGAATGTCATTGTAAGTGAGGCTGAGTTCCAATACGTCAAAAAAAATGCGCATCGTGAACGTATCACTGCCTTTGTGATGCGTTGCTACGAAGTATTCAATTTGTGATGCATTACGATGCTTTAAAATCCTTGGAACGGCTTGTGCAAACAATAAAAATGTCTAAGAAATAAGCGGCGGTGATATTTTCAAACGTTTTAATGAATAATATTGGCCCATATAGTTTTCGGCATAAAAAAGAATCAATTTTATTTTTTTCGGAGTAAAAACATTGCTGTCAAATTACATCGCATCACAATAACTCATGATGCGTTGGTTGCTTTTGTTTGTACAGCGGTTTCTTTCATGATGCATTTTAGAACGCGATACATCGCATCACTGCTATATATTGGCGATTTGGAACGCTTGACGTTGCAGTACTGCGGGGTTACTGCGATTTGGAACTCAGCCTGAGCTTTGGGATGGCAGTTGAGGAAGAGTTTTTACGGTTTTAGACGAATAACTAAACCTTTCTGACACTGCAAAATTTTGTGATTAACCTTTAACATTGAACATGGCACTGTAGTTTTTCTTCGCTTGCTTAAGATTCTTTCTATTTTCAACAGATTTGTTTCCCTTATAAGAACGAAAACTTACTTCGTTCAACCTGATAGCCTCGTTCAGTTTATATCGAACTTTTAATCTTTAATCTGTTAGAATTTCATGTTCATACGTCAAACCTAAGAGGATCTTATTGGTAATCATGTCAGCGGCGGCATCCAATAATAAAGAAGCTATCAAGGTTTAAGGCTGTCCCGTAACCACATACTATTCTTCAGGGAGTTTGTTCCTTACCAATTCGAGTTGGTTTCGTTCCTTTACTGACACGTGAGGCACAAAAAACGTAAAATTTTTGTTTTAATTTTATTTATTTTCCCGCAGTCAAATACAAGTATTATTAATATTTTAAACAGATGCTATTCCTTGTTGAAAAAACCATATACACGATATAGACAAGGAATGCGTGGAAATTAAGCTTTTTAAAATTTAAACTCTTTATACTTCTTAGTGGTCTTTGTCGTGTCCGCTTGTTGACGTTTGCGCTTGGACTTTTGCCTCGCAACATGTTCTGCCAACATATCGGATAAATCTTCCTTTTGCAAATGACTCTGTTGTTCGCGCATTTGTTGTTCATAGCGTTGGGCCATGGCGTCATTATCAAGATCCAATTCAGATGGATCCAAAGCGAGTTCAACAGTGCCCTCTCGTTCCGGAGCAGTTCTGGTCGTTGCTGCTTTGCTGACTCCGCTGATATCATAGACGTGAGTAGATGCCATCATGGATGTGCCCAAACGATCATTACGTTTTTCTGGTAGAACTTGGTACAGAACAGGTGTTTCATTACTGCAAAAAGGCATAAATCCACATATAGCGGTTATTAAAAAAATTATTAAGAAAAACTTACTCTTCCATTTCTGCTTCGATCTTCTTCTTACGCAGCTCAATATTCTCCGGGGTCTCCATGCCGGCAGGGACGCTTGTCAAACCAGATGGCGTTACTAAACCTTCAGCGGGTGTAACTAAACCACTTTCATCCGGCTGATTAGCCATATCCTCACCCTCCTCTTCTTCTTCTTCGGATGATTCTTCAGATTCTGATTCCAGTTCTCCCCATTGGTTGCGCTCTATGTCGCCTTCATCGATTCCACTCTGAAATGAAAATGTATTTAATAAAACAGCAATGGCTCGCGATTGACTCCTTACATCTATATCCATCATATTGGTTCCGAACACATCACCATACAAAGGTTTGCCATTTTCATCAACTGGCGGCTTACCCCAACCACCGGCATGGTATCCAAAGGAAGTACCCTCTGGAATTGGTGCATTCAAGCCGGGTATCTTCAAATTCGGATAACTTGGTGGCGGACCATAACGCTGCTGGGCAATTAACCATGGTGGTGGAATTTTATGTGAATTAGGACCAACTGGCATACCCAAAGCTATACGTAGCTCTTCGGATAAATCGCCTGGTTTTTTCTCCTTGAGCCGAGTTTCAAATTCCTTGCCTTCGTAGTACAGATCACCATGTATTGTCATCCGTGGCTTTGTTTGCCACTTGAAGAACGCATCGTGCAACTTTTGATAATCGATGTCAATCTTTCCCATCTTTGGACGAACTCGTTCACGCATTTTTGATTTCAACGACTTAGCGTCGTCTTTTTCCTGTAGGGATTCTCTCATTTCCATAATACCGGTTTTCTTTATAAATGCTGGCAAATCGAAAGCTGGCTTCTCAATACCACGTTTGCCTTGTAAGTACTTGCGCTTGAAACACCAATGCCGGGGTACTTGTACGGTATTTCGGTGGGCTTTCAACTGAACCAGTAATTTTGGATCTCGGGCAGTAACATCATGCATTTCGACAACATCCGGCCGGCTGACCAATTGCTTTAACTCGGCTACGCTGAGACGAGTCAACTTTTTAAGCTTTCGCTTGGACAATTTTTCTTTGTCGTCTTTCATTTCCTGTGGATAAAGTAAAGCATTTAACTCAAAGAGCCGTGAGGGTATTTATGTCCCAATTACCTCTTCCATGTCATCATCATCGTCATCTTGTTCTTTATTTTCGGCTTTCTTTCTTGCTTCTGCTGCGTCATGCTCGGCAGCTTTGTCTTTGTCCAAAGGCTTTGGCTTATTCTCCAATTTAAAAATCTCAAAGACCCGATAAAATTGGCGATACATAGGCGCAAGATCTGCGATTGTTATTTTCTCTGGAATATACCTGCGAAAGAAACAAAATCAATTAATTGCTCGCTTTTTTTCTGTTTTTTTGAATGCTTACTCGACTGTAACGTCGTCATCTGGAACCTTTTCTTTGCGCCCACTTTTGCCTTCGGATTCGTCTTTCTTTGTCTCTCTCTCCTCAATGTCCTTTTCTTCAGAGTCCTTAGGCTGCAGAATGACTTGTTGTCGTAACTTACGATTCTGCTTCTTCCTGCGTTTCTTCTTTTTGTTCTTCTCCGCTTTGCTTTGCTTGCCACCCTTTTCACCCATGCCATTTAGTGTAGTTTCGGTTTCATCATCAGAGTCGCCATCGGCATCGGCGTAATCTGTGCTAATTACTCCACTAGGAATCGTCAGTTGTTTCTCATCGTCAGCACTGGCTGAAGTGAGATCGTCGACGTTCACATCGAACTGGGCAGCACGCTGGTCCTTAAGAGCCAACACATCCTCCAGCACTTTGGGTAAAATTACTTCGGTGACTTTTTTGTTATCATCATCCTCCGGCTTATCAATTGAAACTCCCATCAGCGACGGAAGCGAATCACTGCCTTGACTATCCTCGGATTGTTGTACCCCTTGCGTTGACTGAAGTTGCTGTTGCGGTGGCGGTTGCAGTTGCTGTTGCTGGGGAGTTTGAAGTTGCTGCTGCTGCTGCTGCGATTGAATTTGCTGCTGTTGCGGTTGCTGTGCCTGTTGGAGCTGTGGAGCCATTGGCGGCGGAACTTGCTGAGGGGGCCCCTGCATTTGCTGCATCTGAGGAGGCCAACTCTGCTGAGGCGGTGCAAACCCAGGGGGACCCATGTTAGGTGGAGGTCCCATGCCTGGAGGACGCATATTGGGGGGAGGACCCATTCCTGGTGGCATTCCCGGGGGACCCATACCAGGTGGATGCATCAGTAGCGGCGGTGGTGGACCCGGCATCATAGGGCGTGGAGGCTAAATATGTACATTCGATTAAAACCAAAACACACAATTGCGGAAGCACTTACCTCTGGATATTGGTCACCCATCTTCAGATCCTTTGGATTGTTTTTTCAGTAAATTTTCAAGTTTTGGGAGAAAAATTATAAAAACGAAGCCAAGATACTTCCAAAACGTTTCAGTTTTGACAGCTGGATTATTATTAGTGTAGCCAAACACTTTTGGAATCGTATTTGGCAACGCTAATACCACATGGTAGAATTAAATGGGAAAATGAAACATTGTTGTGACAGTTTCACATTTGGTGTGTTGAGCTCTATTTTGCGGGTGATCTTTTTTAATCAATTGATTTGATTTTTATTTGAAAAATAACATAAAATAAAGTGTATAAAGTATTAATGTGCTAGTGTGTATGTAGGAGCTCAAATCGAGTAAAATATTGACCACCCTTCCTTTGTTATACAGGGTGTCAACAAAATTTCAACATGTTTAAATTCGATTTCAACGTTGACGAAAAGGACTTGGAGAATGAAAATGTGTTCAAAGATAAAGACGACACAAATGAGAATGAGTATGATTTATTTTTCTGATTTGATACGTTATTAAAATATATATTTTTTTTATAAAATGTATGAAACGAGACGTTTTCGATCGAAGTATATAGATAATAGAGTGTCCATATAATTAAATTTATTTTTTTCTATCTTCCTAATTAAAAATAACAGTAAGGAAAAGACCATTGTTGAATGTTATGAGTCCAAGGAAATAAAACCAACAGACGACATATTTGAAAATTTAGACCTGTATAGAGCAAATTCAATGGAAATAACTGCTGGTGATGTGACCTTAAGTTACATAAAGTCAGGTCATTTACTACACATTTTCGACACTGAAAGCATAAAGGACATAACAAAAGCAGAACAGAGTCATTCTGACTTGATTCCGGGCATATATGAAGGTGAAAAAGCACATGCTTTATAAAATAATTTTTGCTAATTTTACAACTTCTACAGGTGGAGCAAAAATATGGGAATGCACAGATGATCTAATATCGTACATGTCGACTCATTATCCGTCAAATAAACTAAAGGGCAAAAGAGTCCTCGACCTGGGTTGCGGCTCAGGAGTCTTAGGAATCTATGCGTATGCATGTGGAGCAGTAGTTCATTTCCAAGACTATGTAACAAAATGACATTAATTTATTATTTCTTTCTTAATATTTGTAATCAACAGAATGAGGACGTTTTAGAGAAAATTACAATTCCAAACGTTTGTCTGAATATTCCGGATGATAAAACAGACGATTTGCAAAACGTAAAGTTTTATTCTGGCGACTGGACTAAGTATGCTGAGTTGACTAGGGACGATGGAAAATTTGATGTGATTCTTACTTCCGAGACCATTTACAACCCGGATAACCAAGAAAAGCTATTAAATACGTTAAATGAGAAACTAAAAGACGATGGAACAGTTTTACTAGCTGCAAAAACTTATTATTTTGGAGTTGGTGGGGGTCTTCGACAGTTTGAAGAGATTATGAAAAAAGATGAACGACTTGTATCGACTGTTTTATGGACCTCCGTTGAAGGAATTTCAAGAGAAATTCTTGAAATAAAGAAAAAACAAAATACAGTGAAATAAATATGGTTATATTTAAAATATCATGTGGTTTCACTTAATTAGAAAATCTCAACTGCGGCAGGCGGAGGATGAAAATCTCTGCAGAATCCGTAAGTAATGCCTAATAACTAACCTTGTTGCTTTTAATCGAACAATGTTAAGATCTATGAGGCCACTGGAATCGAAATTACGATATCTACAATCAAAAGCACCAAAATGCCTGAGATCAAAGCGCCAGTGAGTTAAAACGAAATTTGTATGCGCTAATAAATGAAGCACTTAATCCGATAAATTGAATAAAATATTGTTTTTGTGTCACCCTACGTGCCCCATTCCCAGAGCATCCTCAATACCTGGCTGGCTTGTTTGTGTCAACCCGGTGTCAACCTGTCACTTGATATATTTTTTTTTTTTTTTGTGAGTAGGTCAAATTTTTCTTGTTTTGCACTGCAGTGGTAATCGGAGAAATTTTGTATTGTTTTTTTTTTTCTTCTTAAATTCTAAGTTTGCATGCAGATTTGTAGGAGTAAAACGCAGAGAAAATAATTTTTCCTCTTATATATTGCATGCTGCCAAAATGCACAGTCAGCAGGTGCTGTTAAACCCGGATGACCAAGAGGACAAGGACGACATCGATCCTCTGTGCTGCTGTGAGTACTTCAACCGGGAAAACGAACGTTTTCATATATTAGAATGCTGCTGCAATTGCAGTGACTTCGACCAAGTGTTTGATAGGTCAGTATTTTGGCCACAACTCTAATAGACAGCACCCAGACAGAGTTTGATTTTATTTTTAGAATTATTTGTTGTAAAAGGGTCGATCCCAAGCACCGCAAAGGAATGCTGCTGACATTCCAAGACCGCCTGCGCATTCCATGGCGAGGTGGAGCCAAGCAAATATCTATTGATGCCATAGTGCCGATGTTTGTAATTCCTCTGGTGATCGGGATTGCTGCAATCAACTCATATGCTGCTCTCATTATGTGCATAGCGACAACATTGTTCCTCGGTTACGCCTATTACTATCTGCGACATGCGTTGCCAAGAACAAAGTTTTTCTTCATGTGGACTTTTTGGTCGGTGCTGTATTTAGTGCTGCTGTTTGAATTTACTGTCCCGATGATGGAACTGTTGCCCGAGGAGAACTATCTTTTGGTCCTGCTGGCGGCGATCTCTCTATTTTGCCTTTATAAAGCAAAAATTCAGGCACATCTGAATCATGTGCTTCAGAGCACTGTGTCCGAAGACGAGCTACCAGACATCACGGAAGAACACACATCTCTCCTGGTGGAGAACAGTGAATCGGATGAGGGCGACCATCATCAACCGAACATTTGTCAGTTTTGTCGAAAATATGTGCAGCCACGCACATTCCACTGCATTACATGCCAGGCGTGTATTCTGCGGCACGACCATCATAGCTTTTGGTTAGATTGCTGTATTGGAAAGTTGAACCATCGTTATTACTTTTTTGGTCTGTCGTTCGCACTATGTGCACTATTGTTCGGTGCAAATTTGTCCACAACAGCTGTTTGTCATCCGTTTTTGCTCTTCAAGATAGTAGGTGTGCCCGTATTGCTGCCAGACGATTGCAGCGAAGTATTTGATGATTATGAGTAAAAATAAAATTCCTTCCCTATTAGCGGACACACAATTAAGATTTTTCTCTTTGCAGAACCAGCCTGGCCTTCATAATGGCCATCTATGCAGTTATAATGGCCTGCTTTGTGATTATTGCACTTTTAATGCAAATTTATTTAATCTCAAAAGGTATAACTCTAACAGAATGGAGACGCGGACAATCCGGAAACAGAAGGACACTCCTGACTAATTGCAAGAGTTTTTTCTGTTTTGCAAATTAGCAAACAAGTTTGCCAATGAATAATATTTTTTTAACCTTCATTGACAAAATGCACTTCCAATTTGAATCTAGTAGTATATAGCGGCTGAAGCGGATATTAACTTAAAGTAAAAAGAAAATATATAATGTATAAGCACAAATTGTGTCACACACACGAATAGTATTTCTGTGAATTGTTAGTCATTAATTCTCAAAAAAAAAAAACCAAAACCAAATAATATTATGATTGCTGTTGCGCAGCACATAAAGTCGAACGTTTAGTGCTTTAACTCAAAATTTATGTATTAATAAGTTTAAGAAAACAGATGCCAACTGTTGTACTAAAATTAATAAATTATTATTATTATCAGTAGTTGAAACAATTATCTTTTTAATGAAAGAGGTTTAAACAAAGAAATGCATGTCTAGAACCTGACTAAATTTGAGCCTTGCGTCAAATCATCTTACATGACTTATTTACCATTACATAGTGAGCCTTATCGTGAATAAAATTGACCACAGAATTTTCCGGTTTTTCAAGAAGAACCTATTACACTTAGGAAGTTTATAAACTCATTTATTCGACAGTCGTTCGTAGGATACGCCTTCGACTGTCGTATTTAAGTTCTTAAGTAAAAAGGGGATGCTCGTTTTCATAAACGCTGCTGTGCCCTGAATCCCAAATCCAATCTAAGCGAAGCTAGATCTTTACGGCAGTTCCCTTTTGTTTACCAAGAAAAATACATAGATAAACACATTTTATAAAAACACAGCTTTATAGAAAAAAATTAATAAAATTTAAATCTGTAATTTTACAAATTTGGCGTGTAGTCAGGTAGAAGTTCCCAGATCTTCATTCGCCACCTCTGGCGACGTTCATCAGTCTCTTTCTCCAGTTTTAATATTTGAGGTAAACGTTGCCAACAGCTGACGACTTTCCACTTGAGGTGCCTAAAACAAATGGTGATTAAGAAAAGTTATAAAAATTAACTAATAAAACTAACCATTCATGATGCATCTCAGCCTGTTTCATCTTGCGCTCTTCTATTAGTTTCTCTAGCTTTGTGTAACCACACCATTTGGTAAATATTTCCTCACTCAATTTCAAATCATGCCAATCGACAGCTACCAAATATTTGCTTTTTTCTTCTTGTAAATAGTAAATCCAAGCACGAAATGCTGTGCGCTTAAGTATTTTCTCATGTAATTGATCAGCCAGGTTAATTTTTCTTTCACATATTAACATGTAGAGCCTTTTCCATGCGCAGAAAACATTTCTCTTTATTAAGTGCTTCCTAAAAGCCTCTGATTTTCTTTGGATTGCTTTCTTTCTATCTAATATCCTTTTGAAGCCTTCCATTCCTATGCGACGAAGAAGGTAAATTCTACAGAATTGTTGAGCCTTTTGGTTATTCTCTATTGCTCTTTGGCGTTCTCGCTCTCTCAAGATTTTTGCCATTTTCTCTTGACGACGCCTTTCTTTGAGAATTTCTACTCGCATTCGCTTCGCTTCTTCATCCTCCAGACGCTGAGATGAAAAATTATAACATCTTACCAATAAACTAAATCAACTAATCTCACCTTTGCTTCTTCAATTGCTATTTTGGCAGCTTCACGTTCTGCTTCTTGTTGTAGTCGCCGCTGTTTAGCTTGTTCGTGTTTAACACTTCGTTCTAAGGCCCGCTCTTGCATGCTGGTTAAGAATTTTGGTTGTATCATGGCTTTACCCTGAAGCCGAACAAATTCATCGTCTTCCTCGTCGCGGAGATTTGCCATGATTTGCAAGCTTCTTGCTTTTGCGCGCGAATTAGAGCCGCCCGTTCGAAGAGTGCTCTTCAGCTCAGCTTTGACTTCTTCGCGATCTTCTTTGGCCTCTTCGGAGAGCTTGTTCAACTTGAGTTGCATAATTAATCGTTCCTGACGTTCCAGTTTCATTCTTTGTAAATCTATTATGTCCTGTTGGATTTTTATCCTTAAATATTAAGAAAACATATACTAACTCAGTATATGGATGTACAATTGCTCATTATAAAAACTTACTTTGATTGGTACTTCTTCGTTATATTGACCTGCTGTATCTTGGTTTCTCCTGTCACCTTCGAAACAGTCTCTGAGGGCTGGTTCTTCTTCTCCCGCCGGATATGGTCCAGAAAAGCATTAATTTTGTGAATTCTATCGCTCTTGCTAGTAACATTCTCTCGCTCAATCTTTTGCAAAGTAGTATAGTGAGTCCATTGTGAAAAATATTTCCTTAGAGTAACAATGCTGGAGCGAGCTTTAGCCTGAAATAATTGCTCGATAATAGCAGTCTGCTCATTGGATACACTTTCCGCCTCCTCGTCCGAAGAATTAGATGGCGTGACAATGACCAATTGGTTTGGAAGAAGTTTTGTTACAATGAGGGAATCCTCTTGTTCCTTTTGCAGTGAGCAGCCTTCAATTTGAATATTCAATTCAGGATTTTCAAGTGTGTTTTCTACTTCGATTTCGTTTAGAGCTTCCTCTGCGAGGTCAGAAATGACTGAATCTACCCCATTACTTGTGTTAGAACAAGTAGAATCCTCGCGGTTATATTTCACCACTCCTACCGACTCATCAAATCGAACACATCGCTTTTCTACGTTCTCATTGTGATCAGCTCTAAACAAAGAGTCTGTTGAACCACTGCTTAGGTTGTCTTCATTTGTCACCACTATACTCGAAACTTCCTCATGAGGTTTATTGACTTGCTCGATTGCTTGTAATGGAGCCTGATAGAAATCCTCTATATGCCGAGTAGAATTTTCCAAACTCTTGAGAATGGCATCATTATTCACTGTGAAATGGTCATCATCCAAAACCTTTGGTCTGATTCTGCATTGCTGTCTATTTTTCTCAAGTTGTGTTCTAAATTTTGAAAGTTCATTCAGGATGTAGTGTTCTTCTACTTCCAAATTATGCACAATGCACTTATCGATGTTTGCTTTATACTTATTTACATGGGAAGGCGACCTTTTACTTGTTTTTTTCTGGATCTATTTCAATTAATGAAAGTACATATTTTGACACGTCTTTTTTTAAGATACCTTACCATTTTGTGCCTCAAATCCATGACTAGAAGGGGATTCAAATTTTGTTTTATGTCGATTTCTCCATTGAGAAATCTTATATTATTGTTTCCAATAAAATCCATTTCGACAAACTTCTTGACGAGAGTTGTTTTCATACAAGAGTTACTTGCATGTTTCTTTCGTATTCTGTCCCATCGAGTATCTTTGTTTAAGCGTTTGCTATCGGGCTTTATAATTGTCCAAACCATTCTTTATTTTTTATTAATTCTATTTGATTAACAATAATAATCCCGTGCGAATAATTCCCATTCGAAAACAATGAGCGAAACAAACAAACGCCTTGGATTCCATGACAACTACGTGCGGCAAGTAATTTTATTTGGGGTGAATTTAGAATAATTGCATTAGAAAACAGTCATCAATTTGAGTCTATTAAAAGTTGTTGCAATGTTTAACAAAATGAGCTTCAATTGTGCACCCCTAGTGCAGTCCTAACACAAAGAAGGAATAAAAATGCAACCAAAGTTTTAGGTTTAAGCCAGTTAAATTATTTATTTATGATAACCAACATAAGTAGTATATAAAAGCTGATTAATCTCGAATTGAAGTGTCCACAAGATTCTGTAGGCCTGGTAGCGTATTGTGCTTAGTACAAAACAGCTTCATTGCGTTAAGCTGCAGCTGCATCCTTTTGCTTTTTGCTCTTTTTAGTGGCAGCGGTTGCAGCCTCGACGTCAATAGGAGCTGGCTTAACGAACGGTATCTCATCTTGGAACTTCTCCGGCATGTACTTCTTTAATACCTCGGGTACCTTGACACCCGTCTCAGTTTGATGCGTTTCCAATATAGCGCAGATAACACGAGTGGTAGCACACATAGTAGCGTTTAGCATGTGCACATAGTCAACGGCTGCATTCATCTTCTTCGTCTGGCCGTAACGCACCAGCAACCGCCGAGCTTGGTAATCTAAACAATTTGAGCATGAAACCAGCTCACGGAATGCTCCACTTCCACCAAACCATGCTTCTAAATCGAGTTTCTTTGAGGCAGCATGGTTGAGGGCACCTGAGACGATGTTAACAATTCTATATGGAATGCCTAGCGACTGACAGAACTGCTCAGCGTTGCCAATCATTTCGTCCATCATTTCCCATGATTTGTTGTCGTGTGGTGAAGTAAGTACAAATTGTTCCACCTTTTCGAATTGATGTACCCGGAAAATGCCACGGGTGTCTCGTCCATGGGATCCGACTTCTTGACGGAAACAAGTTGAAAGACCGGCGTATTTGATGGGCAGTGATGCTTCTGGCAGCCATTCGTCACGATGGTAGGCAGCAATAGGCTGTTCTGAGGTGGCAATCAAGTATTTCTCATCTGTTCCACCCTCTTCGGCCTTTTCGCTTCCCTTTCCAACAACCTTGTATAGTTCTTCATCGAATTGCGAAAGCTGTGCAACTTCTTGCATCACCTCTTTGCGCATGAAGAAGGGCGTATACAGTGGGGTGTAATCTTTTTTGTAAAGACTATGCAAAGCATGCTGGATGAGTGCCTGTTCGAGGAAAACTGCTGCGCCGGTGAGGAAGTACCCACGGCCGCCTGAGACTACTGCGCCCTTCTCGGCGTTCATGCCATCAATCATGACAATAAGATCAACATGAGAATACTTGCCGCGTTTTGTGCAGTCGCCGAAAGTGCGCTCCACCTTGTTTTCGTCTTCGTCGTTGCTAACAGGAACACTCTCGTGCAAATGGTTGCCTACCTCACGTAATGCTGAATTACGGGTTGCCTCGGCTTCCTGTAGCCGTTTCTCGTTCTCCACCATAGCTTCATCGATGAGCACACGAACTTTCTGGTAATGGCAATACAAATGATTAGCTAATGAAATCAATACATGACCTTACGCTCACCTTAATTTGATTCACAGTGAGCTTCTTGAGGACATCTCCGGTTATCTCGGTAAGATCCTGCTTCACACTGTCGGGAACAGCCTCCTGATCATCACCAACTGGTTCTTTCTTCTTCATTTTCTCTCCAATCTCCTTGCTGCAGACATTCTTAACTTTGTTAAGGTTGTCGGCACGATGTCTCCGCTGCCTCCATTCAGTATCTTGGGCAATTACAGTCTCCACTAGAGCAACATCTTTGAAGCGTTTGGTTTGGTTTTCTCGTACTTTGTCAGGGTTTCCACCCTTATCACTACGGAATAGATCTAGATCGAGAACCATGTTTTCAAGAAGTCGGAAGAAAACTTTTTAATCTTGGGATTTCAGCCAAACAACGTGGCTGCGACAGAAAATGAGTAATAAAGTGCGAGTGCACCCGTTCATGCAGCAAAAGATCTGTTTCCTCAGATGATTGAATAAAGTTTTCAGAACAACTCAAAGCAGCGATGCCAGATGTGGGGAAATTTCCCCATTTTGGGGAATTTTTGAGTCAATGGGGAAAATGGGGAAAAATGGTCTTCAAATGGGGAAAAAACCGGTGTCACACAAAATGTTAATTTCACATAAATATTAAAAAGCATTACACTAATAATTAGTTTCCAACTAAAAATGAAAAAAGAAATTAACTTGTTTAAGAAACTCAAGCGGTTGAATGTTAAATAAATTTCGAGCTGAACACAACCTACAATATCATATCTCACTGACTTCAACCGAATCGAAATCAACTGTCAAATGCGCAGATTTGCACATTCAAATTCAAAACAAAACACCGTCATTCACAAAACAAAGAAAGTTTCTCCGTTGCTATTGTGTTTATACCCTATCCCAAGGGTATATTAAGTTGGATACATAGTTTGTAACATAGAGAAATATTACAGTTAGACCCATTAAAATATATGTATATATAAATGATCACCATCACTAGCCGAGTCGATTGAGCTATGTCCGTCCGTCTGTGTGTCACCAGTTCTTGGGCCTTACATTTTGAGCTAGATCGATGAAATTTTTGTATACAAGGTCCTCGCAGAAGTAAGCAATACAAGTGTAAAAAAGTGGGCGTACTTTTCAAAAAACTTACTTTTTTCAGTATTTTTATAAAAACTTCTTTAAGCACATAGGTAGATATTTTTCTACCCGACATATACTCCATACAAAGTATACGGCCACTCCCACGTTTTAGGGGCGTTTTTGTCCAAAAACTGATTTTCGACAGCACCTTTTAGGAACAAAATACAGTATATGTTGAACATTTTTTGAAATCTGGCCACTACCACGCCCAGTTATTGAGAAAATTCGTATTTTGGAGTCATTTTATAAGATATTTGAAAAAAGTTGCTTAAGCACCAATATACGGTGGAAGAAGAAGCTAAGTGTATAGTAAAGGGATAGGGTATCAAACGATCCGCTCCAGAGGGATTGTAGCATTTTCATATGTTTTAATTACTATTTTTGTTTCAATAAAGGAAAATGAAATTGTTTTTGTTTTAAATTATCCTTTTGAAGTCATTAATTGTATGTTAGAAAAGAATTAAAATGGGGAAAATAATGGGGAAAAAACGCTTACTGAATGGGGAAATTTAAGAAAAAAATCCCCAAAAATGGGGAATTTCATCAAAAAAAATCTGGCATCACTGACTCAAAGTGACATTTTAAAAGTATGACCTAAATATACAGAAATAATTAGGTAGCTGATGTTTTAAGAAAAATTTGTAAATTAATTATTATTATTATTATAAATTATAAGCGAATAGTACAAAAGTTGCAAAGCTGGCATAGTCAGCTAACTACCTTTTTACTTTTCAATCTTTCGACTTGGTGTGCAGAAGACGTAATCTCAACTCAATCTTTACTTTATCCTCGGCTCTGCATATAAACGTAATAATACGCCTGTAAATCCGGCGAAAGCACTGTTTTACCGATCACATCCTTTTATCCTTACAAAGTCAGCTGTCAGCTGTTCCACCGTCAGTTCACAGTTGTGTCAAAATGAAAACTAAATGGGAGAGTAAACAAAACATTCAAAAATGGACAGACAAGGAAACATCATGGAATAAAAGTTCATTATGGGCATAAGAGGATCCACCAGGTACATTAACATACGACGAGTAAGTTAATAAATAAAAAAGGGAGAAATCATTCACACTACCTATAAAACGACGAACGTCTTCGAACGGTTTAATGAGGCAGCAATCTCTGTAGATGGTTTCTCCAGCGGATTCAATGATAAGGATATATGTAAAGTATATTTATCTTTCCTACTAAACAACAATAATCCACCAAATATTTAGAATTGTGACAACAAAAACTACATTCTATACCACTGTGCTGAATACAGTTCCTTAACTGCACTGAACTACTGTCATATGTACGATTATGAATCAGCCACCGGAAGGCTGGCACTTCAAACGTCAGATTTGCGTAGTTCGGTCATTTTTCTCATTGCTCTGTCTGTAGAACTTTTGTTTTGTGAAATTGTTGGCAAAAACTTGGAGCAATCTTAAGCGAAGGGATTTGAGGTACCGCCACCCGTCCAGGATTATGAGCATAATTGACTTTGAGATTGAAGAAGTCAAAAAACTTTGTGAAAATGTCATCCCAAACTCAAAAATAATCACCTGCACCCCGGTGCTCGTTCGAGTCGATATAAAACAAACTAACAGTCGGCAACTAACCGCGTGTCTGCGATTCCCCGAAGACTATCCCAAGGCTCCGATCTTGGTTGAAATTAAGAGCCGAACTCTATCCGGAAAGTTTCTCGACGGCTTGGCAAATATAGCGGAAACCAAGGCTAAAGACATATTGGGAAAGCCGCAAGTAATTTACGTGCTCAAGTTCATCGAACAGTATCTAAAAGAGAATCCACTTTGTGTGGCTTATGACGAAATCCTAGATCTGAAGAAGGCTCTGGGAAAGAATGCAAGTGAACAGTTAAAATTAAAACAAAAATCATCAAGTGTTCATTTAGTGGCCAAGGGCGGTCATTACTATTACAAAGTTAAAGCCGACGTTCCGGTCGAGTATCCTAAACAATGTGTTGTACTACGAGATACCGAAACAAATTTGCCAGCAGTGCTGCTAAGGTATCTTAATGGACAGTCGAAGGAGATTGCGCGACAATGCGTCGAACCGCCGCTCAGAGTGACAAAGGACAAAAGTGCTCAACCGTTTCAGCCTGGTCCCAGCTTATTAAAGGCATTGCAGTTTTGTATTGATGCTACCCAGGATTTTTATGAGGAAAAATGTCCTATTTGCGATCAGGCGGTGCTCCCGAAGGATGCCACCGATATAGTAACTGACGACACAAGTGATATGCACTGTGAACGTGTTTATTGCGGCCACTTGTTCCATCAAGGTTGCTTAAAGAAATATCTGCAGGAGCCGCCATTTCCAAAAGGCGGCAAGAATTGTCCAGCAAAGAAACGGCATCCACGATCCGATACTAGTTACTCTACTCATGCTAAAGTCATTCCCAAAAATGAGGATTTAACTTGTGGCATTCGCTTGGCACATGACCGCTGGGTCCTAAATGTTAAAGTCGCCGAAACCAGATGGGCACAAAAACAAGCAAGGGAACGTGAAC
This sequence comes from Chalcosyrphus nemorum, assembly GCA_949716465.1. Taxonomy (NCBI): domain Eukaryota; kingdom Metazoa; phylum Arthropoda; class Insecta; order Diptera; family Syrphidae; genus Chalcosyrphus; species Chalcosyrphus nemorum. Next base: position 52,122,700 of record OX454335.1, read on the forward strand.
TAGAAGAAGTTGTTGATTTTTTACAATAGAATACTATGTATGTGTATTTATGTGTACAAATTATTGATATTGGAATAAAAGTGCTTCTTATCTTGAGAGGACTATGGATTTAACAAATTTTTGTTTCTTTTATTTCTCTTATTTGCAGCATGATTTGTGTTCCAGAAAAGCTGTATGAGCTTTAAATGATATAAAAATTAATCTAAGGTAAGAAATTGCATAACAATGTAAATGTAACCAAGCTAATGCTGATTAGAATGCACAGCGCAAAGCTTAAAATAGACTTATGCTCATTATAAAGCAATAACAAGCTAGATTTTTTTAAATATACATACGTATAACTTTATGTACTCATGTACTCGTATGTATATACATATATGTAGGTATTGCAGTACTACTCATTCTCTCAGTACACTGTTTCTGTGTAATTTATAATCTCACGGAACGAGTTGGCTATAGGTATTAATTATTTAATTTCATTTTTAATGAACGTTGCAAATTATACCTTTTTTTCCAAATGACGTAAGTAACAGGCAATGTCGTCGTTAATCGAGTAAAATTGGGAATATATTGTGAAACGATTTAATTCGAAATGACTGAAGAGGGGGTAAGCTCTTGGGGGCCGCCCGAAAAACGTGATACTCCATTTTACGGCACTTTACTAGGCTAACTCAAGTATTAAACAAAACCCTTAGTGGTTTTCGGAAAAATTTACATTTTTTAAAATCTAAATTGTAGTAAAGTATGTACCATTTATAATAGACTTCCCCTCTGGGGAACATGCAACAAACCCCATATGAAGTGTGAAGCAAATCAGTCCAGTCGTTTAGGCTTGAGTCTTGTGTACATTCATACAGAGAGAATCGGCAGATCTATTTCTTTTTTAAGCTTCGAGCTTCTCCATCATCGTATTGTCAGAATTAATTGTTATCTCGAGATTGAATGTTTTCACGAATCTGAGCATGCACGAGACCAGTCCTCATTTACAACATGAAAGTACATTTCTTTAAGTAGAAATGGTTTCCATTATTGAAAGGCTTATATATTTTTTGCGAAACATTAAGCTGGCTTTACACTTTCGTTCTTATGCCCCGTGTTCGTTGTTCGTTGTTGAACGTACGCGGAACAACGAAAGTGTGAATAGCAAAACCGAACAACGAATGAACAACGAATGTACAACGAACACGTACACTAGAAATTCAAAGCTAATTGGAATTTTCGGTGTACGATTTTACTCAAACACTGAACACATGTTTGGTCCAACAGGATCTCTATGTTTTTTTTATTTTTTTTCAACAACTAAAAGCGCCGCCACTGCCAGCAATGTATTGTTATTCATTCTGATATAAAAAGAGAACTGAATCAACAATCTTTGTAGTGTGAATGCTTCTTCGTTGTTCGATTAGCGTTCATTGAAAAACGAACAACGAATAACGTACACTGAATGAAGAACGAAAGTGTAAAGCCAGCTTTTAACTTACCTGCTGGTCTTTGGAAAGAAAAAACGGTTTCTTCTGAATTATTATGCCATATATTGTGTTATCATTTAGTATAAATTATTTTTGCATAAAATATATGTATTTATATATATTTTTTTTTTAGTTTAAACTGCAGAATGCATACTGTAACAATTATTTTATTTGCAGTGCATTATATACTAAAAAATTTAATACTTTTATTTTGTTAAATTTTTTTCACTTTGAACATGCATGTGTTTTCTACTTACAACTGACGACTTTTAAATATATAATTTCATTTGCTCAACATTTGAATAAGGTTTACACATACTTTATATAATTTTCTCTTTGAGATCTTAAAAAAAAAAAAAAAACAATCAAACATACCAGTATGCAGGCAGAAATAAATATGTAAAAAATAATCATTGTGTACAGAATCACTTCAAGAAAACATTGGAGCTCTAAGAATACGAACAACGCATTCTATATTCATACGCAATGAGCATTCATCGAATCCTAAATAGTCTATTTTTTTTTTTATATATAACAAAACAATGTCCGATATTGTATATGAATAAATATTAAAGTAAAAATTTGTTATAATTAGTTTCATTATTAAGCTATCTAATAATGTTATAGAAATAAATTCTAACTCTGAACGAATACAATCTAGGGGACTTTTCGTTGACACAAACACACTTTATCACTTTCATAAAAAAAAAAATCGCTATCTTAGTTGAAAAAAAAAATATAGAATTGAGTAACATGTATGCAGTCGAACTGATTATACGGAAAAAGAATTGCTTAAACATAAAACCACTTGAATTTTATCCTATTTACATTTGTTTTGGGGAAAAAAATATCGAATATACATATTTACATGTACAATCGCAATATGCCATATTGTTATTCTGTGTGGTTAATATTCAAAATCGAAATTTCTGCTTAAAGCGTCGTATTTTTTAGATTTGAATGAGTAAAGTACTCACCGAAAACAAATTGAAATGTATGGACAATACGCAACGTCGAATAATCACGTTCGACAGTCTACATTTATATACCTGATGGAGTAACAATCCGGCACTAGACATTATAGTATTATGGTTATTTGGTGCTATTTAAATTAAATTAAATCAATTAGTTGCGATTAAGGCATTCCCGGTAGACCACTTAAGCTTTGGTGCTGATGCATTAGATTTACTCGGCACATCTGCTGCTCCAAACGCTGGATAGTAGCCGTAAGATGTGAATTCTCTACATACAATTCCTTAACGAGCACATCTGCATTGGCTAATCGTTGTGTCTGCTCTGTCATTATCATGCCCTGAGTTTCTAGGCGGTTTCGAAGATCCGATAATTCGGCATGCTGCTGTTGCCATGTTTCTGTTTAGGTTAATAAATATAGGCAAGTTAATTACGAGTTTTAATTAAGAAAATACGACCAATAAGTACGTTAATTGATCGTTTGTGTGTTTTTTTCACGGCTAACACGATTCAGAGGTTTGGGCAACCTTAAAACTGGTGCGCCGTGACATTTAAAATTTATATCTCCTATTCTTGCTGATCATTTTTAAGTACTTACGTTGCATTAATGATTCCGTATACTGGTGCTGTTGCTTTATAACATTTTGTAGATGGCGATTCTTCAATTCAAGATGGTTCACTCTTTGAATAAGTGACGGATGTGCAGCCCTCTGTAAAATGAAACTTGTATAATACTTGTACATTTTGATTTTGTTCAACAACTTACAGCATATGCCTTCTCCAGTACAGGCTTAGCCTCCTGTAGCTGTTGAAGCTCCATGATAAGTCCGTCACGTTGAAGCGACAAGTCTTTAATTTGATCCTTTAATTGAATTTCGAAATATTTAAGACGTTTTAATTCTTCTTTCATTATGTTTGGACTCGAGCAACTGCTTGAGGCATTAATCGAAGACTTTTGAATACTGTGCGTTGAGGCAACACTTTGCGTTTCAAAACTCTTAGCTGAAGCAGTAGAGGAAGAGTCTTCATCTTTTGTTGAAACGTCTGTAGCGGCAATTTTCGTAGTATGAGGTTTTTGAATAGGTGATATGTTTTTCGACTCTTCGGCTCCATTTGCATTGGTAATTGGTTGGGTCGTACTGAAGACGGTAGTTTCAGATGTGGATAAGTTATTCAATCTAGGGAATATAAAGTTTATTTCGATGCTGTTGAAACTAAATAGCATTCAAAGCAAGAAAGGTGGCTAGTTTCTAACCACTGAACATTAGGTTTATGATAGAATAGACCTTTTGAGTTTAATTCCTTCAAAAACATATTAAAATGAAATAAAAGAATTCGTTTGAAGGAGATCATATGATATCTTAACCCTTTTCTATAGATCATTAATTATGTGTAACAGTGGGAGGATTTTAAATATGTTTACCCCTGTACTCTACTTTTTCCCAAACCTAGTATACAACATTTTATTGACCTAGCTCAAAATATAAGAACCTGTCTGCCGACCGCCTATCTGAACGTCTAAAACTGATCGTCAACAACCTTATAGGTCTTTATCAGTACCAATTTCAGCCAGAAAGGTCCACCACCGACCAAATATTCACATTACGGGAAATCTTGGAAAAATCCCAGTAATATAAAATTGATACGCACCACCTTTTTATCGATTGTAAAGTTGCCTATGACAGCGTGTATAGAACGGAGTTATACAGAGCCGTGTATAGTCTTAGCATCCCTGCCAAGTTCGTCCGACTATGCAGAACGACAATGGAGAATTTCCGCTGTTCCATCAAAGTCGGTTAGAACTTCACCGAACCGTTCTAAGTCAGGAAAAAACTTAGACAAAGTGACGCGCTATAATGCGATCTCTTTAATATAGTACTTGAGAGAATTGTACGAAACTCAAAAGTAAAAACGGAGGTTCAATCTTTTTCAAGTTTGTACACCTATTCGTTTACGCCGATAACAGTGACATAACCGGAAAAAAAAACTCAGCGGGCCGTCAGTGGAGCATTTGCGATCATTGCGATTGAACCAGCAAGGATTGGTTCAGCAGTAAATGAAAGCAAGACAAAATATATGCTGTCTACAAAAAAGGACCCTCAACATCGGCGACTTGAACAGAATGCAACAATAGACAAATATAATTTCGAGCTAGTAACCTATGATCTTCGCTGAACACTGCGAATGACACCATTGGAGAGATCAAACGAAGAATCACTCTTGCCAATCGGTTAATTGAATACCAAAGCCCTATCTCAAACTCCTAAGATAACTTTTATAAGAAGCTAATCATCCCAGTCCTGCTGTTTCGCGCAGAGACATAGGCATTGACAAAACCGAATGCGGGTGCCCTTGGTTATTTTGAGAGAAAACTTCTTCGAATGATCTTTAGTCTCGTCTGCATAGACGGTGAGTGGCGAAGAAGATATAACACCGAACTACAGATACGCCCTGTACAAAGACATCGACTTAGTCGGAAGAGTTCGCATACAGCGACTAAGATGGCTGGGTCATGTAGAGTGAATGAAGCCCAACGTTCCAACTAAGAATGTCTTCGAAACCACCCTGAATGGACGGCCCATTAGAGGAAGACCGCTTAAGGTGGCGCCAACAAGTGGAGGTTGACCTCAACTACTAAGACCACCATTACAAGGCAGACGATAAACAGAGACGATCGAAAGTTAACCGTGCTGTCTAAGCCAAGTGTTTCAAAAGTACTTGCATTTTATTGCACACGCCGCCGAAAAAAAACTAAATTCGAACACAGAATTGAAATAAATTGCCCAACAAATAGGAAATAATAAAAATACACACAAAATGTACAGAACAAACAATTGTTTTATTTCTCTCCACATCGTAAAACAAGCCACTCAGATTTTGCTAAAGACCTGAACCTAAAAATTTAAACAAAAATAGTCTAAATATTCAAACCAATCCGAACTATAATGTGTTAGCTTTAACAAAGGTACTCAATAATATATATAAAAATTAAACTTACCTATTTCTCTGCGTTGTGGGAGGTGATTTTTGCTGACTGTTCACCTTGTACTGTGTAGCTGGAGACTGAATTGTACTCTGATGCCAAAGATAGCTAATTGGTGAACTCGCTGGACTCTCTAAATCAGACATTTCTCCTTGCATTTCGTTTGCGCCAGTCAAGATTTCAACACTTTCGCCAAGTTTTACTTTAAGGTCTTCGATCTCGCTTTGGAGTGATTCAATTTCTTTGGATTTTTCTTCAAAAATCTGTCTTGCATTATGACGAATTTGTTCGGCTTCCGCTTCTAAATCTGCATACTGTTGTTCCAGTGCGTCTTTTTCCTCAATCGGTGATAGCCGACCATCTTTACTGAACTGCTCCTCGTATTCTCGTACTTTTTCTACAAGTTCTGTAAACTTAATATCACTCTCCTTTTGTTCTTCCTCGTAGATCTTTCGCTCCTTGTCGAAAAGTTGACGTTCTTCTGAAAGTTTCTCCTGCCAATAATCTTCACAGTCTTCATAGGCTTTTTGCATTTGTTCTAGGCTCGCCTCAAACTCCTTACAGCGTGCTTCCAGAGCGTCTTTTTCCTTTTTAATACTCGAAATATCACCACTGACAGCTGAGGGAACGTTGCTTGATGCATTTGCATTATCAGTAAACGATTTCAGTTCGTTCTCCAACTTGGTAATCTTGGTTTTCAGGCTCTGAATCTCTTGATCCTTTAAATCCAGAGGTGAACTTGCGCTCTCCTGCGAGAAACCAGATGAAGTGCTGGGCGCGGAGGTGATATTTAAAGGATTTTTTAGCTCTGAATTCAGTGCTACCCAATCACCGCTGGTGTCGCTTTCACTGTTAGTATCCGCATTACATCTTCGGAATTTACCCAATCGCGGACTCTCTTCTGTGACCCTTGTTTTACTCGGTGAATCACCTCGTCTTTTAACCGCCGCAGAAGCATGATCAGCATCATCATCTGTACTCGACACTACTTTTGAGGATCGTTTTGCCTTTACACGTGATATTTCAAAATTTAAGCCCTCAACTTCGGCAACTAATTCGTCGTTTTTATCACGTAAATTCGCATTCTCCACTTGTAAGCTTGTGATCTTCTCTATCAGGTCCAACATTTCTTCAGTTTCTTTTTCATTTTTCGATCCCTCATCGTTTCTATTTCTCTCTTCAAACTCAACTATTTCCTTATTCAAGTGGATATTTGTCTCTAGAAGACTAGTTATTTGTTTTTGAAGGGCTGTTTGTTCATTTTCTAAGGCACTGTTTTCCTGCTTAAGCGAATCCGTTTCACTTCTCAACTTGAGTTCTTCTTGTTCGAGTGATTTAATTCGCGATTCCAAGCGAGCTGTCAAATTTGACCAATTCTCGCGATCATTTGCCATTCGAGTAGTTAAGTCACGCACTACTTCTGCATGTCGTTGCTCTAGTAGTCGTATCTAAGTAAATAAAACAAAAATATAATGAGAATAGAGAGCTTTGCTCATATATTTTGTTCTAAACTTACCTCCTTTTTTGTGGTGTCCTCTAGATTAGCGTGCCTCTCGTCGATTTCTTGAGCCAACATTACTACTCTTCGATTTGCGTCTTTATTATCAGCATGCAACTTTTTATTTTCTTCGTTTAATTGTAGGTACGATTGTTTCAGTGTCGATAATTCGGCGGTTTGTAGAGCTAGCGACGCTTTTAGAAGTGTCGTCTGTGCTTCACCACCAAGGCCACGAAGTTCCTCCTCCAAAACCTTCGACAATTGCAATACATTAACTTCATCCTCATCAAAACCGAGGCTTAACAAGAGTCCTTTTGCACTGCTAATATTAGCTCGTTCCCACATTTCGATTATACTGTGTGTCGGTACTGTCTCCAGCTGAGCGGGAATATCTACAAATGAAATTTAAGTTTATAGAAATTTAAGTGAATACCAATAAATGTTCGTTTTAAATTTAAGTAGCTAAACAAAAAGGTAACACACCCTAACAACATAATAAGGAGCCAACAAGGGTAGACAGATATAGATACATATAATAACGGTACAGGCACGTACTTAATCAACTTAATAATGATACGCATGTATATGAAACAAAACAGGATATATGCAAAAGCCAACACCAAAGGTGTTTCAATTACAAAAAAAAAGAAAACCCTTTTTTTTACTAAAACAAAGTGCTTTGCTAGCTAAGTTTCCGAATGATATTGAATAACGGTGCAAATAACTAAATACAAACAGAAAAAAATTGAATAAGCAATTTTCTGAAACAAACCTTTCATTATCAATTGCTTATCGTCGATCGCTCGTGAACTAATACTCTGACTAACGTCCACATTGATGTCGAAGGATGTTTGATTGAAAAATGGAAGTGGACTATTTTGCCATCTCGATGCTAATGGCCTAATATCACCTGTAATAAGGCTTACGAATTCGTTAAATGTTATCACGGAGCCTGTTTTGTCTTTGTTTAGTTTCTCAAACACATCTTCGGCAATTCTATCAGCAGCCCTGCTATAGAGTCCGAGACGTTCAAAAACAACTTGCAGTTGGCCATAAGTAAAATAATAGACACCAATTTCGAGCTCGTAGTTCCTCCAAATGGTTAGGATCTGATTTTTTAATTTATCAGAGTCTGAATATCCTAGTCAAATGTAATTAGTTGTTAGATAAAATCAAGAGTGTTTCAAATTAAAGCTTTTTTTCCCTGCTTATGAAAGTGCTTCGGTTATAAATTAACTTTCAAAATTGATATTAGATACAGGCTGATGATGAATGTATAAGTGCTTAGTTAAATCATAATTTTTGTAGAATTTATTAATAACTTACCTAGAGATTCAACGCTACTGTCGATTTTGTTTGCCGCCTTTGCTGCTTTGGTTTTTTCCAAAATCGCATCTCGTACACGTTGGTTCTTTTGAGCTGGGAGAGAGGCACAGCGTTTAAGCTTCGCTCCACCACAAATTGGCCTTCTCCTATGTGATGACAGGATATCGCTCTGAGATGATGATCTTTGGACCTAAAAAATATCAATGCACCACAATTAAAAAGTTCTAATGATCATGTTTTAAAAGCACACATACGATATTACTGCTGGAATTCTTGGTAACAATGTCTTGATCATCGGACTCGGAGGGGGATGAGTCTGTGTTTATAAACTGCGGTCGCGATCGCCTACCGTATTTTTTAGCGCCCACAACAAATTTCGGGGAAACTTCACGATCTGAACATTCTAGTGGGCTTTCCATGTGTTTTCGTTCAGACTCATCGTTGAAGATCAGCGTGCGTTCTGATAATGTAAATGTTTACAGTATTATTATACATACATTAAACTATATGTTTTTAAAAAAATAATATTTGAACTTATGACACTTGTATCTTATCTCCTACGTCTTACCGAATTGTTTAATTAACTCGTCAATAGCTGACTCGTACGATGTATTGTAGAAGAAACTGGTACCCATTTTACCAAATAATTGTTTAATTTTATTAAGTGTGAGATCTTTACTCCAAAAATGGTTCCTTAAAACTGACATGATTTACCGAAATTAAATCACCTTAAATAGTAAGACAACAACATGCCCTCAACGACACCGTGATTACATTTTCTTAGGTAGCCAAAATGGATCGCGATATCGATCAGATTTTCCAAAGTGCAAAAACACACTTAATTGCTACCTGTTTAAGCCGTTAAGGTGTCATACTTAATTTTACAACACCTTTATAGAGGGTTTTGTTAGCAAGGATTTAGACTGCAACAATTCAGGTAGCAATTGTTATGATAATGAGTCATGACTGTTATGACCTACGAATTACAGATCTGTACAATTGAATTTAAAGTTATTCCACGAACTTGTTTACGTGTGCCATGATATATTCAAGGGATGATTTTCATATTTTTATGAGGCCGGGAAAAACCTGGGCACGCAAAAATCTTTCCAGGATTTCTTTGTGTATTATAAGGCACTGCTATGATATATGAACCTGTTTACTTCTTTTTTTTTATTATTTGCTTATAAAAAAAGGATATCTAAATCCTAAGGTAATCCGACCTTAAAGGTCCATTTTGCTACGAGGCAGAAATCTTTATTAGGCTGTTTACATCTTACTTTTTATAATAGGGTCGATGCTTTATGTATCAGACAATATCGAGCGGAACTATGTTCATGGCGCCCCCTGGTCGGTATTTAGTAATACATTATTAAATGTATGGTACGTGCTGTAACTCAGTGGTTAGTGCGTTGGACCACTGTGCATGGAGTGACAACTTCAATTCCAGGAAAATATGTAAACTCACAACATATTTTACGGTCACACTTCTTGCGAGTGTCTAACACATATCAAAGAGTATTTACTGGCATAAGAATGCTTCTCAAAAAATGTTTTGCCCTTCTGATACGTAATAAAACTGTGGGTCTCTTCTGTACGTGCAGAAATGCATACCACACACAAGACGTAGAGTTTTAAGAAGCTGGGCTTTGGCCCTCTATGTATCACTTTACAATTCCCTATGCCAGTGAGACAACGCACGCATTTCAGTTTAAAATATGCCAAATCAGTCGCTTCCATGCCATGCACAGGAATTGGGCATTGCTTATGCAATGTTTTAACGAGATTCGCGTAAATATCTTTACCTACATAGTTCAAAATATGAAATTAACTAAAGAATTTAAGTCTCCTGACCATTTTAGGCGCCGAAACTTCTCCAACTGGGCACATCTCATCACGTTTGCTATCGTGCCATGTTGGGGGACTTTTTTTGGTCAAAATAAGATGGGTTTGACATCTTTGTTGATGGAGATGTCCAGTCATCGTGTATTCTCAAGAAATGGTCGAATGGCCGATGGATTTTATGCCACACAATTTCTTTAATATAATTTTTCAGCATCTCAACATACTTATCACCTGCTTAAAAGAAGCAACTAAACATTACCCTTTTCTTATCCCTGCAGAGTCAGGCTATTGAGCGAATAAGTTTAGCCTTTAAACTATGATCCATCTTCAGAAAATATAAATAGCACTTAGCCTTTTGTACAAAATTCCTTTTTGTATATATATTCTGGCTCATTGGTATGTACATGTATATTAACATAAGTACATAAGTATTTCATCACTAATCTGCTTTCTCTAGTTATTGGTACATATAAACCTAAAATATCATTGATATGATTACACTTCTATAAAAACTTTTGTATACCTATAGAGTTTGATAAAAAAAAAAATTGTCATTCAGTATTCCCCTGCAGAGACATGTATGCACCTATACCTATACTTATTTTTGGAAAGGTGAATAACTCCATGTTTCAAAATATAAACACCACGTATTTTAAAAGTGACAATATTTTAACTAATTTCTTCTACTCTATGCATAAATACTTGCAGCCCTACGGCGGAATACCTTTGAAATGATAAACATTAATAAATACGTAAATTTGTATATACGCATAAACATATCCCAACCAGTATTTGTACATGTTTGATCTTAAGATTTTGTGTACAGAATACAGAACTAATAAAATTCATCATCATGGCAAAAATCAATAAAAGTTCCAAAAACTTAAATTGCCTTTATCATTGTTATGTAAGCCATTGTGCATAACACTTGCATTCGTTATGTCCAAATGCAATAGGAACGCAAATAGATACAAACTAGGAACCTTCTTTCATAATAAAGGTGCACTTACCCCCCGGTGACAGTGATCCGTCAGTTTCTGTGCCAAGAAAGTTCAACAGAGCTTCTTTAAAGTCGCTGAAAGAAACCCGTGACCTTGGATTTTTTATGAGACTCTCAATGATAACGGATCCACGATCCTGCAGCTCAAGCATTTCGCATAGTTTACTTAGGGCGTTTTCGTCCAGTGCACCGCTACGATTGGTATCACAACTGGTGAACATTTGGAATAATTTCTGTTCATAGGGATCCGATGAAACTTCCATTTTATATTCACTTTCAGGTCGGTCACTAGACGAGGTAGGTAATTGATTGCTTCCAATGTGCAGTGCGTATTAATCAGTGTAAATATTTGATTTATTTCGTTTGAAAAAGAAAGGAAGTTCCATGTGTAGGCTAATAGCTCACGCAATTAGTTATTAGTTCGATGTCAGAATTTAAAGATTCAAGTGAAAATTTTCTTTTTTTCTTTTTCTTTTTGTTCAACTGCAACACACACAAAAATCATAAATAAAAATAAATGTGTACATATATATGGTTTTTCTTTTTTCACTCCTTTTTCTACACACAATTTCACGGAATTCCCAGTGTGTAGCCAATTTTCTTGTACGTGTAGTTGCCATTGACAGTATTCAGAAGAGAAAACCATGGCAAAATTCAGCGGATGTAGATTGGAACTGCTCTTTCTAATAGAAGATAATCAAAATAACATTAAATGTCGATATCGCTATCTCTTTCAGGACGATCAGCTTACTATCGAAAGAAGATGGATGTTATCGAAATGTTTTTGGTATAAATGCAAATAAATTTATTATTTTATTTTGTTTTTGACTGAACACAATAGAAATTATTTTCAAATCTGGATTTATCATTTTTGTTTTCTTTTGGTGGGATATTTTCAAGGTTTATTACCGCACAACATGTTGTTCCTGCTGCACTAGAGCAATAAAATTCGTGGTTATTATTACTAAAAAAGTGTTCATCCCTATTGTAGTTTTTTGGCGAATTTGAACAATCCACCGTCGAACAATCCGCATCGTCGAAAAGATTAATATAAGAATAAGTTAATAAATATTTAAATAAAATATAAATAAGTAAAACAAATGTGGTTACTCGTTAAAATAATAAGTAACAACGTATTATATAAATACATAACATACATACATTTATAAGAAACTAAATAAATTGATTCCAATACAGAAAACAGGCGGATGGTGTGGAGCAGAGATAGGGTCCGTCGGAAATTCTTCTTTGGAAAGATTGTTATTGATATTCTCCTGCTTTCAAAAGCAGAGCATACATCACTAGACTAGTCGGACGGATTATATGATACCACCTCATTATTGGATATGTTTTATTATTATTTCTATTACTACTAAATTTCAATAAAAAATAATAAATTATTTACGCTGACTATCAGGGCTTTCGACTATACGATTTAAAATAGAAATATAATTTATTGGTTAATTTTAAAAGTCAAAATAGAGAATAAACTATACCAATATGTATGTAGTTTGGAAGAAAGAGGTAAAAGTACACTTCCGACCGGACTTAAAATATTTTTAATAGTGTGTGTCTTTTTGTTTTATTTGTGCATACGCTCGGATGGGTCTTTGGCGCCTCATATTTTTTTTTAAAGAAAATTAGTTAGGTGAGGTTCGTTAACCGCATTCCTAGCTGCTGCATTTGCGTCTTCGTTTCTTAATATTCCCACATGTCCAGGGAATCATTTTTTGGCGGTACTTATCATTTATTTACCTTCATCCCAATAAAATTGTTATATTTAATACAAGTATTTCAAATTAGTGTTTACTGCGAATCAATTAAATGTACTAGAATAAAAGTTTTGATTTATTACATAAATGCAGCCATCCCTGTTCGTTTGAAGTCAATCCACCATTTTCAATTTTCTCACACGTCAAGTTAGTACGAATAAATTTTCCAAGTGGTCGGTCGCGGTTGTTTGGGTATTTTTATTTGTGTTTTGTAAAAAATTGGGTAGATTTTGCCAAAAACTCTACTCTCACAATTTAAAAGGTTAGTTTACATACCTGTCCCACGCACTGAGCTCGATAAACACCCACGAAATGCGGTTGTATTTCCATCCGTGCTCATGGCCTGTGGACTTCCCCTGGCTCTGAATTTTAAAACTCATCTGTCAAATTGCCTGCTCGCTCACTGTGCTTTGTAAAAATTAAATTGTATACAAATTCGGTTTCCCCTTGCAGCTCTCCTATGATGAATTCGTACATGCGGCGGAATATCACAGCCGAACAGATGCATAGCTTCCTGAAGGACAAACAAGCATGGGAGAACGCCATTGCCATGTACAATGGTCCCGACCCCCTCGAGCACTGGTACAACTACATTTGCTGGTACAACAGCAACATCCATGGCGACCCGGAGAATAAATTTCGGGAAACTCTAGAAAGATGCCTTACGCAGTACGAGCACAACGACTACTACAAGCAGGACCCGCGTATGGTAAAGTTGTGGGTGAAATACATAGACCTCCAGTCGAATCCGCTGCACTTCTATCAGATATTGTATCAGAATGGCATTGGTCGACAATGCGCCTGCTTCTATATCAGCTGGGCTCACTATTATGACTCGGCTAATGCCTTTAAGGAGGCTGAATCTATATACAATCTCGGTTTCCAGGCAAAGGCCGAGCCTTATAATGAATTAGAGGGTGCACACACAAAGTTCCTGTATTCCCTGTCACAGCGTATGCTCTATGAGGATAACTCCTCAAAGAAACAGAACGCACAGCAGCTTTGCGAGCAGCGACAACAAATAACAACTTTAGCTCAGCCTCCACCAGCAAAGCGACCCCATGAAAGTATTACCGAAGCCAAAGCGGTTACTCGAACACCTGTGGAGGCTCAACATTGCAACGAAGTTCAACAGCAGCCTCAGCAACAGAACATGCAAGTGACAATGGGCAACACGAACTGCCAGTACACAGAGTTACAAAATTCAACTGCAACTGCCATATCTTCATCTCTAAACTACATATATAATGAATCGCAAGTGGCGGGTGCGGTATATCCCCAAGAAACTGCCGCTTTTAGTTGTCAGCCAATAGAGATTCCACTCAGCAATGTGAAGTTACCGCCGCAGTTCGCTACTTACTGTCGCAATAACTATGAAGTGTGGAAGCCAGCTCTGTTTCTGGAGGAACCGGCCGATCCCTACAGGCGTTGCTATTACCAAAAAGACCTGGTCTATCCTGGAGGAGATGTGGAATTCAGTCCGGAGGAGCTTCGTGCAAGAAAGTGGAAATGCAACCAGCAGAAGGCTACACAGTCTCAACACCCGACGCAAATAGAACCACAGAAGCCACCCAATGTAGTGCCGCCAGTTGCACCTGCTGACGTCGAAGATCAGATCGAAGCCTCTACAATTCGATTCAGCACACACGAGGAGCACGGTGTGACCAAAAGCAAATCAATCAAAATCAAGTTCAAAAAGGAGAAGCCATCGACAAGTGCGTTGGACTCCTCCAGCAGTTCCACCAATGGCCATAATAAGTACAATTACACCATTGAGAACAACTATGCTGTAGAGACGACACAGGCGGACGACAACTTCACCCGTGGAAACGGTTTCCACCCATATCAGATACAAACGTCAACGCCAAAAGTAAAGAAACCCAAAAAGTTGAAGAACGTCAACAAGCACCTGGTTGGCAAGTTCTTGCCTGTCGCTCACGGTGACAGCAATTCATCTGACTATTGTGGCAGCCAGATACAGCAAACCCAGTATCAGTACGAGGACGCCAATCTCCTGCTTACATTTGCCAAAGAAAACAACACCACCACCACTACCACCACCGCAACGAACCATCAACAGAGGACTCCAATAAAGATCAGGCAGAAAAACGGCGATTCCATACACTATACAGCAAACGATAACGCCAGCTTTTCGTTCAACGAGAGCACCTTCATGGACAATTCAAACTGCTCAGTGGGCTCAGCAGTGGGACGTCTTAACTTTCATGACACACAACGCGACGATTACTCTACTTATGCAGAAAACAGCTTCTTCGCCTCGGAGAACGATAAAGAACTGCAAGAGCGACGCAGGGAGAAGGCCATCAGTGTGATTGAGACTCACTTGGCAAAAGCGGCCATCGACCCGTTCAATAATGAGCTGTGCAAGGCGTTCTTGACCAAGCTTAACTTTCCGTCCTACGATGCAATTGACAATGTGTACAAAGTGGTTAGCACGCCCTTACCGAAGCTCGCCAATACAAAAGTGATTACACTGGCAGATACGCGCTTCAATATCGAAAAAGAAGTTGGTCGTGGTTCCTACGGTTCGGTGTACAAAGCAGCCGACTCGAAAACAGGAATGGTTGTAGCACTAAAGTACCAGAAGCCACCAAACATTTGGGAAATCTACATTTGTCACCAAGTGCGCGAAAGAATCCGTACCGATACGGTCCTTCCGGGTGTAATGAACATTTCATCGGCTGTGATTGCGCCAAATGCAAGCATAATAGCAACTGAATTCTCACCATATGGATCTCTACTGGACATCAACAATAAGATCCGGCAAGCCACAAAGAAGGTAATGCACGAGAGCTTAGTAATGCACTTCAGCAGCCAGATTCTGAACATCGTGCACAGCTTGCACAAAAGTAAAATCATTCACGCGGACATAAAGCCAGATAACTTTTTGTTGATGCGAGTACCAAACACAGATCTCCACTATCCGTCACTACGACTGATAGACTTTGGTTGTGCAATTGACATGACGTTGTTCCCCGAAAACACCCAGTTTCGTAAAATAATCCAAACGGACGGATTCACATGCACGGAAATGCAAGAAGGCCGACCCTGGTCCTATGAGACCGATTTGTTCTGTGTTGCCGGCACCGTTCACGTTATGCTCTTCGGTGAGTATATGCAGATCACGAAAAAATTCGATACCTGGGACATCAAGCAGAAGCTTCCGCGCTACCTTAAGAAACATGTCTGGACTGATTTCTTCGGCAGTATGCTCAACATAAAGAGTCAGGCCAACTTACCAAATTTGTTAGATATCAAGATGCGTTTTGACGAAGAAGCCATGAAAATGGATTCCGAGCTGCAGTCGCAAATCAGGACCCTATCTAATTTGTTGCACCGCCGATAGTCCCCTCGAGCGGCAGGAGTCTCTTTGTTTAAGAATTATAGTAATTTATTTTTATTTTTTTCCAGCGTTCATATTAGATCAGCGATTAAACAGACAAATATCGTTTGTTTTATTTTTTTATTATTATTATTATTTTTTTTTTTTTTTTGTTTTATTATATATGAACTACGGAGATATATATATGAATATATTGAACAACAATGTACAATATCCAGTTGAGTAGAAGTTTCTTTTACATTATAACGACGGTGTATTGTAAGAAAGACTAAAAAAAAAATGAATTTTTATGTGCACACAACTTTAAAAGTAAACCTATTGAAATATTAATTATGTAAAGTGAGATGATTCTATATAACGATAATAAAAAATATAAAGCCAGTCTTTATTTTATTTTTATTTCCTTCTTTCAATTTTTATTTGCAATTGTTTATTCAAATAAAAGACTTTGGCTAATGTAAAGTTATTTTCTAAATAATTGTTTTCTATTTCAATTATTCAAAGTGTCTTCATATTTTGAACAGATTGAGTGGCATATACGAGCAGGTCGTACATCAATTACAGTGCATTTGTCTACTTTTGTGGTGGAAACAAGTTAGACTTCGAATTGGTATTGTATTCAATCGCAGGATCTATTCCTACCTTTAACATGAATTGAAAGTTTTAGTGTATGCACTTGAGACGGCAAAAAATAGACCCCAATCGGCTAATATCGTGTTTAAAGGAAACCTATTACGAACATCGTTAACAAGGCATATACACAGCTCAAAAACTCAACAAGCATGCGAGAGTGTTTAGTAAATTCTTTTTGACGATGAATATACACATCAAGCATGACACTTCAAATCATTCAGTTTCGCACTAGAGCTGCATCATTCGCTCATTTGATAACGAAATCAGTAGTATTGGTTTCAAAAATGATTCGGTCATTTCAATCAATCATTCAATCGTTCAATGATAGAGAAAGACATATTGTATTGGCTTAAAAGAACGATCATCAATCCCAATCAGATCTTAGTATTGGATTAGTTTCGTTCCGTTCTTCGTTCATTCTACTGATGTATCATATGCAAAAAAACCATAACGAGGTTTCTAATTCCCTTTTGTTCCATTATTGCCAATACTTTTGTTTCATTCGTTCTTTACTAAATAACCGAGATTGGTTCGGTGATTGATTGGTGAGTGGTTGTGTGACCACCAATACTTTTGTGTGAACGGGTCAAAATGATCGAATCAATCACGATTGACACAGCTCTATTTCGTCAGTCAATCACCAATATACACTACATCAATCCTGTGCGCCTGATTGAACAAAAACTAAAATATTTTTATTTTGCTTCAAGCAGACACAACTTATACGTGTTTAATTGAGAATGTATCTAAGTAAGTTGCAATGAAAATTTTTTATGAATTCTTTTATATGAGTGGTAACGTTGTTGTGTTGGCCAGTGCAAATAATATGATGACAACATACTCAATAACACGTCAATGATAAAAGGTGTGTTCCCGTACTGACTAAAACTACGAAATTTTACGAAAAATAATGAATTCCTGTTCCCGGACGTCAAAGTTTCGTAGTTTTTCACAGAAGAGAGAGCTCACGAGAGAGTAAGAAACTTCAACATGCTGCGAATTTTAGCTCAAGAAATTTCTTTGGGCATAAATATAAGTTTCGTCAAATAGTTTTGTCGTTGTTGGCTGGCAAGATAATTTGAGGTAAATCAATACAAAAAAAGTGGCATCTAAAAAGTGGGCAGGTTTTTCGTTCAATCCGTTCCTGTCCTTATTTTCGGATTTGTCTTTCTTTGAAAGAATTTTACCCCCACTCTTAGAAATTTGACAGACTGCTAATTTTAATGCAGAAACTACGGGAACAGATCTTACTTAATTGACTTGAATGTACTGGATCGAGCGTTTATTTAAATTTTTGCAGCGGTTGTCATTTGTTGTACCTATCAAAAAAGTTGTTGATGTCCAATGGGTTCCACATCACAATGTCGGTCTCTTTGCCTCTGCTGCTGAAGTTCCTGTGTCAGTGTGTTTCTACTATAATGGCTTCTACTGTAACGAAATACAGGGTAAGGTAGCGTAGTTTGTACTACTGAGAAATGTCAGGGAACAGCTGACCGGCCACTTGCTATGGACTATTTTTAACTTGTTTTTCGAAAGATGACTGACGAGGAGCCGCATAAGGTTGGTTACATTTGTTTACCTTATATCTGCTTATTATATCAACTACTGTTATTTCCGCTACTTATTGCAACGCTTAAATAATAACAGAATAACCCCACAGTTAAATATCATTCGTTTGCCTACATATATGTATGAATTTCATTCAGAATTTTTGAAAGAAAAGCACTGCTTCGGTCAAACAGTAGAATTGAGAATGGTGAAATAGACAATGCTTGTTTTAATTACTGACTAATTGATGTTAACTAAGCAATGTTCTTGATGCGTCTCTGAAAGATCATTTTTTGACTTGCTTACATAAGATCTGTTATCTTAAATATCCGGCCAGGAACGTTAGTCATATATATCTTCTCACTGAGACTATCTTTATAATAATCATCATTGCGCAAATATATTTCAGAGTCTCGTATTATTTGGTCGAGATGTCTCACAAATCCCGTGCTTCCGAAGCAGTTTTCTGTATGGTATAGGAGGAGGAATGCTGGCGGGAACTTTGACGTTTCTCAGAACATCGCGAGTTCAGTTTTCAACCAATATCGGGTTTGGCTCATTCGTCGCTAGCACATTTATTTACTGGGGAGTATGCAGGTTTGTTATGAGTATTTCCACATTAGCTGTTTTACAATTTAAAATATTACAATTTAAGGTACCAATGGTCGCAGAAGAAATTTGAATATCAACAACTGAAAGCTGCTATGAAACAGCAAGCGCTCTATGAAGGAACCGATGTTGAGAAAGATTTGTTAAAAGAAGCGTAATATAAGTCAGACTTAATATTTTAAAGTGCAATCTTTGTTCGCTTATATAGATGTATAAAATACAATAAATAGTTAACAAAGCCCTTGAAGGCCAAATTAGTTTCTTTGATTTAGATAACGAAAAAAACATTAAATTGCAAAATTAACTTTAAACTTGCATGCACTTAACAGTTAAGGTGTAACAATGGTCAATTGGAACCAAAGAAAAAAACTGAACGAGAATAGTGAAGAGAGAACTGTTTAATTATTTCAGTTATCGAGAATTTAAAAAAAAATGACTAGGTATTCTATTCAAAACAAAGTATTCCATCATATTAAAGGCTTCCATTCATGATAGCCATTTAGAATTTGAAAAACGATTACTTTCTGTGAATTTGAAGTCATTTATTGCCTACAAAATCTACTTAATACATTTTTATATCAATAACAGTTGATATTGTCTTACACTAAACATGATCCATTCTATAAATTTTTCTTAAATTTAACACCAGCATTGCCTACTCGTTTTGGTGGCATCCAGCGCAGATATGCTGGATCTATAGTAAGTTTAGGTTTCTTGAATTGGGGCAACTGCAGATGTTCGATAACCGTTCTAGGTGTTACGCAGATCACATGCTGACCCTTCCAGTACTTAACCATTTTCATTGACTGCAGTGTATAAATGATATCTTCTTGCGTGATACCGCTTAGCTCGCTCAGCTCCTTTATACTTTGGGTGGTTGTGCGGTTGTCCTTCATTAGCTCTAGAAGAGTATAGGCCCAGTAGCTGCGATAGCTGAGTCTTCCGAGGTCACTTAGTGGTTTTTCTGGGCTGCCAACCACTCCTTCTCTGCGTGATAGCTCATAACTGAACGCGATCAAAAGTTTACCGTATCCTTTCCTCTGATACGGAGGCAAGATTAAAATGCATGCAACATTATTGTTCTCGGGAGATTCTTTTTCCTTAGAAAAATAGCCCACTATGTGAGCACCTTTCTTGTCTATTTCACAGAGAACATAAAAAAAGAATGGTTCAACGTCATAATACAGCGTCTTGTGGTCCAAAAAAAGCTTAGCCATCAGGCAAAGTGTTTGGCAATACAACTTGTGGTCCTTTCCATCGATTTCAAATATAGAAACAGTTCCTTTGCGATAGATCTCATTACCAGGCGGTTGCCGTTGACTGCATTCGGTCGTGTGATAGCGATAAGTTTTCTCTAGCTTCATGTACTTGAGGCAGTACTCGCAGACAAACAGCGTACCAACTTTGCCGTACTCATCGGGATAGGGACTGAAGTACCACGAGTCAATTTCGAATTTTCCAATCCTCAACTTGTCTATGTACTTGACCTTTGTAATCGCCTCATGCTCCTTCTCTAGTGCTGCTGTAGTGGGATCCATTTCAGCATAGGTCTTCTGTACGTGATTGATTTCATCGTGTCGCCGCTTTTGATTTCTGGTTAACTTACGGTCACTGTTCTCTACTGAAATTGGATTCTCTAGAGATGCTATTTGTTCCTTGCTGAGCTGTTGCAAGGTTTTTGCACTGTTATTCGAAGGCTTTGTTGTGTCGCCCTTCTCAGTCTCGGTGGTGACGTCGGTAATGCGGTCACGACGTACCCACTCGTCCAAACGTCTGTTCAAGCCCACATAGTGTACGTAGTACTCACTATTGGAAGCGTCAGTTTCACTACATCTCGACTGTATTATTTGCGCGGGGTACACATCTCCATCCGTGCGCCTTATTAAGTAGACATCTCCCGTGCTTAGTTCTTTACTATCAGAGCGGGTCGTGGGTTTGTCCAGTTGTTTGTCTTGTGTTTTAATTTCGTCATTTGATGTCATTTTTCACGCACAGACTAGAAACAATTAGGTGAACAAACAAATTAAACAAATCACAAAAATTTTGCTGGTTTGGCTGCGGTTAGTAATGGCGTCTTTGTTTTGACATGTCAAATTTCGGTTCCTTGCGCAAAACTAGTTACAGTTAAGTATGAAGTTTGATGCAGTTTCCTATTTGAATGGAATCATTCAGCCGAAAAGAGGTTTACATTTACCAGTTAGTAATTTTTTTTTTTGTTAAAAGTTGTAAACTAATTATAAATCTTAAATTGGATACAAATTACTTAAAATATTTTCATTTCCCTATAGCTCAATATTCAGGCCAAATTTGAATTTTGTCGGCATACATTTCGTATAGAAACTTAGATGATAAAAAATAGTCAAAATTTTACCGAGTGCGTGTGAAATTTCAAAGATGTAGAATTACGAGAGTTTCAGCATTTGAAACTTTGTTATTCTCTGGTAAGCACATTACAAAAGCATGTCGAAAATTTAGTATAAATTCGATGTTTTTGTATTCTACTCTCCATAGACAACCACGTGATACAATAGAACCCACTAGCTGCCAATATACGCAGTGGTTCGAGAAGTTCATGGCACAGAACAGTAGAGAAGAAAGAACTGCAAATAGGAAAAAATTGATGAGACTTGAGGAACATTGTAAGACATATGTATGGTTTTAAGATGCCCTAGGACCGACACAGAACAAAATTAAAAAAACAGCCAAAAGTTTTCTTTTAGTTAAGATGAATAGAAATTTAAAAATAAATTGGTAAATTACCTTTTTTGAAAATTCTCAAAGAATTCCCCTCCAATAATTATTGAACTTTTCCTACAAAGTTAACAATAAGGAATATTTAAAAAGCAAACAATATTTTACTTCGCTCTGAGGATTTCATCTAAACTCACACATTTTTTATTAACTTCTATTGTTTAATAGTAGATCTAAGCTTTTATAATTCTAACTATTAAATAAAATAATTCTTCCAATATTTATTCAACACATACATTTATTTGTTTACTAAAATGTGTTCCAAAAGTTACAAGCTATGTATATTTACATGTAGTTCCATCAGAGTACTCTTTACACAATACATCTTAAGTTTTATTCAAATCCATTCTTTCAATATAAATAAAAAAAGAATTGCTATGTACCCGAGCAGTTCTTTTGCTACTATTTTTTAGAGTGCTCGTCAATTTTAAGTTTTTCTATAATTTCTTTATTAAAGTGGAGAAACCACAATTGTTTTGCAATATTCTTTCGCAACATAAAGCGACGATTTGAAATGTTTATTCGATCACTGAGCGGATATTTGAAGAGGGTGGTTGCACAGCTAGGGACGCACATGTAATAGTCAGAAATTTTTCGGAGCTTTCGAAAAACAAATTCATTTTCTTCCCACCACTTCATCGGGCATTGTTCTAAATCTGCTCCAGCTTCTGTGGTATACTTCATTATTTCATAATCTAAGGATCGTTTCATGTTGTTTTGCAAAGGTTTTATTTCCTGTTCACTTCCTCGATTAAAAAATAGTTTTAAGGCTATAAAATAAATAAATACAAATGTAGTTAAGAATAGATATACGGATATATGTAAACTAATAAGACAAGCCGTTATAAACCCGTTGTAAACATATCATTGAATTGTTTTATGTTTCCCCTGGGGTCTATGCTATTCCATTTATACTTACAAGATTTTCTTTGTGAAGGTTTTGCTTCCTTCTTGATAGGTTTCTCTTCAACCACATTGTTAGCTAAAAGATGCTCAAAGCGTTGTGCGATTGATTCTTTGATCTCGGGTAGGCTTTCAGTTTCTGCCGTAACGCCTTGAAATCTGGGATCTAAGAAAGATGCCTCTGACAAAAACATGTTGCTCAAAATTCTGCAAATATAAAAGTCACAGTTGATTTAGTTTACGAAGGGGATATTGTAAAGAGCACACAAATAAATACCTATTGGCTAATTCACTGGTGACTATACTTTTGACATCACTCAGCGCTTCCGTTTCACAAAAGTATGAGGAAAAATATTCCTCAGTTAATTTGCGGCTTAAAGGCTTCATAAGGGAACACAAGGGCAAGGGTTCATCAGCTATTGTCTCCAGCGTTATCTAAAATTTAAATCCAAATTATTGAAATTTCATATTTATAAATAAAATTGTACCTTCAGAGGGCTAAGGAATCCAACTAGTTGTTTTGATATTTCCAATGCTTCATTGTTATCCTCGTCTACCATCGATAAGTGTTCCTGCACAAACTGCAGAAAGTTGTACTTCGACCAAGGATTCTCTTCGTATATCTCCGGAATGGACTCCAACTGAAAATCAATAATAATAAAACCAGTTGTAGAACGTCATGTTATAAATGTGTCTTGTTCTTTTGCACTTTTAAATTTATGCGAGATTGTACTGATCATCATCTTCAACAAGACCAAGTGAATGTTATCTTACCATTGACGCGCAGTCGTGCTTATCGAAAAGTTCCAAAGTTTTCTTATACGCTGTATTCACCATCGTGTGAGCGAATATAGACATCATACAGTTATTGACCACAGTCTCGAAGCAGGGTATGACTGGAATGCCTATGGAAAAACACTGGATTATATTAAACCTTCATCAATCAATAATTCTACCATGAGTCCCAAAGAATTGTTCAAGCAGCTCGTTTTCTTCTCCAATCATCGCTGCCGAGCAGTTACTTAAATTAAAATCACTTAAAATGCTAGCATAATCAGTGTCCGGTGTAGCTTCAATCGTAGTATATGCGGTGCATTGTAATCGAGCTTCAGCTGGGATTATGTGATTAAAGTATATGCACATCATCGTCTTACTTTCTATGTTTTGGTAGCTCTCTACACTTAATGAGTAAGGCATCGTATTGGTAATTGCCTTGAATTGCTGGTGAATTTTTTTAAAACTTTTGTTGTACATTTTGTTGATTTGCTGCTCCAACTGAAAGGATATGAAACGCTTTAGGTATTGTTTTCCCTTTCGTTTACATCGTCACTTACATGTCTCTTCCTGGGTAAGATTCCTGGTGTGCTAATGCTGGTCAGAACTTTCATAAAACCTTCGTCTTCCACTAGGGACGGCGGCTGAAGATCTGTGATGAGCATTTCAAGAAGCTGTTCATCGGAGTTTAAACCATTTTGTATAGGCACTGTGATTTTGAGTGCATTTTCTTCAATTTCCTCGAAGGTGTATTCAGTGTTGTGTGTTATGGAACCCGAATAGTCATCGTAGTCGCTGTTATCTGTAGTTTTGTCGTCAGTCTGCTCGATAACTTCGTTAACTTCAATGATAGATTCATTGAAAGGTTTCAATTCGCTCGATCCCGGTTCAGTTGACTCTGAGACGAATGTGTTTGACTTAGATTCATTGGGGCTTAATAGGTAGAGTGTCTTCGAGCGTTTCGCTGCAGGTTCAGAATGTGAAGTTCTACTATGTAAGGCGCTTGCAGCAGCTGCATCGGTGGCTTTCTTATTTTTTTCATTGTACAGTTCTATCAGGAGCTCGGGATGACGAGCCACTATGTGTGTTCGAAGGTTGGAGGTGTTTTTATTGTAGGCTATAACAGCACCACAGAGGGAACACACGATTTTCTGCTTTGTGAGTACATTGTTGGAACTATCAGAGGGAAATCCAAAGAACTTCCAATAAGGACTCCTCATCGACGAAGGCACCACTGTCCTGGTGTACTCTATGTGCTGTGTTATCTCTTCCGTGGTATCCATTTGTAGATTTATTTTTAATGACTCCTTTTGGTTTATTTAATTTATGATTATTATTAGAAAAAAAACAATTCAGCACAAGTATGATGACACTTTTGATATGTTTTGGCGAAAAGAAAACTGAAAAAAGAGGTTAAAAAGAGACTTGTCAAAATGTTGACGCCGCTTGGTACTGTTTGATTTAGCAAAATCTTTTTTGAATGGAGAAACGTAGCAAAATGAGTGCATTCAAGATATTACTATTAGATAGCCCACCTCTAAATGGAAGAGGCAAGAATTTCGCGACTTAATTCGGTGGAATATAGTATAAATCAGGCTATCTACAGGTTCAAAAGTATAGCACTTGTAAACGTCATATAAAAATCTGAAGTTGTGACTAAGTGAGCTCATATTTTGCCATATCCTGTTCACACAATTTTTTTTACAAAAATAAGTATAAGTTAAGATAAAAAAAAAATTAATATTAGGCCGTAAGCAGCCCATAGAGGGCCAAGGCCTTGCTTCTCACAACTGTACATGTTGTGCGTGGTATACATTTCTGCACGTAGAAAAGGTTTTATGCCATATCCGAAGGGCAGAGGGGCTTTGAAAAGCTTTCTCAAGACAGTTTTACTCTTGAATGTTTGTCAGACACTCGGAATAGGTGAGCCCGTTAAAAAACAAAATCCAAAAAAAAAGCTTTCATTCAAAAATTTTTATTTAAAAATAGTATTTGGTCGATTAATTTACCCGTTAGCATAAAACGTTTACGGTGCAAGGAAATTTGATCCTTGAGTGTATTTTTTAAGCTCAAGTTTACAAAACCCAATGTACAGTTGTATGCGTCCGCCAAGTATCTCAAGGAACCATACATACTTCCCCACTGACTCCACCACAACAAAGGCGATTCTTCTAGGCTAACAAAAGCATCCTCACGATAACGCCGAAGGTCGTTTTTAATAAAAAGTTCACCTTTTAAATTTGTATTTGTCGGTGTATCCAAACAATCAAAGAACATCTTGAGATCTATCGACAAAGAACTTTATAAAAGAATATTTTTATTTTTTTTTTCTGCTTTTATACTTACGTGATTTTCTTGAACACTTTTGACCATCATCTTTTACAATTTCAGACTTTTGCACAAAGCCACGTTGTTTGCTGAGCTGGTCGTATTTCTTCTCTAAGATATTTAAGCAAATGTCTGCATTATTTTTGGAAAGAAATTTATGAAATCGAGGGTCGAGCATAGACGTAACGATTAAGTGGTTATTCGAGCACACGCTGAAAAAAAATAATCTGCTTTTAATACAGACAAATAAATGATTGTTTAATGTAAACATACCTTCTTTTGAATTCCCTAGCCACTGTTGTTTTTATTGCTTGCAGCGTAATGTCATCATATTCATTAAGGATGAAATGTTTCTCAATAATCTTGTCAGCAAAAGGTATAAACAAGCTACTTAACGGAATTTCTTCTTCCTTAAGCGTATCTAAAGTTACCTAAAGTATTTACAATATTATGAAATAAGTCAAATTATCATAATATTATTATTACCTCAAGCGGGTTCAATGCATCGAGGATCTGTCTTGCTTTAGCTATTAGTAACTCCTGCTCATCGGGCCAGGATATACTTTCGCAAAAGAACTTCAATACAGTGAGAATTGTCAAAGGGAATTCTTTGCAAATAGTAGGTATCTCAACGTCCTAGATGTATTTAAGACAAATTAAAATAAGTTCAATTAAAACATTATGACATATTACTTCAGAACAAATTTGAGGAGCATATCGGTCGATAACATCTTGTACTTCTTCTAAAACATTCGATACCTCGGGAATCCCACAGACATCTTTAAGACAGCTGTTGACTATGTAGTTGAAGCAATGTACGATAGGAATATCTAGATTCATTTAAAAATAGTATAAATTTTGGTGGAGCTAGAATAATTTAAAAACCTTACCGTTACTCGAAAGGAATGTGTTCAAAGTTTTGTTGTTGCAATTGATTACCGCTGATGAACAGTGCACCAAATTGAACTCATCAAAGATTTGATCAAATGGAGTGTAATCGTTAAGTTCAATTGTCATGTAGAGATTATCACAGAACTTATTGTCGAATTCTTCGGATATATTGTTGTAATATATTGAAACAAACTGTTTATTTTCAATGTTTGTCCAAACATCAAAACTTAAAGAATATGGTTTCAATTGTGAGTGAGTTTTTAGTCGATCTTTTAATTTATCGAATTTTTTACTGTGCGCGTTTTTTATGGATGTTTCCATCTGAAATTAAAATAAGAGCCTTAGTACCTATATACTTGTTACAAAAGAAAAAAAATAATGTTAACACAACACGAAGACTTAGCCCTTTACGAGCTTGAGGTTCGTTGGTTGTTTTCTTAATTGGAAACATGGCATTCCTTCTGATTCCACAGCGATACATTAATTTTCTCTATTTTAATCACATTGCACTTTACCCTAGAACTATTTTTTACAACTAATATATTGTCTACATGTGTAATATCATCTTGTTTTTACTTTATTTATGTAAGGTTAAGTGACCTTGTTGATAAGGCGTAGGGGTCGCTGCAAGGAATTAAATTCGCACTTTGTCAAATTGCAAAATATTTCATATGCCCTGCCCTAACTTTCATATATTATATCAGTTAATTTACAAAATCGATGTATGTAACATACACCCATATAAAGCACAAAGTAGATAATCGATAATTTTATCGATGATAACTTTAACCTGCAACTGCCACAATTAACATATTCTTTATATACATTCTACATACATATTACTTGGAAATAATTATACTTACACTGCTAAGCGAAGGTAATGGCTGATTGGGGAACAGGCCTGTCAATAACTCCATCATTCCACAGCTATAGATTGATGAAACATTCTGCAGATCCTTGACGATCATCTTTCTAAGAACAATTTCGATATTATGGTCGGCCGATATTTGAATTGGATTGAGGTCGACAGTAATGTTGAATGGAGGGTCAGAGAGGATTTCAACTTCTTTTGGAGTGGGTGCGATTGGGTTCTTCTGCACAAGAAAATTATTAACTGATGCGTCGGATAGTTCCTCATCCTTCGATATGCGGTCAGTGTCCTCATAGGTAAGTGGTATTGCATCCATCATAATTGAATCCTCTTCATTAAACGTGCTACTAGAACTGCGCTCTCGCTTTACAGTTCGTCGGGACTCTCTTATTGTTATGCTGTGCCCTTCGCTCTTTTCTTGGTCGGACAGTGGTCTTTTTGCTAATCTCCGAGGGGGCACAGAAATTCCATGTTTGTCAACAAGCTCGGCAAATATAGCTTTGTGAGTTGACTGAATATGAGCTCGTATGTTCGTTGTATTTGAGTGATTTGTTATGATAGTGTTACAAAGAGTGCAGACAATTTTCTGTTTAGTTATAATCTCGCCATTCTCATTCGCTGGAAATCCAAAGTACTTCCAGAACACACTTTTCATCTTAGGTACATGAATCTTGGCGTACGAAAGCTGCTGACTACAGCGCTTTTGCTTTTTTGGAGACATTTTAATGATGTGGTAGGTGTATATTCTACTCAAAATATATCAAAATTAAACGGTTCTTTAGATATTAATTTAATCGATTACAAATCTATCACGAAAACTATCGTTCGAATAAAATTTATTGACAATTCTATCAGTTTTGTGTTCTCCAAACAACAATCGATGATACCAAGCACTGATAGCCATTAACGAGTATCGAACAATTAAGGTGTTGCCTATGTTACACAAATGGTACAACTTGGTACAACTGTACAAGTACCTTCGTCCAGGCTAATCTCCGAAACCGCCAAGCTGATTTGAATAAAAGTTTGTAAATTTGTACAACTGGTTCCAGCTTGAAAGATAGTGTAGGTTTAAACCCAATAAATGGGGCCGTTGTATATATGAACTCGAATTTTCAGGTTATATTCGGTCTTGGCACGAGAGTGTTTCTGTGAAGTTTGATCCGATAAGTGACTCTTGCAAGCAAGAGATTTATATATGACCAGGTTTTAGGCATTTTGAGCTAGGTCCATGAAATTTTGTGTATAAGATCCTTGGGTAAAAAGTAAGCTATTTGCATAGCCCACTTTTCGAAAAATTCACTTCTTTCAGTATTTTGACATGAAACTCAAAAAAACTTGTGTGCATGTACATATATAGGAAAGCGATAGAGCAGATTGTAACATTTTTATATGTTTTTTCCTTTCGATACCTTAGTTCACAAAGTTTCTTATTGGTAAAACTTATTAATTCTAGCCGTCAAATAGAGAAGGGCAGAACAACGTCTGCCGAGCCAGCTAGTTATATATATAAAAATGAATGCCTATTTTCCTTGGTCACGGCATCATGTGTGAACGGCTGGATCGATTATGCTCATTCTTTTGTTGTTGTGTTTGTTTTGTGAGAAGAAGGTTCTTAAGAAAGAAAAAATTAAGAAGTTTGAAATAACTGTCAGTCGCTTTACGTTTGGATCTGACATGCCCATTTGCATGGTTGCTTTAGTCTTCAAAACCGCCCAATCAATTGAGTTAAAATTTTCGGCCGAGAGTGTTTCTATGTAGTTTGGTTCAGAAAGCGCTGTAGACCAGCGATTTTAATATATAAAACTAAAATTGTGAAGTTGGTAGATGAAATATTGTATACGGAATCCGTGGAAAAAGAAACAATTCGTGAGTGTCTATAATATATCTCTAACTCTCTTTCGAGCAAGCACTTCTATCGCTGTCTGTATCTTTTTATATACAGTTTTTACAGCCAGGTTCTACATTTCACTTTCACTCCAGTCTCGTGAGGGCGAGGTGTAAAAGTCGGAACCTCGGTGGCGTTTGTATAATGTTCAGCAACCCGAATAATTTTAGCTTGGCAATGCTGCTTTAGTAGACAGTTGGCGTATTTGAGACTCGACCAGCTGTTGTAAAATAGATAGATTATTTGTGACATCGCGTAGTAAACAGTGGTAGAAAAGAAGAGGTTTTTATTTTTTTTCCAATGATTTTGTGTTTCACATAAAATGTGTAAATTAAATTTTCGTCATTTTTGCGAGGAATGGCGAATCTGGATTCGTCCTCTACTTATTGTTACATATGCGATATTTGCTATTATTGTGGTACCTTTGCTGATTGTTAATTCGGTCAAAGATGGCTTTTCACGCAAAGATCAGTTGATACTCATTGGTGGTTTGTTTGTACTTTCTGCGGTGCCGATTTCGATTTGGCACATTATACAGCACGTCATACATTTTACGAAACCAATTCTCCAGAAGCACATAATAAGAATTCTATGGATGGTGCCTATTTATGCATTGAATGCTGTAAGTGGATCACAATAAGTTGAAATGTTGAATAAGTTTATAAATGGTTGATTTCTAGTGGCTCGGCCTACTTTTTCCTGAACACTCGATATATGTTGACTCGTTACGTGAATGCTACGAGGCCTATGTGATTTATAACTTCATGGTGTATCTGTTGAACTACTTGAATTTAGGAATGGACTTGGAGGCTACTATGGAACATAAGCCCCAGGTGAGGCATATCTTTCCTTTGTGCTGCATGCGGCCATGGCAGATGGGAAGGGAATTCATTCATAACTGCAAGCACGGCATATTACAATACACTGTGGTTAGACCAATAACAACGTTCATATCAGTGTAAGTATGAAGTTTTTATTTTTTCCGAAGGTAGATATATTGGGGTCAAAGGCAGGGTAGGGCAGGGCAGGTACAAAAAAGGTGAGGAATACTTTCCTCGTCTTCGTCGCTGCAGCTCTTGTAGAAGCCATTGAAGCGAAGACCTAGGCGATTTGTGTGATTGACTGCATCTTGAGAGGACAACACTGAAATTTCAAAGGTCTGCACGATTTAGTTGAATCAATTACTCCGGGGGTTTCTAGATCTAAAATTTAAATTTTTCATAAAATGCTGAGTATATTGTTTGCTGCGTATTACAATCCTTTGCCGAAGTTTTAACTACTAAGACTCTTATTTATTTGATGCTAATAGTTAGGCCTCTCTTTTCAATTGAAATTTAATCATTTAATTTGTTTTTCATTACAGTATTTGTGAGCTTTGCGGTGTCTATGGAGAAGGCACATTTGCGGCTAACGTTGCATTCCCTTATATTGTTGTTATTAATAACATATCTCAATTTGTTGCTATGTATTGCTTGGTTCTGTTCTACAGAGCGAACAAAGTGAGTAAATTGATCCAATGATATGTTTGGATTTAACTCTTTTCTTCTTTAACAGGAGGACCTTAAGCCTATGAAACCAATACCAAAGTTTTTATGCATAAAAGCAGTCGTATTTTTTTCGTTCTTGTAAGTTTTTTATTAAATGCATCTTATCTCTGTATAAAATAACTCTTTTTATCGAAATAGTCAAGGCGTTATGCTAAACGCACTCGTTTATTATGGTGTTATAAATAATATTTTCGGATCCAGTAAGGATATGGGAACGAATTTGGCATCAATGTTGCAGGTAGGCGCCTTATAAATCTAAATATATATGGCACATAACTGTTATATGATATATCATTTTCAGAATTTTCTCATTTGCATAGAAATGTTCATTGCGGCTTGTGCACATATATACAGTTTCCCCCACCATCCGTTCCATATAAACTTGCCACAGTACTGGAACAATCCAAACAATAACTGGTTTAGCGCCTGTTTGTCCATGATAGATATATCGGACATGCAAGAGGATGTGACTGAGCATTTCGGTGTAGTAAGTAGCTCACTTAGCCGGCGATTTCAAGGACGCACTTCTTACCAGCCACTGTCGCGCGGTCGTCGTTCGAGCAGCGAATCGGAGTACTTAATGTCAACTGGTCAAGTTGGTTCAACGCAGTACGGACAAGCAGCCTACCAGACCGACACCGACACAGGTAATAGAAAGTCATTTAGTAATCCGATGGTAACCAAAAATCGCTATGGAGCTACAGATAATCTTCTTCAAGCGCCCTCAACGTCTGCAGCCGCTGAAGCCTCTTCTTCAAAACATTCATCGAATTTTGCTATTAATATTAATAAGAAGGATGAAATTAAAGAATACTCACCACACTATGGGGCACCCACATCGGGTAATTTTCTCCAAGCGCGTAATATTAAGAACGGGGTCGGTTCGAATTCTGACTCAAACACGACAACTCGAAACGACAGCTCATCGAAGAGCGATTCTATTTCAATAGTTAACAGCGGAGGAGGTACGATTAAGAAATCCGATAGCAATAACTCCGACTGGCTGAGCACTCCCACCGATGAGATGCTAGGCATCGATGTGAGGGGTGTTGAGAAAGACCGCATTATGTACAATATGGGTAATCCAAAGGCTTGAATCTTCAGTGTTTTGAGGGTACGTGATGTTCTCATCGAATTGAGTGTTGCTGCGTGTATTGTGTAACATTATTATTGCTTCGTTAGTTTCATTTACTTTTAACTTTTGTCTGGGCTATTTCTTTTTTCACTTTGTTTAACCTTACACATATACACATATATATATTACCAAAGACTAACTACAAGTGAGCATGTTTTATTGTGGCTCCTTTAACATTCCCTGGTTTGATTGAAAAAAGATAGAAGGTTCATGTTTCATCGGACTACAGTATTACATTCGTCTTACTGAGCGCACATCACATCGTTGGTACGGTGGTGAGAGCTATACATACTAATCTATTATACCACCCCAAGTTACTAATATCAAGTATCAATGTCGTTATGTCTTAATAACGTGTATCATATATAGTTTCACTCGATTAAAAGTAATGTACTACGCTATTAAATGATGCCTGCGTAGTTGATTGAACTCATTTGCTAATGCATCTGCTTGTCCTTCCGGTGGCTGTACTTTGGTATCTGGTCAAATTGTATTCTACTCTCTCATTGTTTTATTTAAAGAATAATTTAAACTTTTCTTTCAGGTATATATAAACGAAATTAGAAAAAAAGAGTATTTAAAATATATGAGAATTTATTTTAAAATTAAGTTGAAATTTTTATATATATAGCTTAACAAATTGTATGTATGTATATCTATTATATTAGCATTATTTAATAACGAAACTTGTAAGAAAAATAAAATGCTATTGTATATACTTTTAAATTGTCTAGCGTGTTTCATTAAATTTTCAAAAGAGACCTAAGCGCGTTCTATTAAATGACTTCGTTCTTCATTCGTCTTATACAATGGAGTGAAGTCGTAACTTCTATCTCATTCCTCATCCTCTTTTAGCATATATCATTGCTCATTGGAGCTAAGTTTACAATTCGATTAGATTCAACGTGAACATTAAGCATAGGTTGTGGGTGCGGTGGTTAGTGCGTTGGACCACTTTGCATGCAAAGTTGTTTTCACGGCGAGTGACACATATTCAAGAATATAACTGTCAAGACAAAGCTTCTCAAAACGGCATAAGACTGTAGTTCCCTTCTGTACGTACAGAAATGTAAACTATGCACAATACGTACAGTTGTGAGAAGCTAGGCCTTGGCCCTCTATGGACTGCTTACGGTCTAATATTTATTTTTGTAAAGCATAGGTGACCGTGATTTTGATTTCGAACTCGATCCGATCCGATCCGATGTGACAGTCGCTTCGGCAGTTAGTGCGCACACTAGTCGGCCGACTGCTCTTGAAGGATTTGTAACTTGGGAATTCGACTTTACATAGAGCGGTCGCAAAATGAAAGTTATTTCTAGAAGTACCGATACGTAACGATGCCTCGTTTTGTTCTATCCTCGGCACTAAGTTGATTCCAAACAAGAGCTTGGCAAACTTCCTCCCACAGTTTTTTTTTTGTTCAGTTTAACGTACACTGAAGATTTTTTTCTCTATCGAATTTACGATGTTTGTTTCAACCATCAGCGATGGAGGAGAACTTGGCAGAGCCATCACGAAAAATACAACCATTCACCGTCAAATTTCGAAGCAAAATGAACTATCGACCGACTGAAGAATTGGTAGTGTCAGACCGTTGCTACTGATTTAGCAGTCAGGTAGGCCTTCAAACTTTTGTATCGGCCGATGCTGAATCTGCGCACTTTGATATACATATCTTGATACTGATTAACAGGCCAACAGAAAGTGTGCAGGAGCTTTAATTCGGAATATAGTAAACAACCACAGAAGAATTTCCAGCAGAGTGCAATGCAAACAACAAAATATACATATGTACGTACATATATACTATGTATGCAATTAGTTACAATTTATTTTGTTTAAATCATGATTTTAAAACATAAAAATATAATGGGTCTGAACAAAAACATCAATACAATAAACATTTGATTATGAATTTTAATCTTAGAATGCGATTTTCAATACAGGGCATACGTTTCTAATTCAGTCATATCTCCAATTGTTCCAATCTACGCAGCTTGATTTCCATAGATGTTTTCCCCGACAGAATACCATTGCGCTCCATGTAATTCCATAATGAGCCCATAAATAATGCAAATAAAATTATCCCAAAAAGGACAAACTTGAGCAGGAGGTAAAGTGTCTTGAATCCAGTCGGCACTGAATAATCCACAAGAGCTAACAGTAAAAATGTTACAAATACTGCTATGCTATAATACAAAATACGATCGGTTTTTAGCTTTTGTAAGCTGGTATCACATAAAACCACGCATTCCTGGAGAACAGCTATTGTTTTTATGCCGGAAGGTTCAACTGGTACTTCTTTAAAACAATAACCATTGTCACCCATTTTATCGCTTGAGCATTGCTTGGACGTTAGTTTTAATTTGGCTAAAACCGCTTCATGATCGGAGTAACTTATTTTCGTACCAGGTATTCGTTCTGGAAGAGGCAAAGTGTATTCGAGGACGCGTGCATCATAAAGATCTCCACTGCGAACGAAGATATGGTCGATTCGAATTCCTGTTGGATTTTTCTCGCTTATGGACTTTGATGTATAAGAGTTATGCTGGCACTCATTAGTGCCAATGTTTTCATCCGAACAAGAGTCAATCATTTTTGATGCATACAATAAGACTCTGAAAGGAATAAAAAGTAGTTATCTAGATGCAGGCAAATTGTTAAATTTAACGGTCTATTATAGAAATTTGTCATTGTTCTTGTGAAAGTCATGAATAACAAATTGTTTTTAGAACTTACTTATAAGATATATCTGGAGGTTGCGTATTAAGATCACCAGCCAGAATCTGCAAGACCGAATTTCCTCGAGTTTCCTCTATAAATTGAGCCGTATCAAAAGCTTGTATTATTCTATGCGTCTTATATTCATCATGTTCGCTATCATATTCAGCGTGTAACTAAAAAAAAAATTCATTTGTTCAGGAATACTCAATGAATTATCAAATCAAAGATTACATGTGCATTGTAGAGATGTATAAGATGTCCATTAACCAGAATTTTAGCCAGACCAACTCCCTTGCCACCGAACCAATCAGCATGCTGTATTCGATGAAAATATCCATTCACCGACCAAGCGTGAAAAAGCGCTCCAATTATGGGATATTTAGACAGAACACACAATCCAGCGCCCATAACCCCACTAGAAAGAAAAAAAACTCTTAATGAGTAAGGCACCATTGGCTTGATATGAATAAATAAACCTATAGAAGTAATGGGCGAAGGGTAATACGGTCTCTAGGTTCTGTTTCAGTGAGTTATAATCACTTTGAGACCAGACTTCCTGCAGCGATACGATATCATACTTGCCACTTGCCAGCTCTGTGCTTATGGAGTTAATCCGAGTGTCACGGTCTTGTGACACATATGGTATTCCCCTGTGGAAAGATGAAAACACATTATATTAGTCCTATATAATGCGCCAGATTTGAATTCACTAATAATTACTAACCATACGTTAAGCGTTAGAATATTTAATTCCACAGATATCATTTCATTGCTTTGTTTGACAATAAATTACAACTGTCAGCTTTATCAGGCTGGCACTAGATTAATGATATCGAGTCTCGTTTAAGATAGGTTTCTAAACTAGAGACGAGAGAAATATATTAAAGGCTGAACTATAAAAAAAGGAAGGTTTCATACGCCCACTACCAAAACAAAGGATTTTTATTTAGTGACCATAATACCTTTCGGCTTCGGATTCTATAAGTTTTTATTCACTTTTGCTCACTTCCGAAAGTGCGAATCCATTCCATATGGCAGTTATCGAATTAAGCGTGAAGATAAAGGCAGACCGAGTTCAAATGGGGTTAACTCAGAAAAAAGCAAAAGCGAATCAACGATAGCTGCAGTGCATGAATTGCAGCGTTTATGGAAAGGTGAAAATAAATGTCATCATTTCTTAGAATGAAAATGTTTTATCACATCCGATTCATTTTGTGAAGAAGAATGAAAAACAAGAAAGTAGGAAAAAAGGCATCCAATAGAGTATCTCATTGAATATTTAAGTGAATGACCACCATACATTTAGTAGAGCTGTATCTATCGTTTAAAATTGTGTTTGCTTGTTTCTCATGTTCAAAATGAAACGAATTCTCGTGTTGCATGAACTTAATACGACAAATGCCCTTGTTTTCTTTAAACGGTAGGCTTAGAGCCATTCATCATGAATGTAAAAATTCGGCACCAAATTTGTATGTAGTTCCAGAATATTTCCTTACAAAAATTTCACTTCTGAGCAGAGTACACCGAATCGCAGTTAAGTATTATTTAAGTGATTAAAAAAAAAGTTTACAGTGCACTCCGTCAAATCAGATTTAAATTTCGTTCTTTTCTTATCAGTGCACCAAGGCTTATGTCACCGAACCTAAGATATGATTTTATTTCCAATTGAACACACTTTCGAGTCTTGTACAGCAGGCTGGCCAACATTGTACCACAAGCAATCGGCTCGGCAAATGCTAATGAGTTGAAGTTTTCTGAATCGTGTCGTGTGCTCTTGTAGTTCACAAATTCAATTAAGGAATAATTTGTTCAAAGTAAACTCACTGCATGGGGATAATTAGTCAGAAAACATTTTACAAATACCCTATTTATATTTTAGTAATGAAAAGGTAATCCCCCAGTTCATTGATTGACGTGTGTTCTCAGAGAGAGAGCCTAAAGAAAAAAAAGGAAAAACTAAATTTTCATCAATTGAAAGATACCGTGTGATCGACCCTAATAAATCCAATCAACTACTCGCTGCATTAAGGGAGGAAGGGTACGTGTACTTTTCCCTTTTTTCTCCCCCCAGTATTCAATTGTCAATTGGTATTTCTTTTAATTCCAGACATGATGAGGCGGAAATACTTGGGAATTATTTCTCTAGTTTTATTATTGAGTCAGACTTCGTTCTCCATTGAGCAGGACTTTGACGATGGAGTTTCTGTCACTTCGGATGAAAATCAGGTAAGTGATGTCTGTTAACGATATTCTGTAAGCATCCTCTAATTATCTATTCACTGCCGCGATTGGTTTATCAGTATCTAGGTTACTATGTTAAATGTCGTAAAAGTGATAACGACTTAGGTCCACATCGAATATGCATATTAGTATTATAAAGCTCTTCTTTTATCTGATATATGTGTGATAAAGCGAATGTATGTTCACAAGGTTGGGGAATAACTTAAAAAATGGTGAAGTCATTCATCCCTTAAAGTCTGTATATTGTGGTTTAGTTGAATGAATAAACGCACAGAATCAGAATTAATGCAATGGTGAACATTTAATTACATTGTAATTGCATCAGCTATTTTCAACTACGGGCACCTACAGTTCATAATTGTAAATTTTGTAAATAATATTGGCAGATATGTAGGTATGAGGTGTCGGCAACTTTTTTGGAAAAAGAACTCGTTCTAGTGTCCCTGGCAAGTCGTCTCAACTACATTTTTTTCTTTTTAATGATTAATTATAAAATGCAAACGTTTTCCTTATTTTGTTTACTGAGAGTGATTTTCAGTGAAAGAGGTGCACCCTTGGTTTGAATCCCAGAAGATATGAAAGAGTTTTTCCACGGCCCCACATCTTGCAAACATCTGCAAAAAAATTATCTTCATATCCATATTTGAGTTGTTTCATGACTTCCTCAGCCGCGGCAAGTACTATGCTCCCATTTTGGGTTAAAAGGTTCCATTGCCTTGCGTGCTATGCTATGGAATTGTCATCTCCTTAGCCCGTGTTACCTACGCAGTTGAGTTATATTGCCGAGAGATGCCTGACCCACTCTTTGATGTAGCTTTTTGTTAAATATACAGTTCGTGGGCACCAGTTCGAAGACGTTTGCCGCATTTTCTTTATAAATATAGTCACCTCCACATGTTCCACCCATATAACACCTTTACTTAGATCAAACTCAGTACTCAAGCGAAGCTTGCAGCTTAATAATAGCTAAAGCTGAAGAAATGCAAGTAGGTTTTGTCACTCTCCACTTTTGTTGTCATTTTGTGATAATCAACAGTCCTATGGAAGTGTAAAAACACGACGGTAGTGTAGTAAAGGTGTTCCATCGAATTTCTGATTACATACCAGAGCTAAGCACCAATAAAAGCAATATCGACGAAAGACTGCCTCTCTGTAGTTCCAATCTTTCTTCCGTGCAATATGTCATATATGACACTTTGAACTATCGAAAGTCACTTTGGTAATAGCTTACAGTTTATCTGAAATGCCAATCTTACGCATGACAAGCCATATGAAATTCCTGTTGACGCTACCGAAAATGATGAGTACTAACTCAACAAGCTAACAAAGGTGAAGGAGCGACCGATATTCAAGACATTGTACACTTATTATACGCAGAGTATTGAAATGTTCGACACTAGAGCGCTCAGAATTATCAGAATCTAACATTCTATTATCACGAAAATTGCAAATTTATAATTTGATTAAACTATTTTTATTAAGGATGACGTTGCGTCAGAAAGCTCAGAAGAGGAGATAGTTTATGAAAGTCCAACATACGATGCAAACAAATTCTACTTTGTAGAACATTTCGACAATGTTGAGTCATCAGAAAAATCTTGGATACGTTCTGAGGCTAAAAAAGATGACACAGCCGAGGAAATAGCAAAATACGATGGCCTATGGCAGTTCGAAGCACCCCAACGGATTGTTTGGAAGAACGATATTGGCCTAGTCCTCAAATCGAAAGCAAAACATGCCGCAATCTCATCTTTCCTAAAGAAACCATTCATTTTTAATGACAAACCCCTAGTCGTCCAGTATGAAGTCACTTTACAGGTAAAAATATCGATAAATAACCCGCCTTTTTTTCCAAAATTAACGCGATAATTTCAGGATGGTCAAGAATGTGGTGGATCCTATATAAAGCTGTTATCTGCTGGAAAGAATACAGACGATCTCAAAAAAGTATGTAATAGTCTCACCCTTGTCTGTTTTACAAAGAATACATAATATATCCTCGTATATTTTTTACTGACACGACTTATACCATAAAATAACAAATTTCATCACCCAATTCTCCAGTTCAATGACAAGACCCCATACACAATCATGTTTGGCCCAGACAAATGTGGAAACGATATAAAGCTGCATTTCATTTTCCGTCACGTTAATCCAATTAATGGCTCTATCGAAGAGAAACATTGCCGGAAACCAAAGTAACATAGTTTATTGATTTTCATTTTCGTTTCTATTCAGCGGCAACAGTTGTCTTTTACTGACATGTATAACTTTTGTGTATGTTTGCATTACAGAGAGCGCTTGGAGGAGCCATTCAAAGACAAGCTACCCCATTTGTATCAGTTGCTCGTGAAGCCGGATAACACATTCCAAATACGCGTTGACCATAAAGTAATTAATGAGGGCTCCCTGCTTAGCGATTTTACGCCGGCTGTTAATCCCCCAAGGGAAATCGATGATCCAACAGATAAGAAACCCGATGGGTGGGATGAGCGCGAGAAGGTTGTTTTCTTTTTTGTAATGGCAATAGAGAAATAGGATTTTAAGCCGACAAATTTCTTTAGATTCCCGATCCAGACGCAGAGAAACCACAGGACTGGGATGAAGATGCGCCACCACAGATTCCTGATCCATCAGCAGCTAAACCTGATGGTTGGTTGGATGACGAGCCAGAAATGATTCCCGATCCAAATGCACAGAAACCCGAGGACTGGGACACAGAAATCGATGGTGACTGGGAGGCTCCACTTGTTGATAACCCCATATGTGAGAAGGCAGTTGGGTGTGGACCATGGAAGGCACCACTTGTCCAAAACAAAGAATACAAAGGAAAATGGCGTGCACCTCTTATTGATAATCCTAATTACCAAGGAAAATGGACTGCCCGCAAGATTGCCAACCCAGATTTCTTCGAAGATCTCAACCCATTCAAAATGACTTCCATTGTGAGTAGTAAAGAGTCATGCATTGTTCCAGTGAGTGAATTATTGTTATTACAGGCAGCTGTAGGCATTGAGCTTTGGTCGATGTCAAGCGATATTCTGTTCGACAATTTGATCATAACCGATGACACTGAAGTTGCAGATGAGTTCGCAGCCAAGACATTTGACATCAAGCGCAAGTACATTGACAAGGAATCGGTAAGTTTTTCAATCAGACACTCAACCTCACACACAGTTTAACTCACTTCTTGAAAAGAAAACCTTATTTCACCGAATTTTACGGCGAATGAACTACAAGCCCGGATGGTGGGCTTTGTACTTCTGCTATCTAGCAATACCATTTGTTTGCTACATGTATTACCTTTCGAAACGAATGAAGGAGGTACAAACTAACAGATTTTAACACACACCTCAAAACGCTTTCTCCTCACTAGCTTTTAATTTGTATTTAGTAGTAACGCTAATTGTATCTTTCACTTTTTGTGTTGCACAATTTCTTAGGAGACATTTTTAAACAAAATGATGCAGTATTTAAATGAAAATCCATGGGTTTGGCGAATTAGTATTGTATTGCTAGGAACACCGCTAGTATTTACTATTTATCGGTTCCTTACTGGCTCAAAGAAGGTAAAACCATTAACGTGCTTGTTGCGTAGCTTAGGTTTGATAATATGCAAATGTTTACAAAACTGTTTACTTTTCCTCGAATAAAAGGAAACCACCGGAGATAGCAAGAAAACGGATGAAGTGACTCCAGATGATGATGTACAAAAAGATAATCAAACCGAAGAAGTCAAGAAGGAGAGTAAGCAAAATTCTAGTCCAAAAGTAAAGAAGGCCGATTTAGAGGTGAAAAGCGGCACAACTGCACCACCAAAAGCAGCGAATAATGGTGGTAGCAGTGAAGAGGACCAAGACGAAATAGTCGTAGAAAGAGAGCAAAGCACAGAAGCTTCCGAAGAGACTGAAGTACATACAGAATCTCAAATCTAAATCTTGATCAAATTAAAACGCATATTTTTTCTTCTCTTTAACTACAGGAAAAAACAACGCCACCAGCAGCCGAAGGCACTCGAAAGCGCAGGCCACGTAAAGATTAGCAAACTTAATTTCCATTAATTTTAACTAAAACTCTTATTTAATATGAATTTCAAACGAAAAGAAAAGAAAAACAAAACGCTAAAACAATATACATATGTTGATATTTATTTATGAAGCAACACAACACATGGAGCAAACTAATCGATAGTGTCGCTTAGTATCCATTTAACAAAAGAAATGTATTGATTTATAATTTTATTTCATTAAATGCAGCAATTTAGTGTTAGTTTGAAGTGTTTTCATAGAACGAATAAAAAACCACCAAATAATCCAAGTGTTTAATTTAAAGAAAAGCTTTATTTTTGTCTTTTTACTTAGTTAGATATCTGAAACAATTTTCTGATCGCACGATACGAATAAAATTACGAACGAGGTAAAGAAGACAAGTCTGTCAAATTCTTCTACACGCCCGACACAGGCTGTCGCTTTTACTTTCCACCTCTCTCTCACTTTCAAGTGTCGGGTGTCTTTGTCTTTGTGTGTACTCTATGCGGTGAAAAATGTTTTTGCACCAAGCACTGAAAGAATTGTAGGTCTATCGCAGGGAAGACATAGGACGTGGCTCTCCTAGCATACATTGAGGCTGATCGAT
The DNA here is from genome assembly GCA_949716465.1 of Chalcosyrphus nemorum. Classification (NCBI taxonomy): domain Eukaryota; kingdom Metazoa; phylum Arthropoda; class Insecta; order Diptera; family Syrphidae; genus Chalcosyrphus; species Chalcosyrphus nemorum. The sequence continues at coordinate 52,164,410 of OX454335.1, forward strand.
GAACAAAAACAGTTGGAAGCTCGCATTTCCGGCAGAAGAAGAGAGTTGGAGTTGGAGTCCCCCTATATAGCATGATTCGAAAAGCAAAGTGTACGACGCGACAAGCGCAACTACACGTTGGCGGTAGAAGCAGAGCAAGCTTCAAGCTGGTGCAACAGCAGGACCGTCTATAGAGCAACCATAGCCGACGGTGAACACCTAATGTAAACCCTAGACGGATATTCGCTTAGTTCGGATGAGGAGATCAAAAAGTGTCAGTTATGTATGTATTCGCTAGAGCTTTACTCCCGAACTCGACGGAAAAGGAAATTGGAGAATCTCAGTGACACAATTAGTAGATCCGAGCTATATTAGATAGTCAACTTGAACTTCATTTCGGAAAAACAGGCCTTAAGTCTATACTATAATAGGTCTGCTTACGTACCCTCTCAAAACAACGAACGAAAAGCTGTTCGGGTACGGAGAAGAGAGCGTTCACGAGAGAGTAAAAGATTTCCCCATGCTACGAATCTTGTGTCGTTTTCCATTAGTATCACACAAGAATTCTCTTCTTCTGGATTCCAATTGAACATGCATTTTGTTATCCGGTCAATCCGCCATATTTCCTTTTTATGTGTTTACAATGCAAAATCGCTGAATCATATGGCAATGACAAGTAGTCCAACGTATTAGTGCATTCTGAATGTCTTCCTATAAGAAAGAGAAGCTCTCAGAAGATGCTTCCGAACACCCAATGGAACATGATCGGCAGTCACTTTTCTCTTCGGAAAGGATAAAAGGAAGACTTCTTTGAACCAATGGAAAATTACATAAGTTTTTGATTGGTTTAGCTCACTTCTATTAGTGCAAATCCATTCGTTCTCATGGTTTTTTTTAATATTGAAGGAAATCAAATAACTTCATAGATATAAAATTCTTTGGTTGCCCCTATAAAATTTGTAAATTTCATCTATTATTCGTTAGGTGTCGCAAAAGTCGCTTAAAACTCTATAAATGACAGCCGGATAGGATACCATTTTGGTTTCTGCGCTTTCCTTCTCTCTTTCTTTCGAAACGTGGAAACGTCAACATAAGTTGGATTTCACGTCGTGCTGCTTAATTTTTTAATAAATTTCCCAAATAAAAACCAAAGTAATGTTAATAAATTACATTTAAATGGTAGCGCCCTATCTAATGAACATTTTAATACATTCTAGATGCCGCGTGAGATTAAAGAAGTCAAGGAATTCCTGAATACGGCCCGCAGGTCCGATGCGCGTGCTGTGAAAATCAAGAAGAATCCATCCAATACCAAGTTCAAGATTCGTTGCTCCCGTTTCCTGTATACCCTGGTTGTCCCCGATAAGGAGAAAGCCGAGAAAATCAAGCAGTCTCTTCCCCCAGGTCTCCAGGTTAAGGAAGTTAAGTAAAGAAGTGGCCAGCTGATTTGTATCTCTAATTCTATCCTAACATAAAAATGGTGTTTCGGAATATGTTTTTAGGTTAGGACACAACTAGAGTTTTTTTTTTCTTTTTTTTCATACTTTTTTGATAAAAGTAACATTTTTAAAATAAAAAAAAAGAATGTTAACCTGAAGCAAAGTGAAAAAATATTGTTTCCATTGAATATTCGTTTCTATTTTGGAATTTTGAAGTCCTAAGCAGGAGTGACAAATGTAAAAGGTGCAAAAGGTATTCCGCTGTTGTTTGTTCAGTGTTGTGCGAGGATTTTTTGTCTCTTTGTGCGTTGTCAGGCACAATTGCTGCATACAGTATGACCCTGTAGCCTCATATAGTGCGATTAACATCTGGTACGTTAATGAAAAGAAAAATTGAATATTTAGCGTCATTATACAAAGCTTGTTTTCCCCCCGGTGGTTGAAGCAGCTTGGAGATTTATTGATTGAACGAATTCGAATGGAGAGCGCATTTTTTAGACTCCCATCTTTCACTTCTGTGCTTCTAGAGGCAGCGCTGTATAATATCTATGTAGAAGTTTTCATCTATCAGATCAACGACAAACTTAATTCAATGTGATGGTGGTGAGTCTGCAATCTTTGCAACCCTGGTTTTAGGTCGGTAAGTAATCTGCAGCATTTTCCTTGCTCCGGCCATAAATAAATCTGTCAATTAAATTCGAACTTAGCTTGGAACTCCATGGAGCTTAACGTAAGTATGTATCCCTTTTGCACCCAGCTTTTTCTGGGTAGACTACTATTCCTATATAACCTTAAACTTAATAAACCCTCTGCATAGATACAAGGTAGTTTTAATCTATCATGTATGTTTTTCACATGACATATGCACCATTGCAAGTTTTATAGGCTAGAGGAGACCATTTGTGTCTTGCAACTACTTGTTAATGCTATTGGCGTTAATTTAATTTTTCCTTTCGTAGGCGATGGATGGCTACATTTTATTTGATTAAAAAAAACGGTCGTTGCATATGAGCTCAACGGCGTATCGATATAGGTATGTAAGTCCCAACAGTTCATTTTAAAAGAAATAATCGTTTGTTTAAATGACTTCCCTGAGCGGAATGAATTTAATGAAACTTTAAATCTAATCATATTCCTTTACAAATCGCATGAATGATAACTATCTAAACCTTAAGCTAGTTCAATGATATATTAATATTAATCCCATCATCCTCTTCGCCGACCTCCAGCATTACTTGCATAATCTTTCGCTTTAACTTCTTCCGTGACAGTTCAGTATTTAAGTTTCTAAGTTCAGCGGCAATAAATTCTCCGAATATATCCCACTGGTCACGTTGTCGGTCTTCGGATGTATCACTTCTCCGTCGTTTTTTTGGAGGAATACTTTCAACGCCCATAATTGTCGCAGATTGGACGCTATTGCGAGGATCTTCGATTTGTAAAATTTCCGTCGATTGTTGTCGCTGCTGCTGTTGGTGGACAATGGTCTGGTGTTGTGGCTGCTGCATGGTTTGAATGTACTGCTGGGTTTCTATACCCTCCTCGGGTCTATGGTATTTCGATTCGAGAATTTCTTCTCGACTCACAACTGGAATGTTGGTGTACTCCAGTGGGTTACGATCGCCTTCAGTCGTTTCTTCATATTGAATGTCTGTGTCAGTGCCCTCTTGGATTTCACATGTGTTCTGTTGTTGTTGGTCGTCGTCTTCCACCATGCTATACTTAATTTCAAATTTCTAGAAAGAAAAAGGGCTCTTAAACCATTTGCATGGATGAAATCAAAATCAGAACTCACTCTAGGTCCTTTGAGAGTCATAGAGTAGCCCGGTCGAGGTGCTATAACTTCCCGGAGAAACTTGAGTGCATCATAATGCTCCCAGCGGCTTCGATACACCTCTGATGACGACTCATTTCGCTTATCCAACTTCTTCATCTCGGCATTGAACTGATTCCGTAGATTGTGGACCTTTTTGCCAAAGTCTACCTTACTTATGTTCAGCTGATCACAGATCGATTCGATCGCCTTGATCCGTTTGTCCTTGTTCTTGTAAGCCTCGATGAAGTTGTTCCATAGACACTGATGCGATTGATAGAGAGATATCAGTGTGGCAGTCTTTTCACGGGTCCACTCGCAGGACTTTGGGACTTTGGTGGACTCTTTCATGGTGAGGAGATGTGTGGAATCTTGTTTGGAAAGGTTTGTTTTGATTTTTCTTTCGCTTAACATAAAAATATCACGAGAATAATTTATTGTATGTCAGTCGCGCGCGACTCATAACTTGCAGCTACACCGTGTAATCGATATATATTTTTGTGTTTGGCAGTTGATGACATTTTTTCGTTTCGTGGTAAGTGTCGTGAGAGAAGGAATGGTGAATGTTTGCTGGCGTGAGTTTTCACATGGGATGTGTTCGAAGAGTGAAATATGTTTTTATTTGATTGTTATACGAACTCGGCTTGTAACTTTTTAACATAATTAACATTTAAAATATTTATCTATTATTTCCTTAAATTAAAGAGTTAACAAGTTGCAAAATAACTAAAACATATAATAAACGGAATGAATTTATCTGAGTGAGAGGTAGACAAACAAAGAAAAAAGTGTCAAAACCTTTGAACTTGTGGAGCGAATCAGCACGATACTTTTTGAGGGTTAGCAATAAATATCGGCCTTTCAATCGTCCCAGTTCCCTGAATGGGCCATCACACACTGGTACAATTATCCCGGGGTAAAAGTGACATTATAGTTAAGGGAGATGAAATGTGCAATTAGAAACGTGATAAAATGTTCTTGATAATCGCCGATAATAAATAAGTAAAACATTTCGTTGGTTAACAAGTTTGAGAAGCACATTCTAGTACAGTTCTAAATCGACGGAATGTCAACAAAGGTTTGACGTTTTGACAGCTGCTGTCACTGCCTTGAAGCGTTTTCAACTTTTTTTTTTCAGAAATTGTTTTATTTTTTTTTGTTTTTGCATTTTCATTTGTTGCAAAATAACAACTCCAAATATCCGAAATTGAAGACATCGAGCAACGTATTCTCAAACAGAATATGCTTCAATCAGCTATAGCATCGGTTTCAACTTAAACTCGATCAAATTATGGACGAACACATAAATCGAACGATTTTGGATAATTTCGCAAACAACTGCGAAAATGTTAGTAATTTGCTAGTTTTTTTTTGTGTGTTCTACAAACCTATTATTTGTAGATGGAAATCAGGAAAACCCACCAACCAGGAGTGCTGAGAGGAATTGAGAATGGAAGTCTACAATTCATGAGTATTCAGAGTAGGGAACAAGAATACATCGATCATGTAAGTGTTTGGTGGTGAGGTTGATCTCAAGCCTTAGTTTCTTTTTTTTTACTTCTAGACCCTACTCGGACCGGAGTATATTACTAATACCATGGCGAATAGTTTCATAATCGATCTGATGGAGCAACAGGACTCCCCCGGACAGGCAGCATCGGATTGTCCCATTGCCTCGTTGAGTACCAATGAGGCTTTCGGCTCAGATGCTCAGCTGCATACTATCCTTCAGTTTGTTAATAGACAAGGACAGATAAGGACGCAAGCGAGCGTCAGCACCGTAAGTCAAATAACAGTGTGTGCGGATAAGCAAATGAATGTACGTCGTTACAGGAAAGCTCCAGCGATCATCTCATTCATCACTCGGACAAGGAGATACTGGAATCGGAATTCCTTGCAATGCATGGAAATCTATTGAATGAACAAAATTTCAAGATATTTTGCAGTCAACAGAGTATTCCAACTCCGGAGGCGCTCGGTCAAGACCTTAACAATGAAACTCTGCAAAACCTTCCAGAGCAGGTGACGGTATCGGCGCCGCCGTTGACACCGATCAGGTGGCTCAAGAAAGAGAGGTATGATGAACCACTGGAACAGTTGCCTGATATAGTTGGACCAATGTGTGGCACGGCCAGGAAAATACTGCCGCACAAAAAACGAATTTCCAAAAAGCTCAAGATTATGGACAAACCTGAGAATCTCTATCAAATCAGTGAAGTAATTCCTTCGCGCAATGACCGATTGGTGGTAAGTAAACTCGGTTTTGGAACAAGTGATCTTATTATATTATTACCTTTAAAATCTTTAAAAAAAATGGAGAAAATAGTCCTAAGAAATTTGATATCGCTCAAGTTGCTATCTGAAGAAAATGTGCGAACTATAATGCTCAAGATTTATCCATTTGTATTCCTTATAGATCTCCACTGGCACACATTTTGAATGTGAACTCTGTGGCTCTATTTCGGAATCTCAAGTACAATTCTTTTCGCATCTAAAAGGACATTATGAACCGAACACCTTAGAAGATACAAAATGTGCAACCGAAAATATTCAAAGTTCTTCAATTACGGACGCGGGCGATTCGTCTGTTATCGAAAAAGCGGTATTTCCAGAATATTAATGTTTTGCAAGCAGTTGAACTAACTTTTTTCTTTCATAGCAGCAAGCACAGAGAACAGTTGTTGGGGATCAAGTATTTAATGAAGTGGAACTGAACTTCGATAGCTTTAGTGAAGTTGTTGGGCTATCTACCCAGCATCAACATGTTCCAAATAGCACCACCAGTCGAGGTGACATTAAAATTCTGAACTCTGGTGTAATTGGCAATTGTATGGAGTATGTCGTCCAAGCACAAGAAACCACACAAACCTGTGGAGTTCGAGATGAAGTTGAGTTTAGTGACACAGAAGATATGTTGGAGGGCATACGTGGGGTTGTGGATAAAGTATCAGTAGATGATACTTCCGACGATCTTGATATACCTCCGTCATTCGCGAATAGTGCCTTTAATGGACTGAGTTTTAAAGAAGAGCCTATTCAAACTGAATCATATGAAAGAGTTACAGGACTAGTACCAATTGAGCCGATGCGGAGCTGTGTCAACGATGAAAGGAAATCTCCAGTTGCTTCTTGTCCATCGACCCAAGTCGATGATGTCTTTAATGATGATCATCATGACAACGATAGTTCAGATGGATTAAATGATTCACATATTCAAGACTCAAATGAGTTCAGCGAGAAGCGGAAAAGAGGGCGACCTAAGGGTTCAAAGAAGAAAAAATCTACATCAGACATACAATTGGAAGATGATAGCTCAAACGAAATTGAAAACAGCAATAAGCGGCGGTACATATGCCCCAAGTGTAATCGAGAGTTTAATTCTTGCAATGCTCTCAAGTACCATGATTTATCTCACACCGGTGAACGACCACATCAGTGTGACGTTTGTGGGAAATCGTTTTTTGCTCAAAGTGCCCTCAAATCCCACTTAAGGGTTCACACGGGAGACAAGCCATACGAGTGTGACAAGTGTCATCGTAAATTTAGACAGTGGAGTGATTTGAAATATCACAATGTTTCCATTCATTTGGATGAGAAAAACTACCAGTGTGAGTTTTGTGGCAAATCGTTTTCCCGCAAGTACTCGCTTGTGATACATCGGCGGATACACACCAGTGAACGCAATTACAAATGCGAGTTCTGTCCAAAGTCTTTTCGTGCGAGTTCATATCTGCAGAACCATCGAAAAATCCATACAGGTAGGCGTATTTACTTCTATCTAACGTGTGAGTGTTAATTTATATTGTATGTTACTAAGGTGAAAAGCCCTACGAGTGTACAACTTGTGGAAAGAAGTTCCGCGTCTCTGGAGATCTTCGGCGGCACTGTAGGACACATGAGCGTGGCAGCAAAATTCCTGGCGAATCCAAAGTTGCTAGTGTCACTGTTGTAAGATTGTACCATGTTAAAAGTTTTACATGTTTTTCAAATTTGGTTTTACCTAGGTTAATCCAGTAAAATTGGAAGATGCAAAAAGCGAAGAACTGCTCAAAATGGAGTACTCAAAAGGCAGCAAAGACGATTTGCTCTTTTTGGATAAGATGGCAAGCAAGATAGATCATCTATTTAAGACTGAAGACGCTTTTGTAAACGCGAGCATTGAAAACACTGACCTCTCCTTTGTAACCTAATTTTAGTTCATCTTTTCGATGTATGTATATATTTATTTTTTGGTTCCACGGAGTCGATATTGCAGTAGGCGCACACGATACAAAACACGCCGTTTATTGTAGTGTCTTTTTTTTTTTTTTTTGGTATGGAGTGTACTCTAGGTGTAACGTAAGGAAGTAAATGTAAATTATATATCATTATGGTCTTCTTTGCATCTAATCGTTACTTTTATTCCAATAAAATTTCGATGTTACACATTACATTGACGAATGTCGCTTTAAAATGGCCAGCATCAGAAATATTGCCCTAATTTTTAAGTTCTGTATAAGTGTTTTGTAGTTGTATATATGTATGTATGTTTTTGGGTAAAGTGGCAATAAAGTTGAAACATTTTGTACTTGTAATTTTACTAAAATTTTGATGGTCAAACGTTGACATCCATGCGAGTTTTTAACAGTTAAATTAAGCTAGATGTTGTTCATTTCTGCTGCAATTATTGAGATTTAAAAAGTTTGATACATAGTTCATACCATGTCTCAATTTTAAACAATAATAAAAATGATATTGTAAGCCAAATTCTGGATCAGAACATATTTATTTATTTTTTTGTTTTTACAGAGAGAAATTTGTACGAAACGAGCTATTACAAACAGATATGGTGAGTTTTTTTTTCGGGAAATCTTCCTCGAGCGGCCTGTCCCAACGAATTGTCAACGATTATCTTTAATGTTTCAATTATCGTTATCACCATAGTACCAATTGAATTATTAAAACTCATAGAGGAGGAAAACTTGAACTTAGTCATAGATCTATTTAACGAGATATACAGACAAGGTAATGGTTAAAGTCTACAGTCATAGCAATGCCTAAAAAAAATAAGGCGTCACAGTGTAGCGAATACAGAACAATCAGCCTGATGAGTCATGCACTTAAGATATTTTTGAAAATTATCAACAGAAGAATTTATAGCAAACTGGAAGAAGACATCAGTCCAACCCAATTTGGCTTTAGAAACGGCTTCGGCACACGGGAAGCTCTGTTTGCTTTTAATATGATTGTCCAAAGAACTTTGAAGATCGGTAAAGAAGTTTTTACTTGTTTTGTGGACTACGAAGAAGCATTTAGTACAGCACATGAAAATGGCAGAGATCCTTAAAAGCAAAAACATCGACAGGAGTGACAGCAGAATAATCGAAAACCTATACTGGAAACAAGAAGCCAAAATAAGCATGATTATACAAAGAGGAGTTCGACAATGATGCATTCTTTCGCCGTCATTATTTAACATGTATTCGGAGCAGATATTCAAAGAAGCATTGGCTGACCATGACGGTGGGATCAGCATTAACGGCTATAAAATTAACAATATCAGATATGCAGATGATACGATTGTGATGGCAAATGATATCAATGAACTCAATGACATGATGAATAAGCTGGACTCAATAATTCGGCGAAAACAAAATTCATGTTATTCACAAAGAATCAACAACCACAGAACTTCGAATTAAAAATAGGAGACATCACAGTAGAAAAGGTTACTAGCATCAAATACCCCGGAACTATGATAAACAGCAATGCAGATCCCAAGAAAGAAATAAAATGTAGAATAGAGCAGACAAGATCTAAATGAAGAAGAATGAGATGCGGTAGAGAGCTTATATTCTAAATCAAAATACGTAAAATAGAGTACAAATACCAGCTACTCCATGTCATCATTCAAGGAATGTTAGAGGGAAGAGGAACAGCAGGTCATCATAGACCTACATGGCTGACTAATTTGCGTGAATGGCTTAACCAGTCAATACCAGATATATTAAGAGAAGTGAAAGAAAAACGGAAAATTAAAACGATAATTTCCAACCTCCGAAGCGGAGAGGAACCTTAAGGAGAAGATCATCATAGTCGGTGAAAGTCATATTGCATAGTCACCCAGTTTAAAGAAAGTTCATTGCGTTTAAAATTGTTCTTCTTAGCAACTAGTTGGGTATTGTTCGGAGGACGAGCAGCATATATAATCAAATAAATTATATACATGAACTCTTTGTCATAGATATCACTTTAAGCGTTTTCCGGTATACCTACCAGACGTCATGAATATGCTTTTTAGAAACTAGCGTGTTTTGTATAAAACTGTTAACATTTTAAAATATTTCCATTTTTCCCGACGTAAAACAAAGGAGCTAGTGATGCTGGAAAACAGGACACCAGCAGTTCATATTCTTATACATAAGCGCATTCGAGCTTAGATGTTGTGTGATCTGAGAGCTGTCTATGAGCTCAGTCTCTTATCTTCTTCTTAAAGGGCTCCCGACCCTTGAAGAGCACGCTGCTTCCAGTTGTGAAGACCAAGTTTTCTGGCATCCGCGACAGCTTGGTCTTTGTACCGGAGGTTCGGTCTATGAGCTCAGTCTGCAGCACTTATTTTTTTTGTGTGGTGGCACCGAACTGGATGTATGCCGCAGAACCGGGAAGACCAATGTTATAAGCTTAAGAACCAAGTTGCGACTGTTCCACTCAAACGTAAAATCAGTGTTTTTTTTTTATGGGCCACCATTAACACATGTAGGCTGCAAGTCTTCGTAAGTAAATGTTTAAGAACCATCTTGAGGATGTTTTGGTCGAACCATATCTCCAACGAACAGCTTTATATGAAAATGGGGCCAGGAACCTATAAACATTATTATATGAAGGAGAAACTGGCACTGTATTGGACACACCCTACGGCACGTGATGCAGTGGAATCCACTCACCCAAGCAGGCAGAATAGCAGAACGTCCTAGGCAAACGTGCCGCAGAAAAGTCGAGGAGGAATCGATAGGAATTTGAACTGTCTCTGGTTGTTCTTCTTACCCTAGACATGTTTCGTCACCATTTTCTTCGAAGAATAATTCGGAATTAAATAATCAATCAGATAAGCAATAAACAAATTCCAAATTCATATATTTCAATTTAATTGTTTTCTTCTTTGAAATGACTGACAGCCACTACTAAATAGTTGTATTTCCAACGATCCGCTTAAACTTCAGGTTCGCCATGAGTAGTCGACTCGCGAACGATAATACAAATAAACTATATCACTAATGAAATTAGGAAAAATAAGAAAAGTTACAGCGATCTTGGTGCCAAAAATATCAACCTTTTGTGGGGAAAATAATGAAAACATCCTTTTAATCTTTTAACAAATACATTTTTATTTCTCTTTTCAATTACCTTTTTTTGTTTTCTTTCAAAATAATATTATTTTGTATAAAAATTCATAGAATGTAAAATAGAAAAAGTATTGTAATGTAAATATATATGTATGTATATATAATTACTTTTTTTTTATTATCATTTACCTAATATGTACAATACAAAGAAAATAATTATTATTTATTTCTGCGTGCAGCTGAACACTTTATAGCCCTTAAAACGGAGGTGCCTCACCGAGGACAGTATTATGTGTATTAATTCTAAATGAAAAATAATAATAAAAAAAAAACAATCCACATGTTCTGCTGAAATCATCTGGCCGACTTAAAATTAAATTGATATTTTATTTTTTGTTTTGTTTCATATAAAGTCATTCTTTTCTTATATTATATTATTGTACAGCTAAAATTAACATCTAGTTAAACAAAAACAAAAAGAATATGTACTAAAATGGAAGCCGATTTGTTTTCAACATTTTTGTTTGTTTGTTTTTTTCGTATGTTTCTGGACTTAGGTTTAAAAAAAAAATTAAAATAATAATTTTTAAAGACCTTGGTACGCACTGAAACTTGGCGCTGATAGATAGTGCTTTGCACGAGTTCGTTAACAGCCTTTTGCTGCAAGTGCGCACCCACACAAACACTTTAATGAAATAAACATAAAAAAAAAAATAAACTGTATCACATAAATCGTAAAACAAAAACCAACAATGAGTATAAACTAAGAAAAATACAAAAAAAAAGTTCGCGCAATCTCGCTTACAACATTTTACAATTGAAGACCGGATCACAAATATCTATGTTTTGTGTGGAAAATAAAAAGGAAGCACAATATTTCATACGAAAAAAAAAACTAAATAATCTGTATATGTATTTACATTTGTAAAAAAAAAAAAACTATTAAAATTTTTATTCATTTAATAAAAAAAAAGCTTTTCACCAATTCATGTGCTTTGTGTTACATCGTTCATTTCATTTCCTATGTAATAAGAGTAAAGCTTGGAGAGGGGTTCTTATATACTAAAAACAATATATGTACGTACGATGGGGGCAACTTCATGATGTGAATATAATATATATATATTTATAATCAATATTACCTATTATTAACTAAAAACTTATAATTTTACACAAAATATGAATTATCATTAAAATTGGCACATTTTACATTGTTTTTGATTGGAGAATCACCTATTATCTATTTATTTTACTCGCTATTTTAATAAAATTAAATATTTCCTTTTTTTTAATGTAGTACGTAATATTTATGTATATATCGTGTATAAAATATAATAATCAGCATTTGAATAATTTATACAGACTCCTTGTCCAGTAAACTGGATTACAATATTGTTAATAAAAATATCATCTCATTTTATTTTTTGATACCACGCGAGTTACTTCTTTGTGATTGTCTATAATTTTGTCGATATTGATTGAAATACTGTCCAGCAATAAAGTTGGCTTATTTGCGCAGATCAGTAGGCATGATACCGTCATAGCTACTCACTTCGCTGCCATTGTCGTTTTCCATTGCAGATGTTTGCATCTCCTCGGAGGAATCGTGGCCTTGCTGCATATGACTGGGGGACTCAGGTGTACTGTTTTCGTTGTAACGAATAAGTTTTATTGTGGTCAGGCCATCAGCATTACGAATCAATCTAAAAAGAAAAGAATGATTGAGGATAAAGTGGTGGTTTTCAAAAGAACATAACAGCAAAATACATTGAATGTTGGATCAGTAAAAAATGAATGATGAAACATACATATATAACTGTATAATCGTTCGATATTATTAATACTTACGGGTAACAATCTGAACTTGATGCTTGGGAATATGTCCTCTTTTCCGATGATGACTGACCCGACACACTAAGGTCTGTGGGTTTCATTTCATCGCCATCTTGGCTATTAGCTTCCAATTTGATTGCATTGAATTGAAGCTTTTCGCTGGGCGTTGTAGGCAGCACAGGTGAGTTGGGCGGTTGTGTATTTGACGTGAGGTAATGAAAGGCACCATTGATGGCGTGCATGAAAAGTGGAGATGTGGGAGGTGGACCATAGGCAGCAGCAGCAGCTGCAACAGCAGCCGCCGCAGAAGGTGAGATCGCAGAAGCTGTAGATAGAGAACCGGGTAGGCCCAATTGATTGTTATTACTTCGTGATGACGGTCTTTGAGGGGATTGTGAAGGCTGTGATACTGCCGGTTGTTGTTGTTGTTGTTGAGTCTGTACAGACGGACCCTGAGCATTTTGTGATGACATTGACCAATTTGTACTGCTCGAGCAAGCATTTGTAGCTGGTGTTGCTGCATTTCCACCTGTGCTATTACCGCCAACGCCACTTGAGGAATTTGCTACTGACTGTCGCAGGAGTGATATGTTTTTGATGTTCTTCAGTTCTGTGGGATTCCGAAGAAATCTTTAAAAAAAAGAGAAAATTATTAAAACTATGTACGTACGAAACAAAAGACTTGATTAACTTACTGGTAGCAATGACGTTCTCCTTGAACTTTTCGCAAGATATTTACTCTGTAGTAATATCGAAGTGCTCTCGACATTTTGTCATAATTCATCGAGAGGTGATTCTTTTGAATTCCCCATAGTTTAGCTAGTCCAGCTGGATCAACAATTTTAAAGACACCTGTATCTCTGCACTTCCAAGCGATTAAATCACTGTACTTTTGGTTTCTGTCATTTAACAGCTGTTGCAAGAAGTCCCAAAGTAGACGACCGTCTAAAATAGAAGAAAGAAAAAAACTATTTAGGAACATAATTCTCTTTAGGGTACGAATAAGATGAACATACTTGTATTGGGTTCTGAATTTTCTGGGAAAAATTCCCTCTTTGCTGGCATGTAACTGGGAGTTGTAGGCGCCGATGATGAACCACCACTGCTATTGCTATTGGGAGCACTGTGCATCTTTTGATTGGCTTGACTTTGTGACCAAGTGTTCACAAAACTATTTGTAATCTGTTGTGTTAGACTCGGTGACATGTCCTTCAGCACAGGAGTGGGCGGCGGACTAGTGGTGTTATACTGCGCAACAGCTGCGGCTGCAGCAACTGCTGCTGCTGCCCTTGATGCGGCTTTCGATTCTGAGTAACTTTCCTCATCTGAATCGGACTGATTGCTACTAGAACTGGTCGCATTATTTTGGCTAAATACGTTCCCACTGTTGATGGTGCTGTTGTTGGAGCTGCCATTACTACTACTCGCATTTTGGTCTTGACCCTGTGGCGGACTACTGGCTTGTGAATCAACGGATGGCGGTGGACTCAGTGTCACTGAGTTCGGAGGCATAAAGTGATGCATATGGGCATTGTGAAAGGGACTCTCTGGTGGAACAATGGGTGGCCATGTTGGTGTTGGAGGATGACTGTGCGGCGATAATGGATATCGGCTGGTTGGTGTCACCGGACTATTGGGCAGGTGCCAATGCATCATATGTGATTCAATGATCAGCATCTGTAACACATTGTGTAACACATCTCCGGCTCCCGGACAACGATGACCAAAATCAGCTCTTGTAAGTAGACAAAGAGCCTTTCCATTCATTTGAAAGAGGTCATGTTCCACTTTCGGTAAATCGAATTCGCGCTCACAAAATCTCAAAAACACTGTGACATCTTCTCTACCCCAGAGTCTAGGATCTGAGGGTAATGATGCCGGCAGCTGTGTCTTTAATTCAGCCAATTGGCTCGGCGGGGCTGGTGGACACCGCCACAAAACATCACTCCAGAGCCCTAGAGGGGGATTCAAGGATAGTTGCACTGGTAACATTTTCATTTTGAATTCACTGCTATTAAAACCAAAAGTCCTAGTTTGGCTTGGCTAATTGTATTTGTTGTTTCAAGAAAATTATTCTGAAAAGAAATGAGAAAAATCCAACATTAAAATGAGTCAAATTTTGTGGTAAAAATGTAACAGAGCAAATATGGTGAATAGATCACCGTTAAGTACTATATAAAATAAAAATAAATATAAGGCTATAAGGATCCCAGAGAGGGCGAAGGCTTAGCTTCTCACAACTGTAAGTGTTGTATGTGATATACATTTCTAGACGTACAGAAGGGACCTACAATTTTATGCCGTATCCGAGGTGCAGAGGGTTTTAGAGAAGCTTTCTCATGACAGTAAATATTTTTGGATGCTTGTCAGACGCTCGCAAGTGTTGGGCCGTGAAAAAAAACTTTTATGATATTTTCCAGGGTTCGTACTTGGAACCTCTTACACAGTCGTCTAACGCACTAACGACTGAGCCACTGAGAACTGTACGTGCCTTGCGTGTTATGGAGAAAGAAATGACACAAGATCATTTGGAACAAAAAAAGTAGAAATAAACGAACTGATTGTTTTAAAACTAAAGGCTCAACCATAATGGATTTCGCCGCGATTATCCTTATGTCAAAACTGAACGAAAAACTCAATTTCTTTCAACCGTTCTAGTACTGAATGTCTCATTTCATTTACACCTTCCTTAAGCCCAAAGAAGTTAACGAAACTCGATGAAAGTGAGCATATTCCCATTATGGCTATACACTTCTATTTCTGTGTGTGGCATACGCTCACCTAAGTCCATTATGGTTCCGCCTTAAAAGATTAGCTTGTCTCACTGCATTAGGAGTGGAAAATTTAAGGAGCCTTACGAGTACATACAGAAAAGGATCCTAATTTTTTAAGTGAGTAGGTATAACGTTATTCGGAATTATAATTCTAGATGGAAAACAAACTAAACCTGTTGTCATTCACGGTTATCGCGAATTCCACTCAATATGCACATTTTATAATAGCCAAGTATTTATGTACATATGTACGGACGAAGTAATTTTCACTGAGACGCAGTTTATTGGAATACATTCATAAGTTTTATAAAACAGTTTTAACACATATTACAAAATGTGCTCACATGATATGTAATCGAAGTCTCATTTCTGAAATTATGGCATTTATGTGTGAGAGCATCGAAAAAGGAAGACTCCAAAACTTTAATATTGACGTAAGACTTTTGTTTATGGCTGAACGATCCTAACCTAAATTTACATTCGGTTATAATTTCATAACTCCAACTTGATGTGTTCTTTCTGTTAAAAAATTTAATCTATTAAAGACAAAAAAACATTTTCAAATTCCAAATACAAAACCTGGTCTGAATTTATTTACGTTTCGCTGTACATTTACGATAAACAACTCTCTGACGCTAGCAGTTTCAATTAAAATTCAATATTTTGCAGAAAAAATAAATACATATCTACAAGTCCATACGACTTTACGTGTATCATATGACAGGCTCTTGTTGTTGTACCACAAGATCACTTAACCATTTATCCATGAGCCCCCAACAGTCAGAACCAGCACCTTACACACCCGCCGCCGCCGCCCGTCCGATCGAATGAGAGAGAGGCAGAGATTGGCTAAAAAACTACCGCTCTGGCATACTTGTCACGAAGCTTAGGAATGCCGGTCACCAGATAATAACATTTTTGTTGCTTTATTAAATGCAAACAGTATCCGGCAAATCCAGTTTAAGCGGAAATTCAGATTCTTTCGCCGTCATCATCTTGTTTCTTTTTATTTTTTTCTTTGCTTTTTCTCACTCACCTATTCTTGATTTACGGTGTTTTTTTTTTCTTCTTTTGCTTTTTCGTATTTCTCTCTTTCAATCTAGAGAGCTCAAGAGCTTTGATATACCTACTTCAACGCCAACAACAACGACAATCAGACTAAGGTATTTTGAGAAGAGAAGATGACGAATTTGTTAAACTCTAATTTTATGATTTTCCTGTATTTGTACCTTCCTACTTGTAGACAAAAGAGTCGAGAGCAAAAGAAAAAAAAAACTGATAAATACGGAAATCGTCAAAAATTCTAAATCTATATTTAGATAACAGAGATATACAGAGAAGAAACAACGACTGACAGCAGCAGCAAACTGAGTACATATAACAGACGATGCGGAAGTCCAACGACTCCCGCTCGTGTCCGCGTTTACGTCCGCCTCCGAACACGAACGGCCGCCCAACGACGACCGACCGACTGACAGTGTCAGTGAAGCTGTTGTGTTATTGTTTGGCTATGAATTTCGTTTCCTACGCCCGGAGCTAGTAGCTCACTAGTAGTCTACGCCACTTCCCGGTGTCATGCCGAAAAAAAAAAGAACCCAAAAAAATGTTTTCTAAGAAAAGCGATGAGCAGACATCAGCAGTCAGCACTGCTGGCTTGCATGTAGGAAACTACTCTCTACACACAACAATTGCAGACGCTCTCAGATACATATTTCAATGTGTATCTGTGTATCTACTTTTGCGGCGCTATTTCAGTGTGGGCTACCAAAAAGTTTCGTATTCACTTTTTGCCATTTGTATTATTCTCCAAAGTTTGCTGTCCAAGTCTGCCGTATTTGTGGTCCCCCGTCGTTAGGAGGCGAAATTATGTAAAGCATGAGCATGAAAAATTTTTCTAGCATCTAGCATCTAGCATATGATTCATCAGACAGATATTTTGGTTAAGCCAAATTAGAAAATATCTAATTGCTTTGGCTCCAAAGAATATAACATAGTATGAACAGAACAGGATCTAACTTCCCTCAGGGTACTGTCTATCGGTTAGGTCGTAAAAACTCGTTTCCGCATACTGTATAAGGCTTCCTTGGAAGCTGTGCCATTATCTATGACATGAGCTGCGCGCTAAGATAAGATGAAATGGTTACTTCTCTCTAATTCGCAATCGCGGCTTAACCAGGCACCACTGGGTGATCGTCACCCCACGGGCAACCCCACAAGCAACAGGTTGAGAAGAGAGTATAAAAGTTCCCCAAAATAATTACATAGCTAAGCAGTTCCTGGAGCTATCCTCTGTTCTTCCCATAACACCGACACTGGTCGGCCCACTCCCCGACGCCCGGTCCGTTAAAATGTTACTTTAAATTCACTTCCTGGATCCCAGACAAAAAAACTTGTTTCCAGCCAACACTACCACCACCACCACCAGCACCAGCAATCAAATCGATGGATGCGCAACAGGAATCTTTATATTCTCTTACGACGATCGTCAGCCTCACAATCATGATGTTGCCGATTCCGATCGCCTCCTTCTTTGATCATGTTGCGGATGCTGCTGGCCCCTTGGTGATGCTTGCAATGACCTCGTATTCGTTCCTGATGATCCAGCCAGCATTACGCGATGTTTATGCGTTGTTTTCAATAGCAAACACATACATAGCCATGCATACATAGTAAACTTCTTCTCCTGGCTATCGTCGACATCGTCTTCTTCCTTCTTCTTGGATTACTGGAGGATGATGAAACCTTAATCTAGGAGGAAGCAGTACGCTTCAATTTCTGTACTTTATACTGCCGTGCATCTGTATTTAAAATGTGTGAGTGAAGGAACCGGTTTAAGCGGAAACTACACAACATTTTACTGCAGCACCAGCAGCAGCAGAAGCCCCTTGATGGAGGAGACGACTACGACGGCGATGGCCAAATTCCATACAGAAATCGACTTTTTTTTTTTTTTTTTGTTTATTTACCCTCTCCTTCTCAATGCTGCACTCTCTTCTGGTGGTACTCCTCCTAGTGCCTTTCCAACTAAGTGAATAATAGGTATCGCTATTTACGATGCAGACACAAAACGAAAACCATGCAGTGGGTATCTTTCAGAACATGTGTAAAAAACGATTTTTTTTTTTAGTTTTTTTTTTTTTGTTTTTTGACAGTGTGTGGCTGCCGTTTATACCACTCCAACTCGAGCTGTACACAAGAATGAAAGATGATGCGATCGGACAGAAAAAAATGCACATGCCGCAATAGGGACTGAGGGTGCGTAGCGGGAGAGTTAGGGCGCGTCTTCTTCACTTGTGAGCTAACAAAAAAAGAAGAAGGAAATCAGTTTTTTACTTCATTTTTATTTATTTTACTTCTGATGGGACGACGATGATGATTAAATTGACCAAGTTCTCAATCCAACATGATCACACATGGTGACAGGGTGCGTATGAATTTTAAATGGGTAGTTAGGTATTCATGTCGAATAAAAATAATATTCCATAAACATGAGTAAGCAGGCTTATAGAGTCCATGATCTGAACCATTCAAACTCTTTCAAGAATCTATTACATTCATGAAGAATAAAGGCTGCGTTCCATACACCAGAAATTCGCTAGACGCTACCGCTAAAACCCGCTAGAAGATGAAACGTACCGGTGGAAATAAAAAAGTACTAAAAGTATACCCTGTATACCCTGTTTATATGAGCCGACTGAGGGCTCGGATTGGGAATGAATTGGGTTTCAATCTGGGTTATATCGACTTAGACATGAATTGAATTTCTTTTCATTATCTGCTTGCCAAACTTTTGATCTCGGTTTACATGGAAAAATTCAATCCAATCCAAAAAACCGAGATCGAGTGAATCCGGTTTCAATTGAATTTAAATAAAATTCGCTCATATAAACGGGGCGAAATATACGTTTTACTTATATCACGTCAAAAACAGACAACATATGTTGTATATACATAATAACCACCCCTCTACTACAATTGACAATTGAAAAAAGCAAATAAATTGTCAAAATATCAAGATTTTGACTTTTTGGCAGCAAAAGGTGAAAATACAGACAGCTGCTTTTGGTTGTTTTGATTTTCTTAATTGATATTACTACGTTTTATAGAAATACTAATAGAGCTTACTACGTTATAGCAAGTTCTCCGTCGCAGTGATTTGCTTAGATCTAGTTCCTTTTTTCGACCTACGGGCCACTAGATTCATTAGCTACAAATCTGTCATCCGTTTTAAAAGTATTTCAGCACCTAGATTAGCGAAGGGTTGGGAATGCGCTCATTATGTCATACGTACGCAAAAATAGAATTAAAATTCAAAACAAAATTGGTCAATTGAATTGATTAAATAGAAAATGCTAACTTTAGCAAGTTTAAATCATTAGAGTGCTCTATAACATAGTACTTTAACGCCAGTGATCGCAGAAATTTATGCTCCAACAAAATTAGGACTTATGTACACATAATTAAAATTTTAAAAGTTTGACAAAGTTTGATTGCATTTTATAAAATGCGTCTTCTAATTTACAATCACCCTGTTTGGCTTGACGTATAAGAAACACTTGAGAGCCCGTGCAGGCGAGCGAGTAACACTTGGATATTTGATATTGGATTTTCCAGTAAACTCGTTGTATGACGTGAATATCATGAAATCTGATGATGACATCACACACATTTGCGGGCGACGAACGTGTTTATTTTTTTTTCTGTCCAGCTCCACTACAAATGTGTGTAAATAGAGATATAAACAAAGGATCGCTTAGGAACACAACAATGCTAACTAAAAGCAGGATAAGTATTATACTTAGACTTTAGGGAGGAGGTTCTACCGTCGAAAAAGTTCGTTAAATTTTTTCTGACACATTTTATGATTTTAGGAACAGTTACCATCGTTAGAGAATACGACGACTCTTATTTAGATCCTATTACTCTCGTCGCTAGAGTCATTGACCTGGAAGCGATTGGCCAAAATCGCCCATTGCAGAATCTTATTAAGAGTCGAAAAAATTTCTATCATCTTGAGAAATACAAATCAATCGATAAAAAACAAGAAACTTAATTTATTCACTTTTGTCGAGTGGTTTTTTCGTTGTATTTTTTGTCGGTTTTTTTTTTTTGTTCCTCATTCTTCGTCGCAGAATTTGTGTTCTTGTTGTTGTTGCTGGTTTAATTATGCTGGAAGTAGGTGGTGCCGTGTCCGAATACCTGTTTCTTCTTCTTTTTATTATTTTTTTTTCTAAAGTCATTCCCTATCGGACTTTCGTTATTCGAAAAAGAAGTAGAAGGAAAATAAAAAAAAAAGAAACAGATTTGAAAAATAATAGGTAAACTTAAGAGGTGTTATTAATCGTTCGATAACCTTTCGCGTTTACGCATTTATGTTGGTCGCTACTTAGCTGCTGCCTCTTTGGTATGAGAGATCATGATCATCATCAGCATCATTGGCAACAACAGCAGTCAGCCCAGAGTTCGTATGTGGCTGCTGGTGTTCTTTATAGGACGGAGCGGACATTAGCTTTTATTTGTTATTTTTTTTTTTTGTAAAGTCACCTTCTCTCGTACGGGAGAGAACACACAATCAGCCCCAAGGAATCTGAATCTATTTGGGCCCTGCCCTCCAGTCATATAAGATTACTTGATCGAAATGGACACATCAGGTAACAGTAGTTGTATTGTTATGCGTCATTAGGTAATGTGTTTCAAAAAACCAATACACTTGTCCTCTGGATGTGTGTAGCTTTCGTGTGCTTGAACTGAAATTTATTTCCTTTGCCACGACCTCTATCTGCTATCAGAACTCTTGCTCTTGCTATGTACATACATATGTGCGATAAATCGGCCTAAGTTTGGCTATTAACTTGATATGTATATCTTGTACATAGGATAAGATAAGATAAGACAATGAAACTAATACCACAATAAACTAAAAAAAAAATCTATTAGTATTTCTTTAATTAGTATTATTTTAGGTTTTTTTTTCTTTTGCTTTGTTTTCCTTAAATATTTGATGCTAGGTATGCACATATGTATGTATTTATTTATTTTGCTGCGGATGATAACGTGACAAATGACAAAATACTACCAATTGTACATTTGGTCCTCATAACGGTAATAGAGAAGTGAAATATTATTTTACTCTTTCAAAAGGAAGTTTGTGTTTTTTTTATAATCAGCTCTCATACATATTATTAAAATGCATCAATATTGGCTTTAATTGGCATCAAAATAAACCTAATTGCTGGTAGAATATTTTTACAAACAAGAATACTTAATTCTGATTAAAACTTTTCTTTAAATCTTTTTTATTTTTGCAATAATCGCAATCGATTTCAATGAACAGCTGATTTTAGTTTCTATAATTTGGAACGTAATCGTTTCACTAATGTCATTTCTCGTTCTATTCCCATCTGTCAGTTTTGCTTTCAAGGATCTATTCTAACCTCATTGTTTTTAACATTTCACTTACAGAGCTTTACATTTGATTTTTTCAATATTTGCTTTAACTGACTTGTCAAAAAGATTAAACTGATTTGTTCCAATGATGCATTTGAATGATACCTATAACTGGCCACTAAGCTACCAGGCGGGTGCGTAAATTAGAACAGAGAGAAGAAGGTATACAAAAGAGTTAGTGTAGCGGTAACTTGGGAGTTGGGTATTATGTCGGGTGATGTCAAAATTACTTAGAAGAATTGGCGAAGACGAATAGCAACACTATTTATTTATTAGACTTACCTCACGTAGACAGCTTCCTTGGACCAGTCATATGTACTTGCTTGATGTTAAACAAAAGGATTCTGTAAATTAAAGAAAAAAAAAAGAATTAGTCACGTATTTTTAGATTGTTATCTATAATAAATAAAAATATATAAAAACAGTAATAGTTTACACTAAATCTAAATATGTTTAGTGAATGAAAAATCAGAATTTAATATCCAGTCATCAAGATTATCATCCCTATAATATAATCCTAATCCTATTTGACATTCATTTTACCCATTCGATTCGTATTCACTCTTAGTCGATATCATTCAATTCGCCGAATGAACTGTATTGCCGATCGCCTTTTCACCCCCAAAAGTCAACTCGTTTTAAATAATCAAGTGAATCTCATTCACAGTACCGACAATTGGACAATTCCCTTCGAACGGATTGAACGATAAAGTTAAAATTTCGGTGAATCGTTCGTTCGGTGATCGTTAATACTCTTTTTTTATTTCGACTCGATTTGTCTCTATCATTTATCTAACATTTTTGTCTTGTTTAAAAGGATATAATCATCGTGATACTTGAGAATTGACTAAAAAGCGATAAATATGAGTATTAAAATATTTAATAAAAAAAAAAAACTTGTGATACCACTAAATGAGTAATTGTTACTTTTATAAGATTATGTCAAACAATTTTATTCGCCCGTATGAATCATCGCCTGGAATCCCTTGCGTTTGAATAACGTCTCAGTGACTCACTCTAGAGTGAGTTAAAAATTAGCGGGAATGTCGTTGATAATAGTTTGTGTATCCTAAGGCACGAGCTATAATTGTAAGTTCCAATTATGTTTGCTTTTACATTCTAATTTTTTAGTCTTTAATAAAGATTTTAATACATGGTACCTACGCCTTCTTTTAACATTCTCCTAAACTTTTAATTAAAACCGTTAGAACCGTTTAAAAAAAAAAATCGGCTTTTTATGAAAGTTCACTTATATAAGGTACTTTTAGTGCTAGGGCTAGATCAAAAAACAACAATTTCGCCCCGAATTGTAACTATACAAAGCTTTGATTTGAAGTTTGAAGCAAATCCTTTAAGCTGCAGTCTTGAGAACATCCCCGCAGGCAAAATGACAGATAAAATCGACAGAGATATTTTTTCGAGCTTCTGTATCATCTTAATTTCGGAAATCTCTTCAGAATCACTTCTGTAGCTAGTCCTTTTTTTCACTTAACTAACCGCTCAGTTCCTAATTCCCTACGAAGCAAAATCTCAAACGGTTTTTGCGTCAATTCCGTCAGTGGCTCTTATCTTTGCTTCCATTTTATCTTCATTCACGCTTACTGTCTTAAGTTCTGTTTGTTTGTCTTTATAGAGCCAATAAATCACAGAGCATTTTTCTTAACTACCGCAAAAGTTAAGCTGAATCATGTAATTATATAACCAGCGAATGGTTTTTTTGTTTTTTTCATTCCAATATACGTTTCTGAGACTCGGAAAGAGAGACTGACTGACATAGTCTGAAAGTTGCATTGAATCAAGTGCTGTCGTCGGATGTTGCTGACGACGACGGCAGCAGCAACTACGACAACGACGACTTCACGGAAGAGATTCATTTCGACATGTTCTTATCCGTTGCCTCGCCACGCCACTAGTGTGTTAAATGCGGAAAAATTACTTCGCGACATTAGTGTGCGAGAGTCTCCACTACCTAGTATCTCAGGCGGTTATTGTACGTGTTGTTTTCACCAGTAGCTAGTTAAGTGGAACAAAATCACAGAGGCAACGCTGTTACATGCAGGGCAAACATTTCCAGAACACGAACTGTGTACGAATATTTGCTCTGCTTTATTGTCGAATGAAATTGTTTATTTCCTACTAAGATAAGAATATCGACGTTATCTCCGTCGTTGTAGTCGTCGCCGTTCGCCGTCGTCGTCGAGTCAGTGTTCTTCAGGAAGAGAAAACTTTCGATATTCCTCCCTTCACTGCATGCTTCCCAACAACCCTCCTGCCTCCTCCGCTTCATCGACTATCACCACCGTCCGTTCGTTCGTCCGTTCGTCTATCCATCAACTCAGCGGTTACAATAAATAATTACAGCTGCGACAGGCCCTGTTGAGAAGGAGTCGGAGACGGAGTCAAATCTCTGAAACTGAGAATGAGGAAGCAAACTGGCAGAACAATAACACATTTTTGTTCGTTTTTCATTTAGTTCTGATTTAATTGAACTTCGATCAAAGTGTAAATAATTACAGCAAATATGTCAACAAACATTAACCACTTGCCGTGCTGTGTGAGTTGAGTATATGACTACAGCCTTGCAAAAGTGCAAGAATTTATAGCTCGCCACTTGTTATCGCTTCCTTAAACACTCAGTTGCGGTCCATGTTATTTATACAAATCGACTTGGACTGTGTAGTGGCAGATAGCAGATATAGTATGTATTTCTGTCCGTCCAGTTGTCATAAGATGGCGCTTAAGCGACACAGCAGCCGCTGCCGCTAGAGACACGACCCAAACACGAGAGGGGGCACCTCCTCCAGTAGCACCTCACAGCTACTATATGTAGACATAGAAATAAAATTTGCATTAAATGCGGAAATATTGCGATTCTTTCCCGGTATAGATTTGCTATTTCATTTAAATGTGAAATCACGCAATCAAGTGGAAATTATTATAATAGTAATTCTCGCTAAGGTGGGTTGTTGTAGGTATGTTAGTATGAAGACAACACCTATCTTTAGACGGGGGTAGTTCGCAGGAGGAAGGTGGCTCTAGCTGTTGGCAAGCAGTAGTGGTGGCGGTAGGAAAAAAAAAAACGTGACTCTACCGAGATATCAAGTCAATTGACAGGCAGGAAATTTATTGTTCTACACACTCGAGCGATTAAGACAATTCAACCGCTGCGCGATGAGGAAATATGTGTTTGTGGTGATCAATTTCGATTCCGAACATACACACATAGTAGTATCTACGAACGTTAAATTCTCAGACGATGGGGGTTGAAGCGCTCGTCGAACTTAAGACTCAGAGTCAGAACACAAATGCCGCGGAAAAAAGCGACAAAAATATATACCTATAAAAAAATAAACGACATGATACAACAAGTTGATTACCTTGATTATCTGATTACTTCCTACTCGTAAAGCTTTAAAGATTATATCCCAGTGTTGTAGCGCAAAGACGACGACGACGACGACCGACGACGTGTAAAACTAGCAAACCAACAGCCGTGTGTGCGAGTTAGTGCTGTTGTGCTCCCTGCAAACGTTGTCACAACCAGAATATGTTCGATTTAACGAGATTTTCAAATTGATAGATATTTATGCATAGTTTTAGTTATGATTGATAATTATGTATATAAAAAAAAAACTTTGGTATTTGTCAATAAATACTCGGTCTTAGTCATCCAAATAATACACGAGTGACGCATTTGGTCAACAATAATATGTTGGCAAGAATACAGAGAATTTTTACTTCCGTATTTAAATAGGAGGAGCAAAATTGTAGAATACATTGCAATAAATTTGTTTATTACAAATCTAAGTGAGAATTGAGAAACCGGATCTAACAAAGGAAAAAAGAATTAAGTTGCACATAATTCTGTCCAATCGATTTCTATGGAAATCCTATTAATCACTTTGTACGCATTGCATATAGTAATCTGTTGTCGATTCCACTGACGCTGGTTACTTTTGAACCTACGTAAGTAAAAACCTGATATTTTGTTGATAGATTTTATTGTGAAAACTTGGCGAACTTCCTGATCAGCTATAGGCAGAGACTTTAAGTAAATAAACAATAGATAAAAGAAACAATTTAAATAGGTAAGTCCCCAAAAAGGTTCAAGTTTCATATCCATAAAACTTAGATTAGATTATATAATGCATATCTATTTATACATACTCAATGTTTACATATATATGTAGCTTATATAGATTAGGAAGCGTGTGGCAGCGTTCTCGTTGTAAGTTTTGAAGACTCGAGAAGCCACAGATAAAAACGAATCAATTCAAAGAATCTTTTTTGAAGGTGTTTAGGAATGTAATAATTAGGGAAAACAATAAACACTGCAACACGGGTAAGCAATGGAAATGGATCAGCCATTTTGATGCCTTGCTCTATCTCTTTCTTACTTTTGCTGTCCCGTACTAAAAATGTGCGCCACAAACAACTTACACATTTCACACCTTGTTGATTGGCGAATATTCGCAAGTTTTGACGTTTTATTTAAAGCATCTTTTGTATCTAGTCGCTGCAATCAGCGAATTTCGTTCGTCATAATTGTGAGGTTAAGCTGTCACGATCGCGAATGTGGATTGTGTTCCACATCTGTGGAATGTGAATAAAATTTGACAACTCGTAAAAAGCATCCGATTATTCGCGGAAATATAAGCGAAATGTTGATTTCTTCCCAAAAATACATTAAAATTTAATTTTTTTTTAAAAATTTCCTAAAAATGCCTTTTTTGCTGTTTTACCATTCGTTGAGCTGTGAATGTACCTCATTCACTGCGGTCTAGTAAACGATGACTAATTATTTATTACAACTTAGAAGAGCATCATATTTGTATATATTTCTTAAGGCCCTATAAATAAGAAAAAATGACTCAAGAATATTCATAAGACCGCGCTTATCATCATGAACTTAACCGCAAATTTGTCCAGATAAATGCTATTTTAAGTTATAGAAAACCCCTATTGGCAAGATGATTTTCTTTGTCGTGCGGTGTTTGAGTGGAGATTCCCAATAGATTAAATCCTATCGACATTTTGAAGTCATTCGAAAAAGGGAATGTGGAGTCATTTACCAAAGACAAAAAGAATTGTGAGGTTCGCAAGAAGCGTTCGTTTATTCGCGAAAAGATCACCAACTAATTATTATCTAACTCTTATTTACATAAATCGATAGATTCAGCTCTCTTCTTTGGGTAAAATAGTAAAATTGCCAATTGCTTGCCTTTAAATGTGCTGCAAATAGTTTGTTCGCTGTTCGCCCATTCGCTGGTCGCAGAGTTGTAAATGTACAATTAAACAGCTTATTGAATATGAAACTTAAAGAACGAATAACTTTCTTTTCTTTACTTGAGGACTCTTGTGGCGAATAGCGATTATACGACACGTAAAAGCATTTTATACATACAACACTTCCTCTTCTTCTGATAGTCAATTTCGCACGTTTTCTTAAACTTTACAAAGCACATGTTTTGATGTTTTGAATGATCTTAGGGTCCTTATACCTCGAAATGCGTCTTATTAAAACAATAAAACACATTCACACTCTTGCTATTCTTGCTTAACAATACAACACTTGTTAAGTCTAGAAGTTGCATTGCAAATATGACTAAAGCGACACTTCTAGAGAGGCTCTTCAGTGAGCGCTAGCCTTCAATGACGCTCGCGTTTGAAACACGATCCACGAGGTACTTCAGAGCGAAGTAGAAAAAACGTCATGAGAGATCATTTTGCCACAAATGATGTTCAAAATTGACACAAGGATGCAGACAGCAATAGTCCGCACTCAAAAGAAATGTCCCTATGTACATTACCACTATTGGTGGGTAAGCGCCTACCGCCTACTGTTTAGTTGTTGGGCACACATGAATATGACTTTCGACGTCAATGATACTGCATTATCACATTTTATGAAGGACTGTCAACTAGGAGTGGAAGTGGCCGTAGGCAATACCGTTCTCTCCTTGTGTATGCGTTTATTGTTTGCATGTTTTTTTGTCACATTTTTGCCTGATTATTTAATTTGCATTTGCTGGCTCTTACTATTCAGTCGAGCCTCCTAGGGTGTCATCTTCGTGTCAATTTCATAATAATTTTCTTCATTATCTCAGAGCAAAACACATTCCGCGCTCGGCAAGGATATGCTGTGTATTTATGTCCAACAATACAAGACAACAACACACAAAAAAAGAAAAAAAAAATGTAAGAAATACATTTTCTTGCAGGAAATCATCATCATCATGCATGAAGGATTATGCAGTTATCTTTTGTTGTCGCTAATGAGATTTTTTGAGAGCGCTCGCGCCCTCCAGCTAATTTGTTTATACATCATCGTGATTCTTCTTTTATATGATGGATACGGTAGTTGTCGGTGCACGTATCACCACTCCTTATGCTCCTTATAATTGGCTACAATTGTGGCTTTGTATTAAGGAAATGCCACCAGCACGCAGCACTGCAGATGTCACAGATACTATGTAGCAGCTAGTCACAATGTAATTCCGTCGTGCGTCGTATCTATGTTATTCAATGGATGGTATGGGTGCAAAACGTCAATGCTCATAATCTGCGAATAGAAATCTGCAATAGCCCATCGATAAGGCCTACCAAAATAAAAAGACCCACAGCGATAAGTCTGCCGCACAGAGAGTGAAGTTCAAAAACGCTGCACGAACCCAGTGCGGGGTCTGTATGTTTTTGTTTTTTTTTTTTGTGTGTATATTTTTTTCGGAACTTCCTCTAGGTAAGGCGACGCACCAGCTTAGGTATTTACTCCCATTTTTTTTTTTTTTTTTCTAAAGTACATAGCTGATAAAAAACGGAACGCTGATTTGATCAATAACAGTAATTGAAATACCAATAACCACATGAGTCTCATGTATGTGTGGTGCTTGTACTTATTATTATTTGCAAGTAATAATAATCAGCTTTTGCGTCACTTCCGTAATTAGATACAATTGTACATAGCCAGTGGGACCATAAAGTGATCGAATTGATTTATGATAGAGACTCGGTTTATTGTCATGTTTACTGTGTGTTTGCTAAGAGCTACACTACTCGTCTGTTCGTCTAAAGACACAGACAGTGACAGGTATTTCAAGCTTTAGTTGGGTAAACCCAACAAACTGTTTAAAATATTAGGGTTTTTTTTCTTCTTTTTTATGTTAACCATTAGAAGTGAAAAAGGTCGCTTGAAATTCTTATGAAATACGACAACGACTAGGGTACATACATCACACTCTCACAAGAGCTGCTGTATTATCCATCCCTGTTCAATATGCATTACAAAGGTGCGATAGAGATCAATGAAAGGTAATACCACCTTTTCCGGTTAAGTCGGATAAATAGGTACCGCGCAACACTTTTTTTTTTGTGTTGGTTGCTGCTGATGCAGCAAACTCACCGATCTTTTTCTACCTGTGTGTCTGATGTGTGTGTGTTGTGTGCTTGTCCCAAATATCGTATCGGGGAGGGGGGCTTAAGATGCATTCCCGTACCCGTACGTGACTTGAATTTTTTACAGCATTTTTCTGGGATGGAATTTTCACTGGAAATGCACCGATGATTATCCAGTGATTATCAATAAAAATTCTTCGATTTATTATTGTTACCTCTTGTGATTTGAATGCATACATACTTTTCGTTACCTCTTTATTTTTGAACAACAAGTGGTTCATTGAACCAAGTGATACGTCACTTTTTCATGGGTGTCAGACGATGGCACTATTTCGACGATTACACCATCGCGTTTTGGACGATTTGTAATCGATTTTTCGATTAGTAAGCAGGTTTTTCCTATAAATATTAATGTCATTGCACAGGGTTTTGCTTTGCGAGCGCATTTAACGGTAACATAATATGAAACATGCCGAAATTTAAAACGAACATGGGTATGTTAGACTTCTAACACAAGATACTGCAGCGAATTCGAGTCTCGGATAATATGAGCCAAAAGAAGGGTTTTATTATCATTTTTTTTGTTTGTAGATTAATCGCCAAAAAATGTTTAATATCTTGTGATGGGGTCTTATGTACATATAGGAATAGGTATATTAGCTATGAGCTCAAGCGTCATGTAACATTTAGGAAACAATACTTTGTCTTTAGTAAAATTGATTTTACCGCAACATTATAAAATATAATTTTGTAAATTACAATTAGAATTTCTAATATTCTTGAGATAATTCACAGAATAATATTGATAGCAATTTAACGAATGTTGGGACTCGTGAATAGATATTTTATTTGCGTTCACAAACCATTTAGTATCTCTTTATTTCAACAACTTACGATGTATGTTATAAATAGTTGTAGACAAGACAAATTTTATCAATATTTACTTTTTTTCTTAGGTTCGAAGACAGTTTTGTTTTACATTTTTCTCATTGCAAATATAAGATTTTAGAATGCCCAAACGTACATAGTTCAACTTATGTACATTTTGACATATTTCCAAGCATTATGTTGTATTTTTTTCATCTTGGTAGACTTAAATTAATTGCATTGATGAATTACAAGTAATATTTATGTGCTGAAACTCAAAATTGATACTGTAGTAAGATACTACGCAAATTCAGATTGCCCTTATCTGGCCCGTATTATTTATTTATTTATTTTCAGCATGTAGGTGCTTGTAAATTCTCGATAATGCTCTAAAGGCACAATTAAGCTTATTTTATATCACAAAAAGAAATATCAAAATACTTTTATGTCACAAAAAGAAAGATCAGAATACTCTCACAACGAAATGCGGCCTAGTTATTTGTAGTACTATATGGTAAAAATAAAAATATTCCATACATTTTTCAGGAAGATAACAAATATCAAGTCATAGAGCATAACAGTTCCCATGGGCATCGTAAAATGGGCACAAACTTAATTTAAGGACTTAAATTCAAAATTCTAATTTGTATAATTAATTAGATTGAATCATATGGGAATGTATTTTGATCCAGAATTTGTTGGTTGAAATTTAGTGCTACAAACAATTAAATTTACTGTCATTTAATCAACATGTTTATTACTAAAAGGAATAGAGTAATACTATGTTTTGACCAAACGAAGGTTTCGTCAAGTGTCTCTAATCCTTCAAAGTTTTGGGCGAAATTGAGTTGAAAATTGAGTTCATAAGTCTGTCAGAAGTTGTCAAATCGAACAAGCCTACAGAGTGAAGTTCAGTTTATTTTGGTGTTCATTTAGCTGTCAACATAGTTTTTGTTTTCCTTATTACAATTCTTTGTTTATTAAGATATTTATTATGTTCTATCCAAAGGTTTCCAAATAAATCAATTTTGTCTATCAGAGCTTTGCGTCTGTTATAAAAAACGACGAGAATTAGCACAGAAAATTCTTTTATATCCTGATTCCCAAATTAAGGCAGAAAAAAAGGTTTTCCAATCTGTATCTTTTAAATTGCAAATTTTCTAACGAATTCTGGATTTATTTTTTCCCAAATTTATCTACCAGTTAAAACCGCATTAAGACTCCCTTGAGTGGTCCTTGAAGTTGAGTATCGCCTCTCCTATTATGTATTGATTTCATTGAATGAAATAGGATGTTTCTACACTTAGAGTGGGTCATCGTATACCTGTCAAAAAAGAAATCTTTCTCTGTGGGAAGGAGATGGCGCAAAAATATAAGAATAAGCATCTCCAGCACCAGCACTAAGGAATCTCATATACCTTCCACTTGAAAAAGGTACTCGGGAAGACAAAAGCCAATGAATTTCGTATCGGAAAAAAAGGAATTTAGAAGCATTGTGGCTTCGCCCTGGGAGGTCTGAAGAGCATGTCTAAATGCATTCTAAACCGATATGTGTAGTTACCGTTCGTTGTTAATGATTTTCTTTTTTTTTCGGAAAGGATTTGTCTTAGGACTTTTGCATAAACAGAAGACCATGTGATACTTAAGGAAATTATTGTTTCTCCGCTGTAAGGGATCTGCAGACGCGCAGGTAAGTAGAATGTAATTTATAGCTCTCAATCGGTGTTAGGTGGGTCCAGGTATTCCTTTTTCAAAATCGATCTTACTCATTAACAATGACAATATTTTATTACATCAATGGGTGCAGTGCTTTAGAAAAGAATTCAAGTACGCACTCATCGTGCCTTCGAGTGGATGAGATTGTTTTCCGCATCCTGTGAAACAAAACACACCTGTCTATAAACTATGCATTGTAGACCACCTGTGGCACAGAAATCTGCATGGTAGACACCAATGCTAGTGCATACATAATTCGAGGACAATCGTTACCTTTGACACCTCTATATTCAATCACAGGTAAGGGAATTGAGAAATGGCGTGCCCCTATCGCATTTCTTAAGCACTTCCTCGTTTAACACCATCTTAATCGAGGGAATGTGCACAAGGGGCCCATATGGTACATGGCTGAGACGCGAAGTCGGTTGTTAGGTAACACAACTCACTAGCAACCGACTTTATGCGCTCAGTGTCTGGCAACTTCCTATTTCGAAACGTAACCAAATCCCTCCCGACAACAGGTTAGATAGACGTGTGTTGTAGGTATGCATGTATTTGTAGTTGGAGGAGTGGAGAAGGAGGAGAAATTGTAGGAAGGGAGATTTGTGCAGCGGCAGCAGCGACGTGCACCACTAATTCACTTTTTTTGATGCCCACGCCGCCACTATGAGGAGAATCGACTACGGCTACGACGATGACGACGAGGCTACGTAACTTGTTTATAGCCGCAGTAGCACCACTTACTGCTGAGATTCGGTCGCTATTCGTATACCAGTTATGTGTATTGCACAGTAAACCACAAAAGAAACGACGATTTGCTGATCGTTTTTTTTTTGTTGTTGTTTATTTTTTGTGTTACCTCTTTCTTGGTCTCAATTTTCTTCCTCTTTGGTTTTACATTTTTACCCACATTTCCCCTTCCTCATTTTGAAATAAGTTAAAAGGGTGGTGGTGGTGGGCAGATTAGTAGAGTGCATGCTATCAGTGTTCCCACTTGAGAGAAACGAAATTGTATCACAATTGATTAAGAAATGGACTAACATTTTATTGGTAGGAAAAAATGTATGAATCGGTGAAATATCAGGACTTGAACATATTTACATATTCATGATTGTCTTGAGCTTATAGCTGTTTGTGCATATAATACTCTGCGTGCATATGAAATTCTTAACAACCTAATTTTTATAGAGATTTTAGCAAATAGGTCGGAAAAACATAGACGTACTATCCTTTGGACAACTAAAGCTGGAACTCTTTTTTTTTTTAAGTTTCGAATGCTTAAGTTTTGTCTGAAAGTTTTATGTATTAAATATTTTATAAACCTCGACTGAAGCCTATCCATGCTAAAGGCAATAACACAAGCAGATGACCGATAAACCACTTATTTTATTAGGTTTTGAGAAAAACGCATTTGAAGTTTTTTTCAGTATATGAAATGGTGATTGTACTTTGTTGGTTATGGAGTTTAAAATGGAAAAAAATACTTAATTCAATTTTTCCAAAAGTCCATTTAAGCGGTTATCGCTTGTGGCCTTATTTTAATACAATGAATAGCAAGCTCTTGTAACTTTTATTTGAGGCTTTCAATACTGTTTTAAGCAGTGACATAAGAATCATAAGACTTAGCTCTCTTTTGAACTAATGTAGTTGAGGGTTCTTTACAGCAATGGTAAACTACAAGTGGGCCTAACTAGCTACCTACTTTACAGTCATTTGAATGAATATAAAAAACCTTAAAATAAACAGCACTTTTTACCTAAAAATAATCTATGCCCGATATTTTAGAATCTTTCAGTTTATGAGCATTTTCTTAACGACTATACATATGTAATAACATTAAAGTGGGAACTCTAAAAGCAACATCCTTTCTCTCTACTGAAGCGAACACATGTGTGCGGAAAAGGTCGTCACTACTAGGACTCCTTGGGGGATTCTTGGAAATTTTCCTCGAATTCAAATATTAAGGGTGGATGTTTGGTTTGTTCCTGAAATCAAAGGATGAATTGTCACAGATGGCAGCGGCACACCAATACACTCGCAATATTCTCAGAAAACACTTATCTTTAGAAGGATGCTGGTGTGTAAAGTGCGGCGCTGGATCACATCATTCAGCGTTACAGCAGCACTGGCATCGATACGATATACCGCCGCAATTCGCCGTGCGACGACAATGTAATTGTGGCAGCTTTAGTGGAGTAGTACTGTACAGTGTACTCTCTATACAGAGCGACAAAGACAAGTAACAGACAACGTGTAGTATGTAGTAGGAAGAAAACTTTTGTTTCTTTTCTTCTCAGACTTGAGCGAAGCGTGGAAGCGTTTATTTTTGCTTGTTTTCCTTTTGATTTTCTTCGGTTGCCATTTTTTGCTTCACCGTCGTCGTCGTCGTCGTCGTTGTCGACGGCTGCTGGCTGCAAATGTGTTTGTGTGTTTGTGGAGCAATGCGGAAGTGAATTTAATTTATTTTGCGCTTTTTTACATTTTAATGGGCGCGCGATGGAAGACGAATCAGTGCCGCAACGACGGACCAAGTCGGGCGACTGCTAGTGCTAAGCTCGTTAAATGCGGGGGAGCGAGAGGCCCTCGCTCTCTTGTGAGTGTGTGTAAAACAGATCTTCATTCGAGAATCAGTTGCATTACATTGCATATACACGCCGCAGACCAACTTTACACAATAAGAATAGAGACGCACATACTTACGTATGCATGTACAAACGTCTGCCTTTCCTTCCGCGAATTTTCATGTGACCTTGTGCGGTGGTGTGTGCGAAAGTACGCGTTTTGTCACATGCGGACACGGTAATGCTTCTCTCGATATCGTACGCGGAACTTGAGCTACTTTCCGCTAAGCAGTGTTGGCGATACTATTGGAGGGGTCTACCCTACCACCAATGGAGAATATGTACGCAAAGTTTGCGTTGATGATTAGTGGAATGCTAATCACTACCAAAAGCTGTTACATGAACAGGTTTTTAGGTTTGTCTCTTATGTCATCCCCTCCTGTTCGTTACTGATTTATGTAAAATGACAAACGCGCTTTAGGATGACAGTAACAGTAGACCAGCAGACAAATTTGACAACTCAAGGAAGTCCGGGTCGGGGGCCGTTGAACCAA
Source organism: Chalcosyrphus nemorum (assembly GCA_949716465.1). Classification (NCBI taxonomy): domain Eukaryota; kingdom Metazoa; phylum Arthropoda; class Insecta; order Diptera; family Syrphidae; genus Chalcosyrphus; species Chalcosyrphus nemorum. The sequence goes on from OX454335.1 coordinate 52,199,107, forward strand.
CTAAATATTCATAAATACCTCGTCTATTGTGTCATGCGAAATGATTCATCCCATCCACACTCTCAAGACGACAATTTAAGCAAATCTTACCTGTTCTCTGCGTGTATGCCTGTGTGGAGAGTTGCTTCAAATTTTTAAAACACTTTCCGGTTGTACTCCATAGCTTCCGTGCGCCAACAAATTCAACTGGTAATCCAAGCAAAGTATATCACACTATCACACTATACTGCGTACAATTTACTCGAAACTGACTGAATTCAGTCCTTTTTATCGGCCGGAGACAAACTACTTAAGCATTAAGCAGACGAGAATGAGTGTATTTATTTTGATTGGTCTTCTTCGTGTAAACAATGTTGCCGGAACGAACGGCGGCATATAAAAATATTCACTAGTAAGCCCACACTGAAGGCAATACGATGATTATTTCTTCTTTATTGAGAAATCTCTTCAACTTTCTGTATTTTTTTTTTTCTGTCGCTCTTTGCACTATTTTAATTGTATGAAAAAAAAACAACAAAGACACTTGATTCACCACTTAAAGTTATGCAAAATATTAAAAAAAAAAAAAACACTGTTTAGTTGTTAATGCTATTACTTTCGGTTATTTTATTGCTCTCGGATGTATGCGAATTTAAAAATATTTTTTTGTTTGTTTGTTTGTAGTCTTTGATCCGCATTCAATTAACAAGAAAAATATATAAATAAATGAAGAAAATCCAATTAGAACTCGACACTGCCTCCAAGAACAAACCGACGTCATCGACGGCGAAGCATCGACTGGCAATAAAAGTTGGAAACATAACAAACGGGACCTGCCAGCAGCAAAGCAAAGCAACAGAACAGCAGAAGAGAGCGGCAATTGTGGGAACAAATTCCGCAAAGCCAAACACAACACACACAGACAGAGTGGCCACTACTACTGTAGCGGTAAAACCATCTGTTTGAGTAGGAGAACGAATGTGTGTGTGTGGAATGTAATGAAATTCAGAGAGCGCACGGAGTTGCCAGATAGTAGACCTTTTCAGAAACATTTAAACATTCGGGTCTTCAGCCTACGAGACAGAGTAAAAATGTTACATATATTGATTTTATTTGAATTGACGCTTTTTAGTAATGCAGGTCATTTTGTAAAATGATTAAGCTAACCGTACTGAATTTGGTGGGTGCCGTGGTTCAGTGGTTAGTGCGTTGGACTGCTACGCAAGGGGTTCCAAGTTCGAATCCAGAAAAAGACCATCAAAAGTTTTTTCACGGTCCCACCTCTTCCGAGTGTCTGACAAACATTCAAGAGTATAATTGTCATGAGAAAGCTTCTCAAAAATCCCTTTGCCCTTCGGATACGGCATAAAACTGTAGGTCCCTTCTGTACATGCAGAAATGTATACCACGCACAACATGTGCAGTTGTGAGAAACTAGGCCTTGGCCCTCTATGGGCTGCTTACAGCCAATTAAGAGCGAATAACTCGATTGTCATGGAAAGGGAGGAAAAAAGTTTAGGATATGCAGCGAATCGAACAGATAAAGGTGACTATTTTCGCCTGATCATATCCTGCTTGACATGCGATATTTTATTACTTCTGACATCAGATCTACTATTAATTGAAGCTCGTCTTACAGCTCTCCTTTATTTTTCTGAAATATACATTTAACAACTAATTTATGTACATATTCATATATTTGAACTAATATTTGTACATTACTTCTAAATGTATTGACAATCTTGAAGAGATGTAGACGTATGCGTTGATATTACCTTTTTAGTGTTCCACAGAAACAGGAATTAAAAATATGTTAAAAGAAACATACATTTTTAAAACTTTTTACAACTTACAATAAACCACTATTGTACTATTCTTTTCAAAATAAAAGGTGCATACTAATTACCCTGTAGTAAAAATTGTTATTAGCCGGTTTAGTTCTTTTTGTTTTGCTAAGTCCTGTCCAACTTTACTTAATATCAACAGAAGGTGACAGGTAGGTACGTGTGGCCAAACATTATGCTTAGAATGGCAATATATGTCGATCTATAGTTGTTTGCTCTAAAAGTATATTTTTTTCAAACTGAAGCCATGCACTGAAAAGTATAAATATATGACTCATATGTTAAAGCAGGTATCTTTAATTTATGTCTAATTTTTCATTTTAAAACAACAAAATCATAACACTGATGAAATTTTTAGAATAAAATAAATAATTATTTGGCCATAGCTTCTTACTACTGTTCGTGTTGCGTGTGATTTTTAGTTTTCAGTTTTTAAGCAGAAACATATTGACACAACAACAGCAACTTTGACAGTCGGCACACGTTGGCGCCGTATCTGAAGGGCAGAGCGATTTCTTAAGAAGTTTTCTCATGATAGTAATACTTTTGGATGTTTGTCAGACGCTTTCAAGAGGTGAAACCGAGATAAGATTTTATAGTATTTTCCTAGATTCGAACTTGGAGTCCCATGCACGGTAGACAATTGTCTATTGTCATGTAAAGGTGTTGATACTATAAGAGTCAATTTTAAGCCAGCCTTAACTGAAAGCTGTCAACTTCATGAATTGTCTCCTGCATAGATAGAAATGTCAAAATCTTTTCTCTTCCCTTTTTGATTTGTGTCGTCGAAGACTAAGGAAGTGAATCTGGAAATATTAACGAAATCACTCCGTTTTCTCAACAACAAACATATAATAGGGGCTATTTAGCATGTCAGTAGCTCTTTAAAACGATTGCAATTCACATGTCACCTAAGTCAATCTACCTTGGTAACTCCTTGCAAGCATTTTCGAGAGAGAATTTTTGTGAGTTTGTATTTTCCCATTCTCCCTTTGCACGGAGTGTGTATGTGTGCGTGCACTTCTTTAAAATCTTAACCGGATTGAATGTTTACAAAAATTGCTTCGCAACATTTTGGAAAGAGCAACACGATGTTCTCCCGCTGTCGTCATTATAACACACACTTCGTCGTGGGCGTTTTATAGGTGCTTCGTCTTTTTTTTTTTTTTTTTGATAATAATCCTCTCTCTATCTTTCTGTGCTACTGCTGCTGTAACCTGTTGTAAATAAAAAAAAACACAAAAACCCCAGAGTTTATATTTAAAAATCAGTGCAACGTCTACGTAACTCAAATCGTTAATATATGTTCGTATTGAAAGTTGAGCGCTATGCTTACATAAGAAATTTCTTCACAACGCATCCAACGTTCCTTTTTTTACACTAGCACTGTAGTGGTATACAGGACGAACGACAAAAAAGTCCCTAAGATGGCGAATTCAAATTTGTGCTTTATCAATGCATCATCATCGACATAATGTAAGAGTCACCTAAAGTGGACTAAGTCCTTAAATTCTTAAGATCATAAGCGGTCGTCGAAAGTTCGGTGGTCAGACAGGTGGATGCGTTACATTATGAGATTACCGACGCACATACCACGAGTCAAAATATTCTACAGTAAGTGGGGTATAGAGATGGAAGTAAAGTACGCCCGGAGTGTGTTTGCCAGCCAGCCAGCCTCCTCGACTGACAAGAAAAAATATAACACACCATTGTGGGTTTCGTCGCGGGTGCGTTAGCGTTCCCTACTCCCTACTCCATGCTTCTTGCTGTTTGTCATTATCCTCGAGGGCTATAGCTACACACATTCCTCCGGAAAAGATCTCCGCCGCGGATATATTCGCTGGATATACTGCAGCGAGGCTCCGATACTAAGTCTGGCTGCAAAGTCCCGTGCAGTAGGTACTCTGCTGAGATCTTATGTGACTGGTGTTGCCACAGTCTTCCTTCTTTTGCATTTTGTGTGCCATGCAATGCACTGTTTTGTTACGACTGGAAATTTTTGTTAAAGATACAAAAAAAAAAAAAAAAACGATATTGCAGGAGTTCACGTAACCAATGACGCCGGCCACGGTGCATTTCCGCATTTGAGTTCGGTGAGGTAAGTGCAATTCGAAGATTGGCGAGCAGTATTCATTATGTTGTTGTGGCGGAGCCCCACAGTGGAGATGAACTATATGCATTTTTATTTCCCTGACTATGGCCATTAACATAGAATCGTATTCGTATCGCACATGTCTCACATGGTGGATATGCAAGAAGTCACAAAGAGTCATCAAGGAAGGTGCAGCAGCAGTATTTTGCTTACGATTGGACCAATCACCAAATGTTGGGGCTAAAAATAGTCGGCGAATTGAAAGATTTGGTTATAAATAATCGACAATTTGATTAGCCGATGAACGATGATTGCGCGATATTGCATGCACTCGAACATTGGCGAACTATTGAGTGTATCGAAGTGATCAAAAGAGGCGGTTATTTATATGGAAAGAATTATTTTTATGAGAGCTCGTAGGTAGATGCTCGTACATCTTCGGTGATTGTCACTGGTTTAGGAAACTTTGTGTATTAGAGAAGAGCTCTTTATTTATTTTCTTTTCTTGTTGGCTTTTTATTTGTTTACGTTGGAGATTAGTTATTTTTATTATAATAAATTTAGTATGATGAAACAATGCACAATGTATTGTGCGTATTTGGCGCACATCCAAATGCTGTTAGGGTTGTCGTCCGGAAAGTTACAATGCCGAAAAGTTTTGTCCCAAAGGTTGCTAGATTCGTTACCGACAAATCTGTCATCCCGGTGCAAAATTATCTAACACCTAGATTAGTGAAGTGTTGGGAACGCGGCCAATAGGTCTGTTCGCCTATCCCTCCAAAATTGGCGAATTTTTACGAAATTTTACAAATATTTACCAAAAGCTGTTCGAACCATAACCATATACGAGCTAAACTAGACTGTCAACATCGTTTGACAGTTTTGCTCCCACAAGCTAAAAATCACCCAAAAACATATTTTATTTTGACGTTTCAGCAAAATTAAAAAGGACCTCACAGTGCAGTTTTGGGTTTTATAGATGCTGTATGTACAACTTGTTGTTGTTAATAAAATTATATCGAGTGAATCATGAGGAAAATGCAGCGATCCAAAATTCAAATTCAATTCAAAAACCAGCGCTTGAATAGTAAATACAACATCTAATGAAATTGAAGTTTGAAAATGAGGTAAAAAGCTAGCAGATTTTAAGAGAAAGTAAGTAGATAGCAACAAGACTTAAAAGCTTGTAGATCTGCTAGCTTCGTAGTAAAAGTGGTAGCGCTGATACGAAGTTTTGTGGAAGAAATTTCTCTAGGCTGCAGCTGGTTTGTGAAAACTTGGAAATATATGGGCGCGATTGAGAAATGAAACTAGATCGCGGTCTAAATTCATGTGGCCTTATTTCACGGGGCCATTTTCAGGCAATTTTTGCGGTCAATCCGTTCGAAAACTTTTTCGTAATCTTAGCTCCCTTTGAGAGAATTCTACCCCCACTCGAAACTTGACAATCTTTGTAGATTCCAGTGCAAAAAGTAGGTGCAAGAACGGAACTAATTTCACTAAGTTTTCATCCAATTGACACATGACTTAAGTCAGATTCCCACTTTTATAATTGGAAACCATTTTGTGAGATTCTTCCAAGTCCATTTAATCTAAAGTACTTTGTTTTTGAAACATAATGAGATACAAATTTCCAACGTTTTCCAGCATCCATGTATTTTTATAACAGTTGTAGATTTCAAAACAAGAAGTTTACTGTCCAAACCAGTCTCAAGAAATGCAGTAAGCAGCCCATAGAGGGTCAAAACCTAGCTTCTCACAGCTGTACATGTTGCCCGTGGTATACATTTCTGCACGTACAGAAGGGACCTACATTTTTATGCCGTATCCGAAGGGCAAAGGGATTTTGAGAAGCTTTCTCACGGCAGTTATACTCTTGAATTTTTGTCAGACACTCGGAAGAGGTGGGCCGTGAAAAAACTTTTGACAGTATTTTCCCGGAATAAGAAATGTTACTATAGTATATTTTGTGAGAACCTACACTCAGAGGATATTACGCACATATTGTGTGAATGCGAGCGTATTTCTAGAAATAGATTTTCACATCTAGGAAGCTACTTCAGTCTGGGAGAGGTAGTTAGAGGTTAGGCTTTAGGCTTCTTTCTGCCATATATATATAGTGCCTAGTGTCTTTATAATGAATTCGTAACACTTTATAACCTAACTTAACCTTACCTTATTCTAGTATATTGTCTACCTTGCTCTGGAGGATATTCTTTAGAATTTATAAGATGTAGGTAATAATAGCCACAACCAATTGTTATTTCTATATCCCCACAGGATCCTGCAACTATTAACTAATTATGTATGTATTTACATAAAAACAAGGAATTCCAGATTCATATGAAAATTTAGTACATCAATACTGAGATCGGTTTTTTTCCAAACTTTTTATAGAATTTCAACAGTTTGTGTGCGATTTTTGAATATTTTGGGTCGTTGACTCTGCAAGCTGTGTATTTAGAAGGAAAGCTTACTAAATCCCACCGTTTTTTGGCTAACACACAAACCTGTTCCAATTTTCTGTTTGCCAAACCGTATTTAATCGTAAATCTAGATAACTGACCGGATTAGCAGCAGATCAACAAAACTAAAGCCTAATTAGTTATTCTCAACACTCTGTGTTTGTCTCTAAGAAATATGTTAAAACAAAACCGAATAAAATGTGACGAAACGAATCTCTCGCTAACGAAACGTATTGTTTGTATCTATCACTTTCAGAGCCATATCTACTTATTGGATTGTAGTAACCCAGTAAAACTTTGAAATAAAAAAGGACACATACTAGGCAAGTACCTTTCACCTAGTCTATTCTACTAGTAATTAAATCCACAAAGAGTCCATTTGTTCTTTGTATAGCAGCAGAAGTCAATTGGGTACATGTAATAACCATTAGGTTTCTACCTTCTCTGCTAAGTATCGCCTTGTTCTTCTACTTCTTCTTCTTGAAAAAGAAAAAAAAAAGAAGAAAAAAAACCGGTATCTTCTTTGACTTGATTTATTTTCATTTTCCATTTTTTTTTTCTTCTTTCTTCCTAAAAAGAGGGACGACAACGACGCACTATATCTGTTCAATTCTCTATGCCGGAATGTCTGTGCTTCTTTTAACTGTTTGAAGTATACGCATGCGCGACGGCTATCTTTTGTTCTGTTTGTACAGTCCATCGGTCAGTTCCTAGAAAAAATGCCCGCTGGAGAGGTGGATATTATTGAGCACATACAGAGCCACCGTCGCGTCGCATCGAAAGAAAAACATACATAGAGCTTTGTCCGCTCCAAGAGCATAGGCACACACTAGGTATCACCAAGTCTTTAACACTTTGAATTTGAGACTTCGGAAGAAGAGAAGTCAAACTTCTTCTTTGGTCCATCATCATCATCATTAGCATCTTTTCACGTCTTTCTTTCAATTATGAATAGATTGTATGTGTATCGCGCACTTTTGCATCTGTGTACAGGTGAGCACACAGTATCTGTGGCTTGTGAAGGACGAACAAAAATTTGTCAACAAGAACGATCATTGTCCGGTATTGGTTTTAGCATCAATTAACATAACTTTGGTTTTAACAACCGAAAGGTTTGTTGTGTTAATCTTTCGGCGAAAGAACATGGTTCATGTCTCTGACGCTGGTGTTTACCGATGGAGCTCTACATAAATATGTGCGTTTTTGGCTTTTTGTTTAGTAATTATACAAATGGGCAATTCCAAGAATAAAGACAAGAATATGAAAATCGTTTTTATTAGAGTGCGATGGCAATTATGCCATTCAAATAGTTACCACATGGAACGAATCACTCGATGGAAATAGAAAAAACATATCGCATATCCTTGGTACAGTCAAATATTGCACTTGTTGCGACTACAACGACTTCAATTTTGTTGTACGGTGGACGATGATGGCTATGATGGCTGCTGCCCCAGAGGCACTCGATAGTGTGGTGGTGGTGGTGGTGGTGGTGGATGTGTTATATGGGAATCCTACATGTGGCTAAATTTAGAGTCGAAAAATTGTGTACACAATTGTTCTAAGCATTTGTTTCGTCAGAGATAATTTGCCGTTTGTTTATAATTAAAACTAGAATACGCGGCACAGAAGAAATGTTGAAGAAAAAGAAAATATCTCTCGACCACATTGTTTACTTAACCCGACCATAGGCTGACTAGATAATTTTCCCTTTTTGGGGATTGAGCGTTTCCGGCTATCGTATGGTAAGATAGCACATATGGTTCAAATTGAAAGTCTGCTCGTGTAAACAAAGCGATCGTGATCAAGTGATGTGTCATATGGCCGAGATTTTTATTTTAAAAGTATTAGGGGCTCGTTTCACCTTGGCAAGGCGCATACCTTTGTTCTTAAGAAAAAAAATCCCAACAATTTGGATAGAAATGCATAGTACCTTGTGCCTAAATTATGTATACATCTGTGTCTTTGGGATAAATATAGTGTCATCGAATATTTGGAAGTGACTTATTGGAGGTTGAGAAAACATATGGCGTCTCAATTGCTTGTGTTGGTTGATTGGTTCAATTGGTTCACTAAATCCTTCATATAGGTATCTAAATGTATGTATAATGTTCAGAATTGTTCGTACAGTTACGTATCTAGGATACTTTGAGATGGTTTGTCTCATTTTGAAACTGAAAATCAAGGAACAGTTGCACAGATTATGAAGCTCGGGGGAAAACTACACATTGATTCTGAAATTATCCAATCGGGGCCAAAAAAAATGTTCGATCGGTTCTGGTCGTTGACGATGAAGGCCTGGTCAACGTAGTTCTCAATGAAGTATGGGCCAGTGATGCCATCTGTCCAAAATCCACAACAAACAGTGACAAATTTGACAATTGCACTTACTTACTTATGTATGTCCTGTATCCGTAGGTCCTATGGCCTCTACAATGCCTATGCGCCATCGTGTGCGGATTCTGGAAATGTTCCTCAGCTCTCCCCAAATTTTTCTCAGTTGCTGTGCTTTCTTCTCAACTGTTCTGCGGCACGTACTCCTGGAACCGCACCGTATCCTGCCGTCCTGAGTAAGTGGGTTCCATTGCATCGCGTGGTTAGTTAGGTATTGTTACACTTTGGGAGAGTGTGACCATTGCCACTTTTATCGTCATATGGTTGTGCCTATAGGCCCAGACATACATCCAGAAATGGGCCTCATCGCTGAAAATGAATATGATTTGAAGCGCTCAATGTGTTGATCGAAGAGAAGACCCTTTTTCATAAAACAATTTGATCGTTTGCACATGTGGAGTTGGCAAGACAGACTAAATAAATGACAGCCAATATGACAGACATACATAGCTTCAACATTATGGCCACTATCACCTGCTAAAGTTTAGAAATCCCTATTGGAAAACTCTTTATACAAAGGCTGTTTATTTTCAGAAGTTTGTACAACTCTATGAAATAAAACACTTGAAGCTACTGTTAATGTCTAATGATAGACTAGTGAATTCACATACTAGAAAGTAGTCCAAAGGCGTGAGATCATAGAATCGTGGAGGGCAATTCACAGGTCAAAGTATGCGCTCAGTGAATGGAAGTAGCGCATGATAAGTTTGGCTAAGCGAATGAATCATTGTTTTCAAAATAAGTTTGCTCAATTTGCACACGAAATTCAGGCGTCAATCTATCCATCGTAAAATGGCAAAACTTTCTCACCCCAAATCATTTTTGAGCTGTCAAACTGACACTCTGTAGAAGCAGTATTACCAGTTCAAAAACCAAACCTCGAAAAGAAACGCCCTTTACATTATAATCCATACTCAGTTGTGCATTTATCTTTCCTTATAGATGTAATTAACCCTAATACAACAGACAATTTACTATGTTCATATGTAATGTGAAGTTTCAGATTTGTTTGTCATATTTTTACTGGTTATTACCAGTCTTTTTGCAATCCAAATCTATCTAATATAATACAAGGCCAGTTGTTTGCCATTTCAGCATAATTTATGCAGGCATTCTTGCTAACCAGAATAAATATCAAGTTTGAAACTTAAAGTTATTCCTTGTGTTTTGTTAGTTTTTTTATTATATCATGGTGTATAAATGATCACAGTGCAGCGTAAGTCCAACATCTAGGTTCAACATCCTTAAAGAACGAATCTCAATACCTGTGTGAGCTCTTCTCATTAGACATGCGAATGTGAAGCTAATAATTTACTCATCATTAATTTGTCTGATCCAAAGTCAATCCAGAATCGGTTGCGATAACTAGATTTATTAAAATGCCAACAATAAACGTAAACTCGCTGAATATAGGTGATGCTATATAGAGGAAACAAGTTCCCGCTGACTGGTCGCTGACTGTGTGATAAAAATGGTATGATACCGGATCTGAAGATTCCCACAACCGCTAGAGCGGCGCATGATGGTACATATTGGCCAAATACGGTCAGACGAGTGTGGAATATATCCAAGGTAAGTATTCGTCTTCTTCCATAAGGATACGGGTACAAGTATACATAGCACTGGGTAAGTGTCGATGGCGATGCGATAGACAAGATTGTAGAAGAGTCCAACTTAATATCCGCCTCAGTGACAAGACATCTAGTAGCGCATCTCTGTTAAAGAACCGTAAAACATTCTGATTGTTGTTGTTTTCTTTTTACGCATACTTTGTGATGGTTCGAGGAGAAGAATTGCAGTTCTAAGCCTTAGTTTGTAGGACACTTATCACATTAATTACGTTTGTTTCCCGTGGAACCCAATCTAGGTGAACACGGTTAAACGATTTTAAGGCGGTGGACTTCATTCCATAAGTTGAGCACTTCATGCCGGATGTGTGATAGATGCTGTGTGATAGATTGACTTGGTTTCTTTAATAGTTACTTACTTGATTTTAGTAATTTTAAACTATGATTTTGAGGTTGTGTTGAGTCCTATATTTTAAATAAAAGTTGTTTATGAAATGTCTCAGGAAATCAGCTGCTCTCTCCGGTTGATGAGAGCCGTATCAATTTTCATCCAGACGACGCACGCCTGTCTCCCTCTCCACATCAGCTGTCATTTGGTGGAGATCCATAATTCTATGAGAAAACGTAGTCAATATGTTTGAATTGAGATGTAAGAGTCCATCAAATTCCGTCGACAAAGCTGCACGAAGCACATGACTAATTTAATTACCAAAAGGAATAGTATTGGTGAAAGAATGCAACCTTGTCTTACCTCACTTTGGATTTCAAATTCCTCTGCGAACTTTCCTCTGTGTAGGACGTGCCATTTCTTCAGTTTCCCAAGTTCTTCCAATTACAGGAAACAGTAGCTCAGCCGATGTTGTTGGCTCTGCTCGTAAGAGCTCGACGGGAATACCGTGAAGTCCTACCACCATGTTTTTGTTTTTTTAGAGCTCATTGAGCTTATATGATTGCCAAGTTTAAAGTTGGTTGAAGCTGTAATTTAGTCAAGAGCGGAAGTGCCGACACCTCCCTGCAGATAATTGATTATTTATGTTTTACTTTCTAGCTAACAAAATAAGAATTGATAGACCAAACTACTTTTCAAGCTTCAAGCAAATTTCTGTCATAACAATTGAATCCACTTGACTCAAACTTGAACAAGTTTGCCGTAGTTAAATTTATTGAGCACACTTCCGTGTAGGTATACCATCTTTAAGTAGTCTTTTCTTCTCCGTTTGCTTTGTCTGTGCTAAACTACGCTAAATCAGTGGTTGTGTGCATGGATTTTGTTTCCCCAAATTTCATCGTACTATTATATGTAGAATTCGACTGAAGGAACTTTGTTTAGGAATATCAGTTCCAACGCCCTTTCCATCACATACTGTCATCGACGAATACTTCTGTGACGATTACTCTCGATTAAGCGAAACAAAAAACCCGTGGTCAGAGTTCAAATACCGTCAATTGAGCCAATCAAGAAGGAATCAACAGAAATGTTTCTTGTGCTCCTCTTATTCTACTTGAGCGTATCGTCGTCGTTGTCGTTGTCGTCGTCGCGTACACTCGACCGGCCACATGAATCCATGTCGATGCGGCTCGTCGCACACGACAGAATTTTATCACCGCACATCTTGGGGGTACACATAACATGTGTGTATAAATTGGCGAGTACCCCCAAAGCTGGCTGGCTGGTCCGCCCCAAAGAGTAGGGTGGGTGCCTGTGCCTCCATCAGTTTCAGTGGTGACTTCGGATCAAGAAGCAATTGCTTCTAAAGATTCCAATTGTGGTGTGCCACCAAGCACGGCACAAGTGCTCACTGTACTTCGACATCCAAATTATCATATTAGATACACATACCAGGCGAAGAAGACTGTCTTTGGGCTGGGTACTGACTTAGATACATGGCTATGCCTGCTGCCATTTAGAGTCAGATGTGCTTAGAACTTATAGCCGTCGTCGTTGTCGCCGCTCGCTCGCTTGCGCTGTGCTGGCTGACAAAACGGAAATAGCTGAGAGAAATGTCTTCAAGAAAATTACATCCATTGTGCGATGAATTTAAGTGATTCTGATTGATATATTCAGAACAGTCGCTCATTGTTATGAGGAAGGAAGAGATTTTCGAAACGAATTTGACGTAATCAGACCCAGCGTCGTTGTGGTGATTAGACGTTTCATGCCATCCCACCCCACAGCACACAAATACACACACACATGACAAGGTAACTTGTTGAATGCAACTCGCATAGATACTTTTGAAAGCTTAACACGCTATCAATTTCCGAGTTGGTACTTTCCTTCCTCACCACTGTACTGTAAGTCGATTTTCCCACATCGGATGGCGGACGACGGAATGGGGGTCAGTAATGCCGGTGAGGTGGAAATTTTACGTGACTTTTCCTCATTGGATTTACGGCTTCATCTAGTGCAGCAGACCGCACCCCGCAGATAGACCAGTGAATCGATAGCACTGTTTTTTTTTTTTGTTCCTTGATTTTCTGTTTCTTACAGTTTTTCATAAGTCACTTATGGCATACATTATGCCTGGGCTGGGAGTGCATCCAAAGTCTGGCTATTTGCGCAAATGAGATTCACATCTGTACAGCTGCCGTATGCGCGGAAGATGCCATACCATGGTTCGCGCTTGACGCACTCATAGTCCAGGGATAATCACTTACTGTGGTTATGTGGGGCTCTCTGTGTGTGTGTGTGCTTGTAGTAAATCAAAATAGCAGTTCTCAACAATTGGAAATACAGTTAGATAATTTCAGTGCATTCAATCTTGGACTCACAGTGTAACGGAGATGAGCTTACGTGCTTCTATTGTAGGATCACCGTTTAATGTTATCGATAAGCAACGCAACTTTAAAGGCAATCTTCGCATGTAACAGTGAATATAATGTTTTAAAATGTTATCATCGATTAATGGATGAAGTTTGATTTGAGTCTTAAACATTAGAAGATCAGGAAGTCTTACAGAGACCATCAGCTACAACATAAAAAGTTAAGTAGAAATTCTCTAAACTGAAATCGAGTAAGGCGCATGAAACATTCATTCTTGGTAGTTCTAAGGCAACAATCTGAACTAATATTTAGATGCATACCTACTTATGTATACGACTGAAGAACTATCTATTACTTAAGGAATAAGCACGACAAAACCCTGAAAAAAAATCACTTAACCTTACTCAGGTATCTTTTGCAACCATGGAGTCGATACTTTTTCTAAAACTGTTGGCAGACAACTTAATGAATTTATTCTCAAAGCTAGAAAGGCCAGACGTAAGAGTTTGCTTTCAGAGGCTAACAAGAAGATACAACTTGTTATGTATACATATGTATAGTGATGTACCTAAATATGTTGTAGCATTTTGTCAGAGATACATATCAATAACTTTTTATAGCCAATTGAACATGCGACAGAACATCAGAGAACAATTCCATAAACGAAGATGGATTTTTTATTTTTTTTTTTTTTCAAAGATCTATTCATCCTATAACACACATTTACACTCTCATGCTTCCAAATGAAATTGCAAAATAACCATGTGCCATGAAAGACCGAGTGCCACTTGCGCATTTTCTAATTATTTTTTAATTCAAATCAGTTGAACTTGGACCTTTGACAGTTTTGCATGGGAGTTCAGAAGCCTCGATCATTGCTAGATTCGGTTCCTGGATATCATTAACTAGCCTTCCATCATTTGATGATGTTACATTACTGCACATTTCACCCGGTGACCTTAAGTATGCTGCCTACTACAGATGCAATATCTCTTGGGTGTACGTTCTTGGTTTGGTTAGATATTTACATTCATTGAATGTAGATGCATGTATGTATGTACGTGGGTTGGTTTTATTGCAATCCATAAAGAACAAATGTTAAAGTAGTCAGTGCCATATGCCGAAGAACACTGGTAGTGATTGCCATATGGCGAAATATCTTGGGGGTGTTTTTCGCATTTCGCGGTGTTGAAGCTCTTGATCTTAAAATGGGTTGGGATGTGAGATTTTCTATTTTTTTTTAAATCTCACATCCTATCGGAATATAACCAATTTTCTCCTTCGCAGAGTTTTTGACTGTTGGCATTTAATTTTATATTTCTGATGATGATGACGAAGACATGGGCACGGGTGCCACTTGGCAAACAAACTTGCGACCAAAATCGGAAAAAAAATAAACAACTGATGTAAAAAGTTACCAAAATATTCATAACCTCGAAACCTAATATGTTTTACCCCTATCGAGGCATCACACCCTGCAGTAATTCTACTCGGGATTAGCCCTGGAGTCATCTTTTACACTCATCACAAACTGGATGACTAATTCGGAGTAAAATTCTGTCTACAGGGTGGGCCAAATGCAAGTTTATTTTTAAAAATGCAATAAAATTGCATTTTAGGTTAACAAGGCCATATTTTCGAGTCTCACACTCTCGGTTACAGCAGCCACATTCTCGTCAGTACACACCGAGGACGACGGAAACCACGAGTGTTGTCCACTAGCATACCGGACTCACAAACTTTTTGCACAAACTTGCGTACAGCAGGCGCAGTGGGTGTTTCATTTCGGCTAAAACTTATTTTCAAAAAACTCACTTGGGCTACACAGGTCTCACTTTGGAAATAAGTTTTCAATATTTCCCATTGTTCAAGCATAAAGCGACTCATTTCAGTTCACGGAGGTATGATACTGACTTTCTGTCAAGATTTTGAGCGGAAAACAGCTGTCAGTGTCAAAATAGTCTATGATTTAAAAAGAAACCACTAGATGGCCCACACTGTATACTTCATTGGATCTATTTTCTTAATATACGTATGTATGTACCTTTAGGATAAAGAGCAAAAAGGAATCTTAAACAACTGTTCATCATAAATTTAGCCCACTCTAGACCGGTAACAATATTTCAAATTTGTATTCTTAGCCAAACGATGCTATAAGTCATTTGTGCTACCATAGAACATCAGAGCGGTATATAACGCAAAAATAATCCTCAATAGATGTTAATTAGCCACGATTTATATCTGATCAATTAAAGATCGTGTAGCAAATCGAAAGTGCACAAGAAAAATGCTCTCCCAGACGACGACGACGACGAGGACGACGACTCGACAGAGTTTTTCAGTGGACGGCCGCGGCGGCGCAACTTCCTTGTAGCATTTTGTCATATTGTTGATGTAACATTAATTGAAGCTGTCAGAAACGCATAACAAATTTAAACTCCATGAAGTCTATGAGTCTATGAGCTTTTTATTTGTCACAGACTCCGCGGAATGGCGGAAGTCAAGTGCTGCCATGTCTATGTCGCCACATTTAATTCCTCACATCCATTAGACCCTTGCATCCAAAGGAACGACCGACCGACGCGACGCGACAAACCTCAGGCTGTGTGTTTTTATGAAACAAAAAAAAGAAAAGAAAAGAAAATACATATTCCTAGAATACCTCGCGCCAACTGCAAGGTGTATGGCGGAGGGCTGACATCCTTTCATATGCCAAGTACTGGCACAGCAGCCTATCATCGGCACTGGGTAAGTGCATCGACAGCAGTTCCCCCAGACACTTAGTCTGTAGATGGGTAGAACGCAAAAATTTGGATTTGGCGATTATTAAGATAAATTTACTCTTGCCGATCTCGTCTCTCTTCCTGGGACAATCATCATCCGTCATACTATATTTAACACGTCCAGACGATGTACCCGTTCGAGATTGAAATTTTTGTGCATCCGCGAATAGATTTCAATTTCGATTTCGTAATGTATCCGATTTTATATTGGTGGCAGTGAAAACGGTCAGAATATTGCTCGACGCATACTTGTATAAGCCCTGTGTCTGTAACCGATAAATTGAACGTTAAATTAGCTTCAATTGTCGATCTCTCGCAGCAAATCGGAAGTCCTTAATTAGAGGCAATAATCGAACGAATATTGATTTGTAATTTAGCTTGCCTCTCTGTCTAATCAAATTACGATCGAGTTGAGATTTTCTTCTGATTTCTCGATCTCGAGGAATATCAATTGCCCGACCAACATTTCGATCAATTGACAACAATCAAAAGTTAAATTTGTCTTAATTGCTGGTGGAATGGAATACACTTTCCACATTTGATCCGGCAATTGATTAAAGCCTGCAGAAGGCTACACCCCTTTGATTGGCGCGAAGTCACTTATGCGTCGAATGGTCGCACAGTGTCGACATACGCTTGATGGTGGCGGCGGTGCGGCCGGCCGGCGTTAATAACCCGCAGTTAAAGGCGTTGTGCTTTCGTTGTCATCATCATCGTCGTCGTCGCCGTTGTCGTCGTCGTTCCTTCTCAAAGATGTACTTATATTGGTCACCTAAACAGGGTGATTTCCTCATTGTTTGTCATCTTCCTTCTCGAAATTATTATTAGTGGAACGGAATGTTCTCAGATGTTAATCTGTTTATGCGGTAAGTACACAATGTTGTGTCGGAAGGGTGATCTAGATCTACATTGTACAATGTACCCCCACCGTCACCGCTGGCCGCCGCCACCATAAGCTTACTACTGACGCCTTGTGAGATTCGAAATAGAAACTAAAAATACATATGTATATAATACATGGTGGCGTCGGAAGCAGTACAATTAATTAATTCAAACAGTGTATACGCTTCGTCTCAATTGACGTTGTTTCGTGTGACAGTAGCGGGGGCTATAAAATGATTCGAGCTTTGCAGGAGGTCGAAGTGCAATGTGGAAAGCATTCCGTTGGAATGGTCATAATGCTCTTTTACAATTCTCAACTGAAATTCTTAAATGAAATGTTTTTTTTTTTTTCTCTTCTGATTTAACGACAAATACAAAAGGCGAAACCTCATTGTAGTCAATGAGGTGTACACATTAGGGATATTAAAAAATATTCCTTACATGGCTTTGAATAAGCCCGTGTTCCTGTAAATGGCATAACAAAGTGAAAAGGATGTTTTGGTGTAAATGCTCTTTGAACCCCATCTACGCCATTATCTTAATTCAAGACGAATGTGTTTTTACTGATAGCCAGGACATTTCATTAAATGAAGTATGCATCAAGCTGAAATGAGAACTTTTTTAACACCTAAATGCAAAAGTCTTGGTTATTATCTTGGACAGGAAACCTAATTGGATTGCTGATACTATTGAGCGCGTGAAGAAAGCCATGTATGTAGGTCTAGAGGTATGAGGTATGTATGTAAATGTCTGTGACAAGGCCTATTCTTTTATATGGCGTGACTGTAGGTACCCAGCACAAGGCTGTTCATCTCAATGTCTTGGGAAAGGTACAGAGAGCCGGCTGTATATGTAATACCGGTGCTCTAAGAACTACAGCCTGTGGCACCCGCCGGCCAATATTCGCATATCGGTTTCATTACTGCTTCCCTCCTAAGCTTGCACTTAGCCGTAATTTGCGGACTTTCATGCGCTCTCGAGATGTATGGAAAATCTCTGAGCAGATAGACACAGGTTCTATGACCTTGAAGTAACCATCTTATATTCCGTCTTCCGAAGCACTGTAGCGTATTCCAATTGAATATTTAATAGTAACTTGGAACAACTACAACCAAGCAGAAATCACTGAGTAACAAAAAGGAGCTCTACTCTACAATGAATCTACAATATATGGACTAAACAACCAAACAATAAACAGGCGGCTCTAGGACCGACAAAGGAACGGGTGCAGGAGTGTTTGGGCCAGCATCTTTCAGGCTGAACTATGCGCAATATAGAGGTGTATCCAAATCAATCTCGAAAGAAGATACATTAACTGCGAAATACCAATACTGTGAGATAGTCAAGCTGTCAAAGCGCTTGATTCCGACATCATTAAATCGAAGCTTGTCTAGAACTGCCTTCATAAACTTAATGAATTAGGCATGAACAAAAAGGTTACACTCTACTGGATCGCTGGACAAGTCGGGATCAAAGGTAGGGAAGAAGTGGTCGGCCTGGCAAGACAAGGAGCCGCCGAATCCTTCACTGGACCTGAACCATACTGCGGAATAGGGGATCATACTATAGGCGAAGAAGACCAAACCTCCGGTACAAAGACCAAGCTGTCGCGGATGCCAGAAAACTTGGTCTTTACAACTGGAAGTAGCGTTCTCGGGATGGCAGAGGATGGAAGGCAACGATGTCTCAGGCAGGGACTCTACAAGGGTCAGGAGCCCTTAAAGTAAGCAAGTAACTATACACAAAAAATTCAGGAAGACGGAAAAAGAAGACAGGGCAAGAACCTGGAAGAATACTATTGGGCTGAGGCAAGCTAAGAAACTACTGGGCATAGGCCTCAGCAAGAATAAGTAAGAATAAGTTTTCATAGAGAACAAAAGCACGGAGTGCTTACATTCTTTGTGTTTGTCCTGTCTTCGAACTTCCTTCAAATCTCCCTTCTTTGATGACCTCAGGGAAATATCGCGTTTACGAAAATAAGAAGAAGAAGAAAATGGCCAATAAAAGCCGTTGATGATATTACCTTTGAATTCAAACAACTTCCAGTAGACAGGGTGATTCAGAATTCCCTTAAATCTTTTTGCTACGCACTGAATACATATTTCTGAATAGAAATAAAGGGCAACGAGAAGTGAATACAAAAATCACTTGTTTCAATATGGAAGTACTGGATTCAAGAGTTTTAGGAACTTATTTCTACATCTCAACAATTGGTCGATAAATTATGAAATCTAAGAATGTGTTGTTTTCATCAACCACTCCAAAAACTAAAATAAGAAAAATAAAAACTGAAAAACTGAAAACAGATCCATAAAGATAGTATTGAAACGCGAGTGCACAAAAAGTGTTTTCTTGTGTATTTTTAGCAGTTCACAGGAGAAAAATGGCAAACTACAAATTCCGTCATAAAGATGGCCCAGCCTCGCAGTCCCCCCACCCTTTCCACGGATGCAACTGCTACATTAGATAAATTTTGGATGAGCAAAATCTGTGAATTTGGTAGGCGATGCCAGAAAGGGATTTACGAGTCCCTTAAAAACAAAGCTATTGCAATCCAAATAGATTTTACAATTAATGCGATGGTATGCACGGACGTGCGGCTCATGACTGCAGAACGTTGCATTTGGCAAGACACCAACAATTATTCTGGAAACTCTTCCGTATCGAAGAAGTTTTAATTTATCACACACAGTTTTTACGTATTCTTTGCACAACAAGTTGTGGAATTTTTTTTTCTTCTCCTCCTTTTTTTGGGGAAGGTACAAACACATTAGATTATTCATAGATTTTTCTGTTCTTTTAATCGAAAAGATGCACTTTGTTTTTGTCAATGTAGCTTATTGAATTAAGTTTGATGACGGAGTCTTATGAACTTGTTTATCAAGTTTTGTATTTATGTGTGTCCGTCTGTGAATCAATATTTAGCTTTAGAATTAGGATGCATCGTTTCATTAGGTACATATTTGGAATAAAAAGAAAATTGATAACCATACATCACTGACATTTTGTAGGACTATGTACATATAACAGTATGTATATTTAATTTCAGCGAAGGTCACCGCTACGAAACTACTAACTCTTGTCATGATAGTTACTAAATACTTTTAAATGCCGTCAATGATACTCAAGTAGATGAAGTCTTCCACAAGTTATGGATGTATGTATAAGCAAAGCATTCAAGAGTATTACTTTTTGCCCCTTGAATACGACGAAAAAACTATGCCCTTTCTATATGTGCAGAAACCTATATCGCTACTTTATTCGTAACGCTTTGAAAACATTAAAAAATCCAAGAAAAATAAAAACCATAAAAATGCTACAATCTTCTGATACACTATTCATCTGCTTTATTCCCTTCACTTGTCAATATATTTGCTTAAGAAAGCAAAAAAAAAAAAAAATTGGGTAAGTGCGAGGAGGGCCTCGTGCAATAGTGTTCCGGACATTTTATATTGTCATTAAATAGAAGGCAATTTATTCATATCCTGCATAGGTACACCTAATACTGGTTTTGATATGAATAATATAATGTCTTGTACGTAGGTATGTGCTAGTAATACTGAGCTGAGATTCCAGTCCATTTTAACTTACACTTTCAATATAAAACATGGCGTACCAAGCTTTTGGATAAAAATGAATGTAACGGTACTTTGCTTGTTAAATAGTTTAAGTAAAGAAAAACACTGGCAATACTTGACATGCAATACAGCATTTAGAGTTTTAAAAATTAAAACAAAAAATATTTTTGAAAAAAAAAAAAAAATTAAAAAAAAATTTTGTTTTTTAAACTTATTTAGTTTTCAAAAGCAGCATAGAGCTAACATATACGATCCATTCGTGCAAATGACTTAGTTTTTGAAAAATCGAAATGGAATGCAGTAGCAGCAAGAAAAGAGCTTATATGGAAGTCCATGCGCTCTTCTAAAATCTATAACTCGGGAACTACTTAGCGGATTTGGATGAAACTTGAAACTTGAGCAAATCGTAGTATCAAAATGATCTACTGTCAAAATTATTTGGATAACATAAAAACTGGGGGAGATACAGTGGGGTAACTAGATGCTCCATTTTTTTAATTTTTCTCAGAAAATATATCAAATGCAGGAATTTTCGTACTTATTTCACAATCTACACAAAATTTTACGTATCTCCAATTTTTTTCATATTTTTACCAGTTATGGTCTGGTCGCTAGGGGGGGGGGGGGGGGGGGTGACAACATTTTTCAAATGTTTGGCGAGCTTTTTTGTCCAACAAATTTTGCCAGAAAAAAATATTACATATATGGAGCCCTTGCAAAATTCTCTTTAATTTGATATGTCACATGATGGGGAACAAAATAATTTTTTTTTGCCCTTCATACAAGGTGCCCAAAAAAGGGCTCCCAAAATGAAATTCATAGCCGCCATCTTGTGCAGGCTTCCACATAATGTATACATAGCGAAAGTTTCAGCTCTCTATGTCTAACGGTTCAAAAGTTACAGGGCTGTGACAGACTGACGGACAGACGGACAGACAGACACCGTATCAAACCCATAAGTTTTCCGTCTTACCTATTAAGGTCCGGAACACTAAAAAAACCAACCCACATAATTAAGTTAAGTTTTATAAAACTACTCAAAAAGTGATTTTTTTTTTCAAAAAGTAGAAATATTTTTTTATATTACTTAAAATTTTTTTAAAAAGTAGGCGTGTCAGTGCGCGGGTTTTAAAAGGTTTTACTCTTGTAGTGCGTACTTGTTCAGAATTTGTATACAAAATATCATCCACCCAGATCCGAATTTAAGCCTCAAGAAGTGGTTATTTTAAAAACATTCACGTACAGCGCCACCTATTAGATCTAATTTAATCTCGGTCCTTTAACGAATATCGTTCGAATATTTGAGCTTAACATTTTTGGAGATTTGTCTTTTCCTGACAAAATTTCACCCCCTCTCTTAGAAATTTGGCAAGCTGCGAATTTTGGTGCAGAAAGTATGGGAACAGGCCTTTTATAAGTTGTAAATTAAATCAGCAAACGAAATATTTAAACATAAAAAAAAATAATTATTATTGTAATTTTAAGAAATTTTAATATTAATGAATAATATTAACATTATTGTCTAAGGATAACTAAAGTCTATTATATATGCTATCCTATATAACTAATAAATGTGAAATATATAAGTAACTTTAAACTATTGAAGGCTTTTTCATTTTCCGAAAACATATTTGGCCAATATTAGGTCCACCTGTATGTACAATGTACATAAATTTGTGTTCCCGTAAATATCCTGTTCATATGCCCACCATGAAGAGTAAGAGATTCAAGACAGTTCATTTAAAAGAACGAACAATGCCATGGCTCACACCGGCTCTGATTAGGGGTGATATTTCCAATAAATTAATAAACAGAGATTCAAAAAATTTTAAGCCGAATCGATTTTCTTTTTCTCAAAACGCAAGCGCAACAATGATCAATAAAAAGAGGAAAATGACGCAAAAGTTATTATATTGTATGTGACCTCTCACTTCGTCATCCTTTTCCATTAATCGCTTTGGTACATATGTACTCGTAACAAACCAAAAGAGAAGGAGGATACAGAAATTTGAAAACTGATCCTTATATCCTAGTCACCTGCGTATTGTGTGTTGGGATCGAGATCCTTCTCTCTATTGGTGCGTATTGTGGAAGTCTGTTAAATATCTCGAATGTAGGTTAACCTTAAAATAGAGTGCTGGTGTACCGTGGGAAAACTTCTTCCTAGTGCGCGATGCAAGGCTAAGGAATGCAGCATTGAATTTATTTCCATTTGGATTTTCTTTCCTTGTGTGTTGATTAGGGATAATAGTTCTACCGTCCTAGGGGCCTTTCAACTGCCACTTCCCTTTGTTTAGTATACAAAAAAAAAAAAAAAAAAAACAGAAAAAAGAAAAAAGAGAGAAACAAAAATCATCCAACACACTTGCATCGACTTCGAGGAAGGTTTCGAATTTCATAAGATGTGCACCGTTAGTAGTCCAAATAAATCTTTTAATGGATTTTCCTGCGTAGATAAAAAAAAAAACTAAAATAAATTACGTAAGGATTTCATAGTTGTGTCCTGTACTTGTGCTTAGTTTCTTAATGGTACATTATGCAGATCTGAGTTTAAAAATTGAACTCAAGAAAGCATTACATCTGTGAAGATCTACTTGAAGTAACAGTCTAATTTCATAGAAGAATATTTTTTTATTTATTCACTGTAGGTAGTTCTGCTGGGAAACGTATCGATACTTGTCTAGTTGGAAAAGTCACTAAATGCAAAATATTTTCAATAGGCGAACGGGTTTAACTATAGGGCTTTTCAAACTTTGACAGGTGATTGTGGCCATATTGCTGAAGCTCAGAGGAAGGCTGTCTGAGGAATTCGAAGTCCAAAGTGGGGTTAGACAGGGCTACATACTTTCACCAATTCTGTTTTTATTGGTGATTAGCGATGTGCTGAGTGCAGCCTTGTCAACAGGAAATGGAGGATTTCGATGGACTCTTACATCTGAACTCAAGCACCTCGACTACGCCGATGATGTATGCCTTCTGTCTCATAGAATAATGGACCTTCACCAAAAGACAGCAAATGTGGAGAGGGAAGCAGGCGTCGTTGGGCTGAAAATCAACTCGGCAAAAACAAAAATGATCAACCTAGGACCGAACTCATCAACTCAAACTAGTTGAGAGAGTAGAGAGTTTCCTATACCTTGGGTGCCAGCTGAATAGGTAAAGCAAAATCAGCGTTTGGAAGGCTAACCACAGTTTGGCGAAGTAATGCAATTAGCCTAAACACCAAGCAACGACTGTTCCGTTCCAACGTTGAATCCGTGCTGCTATATGGATGTGGTACCTGGAGAGTGACCGTCGCTATCACGAGGAAGCTGCAAACGTTTGTCAATAGGTGCCTGCGCTACATCTTAAGGATATTCTGGCCAAACCGTATCTCTAACGAATATCTTTATCAGAGAACGGGCCATGAACCTATAGGCACAACCATACGACGACGAAAGTGGCAGTGGATTGGTCACACTCTCCGAAAGGGTGACAGATCCATAGCTAGCCAAGCGATGCAATGGAACCCGCTTACCCAGGATGGCAGGATACGTGGCGGTCCTAGGAGTACGTGGCGCAGAGCAGTGGAGAAGGAAGCACGGCAACTGGGAAAAAGTTGGGGGGAGCAGAGGCATATTTCCAGAAATCGCACACGATGGTGCGTAGGCGTTGTAGAGGCCCTAGGACCCACAAGGGGATACAGGATTTAAGTAAGTAAATATCTGTCAAATTGCTGTTTTACCAAATCAACATAGAGAGTTATACTTAGAGTTCAACGACATGTGCAAAAGATTAAATTGTTTTATGAAAGTGGGTCTTCTGTTTGACCAACATATCGGCCTTTTCGGATTCAACTAACCCAGGAGCTGAAAGTTGACAATAGACAATGTCGATTGTTAGCTTAATGGAAAACCCTTTGTGATCCGTAAGACTCGTCTTTAAGTACTTGCCTCAACGCTTGTCAAAAGTGACCGAATTGGTTAGTCGATTTACTAAGTTGTCGTTCGTTCTTATTAATGAAGCCAATTATACCAACTCCAACGCGCCATTTTGATCATACTCTCCTTTTTGAGGTTGGAAATTCCTCTTTGATTCTTTAATTTGCCTTTCATAGCTAATGATCTGCCAAGCGATATATTATGCCTTAAACGCCTACATGACCTAACATCAACTTTGCTCAAACAAGAAGTTAATAGGTAATTGGCATTTCCTGCAAGTATTTTCCTTTGAGACCCATTAGCACCTGGACGCCTACACCTACACCGCCTAGTCTGACAGCACAGCACCATCCCCGAACTGATTAACTTATGAAATAGCCATGCACTGTAAATGCAAATGTCCATGAAACACATAACCGCTTTATTGTGTTTGAAGCAGCAAGTTGTCTTGACAAGTATCCACCACGCTGCCAGACTACTAGACAGACTTTGCACTATGATGCAGATACATACTTAGATAAATCAGTAAAGATACGACAGCAGACGGTTCGACAGAAATCGCCTTCTTCGCTCAGCTCTAATCGCTCTGTTGCTGGTGCTGCGCAGCGCCTGATGGTGGAAGTGAGCAACGTGCAACAGTCAAGCAACCAAATGCAATCGCAGCGATTGCTGCAATATACGGAACGATTACGTGAAAGGTGAAAGTTTTGTTTGATACGAACCGGTAGAAGCACCGACACCGACCACCGAAACCCACCATTCATTACACATTTGTGAACAGCTCCGCTTTTGTGGGGCATATGGTCCACAGCGACGACGCGACGGCACAGTGCTCCGACGACGACGCCGACAACTGTGACTATTTCTGCTGTGGCTCTGTGGTGACTGCATCACAGACCTGTTTGGTCTTTGCCGTTGTTGTCGTCTTCGTCGCCTGTGGTATGTAGTCGCTTTGTTGACATGCTAGCCTAGTGCTCTACCTAGCCGTCTGCTCTCTGCTCTGCACCAGCAGTGATGCCTCTGTCGCGTCTCGTTGGCTCTTGCCGTTGGCTACTGCGATTGAACCAATTTCGTTCCATATTTGTTGCGTTCCTTTGCTATTTGCAGATGACATAACGTTCGCGGTGTTTCCAGTTTCTCGCATGCGGTCGTTTTTTGACGTAATAAAATAAATCACGATGCACCTATCATTTGTTGCCAATTATTGGGAATGCTTTCTGAATCGGAATCAGTTAAACAAGCTGACGGGCGTGCACACTGTGCACACAACCAACAACGCCAACGGCCCGCTTTGGTATTTTTTAATGAGGAAGAGGCAACATTTCAGGCCTTTTGTTCACGTCAAGATATGGAAATGTTGTTTTTAAGAAAAATTTCATTTTAATTTGATGAGCTAAGACAGTAGGTACGTACGAGTATGTATATTGAGGTGTTGGACATTTGATCGGAGTCTTGGTGTTTAAATCAATTTTTATCGACCGACTTTGGGATGACAGCCAAACTGGTCCGGTTATGCCATGTAACCGATGAGATGATGGGAAAATAATCAACCGTGCAGTAGGTATAACAGTGGATGCCAGAAGTTGTAAACTTGAACTGGATTCCGACAATGTGATGCGCTTTTATGGGATTTCGTCAACATGTTATTCCAGTTAGTAGGTAACCAGGGCACGTATTCAGAGATGGGTCAGATCTTGCCAACAAATCGGATGTAGATCGATGGTTTTGTCTGCGCTTCAGCAGATGATAAGGCGGATGTGGAATGAAATTGATCTTTGTGTCGGAGGTTAGGTCTTCTTTGCCACCTCAAACGTGGGGGTTGGGATTCGAAGATCCTCCTGCCTGGAGTGTTCTTGTCCATTCGTTCGATGTGGACGAGCCAATGTACTTAGTTGACGTACAGTAATGTCTCGCTAATCCAAAACGAAGTGCTCTGTTTGTTGATTCTTCTTCTAGGTGGTTTGCAACTTTTTATCATTCGACAGTCGGGCTCTAAATTCAGCTTCAACAAGAGAGTGCTTAGAGTCGACGTTGGTCCCTTAACAGCTACGTATAGTTCCGCATGTGTCACTCTATGGAATATTATGTATGACGGAGTTGTGTGCCTAAGGCTACCCAACCGAGTTAAGGTGTATGGACAAATCGGGTCCATTGTGCCCAATCGTTTAACCCTGGGAACACGGTAATAAGGTCCGCTGTTAGAACCACCTAGATAGTAATATAAATCTTAGGAGGTCCACCAGCTCAACATTGCCTAAGTCCTCCAGCTCCGAGAAGAAATGACTGCCAAGAGTTCACACTGCAGGTGACGAATAGATTTAATTTCTTCTTCGTCTCTGCAGCTTCTACAATAGTCATTATACAGCACACCGAGTCTCTCTGCGTGAAGGCCAATGACACAATGGCCGGTAATTGCGCCAGAAACGACCCGTGCGTTATGACCACTGAGTTTAACCAGAGTTGATGATCTCTTCTTGCTTAAGGCCGGCCATAGAGCTCTAGCCGTTACGCATGTATCCAGATGAATCCAGCGTCTGTTTGCACGATCGATGGCTTCATATTCTACTTTTTTCTTTAAAGAACTGACTGGGGCTGCTACAAAGGGAAGGGCCCACGATATGTGCAGCGTCGACCCTTTCTTAGCAAGCTCTGGTACCTAACTGAGGGTGACCGTATTGGCTCTGGATATCTCGTTTAAAAATGATTTGCAGGTTCTCACCAGCCTCGGCCGAGTTATAGCAGAGTCCAGAGCCTTAATGGCTGCCTGGCTGTCTATATAGACAGTTATCGTTTTTCCGACGATATTACTCTCACGTATAATTTCAGCTGCCTGCGTAATGGCAGTGACTTCGGCTTGAAAGACGCTGCAGTCGTCGTTTATTCTAAAGGAACAGTTTATTCCATTTTAGAACCGTCGGTATAGAATGCCAACTCCTTTTTCTTTTGAGTCCTCCAATTCTTACAGTAGCTTCTGTCAGGAATCCTTGCATTGAATCTCCTTTCGAATGTTAACATCGGGTTCATGTGATCTGTTCCCGTTAATTCATTGGTAGCCTCCCATCGGGACAGAATAGAGGCGTGGCCGTAAGAGTTTTGAGCTAGCTTACCAACAGACTGAAGCTGTCGTGATAACGATCTATGAAGCTCCTTCTACGCGAGAGAGTCCTCTTCCTCATCCCTGCAGATGAATGTTAAGCTGCTCGGTCATCTCCGTAAGAGACGATCGGCAGCCGAAGGATAAGATAGAGATCG
This sequence comes from Chalcosyrphus nemorum, assembly GCA_949716465.1. Classification (NCBI taxonomy): domain Eukaryota; kingdom Metazoa; phylum Arthropoda; class Insecta; order Diptera; family Syrphidae; genus Chalcosyrphus; species Chalcosyrphus nemorum. The sequence continues at coordinate 52,226,628 of OX454335.1, forward strand.
AATCCAGGGACTTGATCGCAGTTTGGCTGTCTTCTTGAGCCACAATAAGACTTCTTTAATTGCCCTCATTTTCGCCTGAAATACGTTACAATAGTTTGGAAGACGGAATGTAAAAGTAAGACTTTTTGAGTAAACACCGTGTCCGTTCAATTTTCATTAATTCTTAACACTCTATTGCAGTACACAACTCAGTGCTATTAGGATGCAGAGTCTAGTTTAAATGCTATAAAAAATTGTTACATAACTTTTCGCTTTCGAGGAAGCACCGTAGGCAATATCCAAATACTATTCATCAAGCTAAAAAATTAATCTACCAGGATTACCTACAATACATTTTTCAATAGCTCTTAACAACTGTACCAACCTAATATATTTTACTCAAATCATCATATGCACTTGCTAGTCTACAAGCCTCCGTACAAACACGTGATACACATCACGGAAGCGGTTTTAATGCCATTAGGGGAACTGAAGACAACCCAAATCGAATGCTATATTTTTGGGTTGGCTGAAGTGCACCCCTGTGGCCTTGAGTCGTTTGTTCCATTAATGAGAAGAATCCCATCGTCGTCGAGCAGCAATAAACAAATAAAGCAAAAAAAAAAAAACATGCTTAGGCGGGGTGGAACATCCTGCAACCCATTTTCTGCATATGTCACCCGATTAGAATTTTGATTGTAGCATCTGTGTAAATACGGAACTCGGAAGTGAATGGAATAATAGAAGAAGGTGGTTGCAAACGTGAGGCGTAGGCAGGGTGTCCTACACAAAATGGAAAAGAGATTTGCTATTGCAAGGGGGAGTGAAGGTTTTTTGTCCTTTGCTTCAGGGGTGGTTGTACTCCCAGTGGTTTTATAAAAAAAAAAAAAGAGGAAATTCATTTTCCAATTGACGACATCTGTATGGTACGCGCACTGAGCATGTACCTTGTTAGATTTTTGTTACAGTTTCGATTTGATCCTAGATTTACCTACAAACTGACCAGTAAGTATAGGCATTCAAAATTGCTCTAAACTGTCCTCTCAGTGTACCTAATCCCTAAGGATATACATTACAATCTATGGTTTTCCAATACAGCACTTTCATAAGAACAACGAAGGAGATCTCAATCCAGTCGCGCAATACATCGACGAGCAGGAACAAAAAATAATATCCGCAAGAGATCAGATAATCGCAGGTGTTCCCCGAGATAGTCGGTTTTAAATATCAAACAAATTACGCAAGTGGATCATCACTTTGTTCATGGCAGACCCTTAAAACCGACCGTACAGAGTAGGCACGTTGTTCAATGAGCAAAAATCTACATAATCCGAATTCCAGTGCCCGCATAACTGGCTGCAGCAGTACCTTCTTCAGATTGATGAAGATCAGAAAAGGAGAAACAAAAAAAACAGAAAAAAACTTTTCAATAACAAAAAGGACAGGGCATCGAGTTCATTTAAAAGCAGATAATAACCAGATTCCAATAAGGTCCTTAATGAAACCTTCAAGAATGGTTCTTGTGTTTTTTTTTGTTTCTCCAAATGTAAAAGAAAAGAAAAATGAACATCATCACACAATTTGACGATTATCCTGGACGAAGGCGGGCAGGTATTTGGTACGTATGTAATTTGAGAAATTCTTTTTTTTTTGTTAGGGAGTCGTGGCATTCATTTGTAGACAAACGAAATGATATAAAATCTTTTCCTGACAATTGGGATGAGGTCTCGAAGTATGAATATCTTTACCTTACTGTCGACATAGGATCTTAAGATCTGATCCTTTTTTATGGCCAAATATTAGGGAGCACTTCTAAATGAAATATACATCTAAAGCTGCTGTAAATGTAATCAATGGTACACCTAACAACTGGAATGATATGTCTACTATCAAACTTTACCCAGTATGTTTACCGTCAGACCCAGAAAACTGAATTGTTTTTATTTACCAACAGAAGAAAAATCCCTTGGTTCAGCGCACCCTCTGTGGGTAGCATTCCCCTCAGCTTATCCGACAGCGCGAAATACCTGGGTATCATTTTAGACAAAAAACTCACCTGGAGACCAAACATAAATGAAAGAGTCAAAAAGGCCAACATAGCCTTCTACACGTGCAGCTGAATTTTTGGGAAGACATGGAGATCCGCTCCAAAAGCAATTCTCTGGATGTACACAGCCTAGTATGGTGGCCAGCATTAAACCAGTCCACCTACCTGAAGGATCTCACTAAAGTACAAAGACTAGCGTGCATTGGTGCCATCATTGCGATGAGAACCACTCCAACGGCTAGACGCTAGACATCTACATGAGATCAACAGCAGCCATCAGTGCCTTAAGAATATGTCAGACTGCGTGCTGGAAGTCAAGTACGATAGGGCACGCCACCATCCTCGGCAGATTTTTCGGCCATACACCCAAAACAGACTACACTACGCCTTACCTTGACTTCAAAATACTATTTACCTCAGCTTACCCTAGCAGAGATAAATGGAAAGACAGCCGCATACCAAATGCCGAATCCATAGCTGTTTACACTGATGGATCAAAAATGGACACCGGTGTAGGATCCAGAATCTTCTCCGAATCACTGGGTATATCCAGATCCGTACGACTCCCAGACCACAGCAGTGTTTTCAAAGCGGAGGTCCTGGCAGTGTCAACAGCGGCCCGTGAGTCTGCCGTAAGAGCAATACCGCCAGAAGGTATCACTTTCTTTATCGACAGCCAGGCAGCTATCAAAGCAATTACTGCCATAGAAATAAAGTCCAAGCTTGTGAAGTGCTGTCGCGAAAAGCTTAAGGCTCTTGGATCACAGCACAAGGTTCTACTCTGCTGGGTCTCTGGGCACGAGGGCGTCCCGGGAAATGAAAGGGCAGATGAATTAGCAAGGACCCACTTGAACTGACTGACCCCGCCCTGCGCTCTCAGGCTCGAAGCAGAGAAACTGGCTATGAGAGAAGCGAACTTGAGTTGGAAGTCCATAGACACTTGCAAGACTGCAAAACAACTAAGGCCAACTTTTGACAAAGCAAGGACCGAAAGAATTATCCGCAAGGACAGACGTTCACTGTCCTTACTCGTGGGTATACGAGTAAGTACAACCATGGGAAGTTTGATGCGGATATTTATGGGTTAAATGGGCAAAGGGTACTTTTTATAAGCCCCCCTATGGGTAACATAATGTGTCAGTGCTGACCTGAGTGCGACGGAGGTATTTCGCTTCTTCTGCCAACCCACATACCTAACCTAACCTACCCAGTATGTGCATAGTATCCTCTGAGACCCTCACAATACCTACAAATATCAAATTGTGATAATCGTAATCTACTGGCGTGCATTCCCAAAAGACAATGTCCAAAGAGGATTTCAATCGTAGTCCTAAATTGTCATCTTCCCATCTGCGGTTATCCAAGGTCTGTATACAATTGGTAGTACTTCTGGAAACACGCAGATGTGCAGATGCTGTTGATGGCGTTCCCAGACGGTAGTTCCACAATTGTCTTGGTCAGTCGATCGGCACATTCATTACATTCAATGTCACAGGGTCCAGGTACCCAGCATAATATTACTCGATACTGCTTGCATAATGCCTTGAGCATTCCGCGGTAATCCTGACTAGTTTAGAGTTGATAGCATAAGAGTCTAGCACATTGAGCGCAGCCTGATTGTCAATGAAGATGGTGATATCCTTATTGGATATTATAAGAACCTCCGGCTGAGAAAATACTGTATGGGAACACTGCTGGAATGGGCGTGGAACGCAAAGAGTAACACTCGCTTAACTTTGTACCATCGGTCATCAACTTATCTTTTATGTACCGTTTGGTAGTTGCCTTTCACCATTACCTTAGGACCCAGAGGAGCGGGGAGATTACACCTCCCAAGGAGGTAGCTTTAGTAGCATGTTTCCTAGTGGAACTGCAAATCAGGGTAGAATTATCGTATCTAGAGTTGAGCATTTTACTGAGTCAATTCACTAAGCTATGGTCAACATTGTACAGTTCCAGAGCCCTTCTTATATGTATGTAGCTCTACTCTCAAAATTGTTGAAAGCGCCTTCGATGCCTAGGAAGCAAGTTCGAATTTCTTAAAGAGAAGGCTAGATTCTACCACCTCACGTAAAACCGTTAAAGCTGATTTACCCTTAAGGTAAGCATGCTGAGAGTTTCATAGGTTACCGACCACATACCACATAATTTATTCACAATTCAACTTTACACATCAAGGCTGAACAATATTTGCAAAAGGCTCTAAAGGCCTTCGCTTTAGACAGCGAAGTAATCAGTTCAAAAAACAATTTGCTGATAAGTGTCAGGCCATGAAGTATCATGATGAAATTACCTGATAGACGTAAAGGTCACCAAACTAGCCATTATCTATTGCAGTATTAGAAACTATCAAGAAATTGATTTATTTAATTGTTCCAATACTCAAATTCGCAAGCATGGTGAACAATCTGTATGAAGGATCAAACGACCTGACACAAGTAACACCTTGGAGCTTCATATAGGACTTTGGTCGTCAGCTTCATAATGACAGTAATGAATTCGATTTTTTTTTTTTATGAAAACAATACTTATTCTATGCAATAGGTGCAGTGAAAATTTTAAATGACGACCATAATTTGTATATAATTACCGTCGCATGACCGTTTTGATTCCCCTCACTGCAATTATATCGGTCAGCGTTACGTCATTTCCAAATTCCACAGAAATTAATGCACCAGGAAAAGGGGCATGCAACAAAAGAATGCTGACTCAGAGAGGAACACATATTTTTGGTTACTTCCAAGAATCCCAAGTTCTATCGAGAACATCACGAAGCATATAATTTTCCATTCTTCTATTTCAGGTTTAGGTTTATCCATTCTCCCAATTGCATCCGCCCACCTTCCTTCTTTTGTCTCTTCTGGTCGTGCGTCGCGTCGCCCATATTCCTTTCGGTCATTTATGGAGGAATTTAAACTGGACAAGGGTCTCGAGTCAAGTTGAGGAAATCAATCAGTTTGTCAGTAAATTACAGTTTGAAGAGCACACTATTCTGGAAACTCCTCTCCAACGCTGGGAATAGAAACAGAAACAGAAACCTCTATCACCAGTGTCGTACTTAATTATCCACAAACTGTGCTGCTGATACATCTATGATGATGATGATGATGAGTTTCCACTTATTTAATCCCCCACGAGCTGCAAGGTGCTGCCAGCACTTTTATGTTCGAATGTGATTTATATGTTTGACAGCGGAATCGCATACCCATTTGGCATCAAATCAACGGAAAACTAATTAATTAGCAGCAAAAAGTACTACGCCGCAGGAAGTATAGCATCCAAGCCTCATAGGAAGATAAGTTGATTTTATGAGTGCCAGGTGCTGCAGATATACAAATCTAAGGCGACACTCATCTATTGGTAATTTATGTGATTTTAATTGGAGATATTAATTTTACACGCACTTTGCGTCGATGATAGCTCTGGAGAAATGCGGCGGCGGATAAATAATTACTTATAGCACTCTCTCAATAACAGTCAAGGATTTTTGTATTTTAGAGCCACTCTGTGGTAGTGTCTAATAAAAAAAATCTCCCGCCAAGCGCAATGCCTCTACCAAAAATAAATAAATAAGAGTCTCACATCTTGAAAACACATCCACTTGGTCATATTTCCTGTTTACCAATCACAAATCTTAGAGCTTTTCAAATCCCAATGGCAGCAGAACAATTATAGGATAGATGGAATTTTCGCGCCTCCCACCAGCTGGCGTTTATTGAAATTAATTTCAATTTTGCAGCATGATAGGTGCGCAAAAGGTTGAGTTCAAGCACTCACATGCTGCCGCCATTAGTAAGTTATTCCAGAAATAGCCCATGCGTCGCGGTCGGTCCAGACAGCTTTGCCGGCGTTGGTATGAGATTAGCTCACAGTGTATGGTACACTTACCAGCAACTTCCACCAGAAGTGGAAGAGTTTCCTCCTTCTTCTTCTTCATCTAATATAAAACACCACAGGGTGGAGGTGAGGAGAGCTGGGCTGATACCAACCGAAAATAACGCGTGTAAACACTAAGTAGGTATAAATTATTTTATTTTTCCCCCGTGGTCTTCCGAATCGAGCTCTCGAGGAGCACTATGGCCTATGGCACCTGTAGAACTTAAAAATAGCCCCATGTCGAGAATTTTCGTCTCGGCGTGAGTATTGTTTCTTTTTTAAAGTGTTGGATGTTATGGATTCGAAAATATGTGAGGAAATGTTATTTTAGTGCGCCTGTGTCTATTGAAAACACATTTTGCTTTACGTTTTACGGTGTTTTAAGTTATCGAATGAGGAAACGACCACCACCATACTACCTAACCTATACTCTGGCGTGGCAGTGGCGGAAAAAGACACGAAATAAATTAGAAATGCATGTGGAATTAGGTTACTTGCGTGCCTGTTATTATTGCAGATAGCTTATTTATTTATTTATCTCGTAGTTTTGGAAGATTATTATTCATTACAAGTTGAGAATTCAAAACTCAAATACTTTTACCGATGTACAGGGCACCAACGTTGGATAGGAAAGACTTGATGCAGTGGTTTTTCAAAGTAAGATTGAAACAGATTACAATAATTATGATTAATGGGTCCTGTTCAAATTGGCTGGGGACAACTGTATGTTAACTGATTTTAACATTCATTTGTAATTTAAATATTTTTTTACAACCAAGCAAGGTTATGTCGGAGCTATTTAGAAAACCAGTTGGTTTAAAATGTTCTTAAAATATTATCTACTGAAAGAAGTTCACCTTCAAAATGAGATTACCCTATATGTACACGGGCCAAGTATATTTTTACCTACGTAAAGGGTGGGCCATCTAGTGGTTACTTCTTAAATCATAGATTATTTTGACACTGACAGCTTTTTCCCACTCGAAATCTTGACAGAAAGTCAGTAGCATACGTCTGCGGAACGTAATGAGTCACTTTACGCTTGAACGACGTTGCGAAATATTGAAAACCTATTTCCAAAGTGAGTAGCCCAAAAAGAGTGTTTTTTGAAAAGAAGTTTTGGCTGAAATGAAGCACCCACCGCGCCTGCTGTTCGAAAGTTTGTGCAAAAAGTTCGTGAGAATCGTATTTTAGTGGATAACACTCATGTTCCCCGTAGTCGTCGGTGCGCACAGACGAGAATATGCCAGTGTGAGACTCAATTCAAACTCAAACGTCAACTCAATATTTCAAGCACTAGCCTGAGGAGAATTTTGCACAAAGATCTCAGATTATTCGCTTACAAGGTCCAATTGACTCACCGATTAGAGGCGTACGACCATCTGCTTCGTTATCGCTTCGTAGTTTGGGCCTTACAGCAGCTTGAATTGGACAATTCAATTCTTTTGAAAATAAAAGGTTCTCCAGTTATTCCTGCAAATTCTTTCAGGATCCGTCGATCTACTGGCAGAATGGATGCATAAGGGTTCGATGACCAAAATTGGCCCTCTCTCAGCAGTTTTGACTGCCAGGCTATTACAGTAAACTTCAAGCGGAATGAAACTAAACATGGCTTCCTGATCTGAAGGTGGTTATCGATCTCTTCTTAGTGCAATGAACAACTTCCGTCTTTGAAGGGTTCACTCCCAGTCCTTTGCTATTGACCCAGTTATCCACTAGCTGAGCCCTTCACTGCGGGAAATATCCCTTAAATTAGGATAACCACATCGCTGACATAAGTACTTCTAGAATCTGATCCACTACTATCCGAGGGGTGTTCCTCTACAGACCATTCTCCGAATAGGAGACTAAACTACGGGGTTAAATTTAAAACGTCAAAAGTTCACTTGCGTTCTACTTTGAAATGTCTTTTTCTTTTTTCCCACAAACTGAATATCGTTCCCATCGTAACACTCACTAACTCCTCTTGATGCATTGACCCTTATTACCCATCCGTTCGTCCAAAGTTGACTCCACTTGTGACAACAATTTAGAAATACTCTAGAGCGTGAACAATCAGAGATATTAACGACGATCTCCAACCGTAACTTCATTCGTTCTGATAAGTCACACATCAACAAAAAGTGTCTTCATTTGAGCTGCGACTAGTTACACACAACTTGAGTTATGTTTCTCACATATGCTGCATGCAAGTAGCAAGGAATAGCGATTGATTGAATTCACTTTTTTTTTTATTGAAAAGGACACTTTGGTCATTTAAGGTTGACTTCATTTATGCTGTTGACATACATACGTATGTTCGAATGTATACATTTCCGATTCAGTTCGCAACAAGATTTTCTTAGAATTGATTGATACCCAACTGATTTCCTTCCCTGCTACAGGAAGGTCCTTTGCAAATATCCTCAAAATCATATCATCATACTGAATCAGAGCTCTCATTTCCCGACCTCATGATCTCTTCTCTTAACTCGACTCGAAGTCTATTAACGCAAGGAAGCAACATTTCATTACCAAGTCGCATCCGACGGAAGCAGGGAAGTTTCAGGTTTAGGATATAAACCTCATTCCCCTTTTGGATTGTATTGTGGTTGCAACTGAATCCAAAGCCCACCATGGAACAACTGTCTCTAACATTACCCACATTTTGCAGCTTTGTGTTACAACAAAAGGGACTATGGGCACATCCACCCACACACACACATTCGTATACCAGCTAAATGCAGAATCACCATCCTTGTGACTTCCTCATTATTCTACAGTTGGTCCATCCACCGTCGTCGTCGTTGTCGTTGTCGTCGTTCGCTCGGTCCTCGTCGTGGCAACCAACAACACACAAAGTTCAAAATGAAAATGTCTACAAATCATCTTCTGAAGGCTTTTGAAATTTCTCTTCCTTGAAAATGTTCATCTTCCTGCTTCCGGGATAAAATGTTCATATTTCGAGGACATTTTCAGGAAATAAAATACGATGCCATCCCAACTTCCTGTATGTGATATGCCGGCGTATCGCCACCCACTGCCAATAAGAAGGGTATATATACGCCACAGCTACAGCACACCAGAATCAGGATACTCCACTTCCCACACCCATTTCCCTTGTACACAGCCAACGATGACGACGAGTATCTCGTTATGGCTTTTGCATAGGGACAATTTCCATGGTTCGGTACGGGTACGGCAACCCTCCAGCAGTCTTCCCGGTTGGTGAATCTAAATCGGAGAGGGGGGGAGCGGGCGCGGCGCGGCGCTTCAGGTTATTACGGAAGGACATTTTCTCAATTGTGCCAGAGCAATGTGCTGATGTAGGTCCCTTGCAAGGAAGTGATGCCATCGCACGCCTTAGCTATAATCGCACTCTTCGATGCTCAACCAAGGACGTCCTGCACTCGTGTACTGAAAAGCATTTTAGTTTAACAGCGTCGAGTACCACTTGCACGCAAAAAGGTCGCGCTTGCAACACATTTTGAAATGTTCAACCTTCTCACCACACACTCCGTCTTAAGTCTCGATTATGCGATTATAAAAATATTATAAAAAAAAAAACCCACGGAGGAAGAATCCTGATTACCAAACGTGGATAGGGTGGGTGGGGTGGGTGGTTTTATTCCGGAGTGAAGGGTTGTTTGTCCTTGTGCAGAGCATACATTAATGTGAGCCGGAATGTGTGTGCTGGCTTTACGGAAGCGGATGAACGGAAACTAGTGTGGCAGGTAGGCTATGAGGTCGCACTGCTTCCTTTTCCTTAGAGAAAAAAAAAAATAACAAAATCTCCTCTCAGTCAGGAGATAGGGGACCGACTACCTTTAAGCTGGAAGCATTCAGTATTCAGATGAAGTAAACTTTTTATGCAAAATGCTGGAGGAGGAAATCATTGTTTTGCTTTGTTGTGAGTACAAGAGCACAAGTGGAACTGCTCACTGACCATCTTTACAAATCGGTCGTCATCGCTGACGGGAGAGCTACCGGCTCATCAATTTCCAAGTTGAAAGACCTGCATTAAAGTCGTCTGTCCAAATACCTTGACATCAGAGGAGTGACTGTCTCCGCATTGAGTGTTAGGGAGCGACCGACGACGAGGCCTCGTTTCACCTGAGCTGACAGAGTTACTTAAACGTGGTAATTTTCCCTATAGACGTCGTCATCTTCTCCACGCAGCACTGATCAGGAAAAGGAAGTGTGTGTAGCGGAGCATGATGCGTTTCCTCTGTGTGTAGGGTCTTACATGTGGCCGGTCAAAGAAGAAGTGATTTTTAAGGCACATGCAATCATTCTTTATAGCGAGAGCAAGAGCTAACAACCTGAACGATTAACACAAGTCGCCGATCATTGCAATTAGTTGACACAAAATAGGACAACTGTATCGAGCCACTTCCGAGGAATCAGGGCACTTGAGGAATGAGTATATCCAAAACTTTGTCAATATTTAATTTCCTACAGCAGCGCAGCGCTGCCATGGTGATAGCGAAACCTTGTCACGTCGACTAGCTTACCAGCATTTATATAATCAAGAAAGCGGAGTCACACATGCGCCTATTATCGCCAACGCGCCAGGTAAAATCCTGGATGCACTTCTTGTTGCCAGTTCTCTTTTGGTCATTGTCTTCTGTCAGTTCTTAAGCAGCAGTCTTGGCCATCTCTGTATGCAGTTCACGGGTGCAAGACAGTTCTGTGGCACGTGAAGGAACGTTAATTCAGTCATTCGTAATGCGTGTATACTGCGCTACAAGCCATACACTGGTAGTCGTCCGCATTTGAGTTACCAGTAATGATGATCATCATCGCTGCTGCGGTGATCAGTGTCATTGCACTCCTTTGTGGGTCTCCTGGGTTGTGTTGTGTGTTGTATGTTAAAGAAAAGAAGCAGAAATGTTGGTGCTGGTGGTGGTGGTGGAGGCTTCAATTCTGGAAATAATTTGATGTTTTGCTTGGGATGCCCCTTGCGTCTAATGGTCGTACGTGTAAGGCTAAAGCAGAGGCAATAGATCGGCGGCAGCGGTGTAATCACGTGGTGTGCCTCTTGTTTGTCCGACCAAGCAACCGACCAATGCGGAATGCGGATGAGTCCATCGAAATTACCATTTTGTATGCAAGTGCAACTGTTTGAGGGACTGTTTTATGGGTGGAGTATTCTAGTGTACGTACTGTCATGTAATGATCCCGGATCTCCGGCGGACCTCGACCAGAATTCACTTGTGCGCAGGGATATGAAATGATGGGTATCTGTGTGCCACTGACTCGTACACAATTCTAACTTTTCCTTATTCCTTCACACATGAACTCTTCAGAAATCGACGAGTGAAAATTTTTTTTTCCCACGGAAGGTTAATATTTGTGTAAGAACATTTAGTTAGGCATACAATTTTGTTCCTATATTATGGGTAAGTGAGTTTAAGGTGGGCAATGGGGTAAGTGAAGCGAAGTATTTGAATCTATCAATCAGTTTGTATACGACATTTATATTTTTCTAAGCTAAAGGTAATTTGAGCTGAAGCAGAGAAGACAACGGAGAGTGATGTAAAGCTTTTCTTAAAGTACTTAAGTCTGAGATTAGCTATGGCTGAACGTTCGCCCAATATGTGGTGGGCTATTTCAATGTCTTCAATAGATAAATACTGCACACGGCCCATATTCCTGAGATGATCATTGAGAGAGCAATGTCCAGTTAGGAAGTCAGTGATTTGCTTGACTTTGTATTTGCTGAGGGAATTGATGTCTTTTGTTCGCTTTTCTGAGGGGTCGATATATTGTTTGGCATGTTTTAAGCCAGTTTGAGAATTCCTGTAACAGACGATTTCTTGACGTTCTCTTCTATTAAGTTCTATACAAAATGGTACAGGCCAATGAATAGAGCTTGAGCATCCTGCCTGGCAAACTCATCAGCAGCCTCTGTGTCCAGGGACCCACATTAACGTGATTTTTTTTGTCCGCAGCAAGCTGCAAGACAGATTGCAAACAGTTGCAGGCAAGCTTTGACTCAAATTTAGAGGATCTGTAGGCCTTGAGACCTGCCTGACTATCTACTTAAAGTATTTATGTATATTGATATGTGACCTCTGACTCAAAGCTCAATAGCAGGTACCTCTGCCTGTAAGATTGTGATTGCTTATCCTGGAGGCTAGTATGTAGTTTGGACCAGAGATTTCCAGCTCCAGACCTCCTTCACATCCTTGATATATCAGTGTACCAATTTAAGGAGGAATATGTTTGAGGAATTTGTTAATTATCCCCGGAGTTTCGGATTCGAATTACGACCTGAAAAAGTTATGGAGATGGATTCTCTTAAGCATAAAGTCTGAGAAGTATATTGCTGGATAGGACTGCTGAATTCTTTCTAGGTTTTTCATGTGTCCAACTATGTTAAATGAGGAGTTGTAACAGTTGTAGCACTAGTAGATGCAGTCTTTATAAAAGCTACGTGGAGGGGTGGAAGATCTGAAAGAATCTCCAACGCAGCTTTCGGCAGGAGGGCATGCTAAACGTTGTATCCTTTGAAGGGCAGACCGGGTGACCGTTTGGTATTTTTCAAATATCGATCTCTCTTCTTTTTTAACGAATCCTCCTTTTTCATCTGATTTTAAAGATCTATTTCAAATTAAAATTGAAATTATTTAGTTTTGTGTAGACATACATACATAACTGTCCAACCGTGCATGCTAATCTTTTCGATAAACTTGCTTTTAAGGATATGAATTGTATTCTTTCTTCCCATGGAAGTCTAACACCACATCGTCAATCAGACGATTGGATTTGCAGACGAATTAGACAACGAAAAAATCATTTCATACTCAGTCATCAGTCAGTGATTGCATTCACTTAGTTGAAGTCTTTTGAAGTCACTTTGAAGGCAAGGTAGACAATGCAGTTACTGACACCAAAGACTTTAACTAAGTGAATGCAGTCACTGACTTCAACTGACTTCAAGAAACTGAATACAATCAGTCAATGGTAGTAACTTCAAGTGACTTCAAAGACTGCAGAGCAATCAAAGAGATTGCATTCTTTCTGACCACCATTCTGAATGCTAAAAATGATTGAATAGTGATTTATTCATTTCAATCTGAAGTCTTTATTGAAGTCAATGAATTTTTCGAAGCATTCCAAGGAATAATATTCAAAAATGATTGCATTCTTTTACAGCTCTCTGTTAACCATACGGGTTCTGTAATTTAATGCATTTACGGGGCACTTGTACAATAAATCCCAGCCGCGTCTGCCTTTCATCGTCGCCTCCAACTTTAAGGTACTGAAGAAGAAACTCCTTACGAACAGGACATCTTGCGGTGAAATGTAACACATCCTCTCGCTCTTTAAGGTTAGACTGAAAGTTTATGACGGTGCTTTATATAATTTAGGTTTATGATTTCTTTTCTATATATGTATATAATTTACAAAATAAAGTCAGTCAAATTTAGTTTCAGCTTTTTAAACAATGAATTTGTATGAAATACTTTCGTATTGGAACTTCTTCCAGAAAAACGCATATTATTTCTCAATAAATGGTGTTCAGTGATCTTTCTCAAATTGGTCATTCCGCCACTGTAAGGGATTGTCTGTATCGCCACAAACCCACCAATAAAAACTTATGACTTCGAAAATCGTGAACAAAATTCTGATAAGCTGTCATTCTGAATTCATCGTTCTCGTCGCATGTAGTCTGTGCTCAAAAGTCACCTCTTCGCTAATAAAATTATTTTAATACACCACTTAACCGGAATGACATAAATTTTTCAACCATAAAAACTAAGAAAATGAACAAAAAAAAAAAGAGAATCCGCAGAACGATCGCACACTAGGTAGAGCTTTCGAGTGTTGAGTCGATTCGGTCGTCCATACGGCTGCTGGTGACAAGCACTAACAGCTTTTCATCGATTATGGCCATGTTTGGTATTCACAAGGTGTTATTTCCTGTTTAGAATAGGTATCATTCTACATTACGTCGCGATGAGACAACAATTGTTATTTTTTGGGTATTTGTGTGCGCGGTGGATCACGCGGCAGCGCTCACTTATCCCATTCCTTTAATTCCTCGGTCGACACAAATTGATAATTCAATTTAGCGAACATTCCTCCCGATAGTGGTGGACAGATACCAAGTGCTACCGTTCGTGGAATTGACGGCAATTTATTTATGGCCAGCACACCTACACGTAACCGAGAGAATCGTTAGGAAACCAGAAGACGAAGGATTGAATAGTAATCAACACGACCGACCATAGAATGTGACTTAAATTACCAGGTCCGGGCGAGTATGATAATTATCACCACTTGCATGTGTGTGTGTGTGGATGGTATTAATATTCTGCTCCAAAATCTCGGTGAAGCTTCGCCCGGGAACCGAATTATGATAAGCGGATATGTCATACATAAATTCACCTGGGGCCATTATGGCACAAGAATGCCAATTCGATTCAGTATAACATCATGACAGTCTCGAATAGCTCAGTTAGCCCCACCGCGCCGCGCCGGACTCCCATACCGACCGATGCCTGAGAATTTTTCGCGCAGCTAATAAATCTCGACAGGTAAAAGTAAAACACAAAAAAAAAAAAAAAAACAAGAACGAAGAAAAAAAAACCGTCGACCATTAGCATGTAGAACCTTTGCACCGCCCGAGGGTTGAGTTCGAAAACTTTCACATGGTGTAAGGTTATCGGATGTCACCTAACCCCGCCGAGGCAGTTGCTTTGTTATGCTGATCGAGTCAAAGACCTGTCCTGCCAAAAGGACAGTGATGGAATCAATCTGTTCGCCCGTTGGAATCTTTGATGATCGATGACTAGGGGTATCATTGTGCGATGGAGGTAGAAAAAACAGGGAAGCCTGTTTAAAAGAGTGTAGGCACCCCAAAAGTGTAATTGATCTTATTTGCGTTGGCAAAGTGAATGATCAGTCAAGCGTTACAACAAGCGCTGCCATCTTTCTGAGTGAGGAACAAGTGTCCAGCCGTCGTCGTTGTCGTCGAAGCCGTTTTCAGAATGATCGTCGTGAAATAATCGAGTTGCAAAATTTTTAACCTTCAGGTGCAAGCAGGTTGCTTTTGACCACAAATATGGGGAAAGGACTTGTCTGTAAACGTGTCGTAAGGAAATCCGAACGTACTGCGAGTATAAACATCCTAATGTGTCTTCTTGTTCCCCTATTGCTGTGCCAATACGAATTTTTGAGTAGGAACATTAATATTTGGGTGGCTTCCAAGGTATCGTGGTTTCAGGTGACAAATTTGATCTGCATGATTGTGTAACGAAAGTCTGAGCAATCGTAACTGTTGCGAAATCAAGCGGCGGAAGAATTATTGTGCTTCAGTTTGAAGTTGGATACTTAAACTGGATATGGTTGACAAGTCTTCTGTCAAATAAGGACAAATTGGAAAAAAACACACACACACACACACAAATGTACCACAAGTGAATCTTTTAAAATATTTTTTGATAGCAAGTTTTGAGAATAAGCTGAATGGTTGCCCTATGAAATAAGTTGACTGTGTGTTTGGCATATTGCAGGTTGAACTGGACCATGACACTGCTTTGTAATAATGACATTTGGTCATTATAATTCACTTTTATCACTGCTGGAGTACTCCAGAGATACTAATAGTGTCATGCTCTAAACGTTAGCTGTGAACCTGTCAGATTTTCGACTTTTCGGCGGTTAGTTTTTAACCCAACGACATCTACTTCCCTTTCCACATTGGCTGCGCTCACTACGCAAGGAATTCGCTGGCGGCTAAAGGGCTCATTGAAATTTGTACTAGAATAATTCTACTACATACATTGAATAAAGATGTCTGACAAACTTCACAAGTATAAAGTTTTGTCAGTTAACTTTTTGTTTATATCGAGCCTTAAATTAAAAATAGAATATATTCTAAATTTTTAATTATAGGACTCAGTGGATGATCGTAATGAATTAATTGAGCTAAGACGTTTAAGGGATAAAAGCGTATTTTCAAAATTCTGTATACATACATATGTATATCAAACAATAAGTTCATAAAAAAAGGTATGAAGTTTTGCCTAACCCTTCTTTGGATTGCGTATTCCTCAGATAGTCTTTTTGACATGTGGACGTAGCCTTGATAACAAGAAATTAATCAAAAGTTAGAGGGCCAAAAGGTAACTTCTCTCATGACAGAAATACTCTTGGATGTTTGTCAGACGCTCGCTAGAGGAGGAGAAACGAAAAACTTTGATGGTACAATATTTCCTGGGTTTTGAACTAGAAACCCCATGCACAGTAGTTCATCGCACTAGCCATTAAGCCACGTCACGGTGTCCACACTTAAAAAAAAAAGTAGGTGCATCTAAATTACCATTTTTGGGAGAAAAGGATACTTTCAAAATCCGTTTACAAATCCTTTGTTCAAAACAAAGGTTTTATTATTTATGATCTGGAAAAAAAAGCAGTTCCTTAAAATACAAATAAACCAAATTCGGTGATTCGATCACTCTTCCCTTGCTCCATGCAACAGATAACCAAAATCAAAGAGATGGCCATTAAAAAAAAAAAAAATGTTGGAAAAAATGGATTTCCTTTTGTGCAGCGATTTTGAGAAAAGGGGAAGCATCTTCACATACATCAATAATTAAGGACGTATATTGAAGAAAATTATCCAATTTCTACCTGCCGCCTGACACTAGAAGTGAAGAAAGTATCAGAGATTGAAAGGAAAAAAAAAAAAAGAAAAGAATAGATAAAACGAAGAGGATGAGATCGCAGGTATAGTTCTATTGATTTACAAGTGATACGCACTTACATCCTGAATGTATGTATTCCTTTTAGTTGAATGGGTTTCCTAAGAATTTCCACTCTTTCGGATACACATTCAGAGAGTGACCACTTGAATAAAACCTCAGGGTTCCTACAGAAAAAAAAAAAAAAAACAAAACAAAAAAGAATAACACCGATCGCTTCATGTCCTTTACTATCCGAGTTAAAAGACTAACGTGTATAGAGGGAACACTAAGATAAACCAAATATCAGAGGAAAAAAAAAAGAGGCGGGAAGTATTGGAGAGTGTGGCTCTAAGAAAAAGGATTTCAGGATGTACTGCCAATAGTATAAAATTGCAAATACTTTAGTTTTAGAATGACACCTTCCTTGCTCAAACACCAACCACAATGTGTAGCCTCTTCAAGAGAAAACTAGGATTTTCTTGATTGCCATCATAAACCAGTGTATTGTATATAATGAGATCTTTTTACAGTGCGAAGGTGTTCCTATCGTTGAAAGATTTAATTCATACATAGTATTTATATACATTTTCTGTCAAATCAAGCTTATGGTGTGTGCCGTAGTACTGGAGAGCCCGAGCTCATAAGCTTTGTACGTTGTGTTGCTTTAATCACGAATACTCTACACTATGTACTTTATATACTTACAGAGATACGGCTGGAGATACATATCTAAGATTTTGGAAACTGTCTCAACTAATTGTCCTGCAATGAATACTTTTTAAAGGGATAAGGATAAGGTCTTCCAGATTTATACATTTAATTTTTATTGAGTTATTTTGCAGCCCGAAGTCGTTCGCCTCCTTCCGTCGATTTGAAATTTCTCTTTTTTCTATCTTCTTAACGCTCTTCTTCTTTTGGTTGTTGTAGATCTGGTCCGATCAAAGTGTCCGGCGAAACCGTTTCGTGAAATAACGTCTTGCCTTGCCAATATTCCCTATAGAGGTTCGTATAGCACAACGAAGCCGATATCGTCAAATTTAGCCGATCGGATTTATGCCGTAACCTACTTGCCTTGAAATATTTTATATTGCTGAGCCGAAGAACACTGTAAATGTAAGTCAAGTGGCAGAAATCACAGAGAAAAACATATTAAGAGCTGATGTTAGCGTGGAGCCGGGGCACTCGAAATGGCGATCGTCGCTGATCTTTGTACCGCTGTCAACATAGTAGTTTCCAATGCAACACAATTCAAAAATCCGATAGGGATATCTCTAATCCTGTTGATTTTCCCATTTAGGATAAGCAACATCATCTGCATAGGTGGTGACGCTGAAACCTGTGTCATATACATAGTTCCTTTTGTACATAACCTATAGGCATATCGTCAATTACGAGTATCTAGAGAAATAGGAAGATGACAACTCCGTGGGCGTTCTTGTAGTGACATATTTCCTGAACTTGGTACTAGGTTTTGGATGTCCAGATGACAAAACTGACTGATAGCGTAACCCTTTACATTATTGAAAACACCTTCAATGTCTAGGAAAGCGTTGAAAGAAAATGATTTATTTTAAGGTAAAAACAAAAACAAATACAATAATGTAAATAAATAAATTTATTCTTTCACCGAAACTAAAACTATAAAGTGAGTAGTGTAGGTAGTAAAATATTAAATTTTATTCACCATTCGATGAAGCACATAATATCATGCTTTCTACATACATATCTATACATCTTATACTCAAGCTTCTTGATATTCCGCAGATACTTACTCGTATTCGTAATGCAACTGGCAAAGTTTGAACCCGGGCGATCTATCTATTTAGTATGTACAAGTGTCCAACACGTACATTACTCCTAGAATCATGAAACAAATCGTTAGAATATGTTTCTTGGCCCTTTGTTGTGGAAGAAGATCCGAGGCGTCGTATCAGTTACATGCCCAATAGATAATATGATCAAATCAAAGAACGGTCACTTTAGTATGCAAGGCCGTACTCGTCTTCAATAAGAAATATTTTCCGTAATACGTGATAAAGTTTTTGCCTTTGCCCAGTGTTTCGATTCAACATCAGTTGCGTGGGTTTTTTTTTTTCTTTTTTTAGATAATTTTTCGGAGTTGTGGACAAGCTTTCAAATATTGGTTGGTGTATGTGCTGCTCGAATTCGGAATTGTTTGAAAACACCCACAGCTCGTACACAAACCTACATAATGTCAGTTAGTGCGACATCTGTAGTTAGTTTTATAACTCGCCGGTTTTACTACGGCGAAATCAATTACAAGTAATTGGTTACTCATTGCATTCGATGGTTCATTGTTTTATTTACGTACATACGTCATAACCGGGGGATAGTAAGACTTTTTTGTTTACCCTATCTTAGTCATAAAGATAAGCCAGAGCTTTGCCTTATGGTTCGATGTGATGATATAGAAGGGAACTCCGTTTCCGTGGACAACGAGCATATCTTTTTAAGGAAGTAACTTCTTCAGTGGGTGGGTTCGATATCTACGCCACAATTTGGATATAAAAGCGATAGCGTCCGTATTTTTTATCAGTACTAATCAGATAAAGATGAAGGGAGCAATACTTGGATTTTTTGTGGTGTGGCTACTGTTAGTTGGGAGTACCTTTGGTGCATTTACTGGACAGAAAGGGAAAACTGAGGTAGGCTTTTACACTAAAAATACATTATCTTGTCCAATAGATAAAATGAATTTTATTTACAGATTATAACACTTAAATCGCTGAAAGAATTGTTTTCACGTCCAAGAGTGCTGGGAGGGCTCGTAAGAGGTGGATTTATGCAAACAGCTGTTGCGAAAGATCCTCACTGTCCATCGGGATTCCAGCGAGACTCAAGGGGTCTCTGCAGAGAAGTTTGGTGAATTTATTTTTAACAGTCAGTATGGAATGAATAAAGATTCAAAGCACAATTCAAAGTATGATTATAAACTGCTAATTTTGCTTCTAAATTTTGTTCTTCGCCGATAGAAATCGATCCAAAAGTAAATAAAAAAGTATTTGCTTCAATCTCAATGTAATAAATAGATACGTGTGATTATTTCATATTTATGGTTTCTGTGGGAAAACCCTTTTGCTTATAATTTACTAATTTAATCAAGCCGTAGGGGCCACCGCCCCCCACCATGGAGACACGTAATCTGTGTATGTATGTGTGTACATAGTAGGACAAGCTAGAAACATTATGATATCGGAATAAGACAAATAAACTCAAACAAAGGATTGTTCTTCCTTTTTTGTTGAGCAGAAATAATTATTATAAAACTTTTAGATAAAGAACGAGTTGGTATACATCTACAAGGTAGAATTAGAAGTCTCACTTAAATAACGAAGATTGAGGACTTACATGGCTTTTACTTTTTTGCAGCCACTCAGTTGTGCTATTTATACCTTAAACAATTACACAGTATAAATGACATAAGAAGTGGTAATGTCAGGTATTAAATACAGTATTTAATGCAGAATTCATCGATTGTGCAGTTCTTATAACATTTTTTTATATTTTTCACGGTTTACGCATATGTTTTGTATTCAAAGTAAAAGTGAAATGAAAGCGAATTTGTTTTTAATATTTTAAATTTCAATTCAATTCAATTCAATTTGTTTATTTATTTTTAAAATTGTTATATGTATAACGGTACCCGTAACGAAAGTGAACTGTCTGTTTTTAATGTTGACTGCGGTGCTCTCCACTAAGTTGAGCCTGTTTAGATGCTGACTCAAAACTCGGCTATGTCGGTAGTTTATGGGTAAGAAGAGTGAGGGGTAAAGAGAGGGGGAGAGTCATGAAGAAAATAGAAAAATCGAGGAGAGTCGCGTTCTATTACCGAAATGTTCCGTCCCTATTCCATTTTATCATTTCTATATAGTTCGATCGTTGAGGAGGGTAGTTCGCGCATAAAATGATTAATTGGACGAGAGAACACACAAAAAATACAGAAGTGTTTCAATTTACTCATTCCCTCCCCTAAACTTTATCAAAGTAGTGCAGGAGTGAGCACTATTGCATGTAGACACGACATTACTCTTTACTACGTAGTCGAGAGTCATCATCAAAACAGGCTCTAATAGTTCAAACACATTTATATGGCTAGGGAGGGTTAACAAGAAATTCAATAGCAAAGGCAAATAGAGCGCTGCAACTGACAACATCGGCGCAACAACTATTTTAGGCGTAATGGAACATCAAACACTGCAAACAATAACCAACACCAACTTAAACGTTAAGCCTTAAGGCGGAATCATATTGGAACATCCCATTACACAGAAGTAGTAGTGGATAGCCTAATGGGAATATGCTTAGCTTCGTCGAGTTTCGCTAACAAATTTGACAGACGACTACTTACTTAAATCCTGTATCCCCTAGGGCCAACTCTTTCCCAGTTGGGGAACTGTTCTGCGCTACGTATTCCTAGGACCGCCACGTATTCTACCATCCTGGGTAAGCGTGTTCCATTGCATCGCTTGGCTAGCTATGGATCTGTCACCCTTTCGGAGAGTGTGACCAATACACTGCCACTTTCGTCGTCGAATGGTTGCGCCTATAGGTTCATGGCCCATTCTCTAATAAAACAGACGACTATAGTAAGGCCAAAAAATATTAACCTACATCAATTTAGTACCAACTTGCTCCCACTAACATTTTTATACGTACGTTCGTCGGCAACTATTAATGCTTTTTATCTGTAACAGACTTCATCACGCGTTACGGAAACAGTGTAAGGCTTTTTTTTACCGCATACCCTAGGAGAGATGAGAACATCCAATGCCAAATTCACAGCGGATCGATAAAAGATACCGGCGTAAGGTCGAGAACTCCCGGTCTATCGATATCCATATGGCTTCCAGCCCATAGATTTCGTTTTCAAGTGAAGGTTTACACATGAGTTTTCGGTGAGGTCGATACCGCCAGAAGGTATCACCTCCTTTATTGACATCTAGACACCTATAAAACCAATCACTGCTATAGAAATTAAAACGGAGCTTCTGAATCCTATCGAGAAGAATTTGAGGTTACTATTGGAACGAACGCAGAACAAGGTGTCGCTTTTCTGAGTCCTTAGATCCAAGGCCAGGCTTTACCTTTCCGTGTGCATTTTCACAATCAAGTATTATGTAGGAAGTGAAGCTAGTAAAAACAGAATCTATGGATAGCTGAGGCTAAATGGTGTAGATAAAATCAAAGATAAAGAACACGCAATTTTTATGTCATCCCAAATTTTATAAATTCATATGGTTTATGTATTTTTTTTTTTTCATAAATTCAACTACAACTATAACAAACTATTAACAATATTAATGTAAACAAAAATAATAATAATAATAAAAAAAAGGTTTACTTACAGAAAAAATAAAAACGTTAAACAAGTTTGAAATCATAAGAATAAACTCCTACCAGCCTTAGTATTTATGATGTATACTGTATACAAAATTCTTTTCTCATCTTCAAATACAACTAAGAAGATACAATCTACGTCTACTTAACGTATCACAAACAAGAGGGAATACTAAATTTAGAAGTTGTCGCGGCAAGATCTTGACGCGGAAACCCGTCGTCAAGTTTACTTCTTGATCTTGTAGCCGTCAGTAAATCCGTAAGTATTTGCCACTGAAAAAGAAAAGGAGGTATACTTTATAGCATACTGTATAGTGTGGGATTAGTAAGCTT
This sequence comes from Chalcosyrphus nemorum, assembly GCA_949716465.1. NCBI lineage: Eukaryota > Metazoa > Arthropoda > Insecta > Diptera > Syrphidae > Chalcosyrphus > Chalcosyrphus nemorum. Next base: position 52,248,897 of record OX454335.1, read on the forward strand.
ACTCTCAAAGTCCTTTCTGTAACAATCAAAGAAATCAGCCAGCAGGTGACCAGGTGGAATCTCCCATGACGTAGACCCACCATATTTCGATGGCAATAAATCCCTGTCAATGTGTGCTGCTAAAGACTTCCAGTCCTTTCCATGGAAGAAAATCTAAGAAACATGAATTTGATCAAATTTGCACTTCACTTAAAATCCCATTTATGACTCACCCTCTTACGTAGCTTCTCCTTGATAAAAGGCTTAAAAATTGCAAACAACATATTGAAAATGTACGAGTTGTTTACGATATGAACAGCCTTGAGTCTCATGCAAATACAATCTTGGACGTAATCGAGCAACATCATAGCAAACGATGGAGTGAACTGCATAATATGACTCACTGGCAGTCCTTCCATATCGATTATGACAATAGCACCGCAAACCTGTGATGTTGGCTCAGCCATGGATCCGATGACTGTAAGTTGAATAGCCTTGAACATATCGGGCAATGGAACTTTGGATGGTTTCCATTTTTCTGCGCACAAATATTGGATGTCAATTAAACAGTTTTATAATAATTTATTTTGCAACTTTACTTCCAGACTCAATGATGAGAATCCTTCTGCCATGTTGATCCCTATTCGGAAGGAGTACAAGATTGCCCTCTTCGAACACGTTCCTAACATTGGATGGGATGATGTTATCACAGACATCGCCATATTTCAATTTCATGTGATAAAAGTTGACAAGCTGTGAATATTAAGTTTCATATTATTTTATTCTGTAAAGTTCTATCTCGGAATGTATTTACCCGTTTCAGTGCACCTTCTGGGTAGTAATGAGCCGGTCTCAAGAACATTTTCATATACTCATCATCCAATGGTAAGTGCAGGAACTCGGTTTCTAATTGAATCAAATGTATGGTATTGTTAGAAATGGCAGTAGATTTTTAGACTCTCATTTGTTTAATTTTATGATTGAGGAACAAAAATTATATCTCATGACTAATTTAAAGATAATTATTCTATATTGCGTTGGCATTAACACACATTAAACTCCCAACAAAGGGTAGCCACAAGTTTGTTATCAACCGCATGTAAAAAGATTGCATTTTTATTTTTCATGACCTCATAGTGGCGATAAGAACTATAGCAGCAAAAACCAAATGCTTTTAAATTCATTGAAATGCAAATATAATCAGTGAGGTTTCAACAATCTAACAAATTATTATTTTATTTTCGAGATATCATAAACAGTGATTTACGTCTCATATAATTAAGCGAATATGTTTTAGAAACTGGAGAGTTTAACCTATAGTGGCGATAAGACAAACAAACTATTTAAATCAAACAATTTAAGATTTTATTATAGAAATCATAGACTGCTTTTATTCGTGAAAGTGCCTTGAACTAATGTGCATGTGAACGAAAACTAAACGAATATAAGCGAAAAGCTAAAGCCCCATCCATAATTACATTAGAAAACGTGTCCTCATGCCATATCGTTTTTGTCGAATCGCTTTTGTCTGGCAATCACCTCTTCGTACGGAAGGTGTGATTGAAACCTCTCTCCACGTATGGAGCCAAAAGTGAACGAAAACTCGACGAAACTGTCATTATACAGCGAATAGATAAAACAGTTGCTGTGAATGAAACGTCAAAACTGTTGAATATTCGCTCTGTGTTCTCAGTTCGCCGATTTGTAAATAGACCTTAAAGATGATTCACTACTAACATTTGGAACTACATACATAAATGCACACTTGACAGCAAATTGACAAGTCCTAAGACTTTTATGCAATGCTAGCAAGAAATCCGAAATTTTCTAATATCAAAGAATTCAGGCATTGCGTTCTTTGACCCTCATTTTTAAAGGGAATAACCCTTAAAGATATATAACATCTGCCAAAATGAAATGAAGTTGCCGGTAGTGTTAATGAACTTGAAAATATGCTGACTAATATGTAGTAAGCAAAACATGTTTTTATTTAAAAAAATACATCGTCGCTAACGGTTGCTTGTTCATCGTGCTAAATATTATAAAGTTAGCACGATTAGAATAGACGAAAAAACTAAAAAACAGAAACAATTTTTTTTTTGTCAATTACCAGACATATGAAAGTCCAAAAAAGTTAGAATAGACCCGTCATTCATAGTGACGTCATTTGATTTGAAAAACGTGATATATTTTTTGTCCTGACAAACTAATTATTTATAAATAACGACTAAAATGAATAGACTTTGCTGAAATCTCAGACAAACAATCTGTCATTTGAATAGCAATCGGTGGTTAAGGTGTGTCATTCAACAATTACTAAGCAATAAAACAAAAAAAACATATGAAAACGTTACAATCTCTCTGAAATGGATCATAAGATACCTTATTCCTATGATCCCAAAGGAAGCGGGCATGAGTTTTAATATAATTTTATAGAAAACAATTACTTTTAGGAAGCCGAATGAGACATTCTCAGCTTTAGTCCTCTCTCTGATATACTGAAAACAAATATGCAATCTCACAAGATATTTATATATATGTCTGGTACAGGTAGTCCGTCCATTTCCCATAGCACCTTCTCTTGCCAGTATATTTGCTTACGAAAGCCGTTTCCAATTTTTTTTTTTGATATAAAGTAATAAAACGTGAATTATTTTTCGAAAAGTGGGCGTGTCACTGAACGTTTTTCGGTTTTTTGTTTTTATTTTTTCAATACATACTGTATTTTTGTTGTTTGAATTGATATAAGATATTATAAGGTGAACGGAAAAAAAAAATAATTTTTGATTCTGCGATCAAACTCCAATATTCCTCTCTGCTACAAACTTTATAGGTACACCCTATGGGATAGGGTAAACACAAATAAAAGAAGACGGGGCATCTTGAAAACAATATTGTTAATGGAAGTAGAAATAAAATCCGAATAGTACCGAATAGTACTAATACTTGATGAGTTTACGGTGAAAGTAATTATTTCGTAGCGAAAATACACAGTTTACTACATATTCGTGCGAAGGTATGGGAGCAAATAACTAAAATGAGCACTTATCATAGATCATCACGCTTTTCATCCAAACAAATTAATGGAGTTATATATATTTTATGTTTTTTAACATAAACATTTTTTTTATATTTGCTCCTCAAAATAAACTTTAAACTTTTTTGTTCTTTTAAATTTAAATCACATATAGAATCTTCAAAATCTATTTCTGTTATTAAATAATTCAATATCTCAAAGTATTTCATATCTAATATATATATGTAGATATTAGCAAATTTGTGCATATGATTTAATCCACATGCAGCTTTATTATTCAAAATTAAAATCCGAATTGATTAACCGGTAGAACTTGACCTTAACACTAATGAATTTAACAAAAAACAAGATAAAAGACGTAATTTCTTGATTTTATATTTTAAGCCATTCATTGATCTTTTTTCGCAGGAAGAATGAAAATACATTCAGTTCAGGAAATGATAGAAGGACTCGTTCACGTGAAGTGATTTTTAGTTTTATACTGATTAACAGAATTTAATACAATATAGGTATACCTAGTTAGAACGTAATCAATACGAAATATATTGTTTGTGTGTTATTTTATTATGCATGAGCAATGAGTTTTTAAGAAAGGTTAAATGATTTTGGTGTATTTGGACAACAACCTTACTAAAAACAAGATGCATAGAAAATATCACGACCTAGGAGATATACCTAAGCGTTCTTTCAACAATTTAGCGAGGTATTATTGTTAACTAAACAGGCTATTTAAACAACCATGTTCTTCGCAAAACATCGAAAGTTGGACTATTTCCAAGAATAAAGGCCCATTCACAGCTCAGCGAATGGGCGAACCGCAAACAAACCATTATTAGCGAACAATTAACAATTTTACTATTCCAAAAGAAGAGAGCTTAATTTTTTAATCGATTTATAAAAAAAAGTTAAAATCTATTTAATTTCATGCCAATAATTCAACAGTTCGCTGATCTCCCGCGAGTAAGCGAATACTTCTTCCGAACTGTCAAATCTTATTCACATTCCACAGATGTGAAACGTAATCCACATTCGCACGAATAAACCACAATTTTTTTTCTCTTAAGTAATTGACAAATGAAATTTGCTGATTGTACAAACAATTGAATAAAACGTCAAAATTTACTAACATTCCCTCGATCGTATTCGCAGTTTGCTGAGCTGTAAATGAACTTTAACAGCAACATTCCCCATGTTGAGATCTGCACATGAATTCGATTCACTGCTTTCCAATTATGTTCAATTCTATTACATGTGCTTTTGCGAAAACAATTCGATAATCCAGATCAATTTGATATCAATGGACATAAATAACTTTGTGATTAGATGAGTTACAGCAAAATCATTCTACCATAAAATTCCAAAATTGAAAACAAAAATTCACTCAAATCTACTTTCAAATGTCCAAAAGCGTTTGCCAATATTTTAAACCAAAGAATTGAGAGTTCATTAAGCAACTCCCAGATTCATTAAAATGTAATTTCAATCCAATCAAAATGTGAGTGCGGTTTATGGCACAAAAAAATATAGCGTGTAGGTAATTTTCACGCTTACCACTGAGCCCATTGTGTTGATGGCAATAAAAAAAAAATATTGCCAAGACAGCCTTCAAATATTAATGTCATAGTTCAGTAAATTAGAAGTTACTTAATTCAAAATATCTGAACAGCTTAAGCTTGCTTCCAATGGAGTGTTTTTATGCATTTTCATAGAACCACTACCGGTAGGGAGTATGCAATAAGAAGTCATAAACGTGATTATACTCTTAAAGCTACTCAAGTAGTTATCCAACCCGTTTAAGTTGTTAAATATCAATCACTGCTTATGTTAAGTCAATTGCAGCAATCGTAGGGTACTAATTAGATTTAATTAAAAGTGTTTGTTCGTTAAACAATCAAAATCAATACAACACTTACTTTGAATTAGTTGACGTAATTCCTTAATTGCATTTTCCACGACTTCTGGAGTCTCTCGCAGTTCATTCCGTGCCTTGTCCAATACCCATTGTGGTGGATCTTCCTTTTCCAAGCGGATGACCGCATTGCCCAAATCAATGTATGGTAACTGATTGTCGTCGAATTTCAAACTGGAGGCTTCTGGCGGGCTCATGATGTTATTCTTTTAAGTTTAACTGCAAAGAATTAAGGAAATTTGTTTTTTTAATACAAACATACGCTGATATAGATAAAAAAAAAGTTGAAAAATGAGTCATAACAAGGTAATATTTTCGGTGGCTTTGATGGCTAAAACCAGTCAGACTTCAACAACATGCCCAAGAACTGCTAATACATACGGTGTTTGCATACGAAATTTCATTACCGCTAACAACGTTGTTTGTATAAATGCATAAGGTTTTTTTTTTTTTTAATATTAATAAGACGTACATTCTTCAAAACTCAGATACATTTGTCTTTAATGCAAGACGTACAATGCTACAAATCGAGAACTTAACTTCACACATACGCAAGCTTTAAAAAAGAGTTTTAGTGTTGTTTTGTTTAATTCTTCAAGAGCATGGTAACAAAAACTTGTTTTGGATTTCATTTCCGGAAAACCAAAAAAAAGTATAAAAATATAAAAAGTTCTGATTGGGCTTAAAGTGATAAGTGATGAGATGCTAATCTGCTACTTATTTACCAGCAGAATTTTAACTAAGAACTAATTATATGCGAGGAGAAATGGTGAGAATTCATTTGTATGCGTATTAATTATTTTAAAATAATTTAAATTAAGATACATATTAAGTGTTTTAGAAATTAATCTTAAGACTGGAGGAACCGGAAAAAAAAGAAAATGGTGGGGAACACGAGCAGGAACAGATATTAAGTGCATGAATATGCTTTTAGTAATTATTTTAATTTCTATAGGTAGCTCTTATAGAGGTTACTGATTATGAAGTAAGTTGTAAAAAAAACTGTATAAATGACACTCAAGATAATTAGACTAGTAATAAGATAGTTTAACTAAATTAGATAATTAATTAACATTAACCTTGTCACCTCTAAAAGCTGTAATGCTGATTACTCAATTTTTTTAATTTATTGTTGTTTTAGCAGGTCGTATCTAGACCAGTTTTACACGTGAAGACTAGTTCCAAGAGAAAAGGAGAAGAAAAAGAACAGAGGACGTACCCTTGCACGTTGGCTATGAATGTTCGGAGGATATAATGGAGGGAATACAGAGACTGGATGATCGTCCACTTTTTGAAGAAATGTTTGCATTTATGAGTATCAACGTTCGAAGTTGGCCTTGAAGGTACACTGATGTGTATTCGAAGCCAGACGGGTATTGCGGATGAAGTTTTAAATTCAGATTCAGAGATGTTCGAATATGTCTGCCATATGCTACCAGGAAAAAATGGACAGCTAAATTTAAATGTGAACCTAAGGCGAGGTGGCCAAAACCCGAAGACATCGAACATGTTCAACAAATGGTACTGGATGACCGTCAAATTAAAGATATCCAAAGATCCTATTTTCACATAATTGATACAAATTGTCTGTAGAATTTGATATGAATTTTGGACCATAAACGCATTCGAAAGAATATATCCAAGGCCTTGCTGGAGCTGTTTAAGTAAAACAAAATAAATAAATAAATATTAGGCCGTAAGCAACCCATAGAGGGCCAAGGCCTAGCTTCTCAGAGCTGTACTTATTGTCCGTGGTATACATTTCTGTACGTACAGAAGGGACTTACAATTTTATACCGTATTCGAAGGGCAGGGGGGTTTTTGAGAAGCTTTCTCATGACAGTAAATACTCTTGGATGTTTGTTAGGCGCTCGCAAGAGGTTGGGCTGTGAAAAAAACTTTGGTGGTATTTTCCTGGATTCGAACTCGAAACCACTTGCGCAGTAGTCCAACGCACTAACCACTGAGCCACGGCACTGTTTAAGTGAAACAGCGGAGGAAAATTCAGGTGTCAAAACTCTCTTCATTATAAGACTAAAGCTGCAACTATGCATCTCTAATCGGTACAATTTAACCAGTCGCTTATTTCATTTTGTTTAATATTCATGAAGACTTTCGAATCATTTAAATTATTCACAGCTTCAACAATACCTTAATTGATTATAGGAATTTGCAAAATCTTGATAAATAAATATGGTTGTGCTGAAATATGCTTTTGGTGGCAATGATCTAATTAAATCGGTCAAAATGTTTTAGCATACAAAATACTTAGGTCCACTCAGCGATGCCAGATGTAAGAAAGGGAAAAAAGTGGTCTAAAAATGGAGAAAAACCTAAATATGACTGAACCTTTGGATATGATAAAAGTATGGTTCCTTAGTTATTCTTTCCCATAAAAACATAGCAAAATTTCTACAAAAAAATGCCGACAAAATTATGACTTTTATCAGAAAAAAAATGAAGAAGTTATAAAAAATACACGACCGTTTATCAGATACTGACATTTACTGACAGATGTATCAGTTGCGTAAGCCCTGCATTACACCACCCAATTTAGTTGGTTTTGGTACTCGTAAAGAAAATTCCATATTTTTTACATAAAACCGAAATGGGGGAATTTGTCAAGGAGCGATCTGGCATCACTGGCTCAACTATATGTGTCTTCATACAGAAGTAAGTAATCTGAACCAAAGGATTCGAGTTAGTCGTTAGGTTGTGAAGTTATTACGAAAAAAAATAAACGTGCAAAGGTAACAGTTCATTACAAATAGTTTTTCGTCGTTGGGCTAGTGGTTGAAAAACTGAAATTGACTTAAATTCGGTGGAAATTAATTTAAATCAATTTTTGCAGTACGCAATGGAAGTGGCAAAAAATGAATTTACAATAAAAAATCAGCGTCTAAACATCCCATAAGGAAATGAAGTTATTCGCTTAGTATTAATTACATTCTTCAAGTTCAAGAGAAACTACAAACAAATCCCTCATAAAGTGAAACAATACAGATCTTGAACGCATAACAATTCAAATCAACGTCAAATTATAATCGTTATGCTTAAGTGCATTTTAACTACCGATTAACAAGGTCGTCTATCAAGCAACTAATATTTAGTTTCAACTAATGCCTGGTACCTCTAATTATCTGTCTTCCACTTACTTTCATGCGTGAGCATCGTTCAACCATCCAATTAAGTAGGTGTTAAAAATTTTCAAATTAGATATCTTACACGTATTTTGTAACGGCCACCAACAAAGATATCAAATGCAATTTGGTGTTAGCATACGCTACACATAAATCAATGCACAATGACCTGAATCAGGTGGAACATTTGACCGGTAATTAAAAAAGTAAACATAATCTGCAAAAGTGTAATGCTCGCTTGAGGAGAGTACCTTCAAGCAATTTCCGGTAACAAGTCGTACCTGCACCGCATCACAAAGTCAAAAATTAACATTTACAGGTCAAACCTACAATAAACTGATTCGGATCACCTTGAGACATCTTCGATATCGTGTATTGTGTGTCACACACCCATGTGTACTCAAAACACGATCCAAAACATAAGTGAGCAAAGTCATGGTCGTTCAATCGATCTCAAAATGGAACTACGTACGTATAACAACTTCCTCAAAGAAGATTCAATTAAAAGAGACTGAAAAAACAAAACACAATATGTATAATAGGTAATTGCAGACCGAAAAAAAAAAACAAAAATTGCAGTGCAACAAGTAAGCTAAATATTGCAACAAGTCTAGCGCAACCAGGTGTTAAAAATAAAGCTTGCATTCGGACACTGCACAACTGCATATTGCACAATCACTCGGCGTCATGTGTTGCTCCTACTGAAACTGAATTTGATTACAAACTTTCTAAGATCACTAAACGAAGTCAAGGTGTGTAGAGGAACTGCTTCTAAATGCGTACTTTAATAGTCTATCGCCAGAGTAATTAGCATGCGTAACATATAGTCCATTACATAAAAAAAAATGATCTCGCGTAAAATAATTACGCTGTCGACTGGAAGACTGGCAATTTGATTGCCCATAATTGGAGGCGTGTAAGTGGACTTTTCAAATGACCTTTAAAACGCTAAAACTTCCAAGTGTCAAAATGCTCGATCAGCAATTTGCGTGTGTGTATTACCAGCGACGACCTAGTGACCTAGTACTGGAATATTTATGCATACGTATGCAAACTCAACCGAACCCACAACCAAAGGTCAACAATCGACCACAGAGATTCAATGAACTGTTTCTCGTTGCATATCTGTACTCTGCTTGGCTTCGTCCATCGTTTTGAAATGAAAACCCATTAAATGCAAATGTTTTCGAAGGTCGCAGCGCAGGTATTATAATTTTTTTTTTTTTGTATTCAAGGCTTCGCATCGAATTCAGACCATCGCGTTCGCGCGAATGCAGCTTAGTAGAGTATAATCCCTTGGCTTATTCAATGAATGAAGGACTCTACTTAGAGAGCCATTTCACGCACAAAAGTCAAATTCAAAACCAAATTTTTTGGTTTGTTTGTTCGCTTTCCATTGCTAATGACATTACTGTGTGTGTGGCCAGTGTGTGGCCAGGGCGGGGGGCCTACTAAATCGATTGGAGGAATAATTTGATTGCCAATGACCTATTGATTCATTTCACGTATGTTTGTACCAAGGTTCAACTAATTCTTTTGTTTCAGCACCATCGAAGAGAAAGAGCTAAAGCTAACTCGAATCTAGAATTAATTGGCACGATGAGTGTGGTTCAGTACAGACTATCTTTCTTTTTGGATAGGTTAACCTTGAGCATAGTGTTGTGTCATGCCCACATTCACAATGTACGAAACTGACTCACGGACACTTTAAATCCAAGCGCGATTTTTTATCTTTTTTTAGTCACCAACTAGATTGACAAAGAACTGAGAGAGGGAGAGAGAATTAAATTAACATTATCAAGTCCGGCTGTGGGCATCTTTTGTGCTGTTTTGCTTAATGGCGATCAGCGCGGAGAACATGTAACACATTAACTCTAGACACGCACACCTGCCATCTAGCACATTGCGCAATTTTTGTTTACTTACTACTTAGACGAGAGCTCGCTTCAATTGCAAAATAAAGTACACACAAGTCCAAAAAGTCACGGAAACAATGATTCAAGAATTTCTGGATAAGAAACAAAACAAACTCAAGTAGCGCGAACACAACACCGCTAGCGACTGTTCGCTGAAAGAGCACTCAAGTAACTGACTTTGGATTTTGCCAAGAGGTTTCATTTCTATTCTGCAACTGGAATATGGAAATCATGGCGAAGTCGAGTCGCAGTGCTTTGAAAACAAGTATTGAAAGCTTCTCTCGGTAATGAGCAATCCGAGCTTGTAAGTGCGTTAGCGTTCGTTCATGGGACTCTGCTGGCCAATCGAGAATGAGCTTTCTAGACGGGGCTCAGCATGCAAGTTCAACAAGCATGCGATTACTTTGCTTATTACCAAGTTCACTTATAGTTGGCAATTAGCTTCTGCATACACAGGCAGAACGTGTAGATTAGGTGAGATGGTTTGAGATCGAGTTTTGGGCATACGTAGACCTAGAGGTTGTTTGGTTCCAGTTTATTTGGTAACCACATTAGGAGCATAGACGTGTTATGGAAATGCGAAGCGATCGCAAAATAAATATGTACATATTCCTAAAATTAGGTTTTGAATCAAATGTCATTGTGCACACCTGTCAGGGCAGGTAGAATAGATCGCGATGAGTTGGCGAGAAATGATTGCCGTTGGGCGGGCGGTGGCCGGTGGCCGATGGGTTATATCATTGTCACACGGAAGTTTATGCACTTCGTGTCAGTGATAGTGCAGCGTAATAAGAATCATTGGGTGACGCTTATTTTGCGTGAACCCGTAATTTGTTGACATTCCGTGCCAAGCGTGTGTAACTTGAAACAGTGCTGCCATTTCAACTGTATGTACCGATTTTTGTACTGCCAATACTATTTGTTATTTCGCACCACTTTACTTGTCCGGGTAGTATTTACTTATTATGCATGGTTTTACGTATCCATTTAGAGTTCTGTAAATAGAGCATAAGTTATATAAGTACATTAGATCTGTTTCCGTACTTTCTGCACTAAAATTTGTCAAAAATTCTAAGAATAGGAGCGAAATTCTCTCAGAGAAAGACAAATCTCCAAATAAGTACGGGAACGGGTTGAGCAAAAAATCGGCCCACTTTTTAGAACTCACTCTTTTTTGTATTGTTGTACTTCAAATAATTTTGCCAAACGACAACAACACAACCATTTGACAGAACTCATAAATTTGCCTAATGCAATTTCTTGGACTAAAATTTGCAGCATGGGGAAATTTCTTACTCTCTCGTGAGCTCTATTTCGTGTGAAAAACTACGAAACTTCAACTCAAAAAATGCACATAATTTTCCAGTCACAATCGGAGCTTAATTTCACTGTGATCCAAGAGTCACAATTGCGATTGCAAAAAAGTCACATTTCTCAACTGTAGTTTTAATCCAAGAAAGCCAAAATATTTAACCAAGCTCCATATTTAGGATATGTATTACAAAATTACACAATTTATTCAATTCGTGGTAATTTGCTGTTTATTTAAATATATTATTTATTAACAATTGTTTAAAGAGAAGATCTTTCTTAATACGTTGTTCAAGATATTTTTAGAACAGTTTCGGAATGATTTAGACTTATAATCTGACTTCCTGCTTTTGCTTTTAACAATTTCATAAGTCGACTTAAATGTAAGACCATCATTAAATGTTTCTTAGTGTACACAGGCAGCTATATTAATTGCTTACGAATGTGTTATACCGAAAATTCAATTCAGCAACTCATTTCTATTGTCGTATGTTATTAACAAGTTTTATACCATTGTACTTGCAGCTCTTAGGTGGGGTTATTTGGATACATAAATATGAAACATATTCTAAATAAAACGCTTCAAATAATCAATAAATATTGGGTAAGGTAGGTTAAAATTGAACACAAATACATAACACGTACATACGTACCTTTTTAATAAAAAGGTAGTTGTATAATTTGGACAGTAAAATGATGTCCAGTTTAGGCATTAAACCTCTTTTTTACGAGAACATCTAGTACGACAGTTTTGACGGGTTATGATCGATATTTCTTTTCAAGGCAATTATTTGTCGTATCCCACATTCCGAATGAAGCGCTGAAGATGATGGTGCAAGAGCCACACAAAAACCATACGTCATACGTTCACGTTTCCTTAAATCAAGTATGGCTGCCAATAGATTTTGACAGCTCGCGAGCAAAATTTTTGTTCAACTTTGATTATTAGTCGCATTAATGCAATTATGGTTGGGCCTTAAGATTCTTTAAGGAAAATCCATTTTGTTAACAAACTAATGCGAATTCTTACGAATTGTTCTTTTTCATTTTTTTCAAAAGCACAACTGCAATCAATCCATTACAAACACGTTACATGTACTAGAACGATTTATCTACTATTACTTTAATCATCAATACTACAGTTATAGAAATATCAGAATCAATGCTGTACGCAGTATAAGATAAGCACTTATCAGGTGTTATTATCAGAGAAATATAGTCAATTAGGCCATATCTTGAAACAAAGAAAAGGGATGGATTAAGTCTTAAACACTTGTTCGTGAAACAGGAAACCTCCTTTCGGCCAATATACACAACATTAAGTTAAGTTTAATAAGCAGTTCCACAGAGAGGGTAAATTGTTTATTAATGCGATATATGTTACTACAGAGTTAGGCATCAATTATTAAATATTAATTGCAATAACTCAATTGATTAAAACAATATTAATTGTGTAATAGTTAAAAGTAAAGAATTGGCCGATGAACTGCTCCATAAAAGCAATTCTGCTTGAGCTAAAGATTGAATACCTATAGAGTAAGCTTTCTGTGGCCCTCACATTCTTTTTCGCATTACAAAAAACATTAGTTTACATATCATTAGCACCAGGGAGTGCTAGTGAGTGATATCATAAAAACTTAAATGAAAAAAAGACAAATCCCCCATCCGTTTGTAAAGGCAAATTTATCATAAGCAGCAGCTGACTTCCATATAATTATAGTTGACTGAGTCCAAAATGATATTTTCTTATCGAGAAAATGAGTAAAGTCTTATAATGAGTAAGTTGTAAAAGAAAAGAGAGTATGTATGTTATGAAGACTATAAAAGCTAACTATCGATTTAACTTGGATGTACATATGAGTATGTATGAGTCGCTTGTTTCCTAGAAAATTTTTATATATGTAAGTCCATTTAAAAAAAAAAAAGTTTATTGTAATTTTAGTTAGATATAGACTTCTTCTTCTTATATCTTTAATCACACAATGAAAAAGCTACAATATCTTAATAAATTATTAAGAAATAGGCTATTTAGTCTAGATAACGTCGGTCAGCACCAAGGGGTACCGAAATCTTCAAGCTGAAGAAACCAAAACTACGCCTTGTACTAATTTTAGTTATTTTACCCGAACAAAAATTGGTTTTTGGAATATGTCGCTTCTCGACTCAGGTAAAGAAGGTGCCCACGATCGAAGATTACTCCAACTCGGGCGAGATATAGGTACTGGAGGGTAACAATATGATTTGGTAAGAAGCGGGTGAGTCCCAATCCCTTATGCATAACTTTATGCTCTACGCTCCATTCCAGATGACAAGAATTGGGTCAGAGAGATTTTCTGCTAATGCCAGTAAGGAATGATATCTGAGATTCTTATCTTTCGACCACATTACCACCTGCGGATTATTATTAATTGACAAGGCGTTCGATTACGTCAACATAACAGTGAGTTTAAGCTTGAAGAGTAGGCATATCCAATAAATTAAAGCAATTTTAAAAGCTATGTACATACCATTAGTCGAAATGGGAAGATCTAAAAATTCGAATTACAAATATCGAAGAACTTACTTTCGTATTTGAACTTTGGCTGAATAGTGATTCTTTTCAACGACAAAACTGAGTATGTTTCACTTTTTCATAAACCAATTTTAAAACTATAAAAAAACATTATCTAAATGTCAATTATTTTGATTACTAGATCTATTTTTGAAAATGCCTCGAGCTGAGTGACAGAAACCAGAACAGAAATTCTCTTGTGTGCAGTGACGACATTTTGATCAGAGTCGCGTCAGATCTCACTTTATTTTTACCGGAAACCGATGAAACCTATTTTGAATGCGTCAAAATATCTTGTCTTGTTTTTTCCTACTCTACTTACCTAATCATGTCTAAATTTCCAAGCCCTTTCCGCTTCATCAGTCATCTTCAGCCTAAATACATGACACTCCGTGAAGATTACCTTATTTTGGAGCACATTTACATAGTATACTTCCAGGCATCAATTATAGTCCAAAAGATACTTTAAAATCAACACAGAGAATATCACTCAATATTCAAATGTGCTGCCAACCATGAGCAGTAAACAAAACACTACATCAGCTGACTTTGTACAACTCGTATCAATGTTTTTGTTCGCAATACGTGTCGTCACCTGTGTAAGTTCTGAATCACAACCATGTTTTGAACTTTGATCGGACTTACACAGCACAGCATGTAGCTTTACGATATGACCTTTGTTCTACACAACAAGAAAACACGATAAAGAAACACTTTTGTTTTCAAAGTTGCCGCTTCTTCATACACTCACACAAAGACTTTGGCATGACAGAAGAATTACGTTCGTCAGAAAACCGAAATCCCAACTAACAATGCGCATAATTGCACACCTAGTTTGCATTCAGTGTATGTAAATAGAAAAAAAGTTTATTAGTAGCAATGGCCAATTAATCTAAACAAATGTTCTTATTAAAATTTCATATATACATATTTACCGATGAACAACAACTACTATCGTTAGATGTATATTGTTCGAACTTATCAATATTTCAAGTTGAAAAGGAACGATAAGCCTAGACTTTGCCCCGCATATTCTTAACTATACTATCGACTTCAAAGTATGTATCTTAATGCAGCTCATTTAAACAACAACATTCCGACATAAACATTGGGTTTATCAGTTTTTAAATTTGATCGACATCCAATAGCACTTGATTACAGTTAGCTGGTGGCTGTTTCTAGCGATATTTCATTCACAATTCGTATGTATGAGTCTCAACTGATAAGGATAAGATGTTGTGTACTAATGTGAACAGAGTGCGATCGGATGTATGTGCAGTAAATTATCAATCATGTTTGTAGTGGATCAGCTGCTACACTTGTTGGTTATACACTTAAAGAGATTGTTGCATAAATGGAAGACAAATTTTAGTGGCTAATTTTTAAGCCATATTCGAAAGGTAGAGGTGAAAAATTTGCTCATCCGTTGGTTATGGGCTGCATCCTATAAGAATGTGTGTATTCTATCGAACTGTCAGTTAAAAACGACGCAAGAACGGATCGACGGACTCTAGGGGTTGAGCACTTAAGGGCTCACAGGCTGTTGATTTTAACTTCAAATATTGGACTTAAAAAACTGATTGTAGTTATTTAAGTAAAGTTCGTTCTTCGACAATCTATGTCATATGACAATGGGAGTAAGAGTACTTATTTATTTATTTACTTATATTCTATGTGAAGCGCCTGGCGGCTTTTGGTTGTGTACCTCAGATCTCGCCCAACTCTTCCCCAATTGCCGTGCTTCCATCTCGACTGTTTCTGGTTGTGTACCTCAGCTCTCTCCCAACTCTTCCCCAATTGCCGTGCTTCCATCTCGACTGTTTTGGTCATGTATTTCTTAGACCAATGCCTATCCTGTCATCCTCAGTAAGCTGATTTTCGGTATCATATGGGACCTGTCCTGGATCTGTCATCTTTTCGGAAAGTTCGACCTATCACTCTTCAGATACCACATAATAGGTACATATAACAAATCCCTGGCTGATCCTCTTGGTTTTCGCCGTAGTAGTGAGATATGTAGTATGAATACATGCAGTATTCATCAACCTGTTCCGGCCACTTTAGCCCAGTCTTACCTAAGTTCGTCTATATATATTTCTGAGCCAGAGAACTGCATTAATCTATTCATTTGGCGTTGTGAATCATTCGCTAAAAAACGGGCCATTCACAGTCTTACGCGCTCAGAAAACAAGCAAGTCAAATGTGAGCTCGCGAATACTTTTTATGAATGAATACGAATGTGTGTGAATACTTAAAAAGCTGTGAATATTTCGAATGGCTTACGAACCAAGCCACTGGTAGGCATGTATCAAAAGTGTTTGGTATCATCTTATGTAAAAAAAAATCTAGGGTATTGTAGGGTTTTTCTGATTGAAATACTCAGTGATGCCGGATACTTCTAAAAATGTTAAATAAGCCTTTCCTAAACCTGCAAAGATGTGCAAAAATTAAATAAATTTACTATGCTACCAAGTTATAAATTATTAAGTCTCTCAGATTTTTGGCGTCATCTTTCCATGTTGCTTACGCATTTAACCTCATAACAATTCCATTTCTCATTTGAAACGTGTGACTTAATCTGAACCACATTGTATAGTTCCAGTGGTCAAAGATAACTCACTTGTACGTGGCTGCAACATCCAATAGAGCTATGATAGATGAATTTAGACAAAGTTCAAACCTAAAAATATAGTTCCCTGTTGACACACAGTAGTGACTATATCAATCTTTGACTGTGTGTTATACAGAAGTAGGGATTTTTTTTTTTGTACGACACTTACAGCGATAACTGAAAAGAGGCGCACTGATCGTCGTCACCAAAGGCTATAATCACTCCAGTTTTAAGTCGCTAATACCACAGTCGACACCAGAGCTCCACTGTGAATAGTCGTGTTAATAAATACTTTTATTTCCTCGTAACGTCTTTCTTATTGCAAATTTTAAATTTAATTTAAAAATAAGAAAACAAATAAACGTAAGTGCAACTAAATATCATTAAACTCACGCAAACCTTAATCAAATCGAAATTACTATGATTTTGTGAAATTATAAAGTTAATTCAGACTCTCGGATAAAAGGATCCAATTGGCTTGGCAATGTTTCAGTGTTTAATAGTAAATGTACTCTTTCAGAATGGAAAACAGCAACGAAGCTTTTAATATCCGTATTGGATACACAAACCCAGCGACTTTGGAAGTCGCCAAGACGGAGCTACGGGAAACACCTGAGGTTAGGGAGGCAGCTGTGAAGGAGCTGCGTGAGTTACTGCATGCCAGCGAGGATATTAATTACAAGGATGATGACGAATTCCTAGTGATATTCCTGAGAGCGTGCCATTTTTATCCGAAAAGTGCCCTCGATAAGGTGAGACAAAAAAAGAAAAAACTGTTTTCGTTTATTTTTAAACCAGGATGGGGAATAATCGCCATGGGACCTTATCTCATTGAACTGTGCTCTCACCCAGATCATAGTCATCGATCATTGGGAAAACAAACGACGAGAAGATAATGTTGATACCAGCAATTTGGGTCTCAGCGTATGACTTGCAACTACTTGAAGGTTGTTAACCACAAAATTCGATAGCGCAATTGTTCCCCTGGTAACTGGGCAACGGGTTCAAAAGTTTGAGCACATTAAAATGAAGATTGCGTAGCGCTATGTAATGCGCTGATCTTTGGCCTCAGTTAATGCTAAATGCGGCTCCATTGAGGTGAAGTCCAGTAGAAAAATGTTTGATAAGCTTGAGGTGGTTGAACAAAGATATTACTTACTATCGATAAATTAGTTTATTGCCCAATAAATGGTAGTATAATAACTCTTATCTTATCTCACAGATGAAATCGTGTGCCGTCTTCCGTAAGGAATATGCCAATCTTGTTCATGGTCTTTTGATGGAGCAGCTTAAGGAGAAATTCATTCAAGGAAATATTGTAAATGTCCTCAAGAATTGCGATCAATTTGGTCGTCGTGTACTGATCGTGCACTGCGGTGGTGTTTGGGATCCTAGCTACATTTCTTCCGATGAGATTTTCCAAATGCTTTACTCCGTCCATTTGGCAGCTCAACTAGAACCAGAGACTCAAATCCGTGGCGTTGTGTGCATAATGGACTTTGAGGCATTATCAATGAAACAAATCAAATCGTTAACTCCAAGTTTTTCGAAACGCTTGCTCACATTTATTCAGGATGCGATGCCTTTGCGCATGAAGGAGGTGCACTTTGTGAAACAACCGTTTATCTTCAAAATGGTTTGGTCCCTCTTCAAGCCCTTCGTCCGTGAGAAACTGAACAAGAGAGTATGTGATCACTATCATAAGCATGGGATATATTTTCTGATGGAGATTTTTTTTCTTTTACAGATGCACTTCCATGGCAACGATATGAAGTCATTACAAAAGTTCTTAAGCCCTGAAATCTTGCCAGAGAACTACGGTGGCAAATTACCGAAAATTGATTATGGTGGCAAGGACTGGTATCCAGCTGTTGAGAAACACGAGGACTTCATTCGTGAGTGGTCAGAACTTGGACCTGCCAAGTGGTGATTTTTTTTTTTTCGTAAATAAATTAACATTCAGCCTATTCACGTGTCTCGAAAGTAGCTAATATTGAAACTAGTACAAAATGTCCTTTAGTAAAGGACATTGGATTTTCATTTGAATCAATTCAATTGTGTACTATACTATAACTAGAACGTACGTGAATAGACTATGAATTTGGTTGTTATATCATGACTGCCTGACAAGATCAATTATTATTTTATATATATTATTAAGTGTTAACATATTATTAGTTTATCTACACAGTTTTGCATGTAGGTATTTTATAATGTTTAGATTAAGAATAAATACAATTATTTACTCCTCACTATGCGTTTTGTATTGTATGGGTAAATATGATGGACCGTTAAGTTTGGGTAAATTCAAGTTTCACATACTTTCTTTCATATGTACAAATGTATCCGTTAATTCTTCGGGAGAAATAGGACGTCAACCACTTCTGCACGATATCTTGAGTTTAAGTAGTTGGTTCTTTTTTTAGGAGAGGAGTTTGGCATACTGAGTTTTTGTCTGCTGCCTTCAGTGTGCATCCAGTAAAGGTGCGTGGTTTTCCTGTTCCCAGTTTTTACGATCTGAAAATGTAACCTTCAAGTTTTACCTGAAGTTGTATTTAGGTTGACATCTGTCTTTGATTATAATTCCTAGTAGTTCATGGTTGGCAAGTTCTAGTGCAATATCTGGGTAAACTAACTTAGAATTAGCTTCATCTTCTGCGAAGAGAATAAATGAGTTAACCGTAGCGTCTCTCATAAGTAGGAATCCCTAGATGACTCCGTCATACATTTCATCTATTCCTAGACCTACGAGGAAGGTAGCACTGCAACCATGGCATGTCTCATAAGTCAAAAAGTAGCTGCTCAATATTGAATGCTTAAATTACTCTGGTCAACAAACAAAGTTCTAGGTCACGCACTAAAACTACGGTTAGACCTTGAATCCGCAATTCCATGTATAGCGAGCGGACAAACAATGGACTAATCAATGATTTAACGTCGATTACCAGAACACAGCCTTTTCATTTTGCTTAGAGAAAGACTGAATGACTCCTGCCGTAAATCCAGGCCTTATCAAGTACCATTTGCCAACTATAAGCGATTTCATCGTCAAAGTGACCTCCTTTGGATTTGATTTCCTCATAATATTAAAATTTCTTTCCTTGTGCCGGTGGCTTCTCTCCCAGAACATCTTATTTATAGATCGGTTGTCACGTTCTACTTTCTTGCCAAACTCTTTTCTTTTCTTTTTCTTTGGCGGCTGTCATAACCAATTTGGTCGAAGGCTTTCTTTTTTTTATGATTGCACAAGTTTAGCCCTGAGGAACCGGAACGCAACGTAAAATGAGATTAGTTGCAAACTTTTGGAAGTGCGAAATGTTCTGGTATATGTCCAAATTGTAAGAAGAAGACTCAAAGATTTTGGATTGAGCAGAGGCCCCTCTTCTCACCAGACGGCATAGAGTAGCGCGTGTTGGCTTCGCCCAAAACCTCGAAAACTGGTCTGAGGACTACTGGAAGCTAGTGTTTTTTACTGATGAGTCCAGATCTTGCCTGAAGCCAGGCGACAGACGGCCAAAAGTCTATAGACGATTAGATGAGCAATGTACATAATGCAACATTCTTCCAATAGTGGCTTATGGTAGAGGCTCTACAATGGTCTAGGGTAGCATTTGTTTGGGAGCACGTAGCAGTTAAAGCTAAGAAAACACGACCCATCCTCTTTGGAGGAGCTTAATAATCACCCTTATTATTGTTGTCGTCTACGACTCTGAAAAAAACGACGCAATTGTTTGGCATTGGCGATGAAAAATTAACGACTTTTGTCAATCATTGAAATGTATGTGGAACGTAGATTCGCCAGTCGTTTTCAACAGACGACGACGACGACAATAAGGGTGACTGACTCATTGATGCATGGGTGGACCATATACTACAGGATCGCATCGATACCATTGTCAAAAGTATGTGTGGTAATTAGAGCAAGATCACTTTGGTGATCGTTGGGAAAATATTCTCCCCACCCTATTCTCACTCTCTCTCTCGCTCTTTTAATAACGTTGAAAGATTCCTGAATGAATGAATGAATGAGTGAATAAAACTATTCTATAGTTGAAATCATTCATTTACTATTAATCGATAATCGAATTCCTTCGATAGTTCCCATCATTGATTGCAAGTCCTTACACCGTGACCTGAATTACTTTTCTTCCAATTTTGATGCCAATTAATAAAACTAACCAATTTCAAGCTTTATTACACAATAATGGTATGTTTTTTCCAAATTACCAATCTAATACAAATGCTTGTGGAGACATTTCAACAGAGCATATCCGCAACAGAAAAGAATTGAGAAAATTAAGTTATCATTTCCGTAATAAATATCGATTTATTTGATTTTGTTCATATCTTTCCTGTAAGGGCCGTTTAGATTGCTCTAAACAAAATATCGTATTTCATATTTGTTTGTTTTATAAAATTCCTAATTCATTTAAAATGCAAGTAATTACCCAGTTAGTTTTAAATGAAATAATATTATAAAGCAAAGAAAATATAATCAGATTCAGCATTTCGCCAATAATAAATTTTACCGAAGATTTATCGACTATTCAACAAAATAACTTAACAACAGATTGGTTTTTCTGGATGAGGCCCGCTCGGTTGAACATTTACAATATCATATTAGCGGGATCTTCCATGTATTGCTTGAAGTGTTGCAGCCATCTGGCAGCAACTGCACCGTCAACAGTCCTATGATCAGCGCTAAGAGTTACTGTCAAACAGTTTATTTCCTTAAATCTAAAACCAGAATACAGTCAATAATCAGAGATTCAAAACACAATTTCAATTTAATTACCCGTCTTCGTTATTTTTATCTACGACCAGCTTCTTGGTCGTTGTTCCAATAGCGAGGATGCAAGATTGTGGTGGATTTATAACAGCACAGAAGTGGGCGACACCTAAAACGAAAAAAAAAATATTAGTATCTTTTTGTTGACCATTTCTACGTTTTTCATTCGGTACCAAACATTCCCAAGTTGGACACGCTTATGGTGCCTCCCTGGAATTCATGGGGCTTCAATTTGTTCTCTCGTGCTTTGGCAGCTAGAGCTTTAACCTCCTTTGAAATGTCCACTACACCTTTCCTATCGGCGCTGAATACAATTGGAGTAATAAGGCCGCGATCAGTGGAAACGGCCACCGATACGTCTACGTTGTCGAACCTGTAACAACAATAATAAATACTTTTCCAACAGACCAAATCAAAGGCATTATTTACTGTCTAATGACGGTGTCCATCCAGTAGGAGTTACTTTCTGGTACCTTGCGGCAAGCTATGGCAACTGCTTTGATAATAAAATCGTTGACAGAAACCTTAACTTTTTCTTTTTCCAATTTTTTATTTACTTGTTCACGGAATTTCAGTAACTATTGAGAAAAGTTAAGACTAAGTTAGATCAGTTAACATTGGAAACTTAAAGTAATTACCTTATCAACGGCACACTCCACAGTGACATAATAATGTGGAATCTGTTGCTTCGACTCCTTCAATCGCTTGGCAATAACTCCTCGAATGTTCGACACCGGAATATCAGTATACGGGTTAGCTCCTGGAGCTCCTCCTTTAACTCCTGCGGCTGCTGCTGCTGCTGGTGCTCCTGGCGCTGCCCCTGCCTTCATTCCTGCAAGATCAGTGGACTTTATAGACCCATGTACTCCACTACCTTTGCCTACAGGTAGACATAAAACACACACAGCAAAGGTTAATCACAATTTCAGAGCGTTTTCAAGCATTATCACACTTCCTACCTTCCAGTCTTAGCCTTTGAGCTTCAGCTAATTTCTTTGCCATCGGACTAGCATACACTCGCTTACCACTATCTACTGCAGCTTTTGCTGAAAGAGATGGTGCTGCAGGAGCTGGGGCCGCTGCAGGTGGAGGAGCGGCCACAGGTGCTGCTGCTGGTGCTGGTGCTGGTGCTGGTGCCGGTGCCGGTGCCGCTGCGGCTTTTACTGGTGGTGGCGCAGAAGATCCGTCGTCTTTGAAATCTTTAAAGGCAGCGACATCTTCTTGCTTCTCAACAATAATGCATACTAATTTGCCAATTGCAACGTCCTTTGTTCCAGCCGGGATAAGAATTTTAGCTAAATAACCCTCCTCGGGGGTTTCGAAACCCATTGTAGCTTTGTCTGTCTCGATTTCAGCCAAAAGGTCGCCTTTTTCCAAAGAAAACAAAACCTTAATTAAAATTTCAAACAAGCAAATTTCTCAGCAATTACCTTCATTTAACTTGTCGCCTTCTTTCTTTTCCCAGCTGATGATTGTTCCCTGCTCCATGGTGGGCGACAATGCTGGCAGTGTAACCTTAACGTGTTTCGGCAGGCTGCTATAGGCTCGAGCAAAATTTGTATTCCAAACTGAAGCATGTTTCGGTTTCTTCAAATCAAAATCTGTTATTCTGTAATATTTTTTTGTTTTTATTTTTAGTTATTGGAGTAATACAAGGAGAAGTAAATAAAGTAAACTGATAGGTTTGAGTGGCTGCCCGCTCTGAGATAGAGTTGACCGCTGGCACCTAAAAGGCCGGTATCACCGGATCTAGACCTCTACTAGGACCACCACTTCAGGGAAGTGAACTACAAAGCTACTCAACTGTATAGTCTACAAAGAGATAGAGAGGAGGACATGAAGAAAGGATGTTGAGCTGAGCTTATCAGGAGAACCAAGCGGATAAATCTGCTTCGCTTTATCCGTCTGAAATGATAACCCGTCAGATCACCAATGTGAGAGAAGCTATACGCGGTAATTGATGTCTTCAATGGTTTCTTCTCTGATGATCATAGACACCAGATACTTGGATTTTTCGTACTTGGGAACTACTTTTCCTATCAAATAATTGTCTGGAAGGGGTCAGAGTGGATTAAAGAATGTGCTGTGTAGGTGCTTTCTCTTTTTGGTCTAATACGACACCCATTTCGCGCCAATGCATACAGTCATACATCAAGTGCTCGTTGCAGAGGCATTTATTCATCGATTATTGAAATGAAATACTAAATATTTTGTGTTCTTCAGTTTTCATCTTCATCGCCGTCGAAATTGTTACGGAGGTAATATTTAAAAACAATAATGCTTTGGCCATTTCTTTGACTGTTTTTTGGTTAGCAAACAAAAGACGTACACCGTGGAAATCATCATAGTCTTCGCTTGACTTCCCGATATGTCTATACAAATCCCCACTAACAAACAAAAGACCTTCCTTTAGTACCTGTAACGTGAATGTTCTTAGTTTTTTTCTGAAAATCTAGGCAGAACACTCGCAACCGAGTTGGGTACTTTAGCTTGTATTGCCAGTTTGAACGATATCAAACTATCGCTGGACTTTACTTTGCCAAATGGCTTTGCTGCAAGGATAATACGGATATTGCTCTTCCCCGTTCAGTTTCGTAGGAGAACATCTTGTAACCTTACTCCTAGCTTCGACCCTAGTATTTCTGCGCGTCCAGGATCATAACCATCTTCTTCTTAGAGTTTCTCTCCGTTACGGAGGTTGACAATCATCACGTTAAGTGTTTCTTTGACCTTTACACCTTTGTATTTTTCTCTTACCGAAAGATGGAGCCACTCTCGTATTTTAGATATCCAGTACAGTCTTTGTCTTCCCCTACATCTTCTTCCTTCTATTCTACCCTGCAGGCTGACTTACAAATAGTGTAAAATTTACACTAAATACGAATGAGGGTTAAGCGAATGTTGTTTATTTAAATTTTATAATACCAGCTAATCATCAGTCGTGCCAACCCACGGTTTTGCATGCACTCTTGCAAGACATTTTTGCAAGTTGTTAAAAGCGTTGCTATGTAGGTACATCTGAAGAAAGGATCAATCAAAGGAATGGTTTCTTAATTTATACGACTGTGAAATTTTGAACAAAACCGGCATTAGCATTCGCATACATTACTCAATAGCGATGTTTGTTTTAATATTTATAGTCAATTTTAACTTATTTCTAAACTGCAGCACCTTTATTTTTCATATTTCTAAATACATATTAACTTCGTTGTCAATTCAAGACCAACAAACTGAATTGCAAGGTTAGCATAATGAATTTTTGAATGTGAATACCCTCATTATAAGACATATTAAGTTACAATTCTATTTAAACAAAACATATTGACGTCAGACGCCGTTATTATTTGTTTTTAAATAATCATGAAGGCTAATTTCTAAATGCAGTCCAACAGACATCAACCCATCGCCTGTCCAAATACAAGACTTCGAATGTGTCACGACCCATGTGGGGTCTACATGAACGTGATAACATTAGTCCACTTCAAATTTTCACTTCGATAATTAGCTAAACTACAACAACTTTGCTAACGTAAACTATAAACAAACATCATAGTGGTCTGACCCAAACGGCTTTCTGCCTGCCAGTTTGTTGATAAGAAATCACTGGAAGTTGAAGCGGCATGGTTATGCTTTTCGCTTTTCGGTCGTCGCCAGCAAGGCCGAATAGTGTGCATTTTTACATTGGCATTTAATGTGCAATGCAACTGACGTTTGAATAGCTTTGACGAATGCTTTTCCAACTAGATTACACAACACTTCTAACCTTACATCGATGTAAGACGTTGGAAAATCCAACTGCAGGTCGCTTCCGTTCCCTGATTTTATGACTATTTAGGTAATTACCTGAAAATCTGTTGCTTGGTCGTTGCCTGTGAGCTCAGAAGTCGTAGTGCAATCCTGGTTCTCGCTGCCTTCGTCAGTGTTCCACGTAGAATCGATTCGTTGCGGATGGCAATGGTTCGTAGCATTTTTGATGAGTTTTTCGATAAATGAGACTAAAAAATAAATTTTTGTGTGGAAACTGTTTCAAAGATATATGTTTTAAATTTTAAGCCGATTAATTATCAAACACCCGCGAGCAAAATTTTCGCAACCGACCTTAGCAATTCATTGATAGGTCATACGGTTTTGACAGTGACAGTCGATTGAAGCTTTTGTGTGTGTGTTTTTTTTTTTTGTTCTCAGAATTTATAAACTTTTATTTGCTTTGAAAATGAAAAAGCTCACGAGCGATTGTCAAACATAGAAACAAAAACAAACGAGAACTGTTTGTTTGAGAAGAGCAAAGGATGAAACTGTTAAATTATGAATTATCAAATAAATCAGTTCACACCCGTAAAGTAATTTAGTACATTGGGACAGCAGTACTTAATTCCTGTCTGTATCCTATCTGCAGAACTAAATAATTGCTTAAGATATTTTGAAAATATTTGTTCGGTAAAAAGACAACGCATTCTGCAGTAACAGCTCGAAAATAGTCGCAAGGACACTTATGCGACTGGTGCACGGAATTCCATATCCGGTACGCAGAGCTCAGTTTCGAAACAAAATAGCTTTGTCGTTCAGCTTGCAAAAAAAATGAATGATATACTATATGTAATTTTCTGGTAATATATGATGTAAGCAATTTCGTTAATAAAACATAGCTGAATCTGCTTTTTAATTCACATAGCGATTATGAAAAATCATGATGCGCGTCATACATTATGTTCATAAAAAATCTTAAAATAAAAATGTATATGTAAAAGTATCATTCAAAGTTAAATAAAGACAGCACAATTAGCTATCAAATATCTGAAGATAAGTCATCAAAATAGGTTAATTAAAGTATTTTCTTTCTTTTTCATAGGTTGCGCTTTTCTAAATGAACACCAGATAAAAAAGAATATGTAGTGTCTAGTGTCATCTGAGCTTAAATGGTTTCGAAAATGGAAACAGAACTTTTTAAAAAGCTTTACCTTATCTACTTGTCACCTGAACGACAGAAAGCATAAATAACGGCATTTTCGGAATTTTAATTTCAATCAAAAATTTTATGGGTGCGTTTTGTAAAAAGTTGTTCCTGTTTCTATAAAGTATGTTGCTGTATTCTAAATGGTATTATTTAGCTAATCAAATCTGCACTATTGTGTTTCTTCTTTCTGTTTGCTCGTAACCGTATTTCAAAAGATTAGTTATGAAATGGTAAATATCTACATTTACATATATTTATAAAACGCCTTTTTTCGTAACAGATAAAGATTCCTTTAGTAATCGAAAAGAATGGAATCCTTTTTGTTACCCCAACGAATTTTCGGGTTGAAATTGTTTTGTTCTGATATTCGTAGACGGCGACCAAATTTGCAGCTTGAATTGAAGTTCTAAAATCTGGTGCCAATACAATTCTTGGATTAATATAATTACTCTTAATTCTGCTATGTTTTAGGGGTTTTTTACATTATTGTACTTAATCAGTTGCTTCAGTGTAGTTTGCATTATCTTTAATTATATTTTTTGTAAAATTGAGGAATTTTTAGTTCGAAATGTTTAAACAGACTTACGAGTAGAACTTCATTTTTCACAAAAAAAAAAAATCGTCACTTACATACTAGTCTTCAGTATCTGGCTCAATAACGAATGAGGGTTTTCTCATGACAGTTATAGTCTTGGATATTTGTAAGACGCTCGCAAGAGGTGGGGTCGTCAAAAACGTTTTTGATGGTATTTTTCTGAATTCGAACTTGGAACCCCGAGATAGTCCAACGCACTAACCATTGAGCCACGTCAAGGGTGACATTAATACCCTTGGGTGTTCGCAAGATGCTGACAAGAAGTGGAGCCGTGAAGAAATGTTGATGGTATTAACTGGAATTCGAACTTAAAACCCTACACAGTAGAATAAACACCGTACCGACACATAATATAAAATAGGTTTGTTCTAACAAATAGCTGGAGAATCAGTCTTGCACAATGGATTGATTTACTGTGTGGCCCCACCCATTAAAATGCCATTTTCCTTTTCTTGACGAAAACAATTTTAAATACGTTGATTTTCCATAAATTAAGAAAATTACGTCTAACGAAGCATTTTGTATACAAAATAAACACTTGAAATCACAAACAATATACAAACCCATCTCGATTATTTATTTACTATGATACAATCAGCACAACATGCATTTGTTTTTATTTATTATAGTTGTGCGTTGTACATACTTACAACATCAGCACATTTATTGTTGTTTATTAAAGTTTGTATTTCATAAGCTATAATACCATAACAATGTGTTAAAGGATTGCTATATTTTTGTGAGCAGCGTATTATCTTTCATTCAGCTACGTTGCGCCGTATAAAGAGCTTTATTTTGTTCGAAAATCGAAAACTACATTCTCAATATCACTTAAATTTTTTTAAATATTGAAATATATATGTATTCGATCTACATATCTTGTACATTTATATAAATGCCTTTGAGACAATAATTTTTCTTACCGAAGGTCTTAAAAAAACATGTACAATAATGTTCTTCCATTCATAACTTTTTTTTATGCACAGTCGCAGTATGCTTTTCTCAACTACCACCTAATCATCAGATGTTCCTTGTAGCTTTTTACTGGGCCAGACGAAAGACAGTGTAGGGGTAGTTTCATTCTTATAGAATTGTTGTTTGAATGAAGAATACGAAGAGAGTTTTCCGGGTACCTATTAAGTTTTTTGTATGCCATATTTCAAAAATATTCACTTCAAAAAGAAGCTGCACATTTGTTTTTGTAATAAGCGGTTTTTGTGGTAACGGCCCCAAAGGGCTATGAATACCCTTGTGTTGATGTCCAGGGCACGTGTGTTGGTTGAATTGAAAGAAAGATAAAGGAATAAAAAAGAGTTGGTGCATTGGAATTGGGAATTTAAATTGTATGAGTTGACCATATTGACTGGGAAAATTGTTGTATGTGATTTTTGCATTCATTCGCAATTCACAGTAATTTTAAGAGAAATACGCCGAATAGTTTTTTAGCCGATTATTAATTGAATGGATATGACTGAGAACCTTTTATTCGATAACTAAATATATTACAATGTACTGTAACTATGTATATTTAATTGAAAATACTGTTTAATTTTTTTTTAAAAAAAAAGGGTACATAGCTAATCATTTAGACGCCGTGGCACGGTGATTAGCGTGTTAGAGTATTTTTCGTGGGGTTTGGAACCCAAAAAATACAGAAAAAAGACTATAACAGTTTTTTTCACGGTCCCTCCTCTTGCTGGCTTCTACCAATTGTGTAAGAATGTTACTGTCTAAGAAAGGTTCTTAAATATGTGGTACCCTTCGAATATGGCATAAACTTGTAGGTCCTGCCTATACGTGAAGAAATGTATACAGTACACAACATGCATAACTGTGAAAAGCTAGGGGTTGGGGCTTTATGGGCTGTTTATGGTACTAGGCCATTTTATTTTTTATTTATTTAATAAAGACAAGGAAGAAGGATAAAACTTATTGAAGTTAAGATTAAAATGAAGTTATAGAAAAAAACATAAATTTATTTTATTCATTTTCTTATATTTCCTTTTTTTAATTTCAGCCCATCGGTAAGAATGACAAAGTGATATTATTATATTATCTAGATGATGAACAAAGAGTCAATATCTTTAGAAAAATAAAGTCAAAAACAATGCATTTGGTAAGCTTTTGAAAATGGAGGCAAATAAGGAGTATTTGCGGCATATTATGCTCTTTTGTTTTCGTAAACCCATAAGAAGACTTGCACTGTGCACCGAGATAACTCTGTAAGCGCTTGGACCGTTTACGGAACAAAAGTGCACCATTTTAAAAACTGATGATAATGGGCGATGAAAGGGCGTAGTGTTCCATCAAGACCATGCTAGACCACATGTTTCTTTGCACAGTCGGCTGAAGTTGGTCCCGTTTGAATGGGATGTTTTACCTCACCCACCTTATTTACCTTATCTTGCTCCGACTAGCACTTATTCCAGTCCCAGCAGAATTCACTTAATGGAAAACAATCGATCTCGCAGGAGGCTTGTTAAATCCATTTAGAGCAATTTTTAAGCAAAAAAATCAAACGTTCTACGAAACGGTGATTATCAAATTGCCCAAAAGATGACATAAAGTCGAAGAAAATAACGATGCATATATAACTGATTAAAGTTTTTCCTAACAACAAATATACAACCTTAAATTTCGCCTAAAAAAAACAGAGGGAACTTATTGGCCAACATTTAATATATATATGTAGAATATAGAAGAAAGATCTGACGTCAAAAGCGACAATCGCAAGAGACCGTCAGGGTCTTTGCTGAATAAGTATTCCGAGATCCGATTCCGAAATATATGCCTGATGAATAAAATGTGAGTATCGTTTGCCCGATACAGAAGAAAGAAGCCAATATTGCTTATAAGATTTGCGCTGTCATGTGATTTCTTTAATATTGAGGGCCAAATACTTTCGAGGTTGTAACGTGCTTTGTTTCTGCTATCAACTTTGAAAACGACACCAGCGTAGACATCAAGCTACAAATAAATGTCGACAAAAAAATGCTGCGAAGTAGCCGATATACTCTTTGTGCATCAACTGATAATTAGAAACATTAATTGCAACCATGCAATTAATACATCCTAAATGCAAATGTCTCAACACTTCCCGTCAATTTTTTGTTCAAGCGATTCAACTTTGGAATCTTTTACCACTTGCAATAAAACGCACCAGCAGCACTAATGCTTTCAAAACAAAACTTCTTAGGTAATATGCAGACAATTTTGAATAATGTAATGAATTTCACTCTAAGGCTCAGTATCTTCCTCTTTTCTAACTTTCTTTCTTTTTTTTCCTACTTTTTATATCTTGTAGTTTTAATTTAATTTAATCTAATAGTTATTATTTATTTATTATTTTATTATTTAAATTTTTTTCTTCCAATGTATAATATATTAATTTGTTAAACATATACAAAGCTTGTTCACATTATATAAAAGATGTAATATTATATTAACTGAACGAAGAATTAAATGAATGTAAATGTAAATAAGGTAAAATTAATTTAGCTAGTATTAAGTTCAATAAAATGTAATGTACGAAGGATACATAGAGCGAATCCGATCCAAAGGGACGACGACGTTGAATACTTGTGTTACGCATAAGTTCAAGGGTACCTCAACGAATTTGCACTGTGCAAATGAGGAAAAATGCAAAGTTTACTCTTTTCCAGTATAAATCTTGGTGGGCAGGCAAACGACCTTAGCGCCATCTCGCGCCAGTTACTTGACATCTGATTTGGCATAAAATTTGAATTTTAAAACTTAAAACACACCAACTCGACTATACCAGACTATAGTGGATTCGACAGTCGTATTCGAGCTCGAGAATTGGGGTGATTAAGTACATTTGCTGACGATACTGCCATTTTAGCGACAGGCAAAACTATCGGAGAAACAAAAAATTACAAGAAGCATTGAATAGCGTAAGAATGGACGTGGGTTTGGCGAATAAGACTGCTATAAGTACTGCAAGTACTTAAATCAAGTTTTAAAAAACAGTAATTACAATATTTAAAAAAATTTTGAAAATAAAATGTTAAAAGAAATTGTGAATGCACCGTAGTACATATCAAACATATAAGCGATATCCATGGGAATCGCTAGCGTGGAAGGCTAACTAAAAACCTTTGCGCGAAGACACAAGAATCAATAAGGGAGCCACTCCCTCCTGCGCCGTCTACAAAAAACGTTTTTCGCGGTAGAAGCAGGACCTCTCGATAGAATGTCTTTTAAATAATACTGTTTGTATACACCCCGCGCAACAAAAAAAGCCGCACACGGGTTTTCCATTTTTTTTTTTTTTGCGCTAATTATCTTTAAGGGATTCCCCGAATTATATTTAATTGCTTCCGGGTTAGGTAATGCACATTCTGAAATTTGTCGGAATTCGTTCTAGCAGTATTTAACAGTGTATTTTTTAAATAAAAGTGAAAAAAGTATATCGCGATGTCTAAAAGGGTACAATTGAGTAAAGAAAATAAGGCCGTTATCGTTGCCTTATCCAAACAGAATCAATCATTTCGTGAAATTGCTCGACAAATTGGATGCAATGAGAGTTCTGTAAGAAGATTCCTTAACAAATATCGTCGGGATCACAATCTGGACAGAAAAATTGGCACAGGATTGAAGAGATGTACCACTGTTCGGGAGGACCGGGAACTGAAGAGGCTAAGCTTGAGAGACAGGTTTAAAAATGCATCGGAACTAAGAGCTGACCTGCGAGAAGCTACTGGGGCTGAAGTTAGCGTCAGAATCATCCAGAATCGACTCAACGAGATGGGTTTGCTAGCTAGGAGACCATCGAAAAAGCCACTTCTGACCAGCAAAATTAAGAAAACACGTCTTAGCTGGGCTAAGGAAAGGCAAAACTGGAGTGTTCAAGATTGGTCAAATGTGGTGTTCTCTGATGAGTCCAAGTTTAATCTAATCGAACCAGATGGGAAGCAGATAGTTCGACGCAGAAAAGGGGAACGCTACAGCTACGAATGCATAGCTCACACCGTAAAACATTCTCTTTATGTTATGGTGTGGGGATGCATCACCGCAATTGGAGTTGGATCTCTAATTATGCTCGAGGGCACTGTTAACGCCATGCAGTACAAACATATTATCTTAAATGGTGTTGTACCGAGTATGGAAATGATAACAGCAGAATTAGATTTCTTCCATTTTGTTAAAAATTACCATGTGCGGCTTTTTTTTGTTGCGCGGGCTGTACTTAGTTGCAGTAAAAAGAAACGGCTCGAAGGAAATTTTTCAATGGATACAAATTTCACACTACTGTGACCACACGTTTTATGTTCATCATGGTGTCTTTTTGACAATGTCTCACCTACTCTTGGAAAAATTAAAGCATTTCCTATCCAACGAAATAAACGCTGTATTGCATGCATACATGCCCTTATGGGCCTCAAATTGAGAGTACACCACGACTACTCTTTTGGCTTACCGAATCACATCGAAAAAGATATTTAAATATCATGATATACAGCTGTCAGTGGATGGATAAAAACCATACAAAGATGTTGACTGTTTTTGACCTTCAATCCTAAATGTTCGGTTTCTAAGGAGAACACATATGTATGTATATACGTTTCTGATAACTTAAAAACTAACGGTCGCTTCGATGAGAATTATACTGCTCTCACTTGGACACCACACTGGAATACAGTTGTATATATCGCCATTGAATGAGGCACTTGTACTGCCTGGATATGAAAATCTTCAGTAAAACAAGAACATATTGATTTTTTAAACTACTTCTCCTGACATGCTATCTACACGAACGCCGCTAGTTTACTTCAGTAAAGACGTTAACAGCAATCAAAATCTCGAGATTCAAACCAAACAGAATCAATGCTTGCCGTCGTTATCTAAGTTGACAATTTTGGATATTCTTCGTGATAAATCTAGAAACTGGGATTGAAATCACTTATTTTTTCTGCGAACTGTAAATGACTGAAGAACCTCTTTCGTGGAAGAGCACTTACCTGATTTCCCGACGGCCATATGCATGAAACTTAAAATTAAAATTGCAAAGTAACAAGCCAATTGTCAATCACTCAAAATATGTTATAGAAACAATGAAACATTTATTTACTTAATTTCAGTCTTTATTTTTAAGAATATATGTAAATTGACCAAGAAAATCAAAACGTCTGATCGGATGGATTCTTCTTGTCCAAAAGCTTCTTAATCAGGAAAGCCCGTGTTTGATTTGCTGATGCAGTAATCCACCTGTGCAAAGAGATAAAAAAACTAAACAAATCTATATTTAATTGTTTTTTAACATGGTCAACAAAGTAATAGTACTAAAGTAAACATAAATAAAATTTGCGTGGAATTAACTCAGGAAAAACGAAGAGAATCATCCGCATATTGAATGTACTTCAACATGTGCCGGGTTTCAAATTCACCAGAGCACCTGATGAAGTACAATAGACATGGGATAATTGTGAGAAGGATTGGGTTCAAAATAATAATATTTAGATTTGAACGAAAAGTAGTTTTTTTTTTTTTTTTGGGAAAAAAGAAAAACTCAAAACTTAAAAATTGTTCTACGCTATATGTAAGGTGATGATGCTTTTAATCTAGCACTCCGCGCGCTACTTCAGGTACCTGACTGCCTTAAATATATGCTTATCTCAGCCCCGGTCACTGATTAGCGCGCAAAGTAATAGGATCTTATTTAAATCTTAACAAATTGGTTCACCGCATTCTGAAAGTGAATAATTAATACTGAAATTTATATTAATGAGACGCCATTGTTGGCATATCCACAAAAGATGCTTTCTAGTTCTTCAGCTAATTCCTACGATACATATTGATACTGCGACAATGGTAATAATGCTTTCACAAATGAAATGGTACAGCGTTGAACGACCAAGACGACGACGACGACGACGGCGACACGGGGTAGAAGTATTCCTCGTTTCTTTTTTTTTTCTTCGTGAAAAGGAAACGACCTTGTGGTAGTTCTACATGAATATTTAAGGTGAACGATCTGACAACCTCACACCACCACTACAACCAAAATACCACCAACACTCGTGCCATGGTTACTACCTTTTAAAGAGCTTTTCCATAGGAACAATCAGCGAATGATTCCATGCGCAAAAAAAAAAAGAAAGAAAAAAAATTCGTACATTCGTCCATTTTCGTATGTGTGGATGTAAAATAAAAATTAAAATGCACAAGAGACCAAAAACTCGTTGTTATATTGACTTTATACCCACACTTGTACCGATTTCGAGGTGAATACTGCGCGATACTCGTCGCCGCATGACCGTATACGTGCATATGGTGCCACTCTGGAGTGCGTCCAACTTGGATGAAAAACGAAAAAAAAAAAAAAAATAAGATGATGTAGAAGGCGGTGTAGGGCGACGAGCGCTGCTATCATATGGAATGCGTAGACTTTGCACATAACTCGAGACCAACACTACCACAAGATAACATATACACTCACTCATTAGTCAGCAATTACATTTCCACAGAATCAGCGGATTATTGTAG
Organism: Chalcosyrphus nemorum; assembly: GCA_949716465.1. NCBI lineage: Eukaryota > Metazoa > Arthropoda > Insecta > Diptera > Syrphidae > Chalcosyrphus > Chalcosyrphus nemorum. The sequence continues at coordinate 52,283,195 of OX454335.1, forward strand.
CATTTGTCATAAATTTTCGCTAGTTTTTGATGATGTCATTTTTGGAATTCGCTAATTTTCCTTCAAACCGTCATCATCATAAAAAAAAACAAACCTGTTGCAAATAGGTATACAGGACATACAAATATGCAACGTAGATTACCTATAACAAGAGGCCTGGGAATCGCACACGTATGTACAGGCAAAACTCTTTAAATAGATACTAGAGAAAACCGCACTGTTTACTTTTGCATATATCATTGTGTCAGCTGATGATATGATCGTGATAGAAGATATATAAAATTAAATGAAAATGATCGCCTAAATGAAATTATAAGTAGAACTTTTCAGGTCCACACATGTCTAAATTTGCTACACTGAAATGCTGAAGATTGGATGAGCAAACATTAAGATTTTTTTCTTCGATTCCTTTTTTTTAAATTCTTTTGGTAAAAGAAAAGAAAAAAAGTACAAATTCTGGGGATAAGAAGCAAGACAAGGCAAAGAGAATGCCGAAACCGTCGCGCACACGTTGTTGCCAAGTGGGGACGGGCACAATGGAATGAAAGACAAGATGATCGGTGCGCGCACACAAACCGAAATCGCGATCGGCACAAAATACATTCAAAAACACGTGCCCAACTACATTCACAACTCGCTAATTACTCATGCACAAAAGCTCTGGTGATAAGCTTTTTTTCCATTTAATTCTTTTCATGACTTCCCGACCGACCGACCGGCGGGTCGTCGTCTCCAACCATTAAATGGTGGTGTTTGCAAATGAACAATGACAAATGAATAATTTTTGCGAAAATACCTTTGGGTGGGGCAGATCCACCATGCACTACACTCACAGATACACACATATACCCTCTCAAGAGAATGCTATATGTATATACATATAAATGTATGTACATGCGTATATGTGAATTTATGGGCGAGAGGAGAAATGAAGCAAAAAATGAAAAAAGTATTTAAGAAGCTTAGGATGGCTTCATGAAGGAAAAGAATTTAATATGATATGGTCTGGTAATTCAATTATTAGCCAGGCTATACGAGTCGGCAATTAATTACATACGATGAACGTGAACGTGTGGACTTACCGGCATGGGCTATGGCCACGAGACACACTTGCAATTCGTAATTTTGCTTTGGTTTGCCAGCGAAAGCTTATTAAAGCTTTAGCCGTCTGTCTGTGCTGCTTACCAAATGTAATGATTTTTGGTTTATTCCATGTGATCGGGGTCGTCTACTTTTGTCTACTACCCTTCACACAGAGTTCATTTACAAAACAGCTGTGTGCGTCCGCCATAGTCTGCTCATATGACCAACCATAGAGCCGCCGGACTATCTTCAAACAGTATACATACGCACGATGAACTTAGTCTTATTTTTTATATAATAACCTATGGGACTCATCTGGAAGCACTAGTGATAGCTAATCTTGAAATTGTTTAAATAAAATATCCTAAAAAAAAAAGAAAAACTAAATACCCGTGCGACGACGATAAAACCAAAACTCAGCTGTACCGGAAATAACTTTCACATACCTCAACATTTACGTCATATACGAAAAATACATGTAAAACTGCTAAAAATAAATTCAACCACAATGGGTTCTTTTTTTTTTTTCATTTATAATCAAAGTCTGTGAATTTCACAATATAAATCAGTTCTCACTTTTTCACACATACGCACGAGTGTTCAATAATTTTGTCTATAGCCGTTAACACTGTTATTTCATATTATTTTTGAGTACTGATACTTGGAACAAAAAAAATAAATTCGTAGAAATGTGGCAGTAATATTTTTTTTTTTTTAAATAATATAGATAAATAAATTTTGTAATTACACACAAGTCCAACTGGAGAGCACAGGCACAGGCACAGAACAAACTTCTATCCAAACCAATCCGACCGGCTGTCGCCGATCAAATGAGTATGCACACCATGTAGGAGTTCACTTCGAGTGTCTTTCTTTTGTGTGCATAAAGCTCGTCGTCGGCGGCGGTGGACATAAAGCAATATGATATATGTACTGTACAGAGAGATACATACATGCACAGGCGGCTAACTGTTGTTGTTTTTGGTGGTGAGAAAGCGAGGAACGTACACGTCTACGAAGATGACGATGACAGCGGCAGCAGTGGAAGCGCGACGGCGACGACAACGACGACGACGACGATAATGACCACGGCAACAATACACAAGTGTTTAATTTAAAATGTGTTCAATTCTATCTCCTGGCACTGCTGCGTTACCACCCCAGTTGTTGGTTCGCTGATCACTACTGGCTCTGGTCGATGGGAACTTTCCCAAAATGAACATCGGTCCCAGCCTGTCAGCCAGCCATTGCCATCATATGCAGACGGCGTTTGCATGCCGCAAGTATATAGTATGCGCGAAACTTCGGATAACACATACAAAAAAAAAAAAAAATTGCGTTCCCCGCAGAAGATGTACATAAGCCACAACAGCCAACAGCAGCACACATTTGCACTTAACTTTCGTATCTGTGTGTGCGCACAATGGCGAAGGAAAGTACAAACAAAATAAAAATGAGCCGGCAATCAGCAGTGACAGGGTTAACTCATGTCGAGCTTTTCACTATTCCTCTTATATTTATTCTTATACCGGTGGTTACACTCTAGGAAAAGGCAAAAATCCGAATTTTTTTTTTTTAAGTATTGGCCGATTGAAATTATTCACTTTTCTTAAAACCGCAAGGGGCTGTGACTAATCTTCGTGCCTGCTGGCACACAACACACGCTTCCAAAATCCGATTGCGAATGGAGTTAAGAACTAGCCGAACGCTACTTGAAGACCTCGTCATTTACGATATCCGAATAAACCTCTTAGTCATCTGTGTGTAATGATGCCTCTGAAACTTACGATGGAAGGGAGAATACTTTTCGTGTTGGTGCTGCATGCATAAAAAGAGCTCTGTATGTATGTATACATCACACCCATCGATTTTCATCATGGATGGTAAACATCATCAGTCTATGGTTTATGTGTTCATTCTCCTGCCGAATTTCGCGAGTGCTTCGATGTGGGCCTTATGTACTGTATACATAGCTTTTACATGCTTCTTCTTTTTTTCTTTTTTGCTGCTTGCTCTTCTTTTCAGCTGAGCCAGCCAGACAACCTTCACCAGAGACGCAGATTGCATACAACTCAAACCAGGATCGCAAGCTTTTTTTCTGGATTCTTCTGCACGTCTCCCTACTTTGCTTCGAATGCTGCCTCATCATGTAACTTTCTACATATGAATTCTGCATTAATATGCGTGTATACCGTGTCGGTGTACATGTAGTACGTTTGGCATTGTGTTCTTTGACTGCGGCTGTCTAATTTTGTGGAGGATAAACGGATGGCGGTTAGATGGATAGATGGATGGATGGGTGCAGATGTGGAGCTGCCGCCGCCGCCACCGTATGGTTCGATAGATGAGATGTTTCTTCAAATGCAGTGGGATTGAGCTTCGGGCAGACGTTTCCACTTGATAGACGTACATAAAGACCAATTCCACCGTCGTCGTCGTACCCCCACATCCTTTATGTTATCCCATTGTTGGAAACGATGGACCAGGGCCAAGTGCTGCATTATTAAAGTGTAGCTGGTAGATGAGGAGGTAGTAGCATCCGAGTTCAAATATTTATAACCGTGTTGTAAATCAACGGATTATACTGGTTGCAAGTGCTAAAAACACTTTTCGTCATTAGGAGTAGAACAATTTATATACGATACGAAAAGGTCGATACCACTGTCTTAAAGTTGCTCGTGCGAACAAAGACGACAAGTGAATCATGCTATTCCTTTGTAGTAAGGTACATTTTTAGAGGCTGAATCTTCTGTCTGCAAAACCACAAAATGATTCACTAATTCTTTCCACCTTTGTTACTGAGGTAAAAATTCCATGTACAGTATGCATTTGTCTTGAATGAAAAATATTCAAATAACACTTGTGTTTGAAAGGCGAATCCTTAATCTCAATAACTGCTAAACACTACTTACTAATAAATCCCTTTGTCCAAGAATAAAACTACTCTTAAGAAGAAGCATTCACTGCTTTAATTGCAAATGAATAATGTTGCTTTAAAAGCTATACGTTGTCCAAAACAATTTGTGGGTTCTTATTTGGCACGCGATTTTCACAGTCTACTGGTAAGCCAGACGAAACTTCCTATTCATGTGACTAATTGGGAAGGTTCACCACAAATTAGCTCGTTCATAATCAAAGAGGTTGAGATATGTACATTAATCATTGTCTGAAATGGCTTCTTATGCTATATCTGATTTAAAAATATTACTAGTCCATTATTCATATGATCTGTAAACGCCAGACTGGATAATTCTTATACTTGTTCTGGAATTGGCTACACATGCTGAGCAAACAAACCTAATTGGATTTCCTGAATCTAAAATCAAGTTTCGTTTAAATCATAATATTTTTTGAAGTAGGTATCCTTTACTTGTATTCTTTATACTGAATATATTTTCTCTATTAATACGTCTATTCCCCTACCCTCCGAAAGCAGTGATATTTTACAAATTCCTGTTCGAGTCCGAACATTTTCGTAGCTGTAAGTTTTAGTACAAGTATTTCTCGCAATCTAGTTGTGATTACTGTAACACTTATACCGTTTCATCAAATAAAGCACTTAAGTACTGCGGGATTTCAGTCCTCTCAAGTGCAAGTACTAGGTACTGAAAGTACTTGCATGTACATTGTACTGCTAAAGTACTTTGGTACTTAAGTATGCGATATTTAGACGCATCTATTAATTTTCGTATTTTTCTAGCTAGTTCAGAACTTCGTCCTTCCCATTTTTAGCTTCGAGATATTCAATATTGAGACAACTGTTAAAATATGATGTATTCCCAATAAAATCCTCCTGCTCTTCGGATACGGCATAAAAATGTAGCTGCCTCCTCTACGTGCAGAAATGTATACTACGTTCAACAATTAGAGTTGTTAGAAGCTAGGCCTTGGCTCTCTATTGGCAGCTTATGACCTAATATATACAATTTTTTAAATCTATTTCTCTATCAATTGACTTACAAAACGCCTTAGCTGAATTATCAACACAATTAATAAATGTCGTGGGGATCGCTGATCGACAATCACAGTAAGGGCCAATGTCTTTAACCTATAGCTAAATACTCGGAAATTCTTTGAGTAGTTTCCCTGCGAAAATTGTCTCCGTCAAATAAAATGAAAAAAAAAACGGAGAGTTACGAAATTCTATATGATGAAGAGTGGTTTTAAGTACCCTTAACAACAGGGCTAGAACAAAAATTCTGATATAGCATCGAATTGACTTCCAACAGAGCTCAGATATGTATAAAGCTAATCGGTCTCGCGTAAATACACACAGGCATATCGGCAGATCTACTTTTTTGAGTCTCTCTATCATCGTAATGTCAGAACTGAAGGTTTACTCGAGTTAATTTTTTTCTCGAATCCAATACTTGCCCTATTTTGGGCGCAAATAAAAATGGTTTACAATGCGGAGTCAGACTTTTCAGTCAGGCTGTGAATGATCTTTTAACTTTGAAAAAACAATCGACCTTGAGTATTTCTCTTCCTTTAAACCTTTAATGTTGAGTTTTTTGTTGAGTCTAGCACGCGTCTTAATTTTTCAACGTCCCTACCACGCCGACACAATATAATCTGATACAACCAAAGTATTTGTTTAAAATAATTTTTATTACATTGTAACTCCTTGTATAAGACTTTTATTCCAAATTTAATGTACATACACATTTACAAGTTAAAACTACACTAAAACGTCAAAAATGGGAAACATTACGGTGAATTATTCGATTGCGGAGGAACAAATGGACTCCATCTTAAGCAATTGTCGTCAATTTTTGGAAAGTTCCCCCTTCGTCTCAGTCGCTCCTCAAATTCATCCAGAACATCCTAGCAAATAGTGAAACATATTAAAATATTAAAAGAAATTGCGGGAAATAGTTTGCGTACCTGTTTCTTTAATACTATATGTTTTCCTTTCCAATACTTCATCATTCCAAGTGCTTGTAGAGTACTTACAATATCATAAGAATATATGGCCATTTCCTATTAAAAAAGAAAAAAAATACAGGATGAAGTATAAACATGTAAAAATGCTATAACCCATAACCAATCTAGGTGTCCTCTAGATCGCCAAAAGATCGTGGACGGCAAAACTCTCAGAGAAAGACAAATGCCCAAAACTATGCGGGAACGGGTTGAACAATAAAGCTGTCCACTTTTTAGACGTCACTTTTTTTGCATTGATTTACTTCAAAATATTTTGCCAGCCAATAACAACACACCCATTTGACAGAACTCATATTTTTGCCCAAAGAAATTTCTTGGACGAAAATTCGCAGCTTGGTCTTCTGTAAAAAAACTATGAAACTTTGACGTGTGGGAAATGAAATTCATTATTTTTCATAAAATTTCGTAGTTTTAGTCAACACGGGAAGAAACCTATTTTTATAAAAATTTCAAATTGTGCTCCTTCAATGTTTAATTATTTTCATAAGTGGAGGTCGACAGATTATGTCACAATAGATTTATTAGAATTTGTTTGCATATATGTACATAGATACCATCTTGACTTACGTGTCATAATTTCACCAAATTGTTATGCTATTTCCTATAAAAGAATTTGAGAGTTCATTTAACGTATGTACATATCTTTACTATGCTTATGCCTAGGATTGCTACCATCCATCTCTAACGGACCGTAGGTATGATCCCGATTCCTTCTCGCGCTAGCATACATATTTAAATTTTAAAATTTTTCAACTTATTTTGTCCATCTAAAAATACGTCCCTAAAAGTGGCGTGGACATATACATATGTATATTTGTGGATGCCGTGGCTCAGTGGTTGGACTACTACTCTGCAATGCGTTGTAAGTTCGAATCCAGGAAAATACCTACAAAGTTTTTTACGGCCCACCTCTTGCAAGCGTCTGGCAAATATTCAAGAGTATTTAACGTCATGAGAAATGTTCTCAAAAAAAAACTCGGATACGGCATAAAAGCTGTAGGTCCCTTCTATACGTTCACAAATGAAATTTTAGCCAAAACGTGTTACGGCATATCTTATCTATAATATTAGTCCAACTTATAGAATTAAGACGACATTATTGTGGAAACATCCTTTTTGTGAAATTGGTACATTAATAGTAGCACTAGAACACAAATTCCGATTTTTCCTCGATATAAAATTGGAAGTAAATTAGTACCGCCCTCCTAAACGGCATCAAAAAAAGGCAGACGGAATACGATCTAATAGTTCTTAAGAAATGTTTGGTTGCACATCAGATATCTGCAATTGTATGACAATAATATTAAATTAATTATTGTTATTAGATGAATTAAATCTCGGTCACTTTTACGGGGTGAGTTTACCATAATTTAAAATTGAACCAAATGAAATTTTAGCCAAAACGTGTTACGGCATATCTTATCTATAATATTAGTCCAACTTATAGAATTAAGACGACATTATGAAAGCCATTTTTGTGGAAACATCCTTTTTGTGAAATTGGTACATTAATAGTAGCACTAGAACACAAATTCCGATTTTTCCTCGATATAAAATTGGAAGTAAATTAGTACCGCCCTCCTAAACGGCATCAAAAAAAGGCAGACGGAATACGATCTAATAGTTCTTAAGAAATGTATGGTTGCACATCAGATATCTGCAATTGTATGACAATAATATTAAATTAATTATTGTTATTAGATGAATTAAATCTCGGTCACTTTTACGGGGTGAGTTTACCATAATTTAAAATTGAACCAAATATTTTATTCGACCTCAAACTTCAGGACTCAAGTGCAGTTTGCATACAAATGAATAACCAATGACTCAGTAGTTCAAACACCAACGTGATTAGGTCGATGAAACGAAAAATAAATATGTGTACAAAATGTCCTCTCAATTTACAACATATTCAGCTAATATAGGAAAGTCTAAGCAACGGGTAAATCTTTTAACAAAATAAGATTATTTTTTTGAGTTATTGCAGCGGGATTTGAAGTTCAGGTGATACTAGGTTTCAATATTTATTCTCCAATTTGATTGGGGAGAGAATTAGTGTGATTTTTGCATTCGTTCGTAATTCACAGTTTACTTATCGCAAATTATTTAATTTGATTGCTTCGAAAATTGAACGGATATGGTCGGGACTTGAGCACCAAACCTTTCAATCAATGACCAAATACACTGCCACTATACCGTGGCCACCCACGTGCAGTAAAAAATCCATTTGACTCATGGGACCTTTGCTATGACTGTTGTTAACGTGTCATCACTAAATAATGCTTTTGTGTGTTTCAGTGATTGAATCACGAAACAACCCTCCTTAATTTTTCAACAGATATCATTATTTCTAAAAACTATCGGTTAGCGTTTTGTATTTGTCTCTTTCGTCCACCACGGAAAGAGAGATTTTAAATGCAATCGTTTTTTTTTTAGTTTAAAATTACATTTTTAAATTACCTGCGAAACTTCCTTTATACTCAATGTGGTTCCAGTACGATTACAAAGAAAGTCCAACAGTACATCCTTCCAGTACGACCGATAAGATATCAAACCCAGGTCGGATAGTGGCTTCTCTGGGGATCCAATTTTTCCCTCCACTCTAGTCAAAAGGTAACCTGTTAATTGTATAAACCATGAATTATTTTAAATTAAGTGTCAATGACTTAAAAAGGTCTTAACATTCATAAAAAAAAAAAAAATACTATAAACGAAAAGAAAAGAAAAAAAAAATGAATAATCGGAGGACAAAAATCCGAATTGAACTTTCCAGACAACTTTTTGTTTTCAAGCTTTGTATTGTTTGTTTCTCTCTGTGTCTGTGTTGCGCATAATATGGTTAGACTGAAGTTGCGCATTATTGGCATAGGTTAGGGTGTTGCACTCAGGCAAACATTAATTTTTGGGGTTTCCCAACCCCGTCCATTTTACATGAGAGAGGGTGAAATTCAGACGGCAGCCAGACTCATTATTGATTTTTATACCAGCAGCGCATTGAATAGAAGGGAAACGCAAGGACATTCTGCTTACCAGTAGTAGTAGTGGTAGTAGTAGTAGGGTGAGCTGATTGTCTCTAAAACATTGTCATTGTTTGATTAATCGTAGTCTTTTTTGTTGAAAACAAAAAAACTTAGTGTACTTTATTCGGAAGAAAAGTCCAGCAGTAACAACGTAACGTGAGGGAGTAAGGAGTTATAGTACGAGGACTATCTCATATATTGCCAGTGCGAATTTGGCTGATACTCTTACGTGTGAATGTACCCATATATAGAAAGCGTAAATATTTCGTTCGTTGGCGTCTGGAGTTTATAAACCCCTACATAATATGAAAAAAGCTGTGGCAGGTTTGGAGTTTGCCACTCTCCAGGTTTGCATTTGCCTATCACTCTCTTTCTCCTATATAATCACTTCCTCTCCCCGGGTATCTTTTGTGTGTATCCTTTTTTGCGTTTTGAGAAACGTCGAGACGATTTTATCGATCCATTCACTAGTCTGCTAGCTACCTTGTTGGTCCTGGGGACGACGCCCTGTACGTTTGACCTGCCCTGACCTTTTCCGACTTTGCGTAGAGCAACGAAGCGACGACAAGAGCTCACGTCGCCTTGTGTCTTTGATTGAATAAAACTTTTTAAGGGTAGTTATATATGCCAAGGGGGCGGGTGCATTATTATTTTGTTTTGTATATTCATTTATTTTTATTCATTTGTTATTAATTTAAAATTTCTGACTAAAACAAATAAGATTTTGTAACAAAGCTTTCACTATATAGGTATAGATATGTAGATACAGGAGAAACAACGAAGCCGTCGCTTCTACATTGCATGCATGCACATTTTTTACTTCTTGCCGGTGTATTTATTTTGTGTCTGGTTATAATTTAAAGCGTTTGCATGTCCAAAGCATAAGGTCAATGTCGCGTTGCTTCGATGAGAACCCATTTTCCATTTTCTCTCTAAATGTGAGAAGGGATGAGGCCAACGGCGGCGTAGGCACAGCTGTTTATCATATGATTTTTAATTACTCGATAGATTTAAATTACATTTGTAACAAAGAAAGAATAAAATGCTGTTGAAGGACATAGAAGAGGCGGTTCCTAATTAAAATAGACTTATTTCAGACGAATTAAAACTCTCAATTCTATCTGTGGAATGATAGGTACCTATGACAAATGTGTAAAGTATCTATAGATTTGCATTGTTATAACAACATGTACGGTATTCATTTATCTCCTGGGAGATATGAAGTTATGGTGCCACTATATGGGTGCAGTACTTAAAAAGTAACGCAATTAGCATGCATAAGCAACTGTCATGTGCTTATTAGAAATACAATATATTTTAAGAATATTGTGGACGGATCTTTTGTATCTCTAAATGAATTGATGCAAATTAATGCCTATTAAAAGATTGTATATTTAATCAAATATTTGGGTTAGGTTATGTTGTCTTGATTTAGTAATTATTTAACCACCAATAAAAAGAATCAATTTTTGTACGACAGGTCGTATGGTCTACGTTCACATTGGTCATGAAGACTTATCAACAAAAAACTGTATAACGTCATCCTCTATAGTACTATGCAGGACTTTTTTTTTTAAATAGTTTATTTTGTTTGTTATGAACAATTTCGTAAGTACTTTCATTTCCAAATCCCATACATTAAATACTGACGATAATCTTATTTTAAACTGAAACTAATTTGTTTTTCCTTGGCAATATGAACAATTCGGGGTGCCAAAATTACAACTCTACCGCCGCCATTTTTAAAGATAAAAGAAATTATTTTACACTTCTGAATCATAACATACAAATCCCCGTATAATAAATTTATCAAAAAACTTGTCAGTTTCTTCTTCTTGTTATGAAAATATGTTCTTTTTTCGGCTTCGAGAGTTCTACAAAGAACATTACTACTTAACGCTCTCTATAATAGAGCTGTGTTAAATAAGTACAATTCATAAAAATAAGGTTGTAGTTTTAAAATATTTCATTTCAATAATGTGGATAAGATCTGAGAGAGAGTTTGTCAGATCTGTGTAAAGTAATAAAAAGTAAATATACACGATAAATACTTTGACTCATTATAATTCAGGTTTTAATTTCTCTTCATCAGTCTTTCTACAATCCTGTCGCTTTTTTTTTTATTCACTCTATGGGCCTTCTGGCACTCTTTTTCTGTCACTTTCCTAACCTATCAAAATCATACAAGAGTGACAGGGTGATACTCATGATCATGATGCTGCATTAGGAAAGTTTAACTTAGTGTTTGAGTTTATGTCATTTTCCATTGGTTTTTAGCCAATCAAGTATTCATTTTATCTTCCAAAGAGAAAAAACAGTGCCAATTGTGTTCCATTGGCTCTTCGAAAGCATCTACTGGGAGAGATTTTCGCTTCCCGATTTGATTTAGAAAGACACACAGAATACACTAACAAACATAAACTCTTTCATTCGACTACTTGTCAATGTAATATGGTCCAGTGATTTTTCATTGTAAAAACATAAGCAATGGCGGTTCCCCAACACATAAACAGCTGAGCGGAAGACAAATTGCATGTTCCATTGAAATCCAGAAGGAATTTCTAGAGTAAATCTAATGGAAAACGCCATAAGTTATTCGTCTTTTAACGTTTATTCTTTCCAGCTATCTCAGTAAAGAAATTGGGCGAAAATAACTTAACTCAGGAGTTAAGTAAGCAAAAGTGACTTACAATGTCCTGAATTGTAATTTGTTTACACCACCAGATAGAAAATTAATTTAGGTTATCATGATGGGGACGAGAATCGATGGGCTTAATGTATGTTTGTCTAAGGATTTTCATTTCATCGGCGCATAGACTGAGAAGAGTCTTTGATAGTGTAATAAACATTATTGGTGATGAGATTTGATATAAAAGGATGTGTTCCCAATGCATTCCTAAAGGGCAAAAAGTCCGAAGATTTATATATAACCTTGTACTGTCAACCTTAAGATTTGATTAATTTAACAAAAATCTGGTTGAAAATTAAGAGCTTTTTACTTAAGTATTGAAGTTAGTTCCAATTACATTCTGTTCAGTTCTTGGTTGTGGATCAATCTTTAAAGAATTCGTGTTGAAGAGCAGAAAATAAGGATTTGCAATAAAAAACCATTACTTCTAATTTACTTCGTGCATTATGGTTTGGCTATAGCTCGAAAGTTGGTATTTTAGTGCCTTTTCCAATGGATATCGATGATAAATGGATTCATTCAAAGTAACGGTAAATGTGTATTTATGGATGTGCTGATAAATGCACTAGTCATAGCCAAAACGAGAGATTAAATATGTTCCCCATACATACATACATACATACATATGTAATTGTAATTGTTTATAATGAGGTGGGAACGGTTTGCCAAAGGCAGTTCAAATAAATGACAAGTCTTCGTTAACCAGCAAAAAGTTAAAATTGGTTCAACAACCTCCTGAGGGTTGTTAAGTTTTGGGTGGTCAGTGGTCCGAAATATAAAACTATTTTATGAAACCTGAGAATACATATTCGATGCCCCTCATTAAGATGATATACAGTTCTTAACGTCCGTCGGTAAAAAAAAAACATATTAAGTTGCCTACCAAGACAATCAATTTCGCCACTTTCTTGGCTGAAGCTTGAGTTGGAGTGACAGTTTTTGAAAATGACTTCTTTGTCTAATATTGTATTTGAATTGATAAATTTAGAGTCGTCGTCAAACCGAATGCATTAAATATGAGTAATGCCTAAATCCCCTAATATAATAACATCATCGTTAGGATCAATCGCAGTTAAGAGAGAATCTATAGAATGAATAGATCACGGATTTACATACGTACATATACATTGTTAGGCCAAGAAATCAAGCCCGACATCTTTATTGGTCTCTTTTGAGAATTGCTGCTAAAGAATTGAAATTCCCCTGATCATCATCCTACCCCGCAATTCCAAACGTCAAATAAGGGCGTCATACTGGGCTGGAATCGGCTAAGGTGATAGTTGATAGTTGACAATCAAAATCATCGCTTTGCGTCCACGTAAGGTGATTATCAAATCGACAATCGCGTTTTTGCTGTCATTTCATGTGATAGCTATTTAGGTGTCGCTTTCATACATTTGTGTCATAAAAAATAAATTAGAATAAAAAATGTTGCGTCAAATTTTGAAAATTTTGAATCTTCATTTGGGTGGTGGCTATCAAAGACAAGTTGGGGCTGACTTGGCTGTAACAATTTGTCGAAATAGGGTAGCTGAAATAACTGCTGTAGTCCTTTAAAAAATGCAGTCAATACTTAAGAAAGAAACAAATTGTTCGTTGTACCAACCAACGGTTGGCCAGATTTGCTTTTGTATACGACAATATGTATCGTGTGTTTTCACACAACCGACCGTTGTACCAATATCGTACGGTCGCATGTTCTTGAGTGAACAACCGCTGTCGCATGCGACAAATTGTATGGAAATACCTATAGTATGGCTAGTGATGGACAAACACCGGGAAAATGCCATCTGAGAGTAAATACCCATACCGAGGGTATGTATGTATGAGCTGCATACAACAGTTGGGCCGATATCGACACAACCTAAATCGGTACAACAATTGTATCGTGTATTTCCTACCTTACATTTTTCAAATTGAAAAAAAAAAACTTAGATTTTAATGTATCAGCAGCTAGGAATGACAGCGTCGGCAAGGAAGTGGCGTTTAAAACTCTAAGTGCTGCCAATAAAAAATGTTTTTTTATTGATCGCTTTACGCAGAGCAAAGAATAGTTGATAATCAAGAACGACAGTCAAAAAAGCGACAATCAACTATCACCTTAGCCGATTCCAGCCCTGCAAACTCCCTTATAGTGCAAAGCCAGTGAAGAAGAAGGGAAGGAATGCTTCTAGCTATTTCGTTTGACCATTTTCGCAGGATGCATCGATAAAGTAGGCAGGTGATATTTGGACGGTGTTTGTGCGACACAGTACTAATTGTTCGCTTAGTGTCTCCTATAAGAGTAATCGCGTAGTTTTGTATCCAAGCAAATTTAATAAGGTTTTTGGTGCACCTGACCAGATTTAGTGTTAAAATGACTTGTACCTTTGGACGACTGTACGCACTAAAACTAAATATTTTATGGTGTTCTTAGCGGTTCCAGTAAAACCAGTCATGGATAATGAATAATGAATACATATAGATCAACATAGGTGGCGCTAAATCAAAGACGAGGCCCAGAATGATCCATAGGCAAACCAGTAGATATGCAGTAAATTGGAAGCGTTACACCTACATCTGACAAAAGGCAGTATTCAATTTTGGAAGAAATAGAAACTCCGTAGATTAAGGAATAACTATGAAAAGCTGAGATCAGAAGTTGCAGACAGAAGATAATTTATGAACATGAGAAAGAAATTCGGAGGCAAAGAAGTCTGGGAACACAATCATTTAATTGGTGAGATGAGACTTAAAACAGTTCAAAACAACTTGGATTAAACGACCTCAAATCTAGAGGACTAGAATTCAGCAATTCTACCTGCTCTGTCACAACGGCAAAAAAAAGCTCAGATAAGTCCAATAATGTTTTCCAAATCAATTGAGTATTTTTTACAAGCCTAAACATAGTCAGAAGGTTAAGTTTCAAAAAAAAAAAAAAATATGAGAATCCCAACCATGGTAACCAATAATATTTTTTTCCCCAGTTTTTCAAATTTTCACAAAACAATAGTTTTTCTATCGGATAATGCTGGCAGGAATCCCATTAAAAAAAAACAATAGGTAATTTATTGGTCAGGAATCTTGGCAAAACGTTAACATCTTTATGAACGAGTGCACAGTTTTTGTTTTATGCATAAATTTATGATAGTTGATGAATTTTACGAACAAATTTTCAATTTAAAAATTGTAGCTAGAAGTTCTAAGACGCATCATTAGGTAACTGATCCAGACATGTTTGATTTTTCCTAAAAAAGTATTCAATTTTCAATTGTGAAAGTTATTTTTTAATTTAATTTAAGAAAAAAAAATGTAAATATGTAATGTATATCAAATATTTATTTTGTAAAAAAAAAAACTTACTGAAATCAATAAGTAGTCTTCCGTATCCTTTTCGCTGGTAGGGCGGCAACGTTAAAATACACGAAACATTGTAGAAAGAATTTTTCTCCTAAAAGTATACAAAACAGTTAAGATGTGCATTAAAATTATGAACAAATAATAAAAGTTATTATCATTTTATTTAATTAATTTTATTCCCTATTCTATTCAATTTATTACAACTTCTAGGGAAGAAGAAATGGAATAATTTATTTGAGATAGGGTGCAAGTTCAACAACCTTGAATACACTGATATGTACTGGAGACGACAAACGCTATTTACTCTTTCAGATATTTGTAAGCATTCCCCAAATTATATTATACCACGTTACTTTGTCGGCGTGCACTCATACCAATTTCAAAACCATAGACATATATCTATTGTACTATTGTTAGGTAACTAACATCACCATCGATATCATCGCCAGGCTCCCGAAGGCCCTACTCTTTTCCCAAATTTCACCAACATCAAATCCCCAAACCACGCAGAGGGAATATACTCGTACAAAAAAAAACTACAGGGCCCCAGACATCGTGTGTACAAACTTTGTTCAAAGTTGGGGAAAAGATGCAGACTATTGGTTCCTGGGTTAAAGGGAAACACCCCTTTACATACCAGACAACTGGAGCTTCATCAAGTGCGGAAATTGTCAAAAAAAACTAAAAATAAAGGATTTTATATAAAAAAAAAAGCTACTCCCAGAAACCACAATAACGCCAATAACAAAAAGCACCTGTCCAGTAGTACAGATATGAAAGAGCCTAAAAAATAAATCAGATTCGATATACCTACTCGAGGATTACAAGAAGTTCAATGACCATAGATTAAATTTGTACAAACATTTCGCTATACCGTACATGTTAACTGTCGTCTGGCTCAAGAATTGTCTGCCGAAGTGGGGGTAAATCCAAAAACACCACGCCGAGTCGAGTAGCAGGCAGCATCCCCTATCACCCCCAAACCAAATGCACTGACTATATAAATATACACATCTAGGCAAAAGGCGCGGCGACTTCAAAATGTCTATTCCACACGCAAAAACCATTCTCTACGCGAGAAGCTTTCGTCAGCCAGGCTAGACAGTGGAGAGTACATATCACCATCATCCTCATCTTCAACACCAGCAATACTATCACCTCTCCTCGTTCTCGTTCTCGTACTCGTGTTCGTTCTCATTCTCCTCGCAGTCGCAGTCGTTCTCGCCGTTGCCGTTTGCCGTCGTCGTATTGTGTATGAATGAAAGACTGCAAAAGCTCAACACACAGATGCAGTGCAGAGCCAGAGCCAGAGACTACAAACGACATGGTCCGTCGTAGAACACCACTCATCAATTTAGTCTCACTATTATTGTTTTTGTATTATTTTTCTTCCCCCATGGTGGCGTCAAAGAATTTATTTCATTTTACTAAAGTAATAAAATCGAAGAGGCAGATTGCTTGCTTCTCCCTTTGTCGTCGACATGCTCGTTGTCGACTGAGGTCCACGACCTTATTATATGGTTATGTACATCCATATAGGCGGCGCTGAGAATCAGGAGGAGAGGCATGCTCAGAGCGAGATAGAACCACTGAGAAAGCTTTGTATCCTTTTTTGAACTTGTTGTGTGTAGTGTAGACATGATGTCACGTCATTGTACTTACTTGCTAGAGTTGCACATATATACATTCTTTGCCACATGTTATATACATATATACACATGTATATATATATATGCAAAAGGTGTGTGCACATACGTATGTACCTAGCGAATAGCACAAAACTGGGGAAAACGTCTGGGACCAACACACAGCCAAGTATGCCGTGTTTCAATGCGAAATACCCTTGTCCTCGACACTAGAGTTCGTCGCGTTCGTTAGGCTTGTAAGCACTTTCAGGCTCGAGATATACACTCTGTGCGCGCCTTATACATATAATATAAACGATGGAAACAATAGGCGTCTGCCTGTGTGAGCATTCACAAAATTAATTTTGAAATGTACCCACGACATGCGCAATTTGTAACACAAACCCAGTCTTCATGTCGCACCAAGCTCTGCAGTAGGTACTACACTTCATTCCCTGTAACGAAGGGATAATGAACCCGTTCCCATTGAGGACATATAAGGGTGAGAAGTGTCTACGTTTGGGTATGGTCAAGATTTGTTTTTTTTTTTTTTCTTCTTCTTCTTTTTTCGGTTGGAAGCTCCTTTTTTGTGATCTTAACGCGTTAAGGCGTAAAGAAAGAGTTTTTTCTGAAACCATCCAGTTTTTTTAATGCTTCCCATATCTTCCAAAATTTTGAATTGCAGAGGACAATTATTGTTTCCAGTTTTAGGTGGCCCAGGGAATTGTCAGGTTTTGAATTCAATACATCCCTCAAAATTTTAATATGAACTTATGATCCTAGTATAAGTTACCAAGAGCCTTTATTTTGTGATTCATTTCACTGTTTTACTGTAGGAAAATTCAGGCGAATCATATTTATTGACAACTTTTATCCAGACAATCAAATTTTATGTCGTTGACCTCTAGTTGATGCCAACTGAACAGTGCTTATTATACATTGGCATTTCTAACATCGCTTCATACGTCATTTAAATTTTTATTTTATTATCTATCTTTAACACTTCATTGTATCAAAATCGACATACATATTATGTAAGGTTGCAAATTTTACTTATGAAATTGAAGGTTCGAAGACAATCTTCTTTTTTTGTCGGTAATGTGAATGAGATTATCTTAATTATTTAATGCTGTTCATACAAAAAGCTGAAACTTTCGGTTGATAGTGAAAATGGCGATTAGTTGTATACCTTATCCGTCGGATTCAATTTAAATGATACCGACTATAAGTGAACTCAGATCGAATGAGTTAAGTGAATCTCAGATTTCGTTATAATATATTGGTTTCGAATGGCAAGATTTCAGCGGCTTCTAGTTGGTACCAAATATTTTGTAGATTACGGGCTTCAATTTTAGGCAACAATTTATAATGGAACGATGATTTCAACAGCCCATAAACCGCACCAAACCGTTGTTTGGCTTGGATGTAATGGAATCTCTTGAATCACCTAAGGTTGCTCTTTAGGCCAAATACTGCAATTTTTAGCAAGAACAAAATACATGTACAACTCCGGGGGAAAAAATTACGCCGACATTGCCGACAGCCTGAAATATTGAATAAAATTACCATTTTACGTTAAAACGACTCATCTATCAGTAATGTCAACGCATAGCATTCCAAATCGAATTGTGAACAGATCTACAGCGCAACAAAAGCAAACAGAGCATCGGCAAATGTCATGATGCAAAAGTAATTTGCAAAAGGATCACTTGCATCATTATAACCTGTTTAGGTGATGACTCTCGACTACGTAGTAAAGAGTTATGTCGAGTCTACATGCTATAGTGCTCATTCCTGCACAAGTTGAAAAAGTTTAGGGGAGGGAATGAGTAAATTGAAGCACTTCTGTATTTTTTGTTTGTTCTCTATCCAAGTACTCATTTTAATGCGCGAACTACCCTGCGCCTGTTCAACGATCAAACTAGTAATGATAGAATGGAATAGGGACGGAACATTTCGGATGTAGAACGCGACTCTTCTCGATTTTTATATTTCCCCCTCACTCTTCAAACACACAAGCTACCGACATAGCCGAGTTTTGAGTCATCATCTAAACAGGGTCTTACGTTTGCAGTGTGATGCGCAATTATTTGACGTTTTGGCAAACAGCCTTAATCTTTAAAAATGAAAACAAAAAATAAAAATGTTTACTCCAAATCAAAAAAAACTTGTTATTTTCTTGTGAATTAATCTAAAAAGAAAAACAATTATTTTATCAGTCGATAGGTACCACGTTTATACGCAGGGCCAAGGGTTGCGATTACGATTCAAGTCGAAAAATTAACCAGTTCGAACGTTAAACTAATAACAGATGAGCACAGTGGTCACGAACACAATCCAATTCATACCCATGCACAGAAAGAGAAAAAAACACACACGCAACCCCGACATGGCAGTTCAACTACTTAAACCAAGTATACACTTATTTTTCCAACTCAACCCAGCTCTGCAAGCTGAATTTCAACTCAATTTCAAGCCGGGTTCGACTATGCATACAAACGTAGTAAAAGTGGCATTGGCCCTTAACTCAAATTTCATTCCATTGCATTTACTACGAGCGTAATTGGCTCTGAACTCATTCAAAAATAAACTCGTCTTCTCTGTTTGTGCTGCTATAATTGAGTTAAAATTCGATTTCAAGGGTTGGATTAAGGAGGTGATATGTATTCGAAAACATTTATATTTTTCTTTCTTTGCATGGAGCGGATATCGTTAAAATTGACACATTCTATGAGTGACACAACTGCGAATAATACAAAACCCAGAGTCATTATTGCGTAAACATAAGGGTCAGCGAATGTTACTATCCTAACCTTGGGTATTTTAGAAATTCATTAGAAAATGGTCACATTCTATGTCTAGACGAGCAGAGCTACATATTAGACTTATATCATGTTCCAAGAAAAGCAACAGACGAGAGAATACCTAATCTTTGTGCCTGCGCTTTCGGCAAAACGATACACTGATTTAAGATACTGCAGATGTGTATTTGAAAGAGATTCTAAAAGCAATAGTCGAACTAATCGAGTAAAATATTGGTGTCTTGAGAGCACTAAAGGTCCATTTACAACTCTGCGAAAACGAAAGAGCGAATATTCGCCAGTTTTGACGTTTCACAGCAAAATTTTTATCTAGTCGCTGCAATCGACGAATTTCATTTGTCATTTACCAAAGGAAAATAAATTTGTGAGGTTAAACTCTTGCGAATGTTTTGGTTACGCGATGTGGATTACGTTTAAGATCTGTGGAATGTGAATAAAACATGACAGTTCGCAAAAAGTAATCGTCTATTCGCGGAAAAATCAGCGAATTGTTGATTTCTTCGCAGAAATTAATAACAATTTAATTTTTTTCTATGAAACGATAGATAAATTAAGTTTTCTTCTTTGGGAATAGTAAAGTTGTCAATTGTTTGCCTTTAAATGTGCTAAAAATGGTTTGTTCGCTGTGAATGTACCTGTTAGTTTAAGCATTAGTATTTTTGGTAGTTTCAATTAGTATTCAGAAAAAAATACAACAATCCGCCCGGGGCGCTCGTCAAAAAAATAGGCGTGTCCGTATACAATGTATGCGGGATATTTACTTCTTCTTTCTTTCAGCATCGCGGAAACCGCTGGGAAAGTCTTCTTCTCAACGAGGTAATTGGGTTAACACCTGCGTTCCTAAATGTTAAAAAATGCGCATCGACATCGCTGCCTTTGTGATGCGAAGCAATGGGCACGTTCCGCATTCTAGGCACTAGGTAGTCAAACGATTCTGATTGGCCGAGAGATTTAGTTTTGACTACAAAGTAAGGCACTTCTTTTTGGGGTAGTGGACTGGATTTGAAGGTAAGAAAATTCTCCATACCTTTTAGGTCAACCTGCAAACAATTAGTTTGCCGTTCCATATGTTAGACATTACCTCAAAAAGTAGGCCTAGAGTTCGGAACGATTTTAGGATAGGGTTGTTCATTTCGTTGATTTTTTTTTGCGTCTTACCAATTCGACTTTCAAACGCCTGAGTTGTACTTAATTGTTTGTCTTTTCTCCCATATTTGAATCTAGTAATTTTTAGTTGAACAGAGTATTGGATTCGTGCATATTTTTGATCTCGAAATTCTGATGAATTTGGATATTACAATTACAGAGGCAAAGCCATCTGTCAGCTGATTGTTAAGTGACAGTTTCTCTACATTCTCTATCTTCTTTCGCCAATGAAAATGCGTAGTTTCAATTTTCTTTTGCATGAACTTCAATATGTGAATGTGTGAACAAAATTTTATGAATGTGTATCCTCTCAACGGATCGACAAATGCAAAAAGTAGAGAGTAAGGGGCCAGTTATAGCTATCATTCATCATTTTGGGCTTTTACACTGGACTCACATAAGTACAAAAGAGAAAGAAAATTCGAAAAGCTGAGAAGAAAAATATTTTGCCCTGTGAGTCGAGGGTAAAGTTTTCGTCGACTCTTTTTGACGTTTTTCCTTTCTCTTCTTCTTTTTATCATTGTTTTGCTTTCATTCATTTCATTCATTCATTTCGGATATTCACGAAAGAAAATAATAAAAGATAACTTCGAAAAGAGTCAAGCCTCAAAGGTTTACGTGTAAAAGCCCACTAATCATTGGAAATTTCTATCTGTGAAAGGCTCTGTCAGTGAAATGGCAACAACAAAGTATAGGTTTTAAGGTTGGATTTAATCATTGAAAGGCAAAATGACAGATGAGAAAAGAAAGAGAATAAAACACATCAGTGAAACTACCATGTTCCAAATTACAGAAGCGAAGATCAGCTGTTCATTGAAATTGATTTCGATCAGTAAAATAATAAAACTGGATTTAAAGAAAAGTTTTAATCAAATTTAGGTATTTTTTTTGCTTCATTTTGATACCAATTACAGCTAATATTGTCTGCTTAATCGTCTTGAAATTGAAAATCAAAATATTCAATGATAGTTATAACTGTCCCCTTAACCCATCCGTTGGTTATGGGCCGCCTCCTATAAGAATGTGTGTATTCTATCGAGCTGTCAGTTAAAAAAGACTGAACAACGGATTCTATGGGTTGGGCAATTCAGAAAAACGACAACGATTTCGTAATGATGTTATACTACCCGAAGTACGGCAATATATTGAAGAAAGGAAATCAATGAGCGATTGGCAATAAAATGCAGAAAATAACTTCCCTACGAACATGTAAGTATGTATATGTGTTTAAGGTAAAAGAAGTAATTTAAATGCTTATGCTTATCTCATTACACGTGAGGTAAATCAAAATTAGTTTCTGTCTAAAAATATAAAAAACAAAAGTAATTGGCAAAAAGGTATTCCTGAAGCTGAAGGTGGTATACTATTAAAATTACAAAATCTCCTTACCTTACTGAAGTAACCGACAGTGTGGCAGCCATCGATGTCTGCCAATGTCATCACATAAAAGAGAAAAGGTTCGACATCATAGTATAGTGTCTTATGATCCAAGAAGAATTTCGCCAGCAAACATAAATGCTGGCAATACTGTTTGTGTCGTTTTCCATCAACCTGCCACACCTGTAGTTTTCCTTTTCGGTAGATTTCATCACCGGGAGGATGTCGCCACATGCACTTTTGAGCATGACGTTTGATGCCAGTCTCGGACTTTTGGTATCGGAGGCAGAATTCACAAATGTACATTTTCGGAAGACGCGCTGCGTCTTCAGGATATGGAGACTGATACCACACCTTCATTTGATACTTCCCCATTGTGATGTACCTGAAAAAGAATAACAACTTAGTGCATTTCCATGAAATGATTCTGCAAATCTTACTTTATACCCTTGCCAACTGGCAGACCTTTTAGTTCGTTTTCTATCTTTTCGCTAGCGATTGCCTGTGCTTCTCTGAATAACTGCAGATCGTAGTCTGGCACCAATCCAACAAGATTTGGCTCGCGGTCATGATCAGTACAATCCTTCTCATTTTTAATTTTATCGGCCATTGAAGCATGCCCTTGTAATGGCTTGAATCTTGCTCGAGCCTCTCGAATCTTTTGCAGGTATTCCTTCTGTTCAGGCGTTGTAATTTTTTTCTGTTGATCAAACTGGCCCGCTGATAGTTTATATTCTTCCTCCTTGAGTTTTCTTTCATTTGCTCGCTCCTTGCACTCTGAGGCAGACATATTGTGAAAGATGGGGCAAGCTTCTGGTAGAAAATGTTTTTCCAAGTTTCCACTGAGGTGACCTGAAGAATCGCATCCCTCGATGGGACATTTCTGCTCCTGAGGTTGTGGCGATACAGCACGTTCAGTGGACATCTTTTCCGTTTTTAGTTCTCGCTTTGTTTTTGCTTTCGCTTTACTCTTCGTGACAACTGATGCCTTTTTAGCTGGACTTTTCGAAAGTGAACGCTTGTCTTGTTCGCCTTCAGATTCGGTTTCCGAAACTTTCCCAAGCACATGCTTCGACCTCCGTGTGCTTAATGAGCGAGTTAACTTTCTTGGTGCCACTGGTCTATTCGAAGCGGCTTCTCCATCTGAGTCGGAGGGAACAACCGACTTGATTTCGGTTTTTGCTGCTGTCTTTGTAGACAGTGCCTTCTTCTGTACAGCTCGCTTAGAGGGCGGTGACGACGAGGTATCGCTGGACTCTGATCCATCTGAATCACTAGATGATGAAGATCCTCCGCCTGATGATGACCCACTCTCCGAGTCGAAATCATCCGAGCTCCTCCGACTGTTCGTCTTGTTTGCTGGCGGTCGTTGCTTCAGCGGAGATTTTGTCTTCGGAATTGTGGTCTTGGCCTTTGCGCCTGGCGCAGTCTTGCTTTTGGGCAAACTACTCGGGAGTTTAACTGGCTTTTTGTCTGGTTTTTTAACCGCATCTTCTTGTGCTGAATCAGAAGAGTTATCCGGTGAAAATATGCTCTTATTCTTCGAAGTGTTATTGGATAGCGCCTGTGACTTTGCTGCTGTCTGGAACGCTTTAGTTTTACTGCTCACCACTTTCGACGCAAAGTTTTGCTGTTGATGTTGCTTAACTACTGCAGGTGGAGCCTTACCACCACCATTTGCTGGCGGATGGTGCGGCACCATGACTGGAACCACGTTCTTTTTAACTTCTCCGCCAGGTTTCTTACGAGTGTTAGATGACTGATTTCCAGAATTAGACCTGTTCAACTTTTTGCTTGGGGGAACATCGTCGTCACTTGAATAAATACTGCTCCTCGATAATCGAGGGTTACCAGTCGAACCACGAGCCTTCGGTCCAACATTCGACACAGATTTCTCGTCATTTTTGGCTTGACCCTTAACATCCGAAGAGCTTTTTCTTCGAACACCTTGTGTTTTTACCTGTTCAATAACTTTAGGATTCCCTGGCACTGTTTTGACTCCCGTAGAGCTCGAAGAATCAGATTCAGAGGATGAACTCCCGCTCTCCGAGCCGCTACTACTGCCACTCGAACTGGAAGAGCCCGACGATGAACTCGAACTAGACTCCTCTGTAGATGTCGTACTCTGTAAAACGAAAATAGTTTTCTGTAAACTGCAGTAAGCTGTTGCTGCACAAAGTGTGCTTGCGTAAGTTTTATTAGTTTTATTACGAATAGTGCGCCTGTCAGTTTCAGTATCTTAACTCGCGGACTGATTGCACCGAACCACGTTATCTTAAGACCGAAACAATGTTAAGGTTTTCTACTTTAGGTCACTCGCTTTTAAAAGAAGCCAAGAAATATATTCAATCATTAAAAACAAAACGAGTCCCGCACATTCAGTATTATCCAGAAATAGTGGAGAACGACATTTTGGCTGAAACTGTAAGTAGTTAGTAGCGTATGAAGGTTTTACTCACTTTCTTGCGAAAGGACATGCCTTGTGATGATTATTGATGGAAATGTGTTTAATAAAATGGATTGTGTGGGTGTATATTTGCAAAATAGTTTATTTGATGAAAACAACACTTCTGTTAAAAAAAAACATTGTTTATTCCACTACGCCATGTTTTATTTTCAATCTTCCCTGCTTATGACATTTGTGCGGGTGTGTTCGCATGTTGTAATTTTGTAATGAACGAAATGAATGTAGGATTTCGTATCGAAAAAATCAAGTGCTTTTAATTTGAGTGTTACATCATAATCTATGTTTGTGTCCTTACACTTTGGTGAATTTGGTACTAGGCACAATGCCAATAACACTTTGCTGCATTTATAAGCTTCGCTTGCTTCTAGGATTTAACTTTTATTTCTGGAGGATTTAACAACTAAACTGTAAACTGGCCTTCGAAACCTAATATAATTCATATTTGTATTTTTAAATACTCATTGAATCAATGTTTTATTTTTCCCTTAAATTGGAAATTTTGACTGTTTTATGGAAATATTTACTTAAAGGGCTCTCGCACCTTGCAGAGTCTCTGCCTGGGACAACGCTGCTTTCCATCCTTTGCCGTCCGGAGAACGCTGCTTCCAGTTATGGATGTATGCACACAAAAATGAAAATTAAAGGGGTTTCCCAAATAAAGACAAAATCAATACCACAAGCTCGTATGATTTAACTTTTAATTTGACTTATAGTAATTAACCCTCACAAAATGACTAAATTATTATTTTTAAATTCACTGTATGAAAATTGGATCTATATGACGGTTGAAGAAGTATTTTATTCTTCTTCGAGATTTTGAACAAAATTATCCATAGGACGGTTTACCCATTGTCACTAGAGCGCATACAAATTCACATTTTTCCTAATATCAAATTCGTCTTACTCGAATGCACTCGTTTCTTATCAGTACCCTAACCTAACTAAACTCACTTTTTACTCCTGTCAACCACAAATTAAAAAAAAAAAAAACACGTAATAACGAATGACAGGACACGCTACGTAAACATATCAGGTCTCCGAACATATGTTTTTAAATAAATATGTACAGTATAGTAAATGTTTTAAAAAGTACTCAACACAGCAGTTAATAGTTAATAGGATTTTACTAGGTGCAAAAACAATGTCCACTTCGCTTAATTATATTTTAATATTAATTATTTCCTTGGCCGCCATAACAGCTACTTCCGACGAAAATGTTTTTACACATGTAGGGCGCAAACAGGTGATTATAGTCATGTCGCTTTCGCAAACTCGAGCCTTGTCTTAGTAGAATACAATTGTAAATAATTCCCTTTATAGATCCGGTATGAAACAGTGGATATGTCGGATCATCAATTCGCAACGTATGCAACACAAATGTCCAACATGGAGCACCTTCGCGAAGCTGTAAATAAAATCTTAATACCACGAGTAGTAGGAACTGAAGGGCACCGGACAGTTCGAAACTACATTGTCAAAACGTTGAAGGATCTCAACTGGTCGGTGTCATTGGACAAGTTTGAGGACACAACTCCCAATATGGGGAAGCTGAAGTTCCAGAACATTATAGCTACATATAATCCAAATGCGGAACGTTACCTAGTGCTGGCATGCCACTACGACAGCAAGTATATGCCAGGTATAGAATTCCTAGGAGCAACTGACTCTGCGGTACCTTGTGCTATGTTACTGAACATGGCAATGGTCATGAAAGATCACCTGAGTACTGTGAGAGACCGAAAACTAAGCCTTATGTTTATTTTCTTCGATGGCGAGGAGGCATTTGAAACATGGGGTCCCAAAGACTCAATTTATGGTGCACGTCATTTAGCCCAAAAATGGAGCAGAGAGGAAAAGCTCGATCGAATCGATATGTTATTGCTTTTGGACTTAATTGGGGCGCCAGATCCAAAATTCTACAGTTGTTTTCATAACACAGAGGGATGGTATGCCAAATTAGCTATAATAGAAGATCGTCTATCAAATGCTGGTCTTATGGAAAGATACACGAGCAATGGTGTAGCTAAAAGCAATCCCAATCAGTATTTTGAACCTCGTTCACTAAGCGCCCAAATAGAAGATGATCACATACCGTTTTTTAATATGGGCGTACCTATAGTTCACTTGATACCGATTCCGTTTCCCTCCGTTTGGCATACAAAGGACGACAACTTGTCAGTAGTGGACTTTGCTACCACAGAGAATATTAATCGAATTTTAAGGATTTTTGTAATGGAGTACTTGCTGTCCTACGAATAGAGACATATGTAGATGATAGAAGACTTTGTTTGTCACAACTCTTAAGCAGATAACGGTGCAATTTGCTATTGTTTGTGTTATTTTTTGGTTTTTTGATTAGATAGCATTAAAATGACAATTCGAACAGAATGGATATCCTTTTCAGTTTATAGAATGCTAAGTGTGAACTTCCAAAACTAGAATAGACATAATCACAGGGGAGTGGCTGCTTATTTGGAGCCCTTTTGAACCTCTGATGCCTTTTTTATTTTCCATTTGTCATCTTGTAAAGGGCAACGAGAAGAATCGTCAGGAACATAACCTAAACTGCATAAAATAAATGCTCATTTGAGTGTTTAAAGATTTTATTTTAACTTCAGTACCATCTTATCTTGTGTCTAAAATTAAACATATCTATTTAAAAACCTCCTTCAAAATTTCAAGTCCACATAAGTACGTACTTAACGATACGAATGGACATTATTAGATAAAAGAACGAGCTCAGTTCCCAATGAGCACTCCCATTTCTTTGCATTTTGTAGTACTTCCACCAACTGAGGCTATTCGTACCTCTGGGCTCAGGTGTCCAAGTTTTTGGGCCATAATTGCAAAGGCTGCCTTCACACTTATCACAAAATGGATCACTTTCTGTGCATTCGCTAACCTGAGACGCACATCCGCGTAAAGTGTAAACAATATTGAGCTTCGAAACCAGCGTGCTAACACATTTCTCTTCTGGATGTGTGCACATGCTCGTTGTTATATTCGAAATATTTGTCCAGGTCGCACAATTATGCTCATCTAACGACGAGCATTTGTAACACGAACGCACAGTTTGCCGATTACAACCGTTGGCGTCCTGGCATTGATAGCATATTTGATTAACCTTTGGTTGTGGCAATTCAGATCCACAGCCGCGCCAAAGGTGCTTACCTTCTTCACACGAGAAACACGAGTTTGTGCCGGCATTGCAGTTGTTTGCTCTGAGAGTATTTGTTTGATTGCGACAACCAGGAGTTGCATCAGTGTCACAAACATTACACTTTATGTCTAGGCAATGCTCATTACAGTGTTCTCCATAACACTCTGTTAAATTACCGGTAGGATAAAACCCCATTGCAGAAGAGCACCCGCGGTTAGCAACGTTTGTTTGTTCGTTGATGTAGGTGAAGCATTTACCCCGATGACCGTATAAGACTTTGTTGTAGCATGTCTTAAGACCTGTTACAGCACATTGGTCAACCGAAGACTCCTGCTGCCGAAGGCATCCATAATCGGGAGTTGATGACGACTGCGTGTAAGAGCACTGGAAGCAAAAGTGGTGGGTCAGACCTATTTCCTTGTTGCACCCATCATAGTTACATTTTAGGCAAATATTTGCACAGCTAGTGGCGCTTGTCAGGTCGGTCGCCTCACAACCCCGCTGGGCAGTATTCACGCTAACAATATTAGTGTAGCAGCGGTCTGTTTCCTTGTATATCGGACACGGCAAGGGTGTATAAGTAGTCGTGTTGTGCACAATTAGGCAATCTGAACCCAGACACTGATAACACCGAAGGCGATCTGCTGGGTATATGTTGACATTACACAGCGAAGTGTTGCACTTCTCGCAAAGGTTAGAACAAACTTTGTTTGGCAAGACACTTGACAAGCAACCCCTGTATGTGACGCCGAGAACTGAAGTACACTTTAAAAAAAGTTTTCTTCAAAATGTATTAAGCTACTTACTTATAGTCGTCACACATTCATCGCCTGCTGGACATTCCTGCACATTCAACTGCTTTCCCGGTTTCCTTGCGCAGTCGAGGTCTGCACTTGACACACACGAATAACACTCCAAACCAGTTGCTGTCGATCATGGAACGTGCGTAAGACGTGTAAGACTAAAGAAAACTTAACACATACATACCTACCGCCAATAGACCTCCTAATATTGCAACTCTTATAGCTGATGGTGCGTGCATTGTTCTCTATTCACTGCAAACGTTACTACTGAATTATTTTAAAAAATCACTGTAAGCACGGAATGTCGTCTATCTATTGATAAGATTTGCAAGCCAGATAGACGATAATCTTTGAGTGCTCAGAGGGTCATTAACAAATTATTTTTTGTGCCCAAGGAGCTGTCTGGCTTTTAAGACACAAACAAGCATAACGCGTACGTACATAGCTACCGCCAATAGATCTCCTAATATTGCAATTTTTATAGCTCATGGTACGCGCATTGTTCTATATCCACTGCAAACGTTATTAATACGTTAAATTGCTTTGAAAAACCACTGTAATTACGGAATGTCGTCTATCTATTGATAAGGTTTGCTGGCTAGATAGATGATAATCTTTAAGTGCTGAAAGGGTCATTAACAAATAATTCTTTGTGTCCAGGGAGCTGCGTGAGTCTTTTTGTAATTGTGAATCTAAATAGCAAAACAAGCCGTTCACAGTCTTTATTCTTTATTTATGTCTTCTTCCAAATCAAATTAATTTGATACGCTAAAACGATATACAGAGCACTACAAGTATGTACACAAAAGATTGTACGAGCAATTCGAAACCTTCACTGCCTTCTTCAAAACAAGGTGAACTTTCTTTTAGACGCAATAAGTGTGAGGCGAGCTTTTTGGAATGAATGCTAATGTGTGTGAATAGAGTGAAGCTGCCTTCGAGTGGTCATTACTGCAATTCACTGGTCTGGACGTACAAAAAGAATCGAAAACAGTTCAATAAAAATTAATATATATTACACTATAAATACAATTGTACTAGGGTTACACTTCCTCTCCGCCGAATTCAATTTGGTAGAGAATCTGTTGGATCTTGAGGCGAGCTAGAGCATTCTTTTGTCGCGGGAGTCGCTTCAGAATAGGCGAACAACTTAATAGAAATTTATCGTCGCCGTCAATGTTCATTAACGTCCCATATTCGACAGGTGTCAAAGTGTCATTGGCTTTCGTTGGTAGACTTTCCTTCTTTTGCGCCTCATTATCATGGTCATCCAGTGTGAGGTACTGCGTGGGTGTAGTGGGACTCGGAAATATGCGCGTTATAAATTGATTTCCGTCACCGAGATCAATTGTTGTTGTGTCATTTTGATGTTGATGGTGCTGGTGGTGATCGGGCGCCTGTTCTAGGGTGGCATGCATATTAGCTTCAGTCTTAAATGAGTTGTGTGTGACCTCGGAGACATCGGTTACATTCATAACGCCATCCGTATCAGCATCGTGTAACATCATATCATCATGGGAGTTGTCCTGCAGATCTTCCAGAACGGTTTCCTCAATCTCTAAGCTAATTCAAAGTAAATATTTTCTTCGAAATTATTTTCACTTAATGTACTTACTTTGAGTTGTCCAGATAGTGAGCGATGAAACTCATTTGGTCATAGAATATCCACTTTTTGCGCTTATAAGTCGGGACAACATCCATTCTTCCCATTAGCTTGTAGTGCTTAGAAAATGCATCTCGCAAGGAACGCCAACGCTTTCTGCACTCTTCAACTGTTTGAGAAATTTAAAAAAATAAATATAAATTGGTTTAAAAAGGTTTACAAGAAAATGAGACTACAAACGAAGATAGAAAAACCCTGCGGGATGTGGATACAAATAAAGGAGAGCATTGAGTTTATTCAACACAAATGTATATATAACATGGAATCTAAAAACGAAAAAACAAAGATCTCGAGTTCAAATTAGGCAACAAAGTTCCAACCGGCTCATAGCAGATATACATATGTACACCATTGCCAGTGAGTAACATGTACATTTTAAGTTCTACATGGCAGTTATAACTCAGGTCAGGTATCATCACATGAAGTTCCTCAGTTATATGAAACCTTACACAACTAATTAGACCTCTGATCCAAAGTCATGATAAATACAAAAAACTGTCTATCCCCCATGGTTGGATTTCAAACACCAAAACAAATACAAATCAGCTTCAGTAGAAGTTAAGCTAGGTGTTTAAATTATTTCGAAATACCCACCACTTGATCCAACGGAATTGGCAATCTCCTTCCAGTACTGGTGGCGCAAGGCGGACTTTCGATATCCCTTCAGCGATTTGTCGTATAAAATGGGTCGAATCTCAACCTGACGGATGAGGTCCTCTTCGTTGATTACCACCAGTTTGTTGGGCTCGCGCTTTGGCTTCTTATCTTTTTTAATTACCACAAAGTTCGTGTAATTATCGCCGATATCTGACATAGTTTTCCGAATTGTTTGTTTTGATACTTGCTTTTGGTTTTGAGACTTCTATTTTGATTTAATTTCAACGCACCTCACTGCAAGGCGATACAAATATAATGGCGAAACATCGCAGTTTTTGACACGGCGCATACACTCAATGCACAGGGTGCACCAAAAAGTGGTTTGTTCTGTCGGTAAAACAGTGTCAGGATTAGAACGAATTTTTGGTAGAAGTATATTTCATCAAATGCATATGTATACACATAGTTATAATGCAAATGCATCCATTGAAACACATGAACAAATAAAACAGTGGCTTTTGGCAACAACAAAGGATAGGTTTTGATAATTGAAGGAAAAATTGGCAGATGAGAATATAACGAGAAATGAACACATCAGTGCAACGATAGTGTTCCAAATTATAGAAACGAAAATCAGTTGTTCATTAAATCGATTTCGATCAGTGAAATAATAAAATTGGATTTTTATAAAAGTTTTAATCTGAAATTATTTTGAAGCCAATATTGTTTTCTTAACCGTTTAGAGTTGGAAATCAAAATTTTCTGTGATGCATTTTAGTTGTAACGTAGTTGTAACATAAAGAAATGTTTAATTGAATGCAATCTTTGACCTCAAAATTAAGGGCAATTTTGTATTTTTTAATTAAGTTTATATGATTGAAGTCATACGAAGAAGTTTTTCTTGTGACTTCAATAGGCCATCACACACGAGCTCAACCTAGACCTAGGCTAACCCTGGCATAACTCTTTCTCTCATCACACACTGGATGAATATTGCGGGGTGAATATTTTACATACATGAACCGACTTTGATTTTAGTGGTATTTCTCCACAATTGAGAGTTCGGAAAAGAAGAAATGAAAATAGTTACAATTTTACGAAAATAAACAAAAATATATTGTTCTTTTGCTTGAAACGTGAAAGATTTGTTAAATATTTATTTCTAAATATTTAATTTCTTTGTTTTATGTTTTATGTTCTTTGGCTGCCAAACTACAAATGCGCTAAAAAATGTTTCCCTCTAAATTGATAAAGCTCAATGAATACAATCCAAAATGATTGCAATCTTTTAAAACTCTGACCAATGACATCTTAAAGTACTTTTCAGCACTTTTTATATTAACCTATGTCACTTCAGAATATCGGCAATTTGAAGGCAAACATTTTTTTTATCAAAAGCCAAAGAGAAATTCAAAAGCCCAATGTGTGGCCCACTTAACGTTATGATTATCTCAACGAACACATCTTCAACACCACTCACTTTGACATTTCGTTGACAAATTATTTTTGTTTTAGTTTGTTGGGGTTTTGGGAATGTTGTGTTTAAATAAAGTAAAAATTAACTAAAATACACAATGGTTTGTGAGAAATGTGAAGAAAAATTATCTAAAATAGTCACACCTGATCCGTGGAAGGCTGGAGCACGAAACACAACAAAGCCAGGAGGAAGAAAAGTAAACGAAAACAAGGCACTTACCAGCGCTAGAGACAAAGCTAGTCCACTTGCGAAGGCTCTAGCTCCTTGCAGGTAAATAAAAAGCCGCCGTTCTACTGGATATTTCGTAATTTAGAGTTCCTTTCAGAATTTGCAGACAAAAAGTCTACCAGACCGGATCTCACTATTGCCAGTCGTGTGCTTATAAAAAGGGAATATGTGCGATGTGTGGCAAGAAATTACTAGACACGAAAATGTACAAACAGAGTTCAATCTAGTCTTAAGAATTGTTTTATATAGAAATAAACATAAGTTGTTGTGTTAAAGCTGCATTGTTTTCTTTGGCGCTTGCGTCTGTTGAGAGCTACGTTTAATCTTGCAGCCTGAGGAGGTATTAAGGAGTAACTTGAGTTAAGATTCTATCGACACAATACACTTGGTGCAGAAATCGCCTCTGCATGCAGTTAAAATATAGCTCTAACGATCGATTTATCATCCTTTGATCAAAACATAACTGAACTAGCAATATTTATGAATATTGTGAACGGCTTAAGGCTTAATATTGCAATCGCATATATCGGTACAGAACAGGAAAGCAAAACAATGGATAACTTTCACAATTTCGTTTATTTTTGCAATGTACTTCGGTCCAA
The DNA here is from genome assembly GCA_949716465.1 of Chalcosyrphus nemorum. NCBI lineage: Eukaryota > Metazoa > Arthropoda > Insecta > Diptera > Syrphidae > Chalcosyrphus > Chalcosyrphus nemorum. The sequence continues at coordinate 52,316,237 of OX454335.1, forward strand.
ATTTGTAGGCTAAATTCTTTTAAAAAATATATTCACTGATGGTAAGACAACTGAAGGTCAGTCTTGCAATCCAAGGATTTACTAGAAAAATACAAAAACAAAGGGTTTATGTAATTATTTTTAAATGAACAAATGAATAAATATATTCTCACCTATCTATACACGTCATTTCCCACGGATATTGGTCGATGGTTGCTTTGAAGATCCGCAACGTCAATAGCCTCGGAGTGACAAGATTGTCCACCAATTAGAGGACCACTCAGTGTATCATTATTAGTCATTGCTTTTGGGATTCCCTCTTGTTTATCTGTGAGTGAGACTTTGGAAGCACGAAGTTTTGCAATCTCATCAGGCTTCATGTACATTAAGTCAATGTCTGTCAGGTCGATTTTCGGTTCCTGTTATATCAACAAAATTATACATACATTAGAAAAAAAAATAATTACATGCTAACCTCTATTAAGGCGGCTGGTGGAACTTTCAAATGATGACCTTCGTTGCACAACTTTCGGAGCAATTCTAGGCCGGTTTCTTTATTATCATAATATTTAGTTTCCCACGCGTCCAACAGTCGGTTGTAGTACCTTGGGTTCTCGATAAATTTCAAATATGTGTACGTCTTTGAGTTTGGGAAGACTCTTTCCAGAGGTTCACTACGTGCTAGTTCATCCTCGGCAATAATAAGACACCTTACATCGTCTGGTGTCAAGTATTCCAATATCGTATCCAGATACTATGGTCAAAAATTTGACAATAGAAGAAATAATGCTGTGTTTTATAATATTACCTCTTCGCGATCTTCAATTAAGCGACTTGTATAGTAATTATGTTTCTTGATCTCATCACTCGAAAGTACGGGGGTGAAAAGGTGTCTATCGTAGCACAATGGCCCAGTTAAATTTAATTCACGCAATATTTCGGCCTGTTGCTTTACAGTAAGCTTCGGTGGCACCTACGAAAAAGTCCATTCATTTCAACCTTTTGACAATCTTGCATTTTAGTTAGTTTTTACCTGATACATTGCAGTATTTAGTACACCTTGAATTAAAGGTCCCTTAACGTGCAGATCTAGAGGCAGTTCAGAGTGCAGTGACGGTGATATATTGATTTCTAGTAGCCATGGTGTTAAGTTCTCGTCGAGTAGTACATCGAAACCGAAGAGCTCATAGCAGTTGTATCGATTATTGACATTTTGTCGGTACATTCTATTTAAGCAACCTTCGCCGCTGATGATGGATTTGATAACTAAATCACGGAGTGTGCCCCATAGTCGTATGGTGTCCACATCCCGTTTTTCTAGGTAATTCCACAGCGATTGCAGAGTCCACTTGTGGCCCTGACATGCGTTGATGTCCTCATTTTTGGCATAGTTTTCGGATAATTTGTTTATACTGTAGTTGGTAAGGTGCATACAGCGGTCATTAAGTGATCCCAAATCGGCGCTATACTTCACTAAAAAGATAGAAAGATATATTATAATCACACGAGATTATATCACTAATGACAAACCTGATGCAAACCGAGCCAATCCATTCTTGTACATAAATATTCTTAAAGGATTTACGGACGTCACCAGAACGTATAGTCTTAGATCGAATTTGTTCTCGTTAATCAGCAGCGGCTTTTCTATATATCTACGAAAATAAAGGAAGTAAATGAATAAGGTTAAGGCTTTATATTATATCCATTACAACCGCATAGAGATTATATATATGTAAATCAATGGGAAGCTTACTTCTACTACTACAGGACCTTTGTGATAGTTCTCATTTAACAAAAAGCCAGGATTTCATTATGGACCAGTCTTATTGACAGAAACAGGGGTCTAAACCACAAAATGATGCTATGGCTCTGCACAGCGATAGCAAGACCAATTTTCACATATGGAGTGCCGGTATGGTGGCAAAAGGCTCTTCAAAGAACTGCATAAGATAGGCTGACTATCTGCAAAGACTAGCTTCTGTATGTACAACATTTTGGATGGAAACTGAAGGTAACAGACTAGCAAAACTCTTTATGCCAAACTCCTCTCCTAAGAAAACGAAACAACTCTTTCCAGACACCAGAAGTGTGGCATTGCCACAGGTTTCCTCAGAGGACACTGTCGAGTGAATAAAAAATCTCATGGCTATGGGGGAAAGCACAAGAAAATTTATGCACAATGTGCAACGAAGACGAAGAATCAGTAGAACATATAAATACTATGTGACTGTGATTGTTTAAACAGATCAGGCCCATAGCCCCATAGTGGCCGCAGTGAGAAGGAGTTCAGTTCCCACCTCAACTTACAATACAATCTGCACTGGAAGATGTTGATTCTGAAGCGCGAGTGTAGACCGTTTAAAGCTGCTTCTTTTTTTACATAATGTATTTGAAAGACATTTCAACTTACTTTTGAACAATTAACGACTTATCCTTTGGAATTTGAGACCACTTATTGATAACACTTATGCCCGCACCACGAGCGCTTGCAGGTGGCTTTACAATCCACTTAGTTGATTTAGTTGATGAGCGTGGCCAAACTTTTTTCAGCGCTTGTATTTCCTCCGGAAGGATGTAGGTTCTTATTAAAAACAAAAACGAAAAACAATATAAATCTCTCCCTTGCATAGATTTTATACAAACTGTTTTACTTTTGCATAAATCCAAACTCCTTTTTGCCATGTTTTGCCATAAAGGTTTTTAGATTTTTCCACATACTATCTTTCCGTCCAATACGAAAAGAACCGGGCAGGTGATTGAATTTTTGGTTCGAACGTATAGTCTTGAATCCGGGGCTTCTCATATGCTTCTCCCATACGGCCATCCAATCTGTCGTCTCTGTAAGTTAAAACATTTTATATGCCGTTTTGTTTGAGTCAAGTATGTTTTAAAGTAAACCTACTTTTAATAAGACGGAAGCCCGAATTGAAGATCACACGACGCACGATTCTTGGCATTACAGGACTCAATCGCCACTTGAGGATTTTGTGTAGGGCGGGTGGTACATTTGGACCCTTTTCAGCATGTGAAGAGAACGTCAAGTACGGTGGTACTTGGGGGAACAAACTTGGCGTCAGAATGGACGCTGGAGAGAAGTTCGTATTCGAAACTGCTTCACTCATACACCTTATCTCGGAATCACTATCCAACGTAAATGGGAATCCCACAAAGTCATCTGCATCATCCTCAGATTCGTCGAATACATTCAAATCGTCGATATCTATAAACAGAAAAAAAATGTTTTTAAAAAGAAAAATCAAAGAATAAAGGGTAAAAAAAAGCCCACCTCCGATGTCGTCTACTGAGTTATTGTCGTCATCGTCTACATTTGGATGACTACAAGTCTCATCGTCTGCAACCGGTGATTCGGGCTTTTCGTTAGGCTTAATTGCTGTATATAAGCTGGTGGGGTTAGGTACCAAGTTAGGTACTAATGTCATTATAGGATTGTCCTCATCTGGTTTTTTATTTGCTTGAGTAATGATAGGAGCAATTGTTTTTTGTTTATGGGTAACGCGGGTATTTTGCGGTTGGCCGTTATGGTTAAGCAATCTCGTTTGCATGTCATTGTTTTTCGGATTAAGTAAGCTACTGGCATGAAATGAGTTCACTATTATTTTGGCAGTCGAATAGGGAGCATCTTGGCTTTGATTTTGCTGTGTGTTATTATTGCGCTTGTTATTGGAGTTAGATTTCGGCGTTATCTCTTCTCGGGGTCGCTTTAAATTTGACTTTTTTGTAGAAAAGCGTTTTTTTTTTTTTTTTTATAAAGACACCCAAGGAGTAAACGTGCACAGGGGAAGAACACAGAGTGAATATGCATAGTTTGTTAGTGGTTATGACAAATACAAGGCGTTATTTACAAACAAAATGTGAAAACAAAATAAAACTTTCAAGCTTACCCCTTCGAAGAAATCTCCAATTGGGCTGTCGGCTTGGGCCTCTACCGTTATCGTTCGATGATGAATGCGACGTTTTCCGGTTGATTGTGGAGCTGCGGTATCGCTGAAGCATCCATCAGGCGTATGTACATGATTGTGAGTAGTAAGCATCTGCTGTATTTTAACCTGGTTTTTATACATTTCAATGTCCCTCAGCCAGGAATCATGAAAGTCCAGAATCTCCAGACTCTTTCTGGTGAGTGACTTTGATGCATTTTCTTTCGCGCTCTCCTTGATATGCTGAGGCGACCTCTTTTCAGTAATTGGGGCCATTGTGCTCTGTGACCTCAATCCTTGCACCTACTTTCGTCTTGCTGTCTGCTAAATTGCTGTGGCAAAGTACATAAAATATATCACCAATTTATTCAGCCGTTAGATAAGTAAATCATATGACGATGAATCTGTGCTTTTGCCCGAGCATACTTTATGTGACTAACACAGCATCGCTACGAAAATATCTTCTCCTCCTCTTTACTTTTTTAGCAAGTCTTGGCACTCAATCAAAGGGTCATTACTTGTACAGAGGCGAACACGACCAAGACGAAAGGAAGCAACACACAGCAGTCTGATGTGATTGGGCACATGCTCGACAGAGGAGGAGTAGGTGCATTCAAATTAACAACAAACATGTTATACATTTGAGAGAACAAACGAAGGTGACAACTTGGATTGTGACCGTGGCGAGGTTGATGCAAATACTTAAGATTCTTTGGACCATAAATAGGTAAATATATAAATAGGTGTGCCGAAAACACCGTTGTTCTTCCTCTAATGATGCGAGTCGCAGTGACATGCACGAAAATAGATTTATGCTGCTTGTAACAAAAGGTTGTCAGTGCTTCATTGTGCCAATTGGAATCATTTTCAAAGGTGAAAATCACTTTCCATCCAAAAAACACCTTTTAACTTTGATCACATAAAATATTTCTAAAATAACTCGCGAAAAAAAGAAATTCCAATCGCCTTTGAATATTTTGAAAACACTGCGTTCGATTATCTAATTTCATAAAAGTTGTTTACATTCGACTGCAATTCGAAGTGCAACTGCATTAAGCCGCTTACAAGAGACAAAGATTCACTCTAACCTCAATCGACGAACTGCAGTCGAAGAAAATCCATTTTATTTTGTCTGTGGAGAAAACTGAACTAAATTGTAAATGAATATACATACCTCTTGGATGTGTGCTTCCTTCACTGCTCTAAAAGGTTCGAAATTTTGTTCTTTTAAGGTAAAAAAATTTATTGTCTACAGAAAATTTTCAGCAATTCGCATTATAAATCCGAAAGAAAACAAAAAAAAATTGCAACAAACGTCGTCTGTCGAGGTAACGTAATGACTGTCAACACGTTACGAAGAGTGGTGCCAGATCAAGAGATAATGTTACATTACGCAAGGGTTTGTCGATTTTGTTAAATGCGTTTTTCGAATTTAGCGATAAAAAATAACATAGAAAATGTAGTCTCGTTTTTATTATTATTTTTTTTTTTTTTGAGTGAAGCGTAAAATTGGGGCTTATGATTTATATGTATTTTTTATTTTTCTTTTCGGTTGGGTTGTTTTCAGAATTTGGAGTTCTGTTCATGTACGGCATAACCGATTCTTAATAACATTAACAGCCAATTTGTAGGTTAATTTGTTGTATTTGAATTTTAGATCAACATTTGGTCTTTGTGGGTAGAAATCACAGGCCGTTTGCCTGCTGGAAATGGACATTCCGCGTTCAGGTGTTTTGGGGAGTAAACCATTAGAAACTCGCTTAAGCCAAGGTGTGTAGGTACTTGTGCCAAGGGCTACATAATTAGCTGGTCATAAGACAGTGCTGTGCAAATCTATTCTAGTGGAACTCAACTACAAATTTGTAATTGTAAAGTCGATAGTAGAAATGCTTTATTCTTGTATGTGGGCTCTGCCCTGATGGACTCACCTACTCGTGAGACCAACATAAAAACAAAAATAAAAAAGGAGTTATGATGCCGGAAGTTGGATCCTAATGGGAGCAAAAGCGAATCATAGTACTTCTTCTGGAGTACAGAGGGCGGTTCGCCAGTAAACAACAACATAAGAAAAAAGCAAGAACAGGTAGATATTCATGTCCAATTTTGTCAAGACTCCTGATGTGTGCTGCAATTAAAAGGTTATATAGCAATTCTAAATCTATGTAAGTATGATTCACTTGATTTGCATTTTAAAACCAAAGTCTCTAACATTGGTCTAAAATTGGTGGTATAAATACATCTATTTTTTTTTTGAACAGCACTAAGGCCAAGGCCTATTTACTTTAACCACGAAAAGTCAGAAATAATAACAAATCAATTATCGTCCTTGTTGGTAAATCCCAATAAGGCGATGCCCTTTGTGAAAACCAACTATATTTTCTTTAAGGCAAACATGCCTCTACCCAACAGCAGATGTGCTGACCATTTCTGTAATGTAGTTGTGCCAAATAATAGATTTTTGGTTTTAGTTATTGAATAAGGCGAAACAATGTATATAACCAAACGCAGGTAACAATACAACACTCTGTGTATAAAGATGTTGGAGGATAGATCAAATGTTCTAATGCGTCCGCCGAAAGCGATCGGCATTAATAAAAAGCCAAAACATTTCAGCAATCCGACACGCCCTTCATTGCCTCACAGATCCAACGAAGATTTATGTATGCAGTTGGTGTGGGATCTTTTGGGCTGCTGCTGGTGGTGTGGTTTCTTTTACGTCCTTTTTACGACCATACAATGTCTTGCGAACGATTGTTTTTGTAGAGACTTTTTGATGATTTTATTAAGCCTGATAGGCAGAAAGGAGACGGAAATGAACACATCTTCTTATCTCCTACCTCATAATGTAAGTAATCATTGCATAATAATCCTTATCACATCTTCAACTAGGTAGGGAGATCCTAGGAGGTCTGAGGATATTTCTTTCTGAGTACCAGTAAATTAAAAAAAAAGAGAAGAGTCTGAATGTCACTTGGCAAATAGGATATGTAGTTTTGTAGAGTTTAAAGTTTGGACGCCACTCTGGAGCGTAGTCAAGTGGCACTGTAGTAATCGAGTGAGTCTGTTTTGATTGCAGGTTGTGGCATAAGTGGTTGTTGTAGGTCCTATTAGTTGATCGCTGTGCGTGTGTGGTCGACGTTGAGATTTCAGATAATTAATGGTTTCTTAAGGGCGGGAAATACAATATTATAAAGTATGGATAATTATGTTTTTAGGTTGCGATCCTTTTTGTCTTAGGCGGCTCCTTTTCAAGTGCTAGTTGGAACAAATTTAACGATGCTTTATTGAGCTAGTTGGAAGAAATGTGTATTCATAAGATATTTTGGCTTATAGTACAAAATAAAAAATAATAATAAACTTTGTGAAAGTACATAAGTATAAATGTATGTACAAACGTATCTGGCCAGTAAAGTTACTCGTAAAGGCTTAAGAGGTCCTTGCATAATCAATCGATTGATGGAGAGTGATTGACGAACTTCAAAGCATTTTTGATTTTGCATGATGAGCATCAGGCTTATTGATACATGCAAGGGTTAGATTGACCTGCTTCCTTAATTACGTCAATCCACACTACTCGATGCATGATGTCAATCGATTGATCGTTTAAGGGCCGCCTTAGGTCTTTTTTAAATAGGATTGCGCTGCTTTTCACATAAGGTGCCAATCCTTATATCGCTCATAAACGATTTACGTATGTACATATCGGCATTAACATCTGTCATAAGGCTATGTTGTGTACAGTTTTAAGTCCGAAGAAATTTCTTACACTAAAATTCCTAGCTTGGGCAGATTTCTTACTCTCTCGTGAATGTTCTCTTCTGTGAAAAACTACGAAAATTTTCGGCACCCAAACCTAAAAATTCTCTGTTTTGGGAGGTTATGCGAACGGACCTATTATTATATCCTTGAAAGCCAGTGTCGATAACAGCTTTGATAATTTTCTTATAAAACAACTTCTAATACTAAATGAAATGGCATGTATCTTAGCCTCAATACTGCAAACAATACATACATACGTTACTTACTTACGACATTCATCAATTTCTCAAAAGTTGCATGGAAAGGACAGCAGCTTTACTTAATTAAAAAAATTCTAATACTTTTCAGGATCTCAAGTGTACGATTTATGCTTAAATGTCGGTTAAAGTTTGTTTGTTTGTTTGTGTCATTTATAAGATTTGTACAATTAACTTAACCAAAGTTTAAACTTAAGGCTGAACTTTAACAGAACAATGGATTCGCACGAGCACTTCCGAAACAGTTCTCGTACTGATTAAAGCTACGAAAATCTACGAAATTTTACGAAAAATAGCGGATTTCTGTTCCCGTACGTCAAAGAAGAGAGAGATTTCACGAGAGAATAAGAAATTTCTCCATGCTGCGAATTTCAGTCTAAGAAATTCCTTTGGGTTCTGTCAAATGATTGTGTTGTTGACGTCTAATAAGTGGGTAGGTTTTTCGTTCAACCCGTTCCCGTAATTTTTTGGACATCTCTGAAAAATGTTACTCCCACTCTTAGAAATTTGACAATTGCGAATTTTAGTGCGCACAGTACGGGAACACCCCAATAAATATAAAATGTTTTGGAAAATAAAACACAAAAATAACTGCCGAATTTATTTGACAGATGCTTCCGAACACATACTTCAACTTCTGGAAATGACTGCACTGAAGAAAAGTTAACGTAGATCTTTGACATTAGCTTCCAATAGCCTCCGACTATTACAAATCAGTCTTCACACCCTAAAACCAGGTTTTCCATTATTTTAAATCTTATTTGCAATAAAGACAAGACTAACTTCTATTTGCTAATTGTTGCATAAATTTTTTTTATATGAAGGTACATACAAACAAGCATATAGAAAGCAAATATAGAGCCGTAGGAAAAAAATACCTTAGCTTTATCAAGCTCTGTACATTTTAATGATAACCTTATTTTGCCACTGAGACAAAATCAATATTCAATATTATAAAAAATCATTTATCACCAAAAGGCTTCTTAAGAGCTTCCATTATTACCTTGGCAGTGACTGAAAACACACTCATAATCTACTTAACATCATATTCAAAAGGAAACAAGAACAAAAAAGAATTTGTATATCCTCCGCTAATAGGGAACCTGATGTGTTCCAGAAAACCAATGAAATAATATTTCACGATATCTTCATAATAGCCAACACCTTTTTAACTGGACAGTTGCTAGCGAACCAGACAACCACCGAAACAATAATTCCAATCGAAATCGAACTAAGCAAGCAATAGGACGGACGCATAAAGCCAGGTTCAATCGCGCCGACCATTCTCCCGTTCCACACTTAAGCCAGAAATGTTGACAAGTTAAGAAAAACTCCGGTGATTACACACCTGAAGATCAACGTAAGTTATGTTGTATAATTTTGTAATATCGGCGGTGATAACATAATAATGCCGAGAGTGAAAGAAGTCGGCTGGCATTAAACGAGAATGCGTTGCGCTCCACGTGAAACCAGTAGGCCAATCCAAAATATACAGCTCGTTGTTGTATCGGCGGCGGCACGGATACTGACTGAGGTCCAGGGTTCGGACTTCAATAATAAAATTTAGCAGTAGATTCTTACAAAAAGTGCAGTAGATCCGTATTTTCCGCAGCAGATTTGTTTTTGTTGCAAAAAATACAACAATACTGGGGTTTAGATTTATACACATATATTTTTTACGATAAAATAAGGTTAAAACAAACTTAAATTGCACAGTTTAAAGTAAATTTAATCACAAATCTTTGCACGAAATTATTTTTTTATAAAATTTTTAATAACTGATTAATTTTCAGTTAAATTCAGTTCTTAAAAGAAATTTTCCATCAATAAATTTACGTTTTTTCTAGATTGTGTTACGTTTTTCATCTAGAAAACATCAAATTTTCAACCGTTTTCACATTCAAAAATCGCAGTAGATTTCAAGTCAAGCGCAGTGGCGCAGCAGATTTTAAATATTTTTCAAAATCGCAGTAGATCTACTGCAATTGCAGTAAAGTCCGAACACTGCTGAGGTCTGTCTTTCTTGAAAGATTGTCCAAAACAAATGAACAACAACGAAAATATTGGATCTGAATGGCTCGGTTGAGAGCTATTTGAATTTGTGAGCGAGCCGGTGAGTCGGTGAGTCTGTCTACCTGCCGACAGCCGACAGCCGACAGCCAGAGAACGAACCGACAAATGACGTCGTATATTTAAAACCCAAAACAAAAATATACTAAATGCCCCAATAAATATGCTAATGATGTAATCAAATCAGTGGTCTGTTTCTTACGATGATGCGGTGGATGCCCACTGGCCAGTCCTCTGGCAGAGTCGTCGACAAGTGTCAGCCAGTCAGTCAGTCAATGGATTAGTCGGCCGAATCACTTCAGTCAAAGGGTGATCGGTGATTGTGTTTGGAATTCAACTCTGGCCAAAGGGAATTAGTTCTGGCATTGCAATGCGATGGTGAAAAATACTGACATGGCTTCTTGCCTTCGACTTATCGTTGTCGTTGTCGTTGTCTAGAGCTGGAGTTGGGTGATGATTAACTTAATATCTATATTATTGCTGCTGCGGCTGCTGTTCCTGTTGCAGATGGGTTTTATTAATATATACAAGGGAAACATTAATCATGGTATAATGACGGAATAAAGTGTTTTTCGACCGTTTCTATTAATAAAGTCTATAAAACCAGTAGCAGCACGGTAAGAGCACCAGTCAATTATGAAAGTTTTGTTCTCATTTGTGTGCTATGTATGTTTATAGCCAAGTGGCCGCTGAAGTGTTTTTGGACATTGATGCGACAGTGTTGACTTAAAGTCATTCTTTAGGAATAATTTCGACTGAAAGAGCACACATATAAGTATGTGCATATGGATAAGAGTATAATTGCATTTGAAACAGAATTGCAGATCGGCCACCTATCAAAATCTCCCTAAATATATAGTCATCCTAGATCCACAATGTTTATAGTTTTTGTGGTTAATTCTGGATTTGGCGGACGCCATGCAAACTGCAGAGACTCTCTTTAGCCATATATGTAGGTAGAATAATTTTCCTTTCTTCAGGCTGCATTATATTCCTCCACTCTCATAAAACGACGTTTGCCTCACGCAAGCCTCAGCCTTTTTAATATGTTGATTTTCTTGAGAAGGTGCGGCATAACGTGAAAAAATTGTGTACCATATGTCAAGCTCAGCTCCTTTACAATCTACGAGAATTAAGCTGATAAAGATGACACGCCTTGGGTACTAAACGTTTCAACATTGCATTATTTATTATTTTAGCTAAAAATCCCAAGAGTTCCAATTTTATGTTTTTGCATCTTTAATAAGCGGTTGAATCAACTTTTACTGCTATCGCTTTAGTGTACAGTGTACTCCATCTACTTTAAAGAAAAATATTAGGTCCGTTCGCGTACTTTTTGCAATAATATTCATCGATTATCGTATTTCAAAGAGAGGGGGTAAAATTCTCTCAGAGAGAACTAAAATTACGAAAAAGATTTCACAAGCCAGCTCAAAAAAATGGGGAAATTTCTTACTCTCTCATGAGCGCTCTCTTTTGTGAAAACTGCAAAAATTAATTTCGTAAAACTTCGCTGTTTTGGGAGGGTACGCGAACGGACCTAATAGTTGTTTTTACTTCAAATTGTTTAGGAACTTAAAATAAATGATAGATTACTTTTTGTAATTTAAATAAAATACTCAAAATATAATTTTTTTTATGTGGGTGCCGTGGCGCAGTGGTTAGTGCGTTAGACTACTACGCAAGGGGTTCTAAGTTCGAATCCAGAAAAATACCATCAAAAGTTTTTTCGCGGCCCCACCTCTTCCGAGTGTCTGACAAACATTCAAGAGTATTCACCGTCATGAGAAAGCTTCTCAAAACCCCTCTGCCCTTCGGATGCGGCGTAAAACTGTAGGTCCCTTCTGTATGTGCCGAAATGTATACCACGCACAACATGTACAGGTGTGAGAAGCTAGCCCTTGGCCCTCTATGGGCTGCTTACGGGCTAATATTTATTTTATTTTTTTATAATTTTTATATCATAAACTAGGCCCACGAACTATGTAGCTTCCAATGAACTTAATTTCGAATATATGAAACGTTCAGTTCCTACTTTTGCGAGCTAATGACTAATTAAAAGCAGAGCTATGTATAACAGAAGAATGGTTTCGTCCGACCAATTCCGAAACATAGCGAATTATTTTGTATTATGCGACTATAATAGCTTTTGGATTCGATTCGTTAGGCGAATCCATTCGCTCTTTCGTACATAAATTTGACAGTCAACTGGGAAAACTTCTTAAATTATTTTACAATGCACAAAATGCATCAAATTTAATTGAGTCTTGAATTAGTTATACATAGGTTTGTTCGCATATTCAAAAAATAAAAACAGCCTAACGAGTGAGAAACTTCAGATTTGACAGATAAATAATTTATTTGAATTTACAAAACAGAACCGATTTACTAAATTGGCAAATGGATTACATTCGAATTTTGGTAAATAATCAATCCTTTGGCGTTCATTTGACAACTATCTCGTATTGACGTTCCACAAGTTTTCGTACGAAAAGTGTACGAGTACTATTTTTAAAAATTGAGTGAATTCACTTTCGATATATGCGATTTGACATTATTAATTTTTCTTTCAGAAAAGTTCGGAACGGACTTATTATTAATTTTCTCAAAACAATTGATTTTTTTCGAAAAACATCAAATTACCCGGCGAAACTACTTGTCATGGGCAGCTTGTGGAATTGTCCGCACCGATCGACGCACTGACTGAACGTGGAGTTTTGACATAGCTTCCGATTGCCTCCGACTATTATAGTCTTAACTTTCCACTCAGTTTCGTCGAGTTGTCGCTCGAGCAGTTTCTTTCGCACGAGGGTGACTACATCGTGTGAGAGCGAGACAAAAACGATATGACTTAAGCCTACGTTGCCTCAATGCAATTAGGGGTGCTTTTAGTTTTTGACGGATTTTCGATCAATTATGACAGCAATTATGGATGGGCCTAGTTTCGTCAAGTTTCATTAACTTCAGCGGGCTTACGGAAGGTTTAAATGAGTTATGTCAATTGAATCATGTTGTGAATGCCATTTTATAAATATGTAAGATGAAGATTATGAAGTTTGTTTAAGTTCATTATGGACAACTAGAGTGGTTGAAGGAAATTGATTGGACTTTTCCTTCAATTTTGACAGAAGGTTAATCGTTTGGTATGAGTTTGTTTCCTACACAAAAATTAATAATTCTTTCGGATGTTTGTCAGACGCACGCAGAATGTGGATCGTGAAAAAACTTTGATGGCTTGCAACACCACGCAATAATCTTGTATTATCCCCTGTATATGTCCTGAATCGACCTGTCGCGGGCGTTTTACTAAGCTGAACATTTATGCGCATTTCGACAAAATCAATTTTTTTAATTTTACTTTTGTTTTGCATCAATCAGTTAAGTTTTAGTTTACCTTATCGTGGGCCTAAGATTAGAACTCCCAAAATAACTTAGTAACTGCACACAGTCTCAAGTCTGGAGGCTTGAACGGTCTTGAATGCATTTAGTATTCTCTGCAAGTCTACTTAATAATTATAAATTTTCTCTAGCCTTAAATTGTGACTCCTGAACATGGAATTCTTTAATAATTCAACAAAGCTCTCGATAAAAGTATTTTTTGCACTTATTTGTCATTAAGTGCCTACCTACTATGCGAATAGAGAGAATTTTAAATCACATTTTGAAAAAGTCGACGGCAAACAATCACCTTTTAGTAATAACAGCACTCAAGTTTTACGCAAATAACAGGCAAACTTAATAACTACTACTACTCATCGTGTATCAAAACACATGACCTAAGACCACAACTTTCCAATACATACGAACACATTCAAAACAGATGCCATCCAAGGTGGTTTTCCCTTGATGAAGAAGACCCAGAACTACCTATAATGAATCGCGTGCATGATCTTTTGATACCAAACACAAAGTTATGATGTGTCCTTAATTATCCCCACCCCAAAAATACTCCTTCGAATGTTTTTAAATACCCCCCAGGTACAATGATATGCCTTAATGACAGTGCAATACTTGAACGAGGATGACCACTTTCTAAATAATTCAAAACACATACCTGTCTTGAATTAGTTTGATTCACATGAAAGTATACGCGTTCGCATGTAACCCTCGGCGTAGAGGATATGTAATTTCCACCCCCCGGGCACTCGTCCTCAAACACGAACATGGGACATCTTCAGCTTTGGGGAGGACGCAGACTAAAAAATGCACAAGCACCTGTCCAGATTCGCATAAGTACCTGCGGTAGCCGTCTATTATTCTTCTTACATAATTTGTTTTATACACAAGATGGGAGTTTTCAGGCTTCTCACGATGAATGAAATTACTCGTAAGTCCATCGACGTCGTCGTTATTAAAATTATACATATGTATTCAGCCCGCACCATTAGCATTTCGTTTCGAGGAATAGTAAATAATTTTGGGAATCTCGATCGAAGAAGATTCATAAGTTTGCTGTCAAAATATTTTACGGAAATAGTCACAATCAATAATTTGTTGCTTGTTTTAATTCCGAATAAATTTGGCCAACTTCAGCTCCGACCGACCGCTTTCGAACTCAAATAGGATCAAAGGTCTCGGTGCCGCCGGCCGGCCGCGGCCGTGGCTGCTGGTGCTCTCGTTCGCCCCCTCCGTAAGGCCATCATCGTCCGTCCGTTCACCGCCACCGTCAAGTCATAAATTTAATATTATTGTTATTAATATTTTTATTTTCTGTGTAGTTGCTAATATTGGTTGTCGGTTTCAAATAAATACTCCATGGATGCCCCATTCCGAGGCATTAACAGCTCCAGCTTAGGAATAATAACTCATTTGAATTGTGGCCGGACCGGGGCCGTATACGACACAAGAAACTTGTTTGGTTTGATTATAATTAACACATTATCAAGTTCTCTTAATTTCGGAAGAAACGACGGTGGCCACTGGCCAGCTTCATATTGTTCCCACACAGTCGTTCGTTTCACGGCGAGTGTGTGTGTATCGTTGGTACCAGAACCAGGTAAAGGTGCTCGTTCCTGTGATTGTGGATTAATTTGGGCGATTTGTTGTCGTGCTATGGCTTCGTGATTTGTCTCTAAATTGGTTGGAAGTGCATAAAATTCGATGGAGCCGCTGTCATGTTTATTTGCCTAATATTTTGTCGGAACTGTTTACAAAATATTTGTAAAATGAACACAATGAGCAGATTTCCTAAGGGAATTTGTACATATGTATATCTACTGAAATCGAATGCCATTATCACCACATAGCATCCAGAACACAATACACAATAATGCGGCACTTTAAGATCTAATACTGATTCGATAAACTCTCAAGTAGACCAAAGAAGCTGCCGGCATTTGCCAGTGCCAGCGAGAAAGGATTAGTCTAGTGCCTGTGCCTGTGCCTATGAAAGCGCATTGTGTACAGCGGGAAGGCGGCATTTCGAAAGTGAAATGGGTTAATGGGAATAATGATAAAGATGCAGATAATAATAGTATGGTGTAAGAAATTGACAAGAAGAAGAGGGAACTAGTTGGCTGATCAAGTAGGCTCTCGATGATATCCTTTTTGACGGGACGGAGCACTATCGGCGCACAAATCTGTATACACACATCTGATGGTGAAATCCGATATCGCCTATTCATATGTGATTCGCATGACGGCAGTCGAAGCAGCAGCGGCAGCGTCAGCAGTGGCAGGGCGTTTCCTTTTCGAGCAACCATACAAATCCAATTGCTTCATTAAAGGATAATCATGGAAATTATTTTCTCTGTTCTCCTAACTGCGAGTTATTCCAAAGGATGTTGGGTTAACAATCATGATTTGTTTGGAAACTTTTAAAGACATATACATACATATGTATATATGAGCTCCATTGTGAGAAACGAAAGATGGCTCACATGTGTGAAAGGTGGGTGTAGTCATGCGTTGGTATGAGTGGGTTGTTTTGTTGTTATTAAATCAACTTGGAATAAGTCTTTTGTTGTTGTGTCTGATTGTAAATTCAATTCTTGTCGCTAATTGTTATTATTGAAATATGGAAATTTTTGAATATTTATGTTCAGAATGGCGCTTGTATGAAATCCAAAATTTAAGCTCATTTGAAACCCAAATGTTTTTTGGAGACACTCCCCTTTTTAATTTATAATAATTTAAGGCAAAACTTCTTCGATATTCTAGTAAACAAAAAAAAGGCACATGTTCAATGGAAGATGAAATTTAACAAAACCATTGAATTTGGTGAATTCCCTACAGTTTGGGCATAAGAAATTTAATTTCTTCGGGATCTAAGAATTTCGAAGTGTAAAATGATAAGTGGCTATCATTCTAATGCATCATTGAAAAGTTTGATAATTTCACTGATCGAATTGAAATGAACAGCTGATTTTCGTTTCTATTATTTGGAACACAATCGTTTCACTGATGTGTTCATTTCTCATTCCATTCTCATCTGTCAGTTTTGCTTTCAATGATCAATTCTAACCTCAATCCCAATGCTTCTTTTTCACCATTTTACTGACAATCTTCCAATGATAGAAATTTGTCTATGATTGCTTTAACTGACTTGTCATTAAAATGATTTCAATGTTCCACTGATTTGTTGCAATTAATGCATTTGAATGATAGCTGTAACTTTCTCTGCAAGCAATATTGTTTGTGCATAGCCAAGGTAATTTTCTTGTTGGTATTGTGTGTCTCACTTAATGTTCCTGTGAATAACGAACGTGCTTATAATAATTAAAATACATACAAGTACTTTATATTTTTGTTCATAAAATTTCACTTCTGCAAACAGGGTTGATCAGAAAGATGTAAGGACGATAAAGACGGAGCAGCACTTGTTCATCGCTCTGCAATTTACAGCAAGTTGATCTATGCGGATGGCGTTTTCCGATGTTAAGGTCCACTTAAAGGTCAGGCGGATGAGCGAACTGTGAATTTAAGTTTAAGATTCATTTTTCTATTGATGCACATATAAAAAATTGTTAAATTTCAATTCGTTTCTGCACAGAAATCAATAATGCAATCAACATTCGCACGACCAAAACATACGCGAGAGTTAAACCTCAAAATATTTTTTTTTTGGTAAATGACAAGTGAGATTCGCAGATTGCTGCGACTAAATGAAAAAAGTTGCTGTGAATGGGCACGTTCCGCAATCTAGGCACTAGGTAGTCGAACGTTTCTGATTGGTCGAGCGATTCAGTTTTGACTACAAGGTTAGGTTAGGTTAGCGTGGCAGGTAGCGCCCAGATACAGATGGGCACCAGCTCACTTAGGCCATAACCACAGCCAATTACTATAAACTACGACCAGACACAATTACACTTAGAAGAGGTTCTGCCACTGAATCAGGAGAACCAACCGGAGCTTTTAATAAAGCGTAGAAGGTGCTTGATGGGTACACCAGTCAGGTCACAGAGGTCGTCAAAGAAGAAAGACCCCAGGTGGAGGTTTCTTCTTTACGCTAAGGCAGAGCAGTTGCAGAGAAGATGAGGAATCGTTTCTTCTTCCTCCTGGTTCCTACAACTCCGACAGAAATCGTTAGGTGGGAGGCCCAGACGTCAAGCGTGCAGGCCCATTAGGCAGTGTCCCGTGAGGACACCAATGATGATGCTTAAGTCTGGACGCTTCAGAGTCAACAGTTCTTTTGAACGTTTCTGGTTAAGGTTAGGCCAGAGCTCTCTCGAGATCCTAAGGGGCAATGAGCCCAGCGAGCATTGGTCTTCCTTCTAGCATCAAGTTTGAGCAGGTGATTACAGGTAGCAATTGGCATGACAATTCCCGTCCTTGCGGATTCAGTTGGGAGGGTAGTGCCAAGTTTGGTAATTTCATCAGCCTTACAGTTCCCTGGAACATCCCTATGGCCTGGCACCCAGCATAGGTGAATGTTATATTGTTCCGAGATCTCCATCAGAGATGAACGGCAATCTTTTACGACCGTTGATGTGGTTGTGGGTGATTCCAGACAGCCATGACAGGGCTTCTTTAATTGCCATAATTTCCACCTGAAAAACGCTACAATGATCAGGGAGGCGGAAGGAGATGCCTAAGTTAATCATAGAGGAGTATACACCACCACCAACTCCGTCTGAGGTCTTAGATCCATCAGTGTAGATGTGAATCGTTCCGACATCCACCTGCTCCACATCAGACCATGTTTCACGAGCTGGTATTGATGTGCGGAAGTTGTGACCAAAGCTGGTCATAAGCATTAAGAACAGACTACAAATAAGGCATTTTTTTCTTGAGGTAGTGGACTGGACTTGAAGGTAAGAAAATGTGCCCTACCTTTTGAGTCAATATGCGAACTGTCAAAAATTCGTTTGCTGTTCCATATTTTAGGCATTACCTCAAAAAGGAGGCCTAGAGTTCGGAAAGTGCACAGTGTAATGTTGTTCGGATGACAGTAGTTCTTTTGGATGTTTGTTAGACAAACGCAAGAGGTGTAGCCGTGAAAAAACGTTGAGGGTATTTTGCTGGATTCGATTTTGAAACACCAGATACATGAAACCGACGCATTAACCACACAGCCAAGCCACCCACAGAAATGATTAAATATCTTACTCACTCGCAAACAATTCTCTTTCGAAGAAGTAAAAAAGGACCTACTTAAATCTGAAAACCACATACAAACGCCACTGTCGAGTGTTTACAATAATTGCATCCGAAATCAGCCATTCAGCAAAGCACAAAGAATAAGAGATGAATCTGCATTCTTTTACTCACATTGTTCCCACTTCAAATTGATTTAGATGCAAATGTAACACAACCCAACAGTCAATCTTCTTGACCATTACTTTCACAACCATTAAACATTTTTGGCCACTAAGCACCTAATGCCCGGTTGCATGCCCAGTAACGCGTACGAAAGATACAAAAACAAAACAATTTCAACCGCAAGTTAAAAAAAAAAAAACTTGTCGGAGTGAGAAGTGATCAAAATGGGAATAGATAGATATGTACTTGTACGAGTAAATGAAAGAACCCCGTGCGTACTTCGGGTACACGGAGCACGTTTCTTTTACTTTTTAATGCCGAAAGATGATGAGATGAAGATTAGACAGTGATCTTGGTCTGTGGACTGTGGATTGGGGGAGCTCTTTCTTTCTTACTGCCATGCCGTCGTGTCCCGGTCGCGGTCGATACGGTGCGCTGTTTAATTTTTGAGAGCATATTGATTAATGGATCAAAGTCTTTTGACACGAGCTATTTGGGGAAATCCTTTGTTGATTTTGCCGTGTTGTACTTAAACTCTTTATTCAATAAATTTTCAATTTTGACTGTGCACTGATCGTTTGAGCGATCGGCTTCGCTCTTTGGATCTTTGCGGTTGTTGTTTGGCTGCGGAGCCTATTCATACATACAGTGAAATTGTTTTGTTGTGGCATTCATTGTGGCATTGAGAAAGAGAATTCCTCAAAAGCCTGGCAGCATTTGATTCGGTTTCTTATTCAATTAAAACACAATCATGGAGGATTTCGCTGCTTTTGTTGGGCGTAACACCAAAAAAAAAAAAGTAAGAAAAGTCCAAAACAGTATAATGTTAGATGACTAATGCAGTCCGCAGATCGAATTTGGACCAAGATGATCTTTTTTTTTTTTTTCGAGTACACTTAGGAATGTTAGCAGGTTACAAACAATTTGTAATATTATTTCTTCCAACGAAATACGTCAGCCCTGACCGTCCACCAGGTGATTGATAGCTATGTCCACAGCTATCTGTCAACAAGCGTATACACATCGGATGTCATTTGAAAGCCATCAAGCAGCATTATGCCAGCACAAAGGAAACACTGTTCATTTATTCTCATCCCACATTCATGTTTTCCACACGGATCACAACTCTTTTAAACACAATCAATGCAAATGCGCCCTGAAAGGAGCTCACTGAGCTCATGCGCTCACCTGAATGCCGGGCATATATAGTAAATTTTCATCGAAAATCTACTCCATCTCCATGCCCAAATGGAAACCTCTTTATTGTCTGCGACTGCGGTATTCAGAGATTCTGTGATACACACAAAGAACACGATCAGTATCCCTTAGAGACCGATGAGGAGGCATCATCATTATCATGCTCGTCAGCAGGAACAGCAGCGGCAGCAAAACCAGTTGGATCCTTCTGAGTGCCAGCCTCAGTTGTCTGTCTGTTACACGGCAAAGGAATAACTGTCATCTTTGATTATGCTGGGCTTATTTAAGCATAAACACACAACAAAAATGGCAAGAGTGATACATCATCATCAGCAGGGTCCCTCTGATAGGTCAACTGTCACAGCTCGAATGATTCGAATGATTGCGGCGCAGTGATTTGTACAAATTCAGTTTTTAATGCTCGTGGGGGTACAATATGTGATGTGTACACATGTGTAGATAGATAGGCGATAAGATACTGTTGGAAGGTAAAAATCAGCGGGTGTTGGGAGTTCATGGAATCGATACGACTGCGCGATTTTGTGCTGGGAATTCTGGTTAACTCTGTGTTTTTTTTTCCTTGGGGTCAGTCTCCCCAAATGCTTAGATATATTGAATACTACCAAATATATTAAATCTTCATAGATAAGTAAGATTTGTGAGTATAACTATTTGAATGTGAACGATAATAGATTCAATGCAAACTAAAAGGATCATAATGTGAACATTGTAATTTCTTAAAGGACTTACTTAGGTGGCCTTACTCTTCAACGTGACCATAGGCCTTCACTTAGCTTAGCTTAGTCTTTAGATAATTGCCTTCAGTTGCGCACTTCAAGTCAGCCGAGGTCCCCTTGAACTCGTAAGCGCCATCTGCGGTAAAGAGGTCCTCTACTGTGTGGTCTCTCCGGGTTCGATTCGGAAACTCTGCAGGCTAATGAATCTTCTCCTCCTCCTCGAAGAGATCCTCATCTGCTTTCAATGAAGTGCTTGTTTCAGCGCCGTTAAGCAGGGCTGGAATGATTAGGGTATTATACAGATGGCTTTATTGCTTGACCTATTATCCCGAAAAAACAGCGGTTGGCAAGGGTTATTCTTCGCTTGATTTCTGCGCTGTTATCAGTGTTATCAGTTAATAACAGAGCCAAGTTGAAAAAAAGTCCCTTACTACCTTGAAGTTATAGCTTCCTACTGTGATGCTCTGTCTAATTCGTCGTTGCCCCCGTGTATCGCTTAATGCAGTATGGCGCCTCTTGTAGGTGGCAGCTCGCTGAGTTCTTCCAATGGGCGAGCAAGAGCTCTTATATGAGTGGCGCATTGAGGAGTGCTAGGAACTTAAATGCGTATGATCATGGACATTATTAGCAGAGCAAAGACAAGAGTAAAATGCTCCAAAGGCGTCACTGAAGAGTTGCCTATCAAAGTTGGTGTAAACCACGGAACAGCACTTAGTGCTTTGCTAGTTATTCAATGAATATCTGTTTGAAGGAAATGTGATGGACTCCAAAGTCCTTGCAAAAGTTTCTATAATGATCACTTGATGCATAGGTACCAAATTAGTAAAGAAAAAGTACAGAGTATCTGTGCTTCTCGTGCTCTGATCCTCACCATCCTATTCTAGACTTGGATGTTAAAATAGATATCTGGGATCTGATGTATGTATAGGTTGATCAGTCAGTTGCAAAGTAACTTGCGACTCTGACATAAAAAAGAAAACTCTCTTATATTTTGTGACCAAAAAATGCCTCCTAAGCTGAAAAGAATGATAATTCTACATTGGAGTTGTACGTCCGCGGATTACATGCGGTTCTCAATGCTGGACAATGTACAAGAGGTCAAACAAGGGGCTGATATGAAGATGGTTGAATGATTTCATCAGTAGGAAGATAGAGCTTGGCTAGCTCTGTTGGTATTGTCATGTTCAAATGAGAGATTCTTCGAACAGCAACAAATGAGAGCAAACTACACAGGCGTGAAAGAATTGTGATTCTTCTAATCCAGATCATATCCTCATCCTAGAAAAAAGAAGCAGAAGGAGAAAATAGAAAGCACATATTGTTTTGGCACGCATTTGAGTGTAGTCGCTGCAATGACAGAATAGTCGTACAACATATTATGTTTCATCCAGACATAGACCACGTGTCTAATTTACTAATGTTGAGGAGGTAGGTACTAGATCTTCTTTGGCCACAAAAGGGTCGTTATATAGCTACTGAAAAGCACTTGGGCATCCGCTTCACAAGTAATTCCTTCATGATATACATTTTTTTGCGCTTGTAGGTTTATTTTTACGTATGGTTATTCTGTCACCTCACTATAGCAACCATTTCTCAGTAACATCATTCCAAAATCAGCTCAAAACCAACCTTTGTGACAGCAACTGATATCGCCTAAGTGACCTTCTTATCTCCATCGTTCCCTCCTCCCACATGATCAGGAGCTTAAACTAAAGAAACACCTGACAGTTGTCTATGGTAAAGTCAATGCTCTGGAATATGAAATCTTGTTATAAAATTAAAAGAGCCACCTTTTCCAAACTTCACACTTCAAATTAAATTCAACGCATAAAATCTTCTTTTATGTTATACTCAATAGATTCTGGGCCGAGGAATTCACTTAGACGCGAACCATCATCAGTATATTATTTCTCAAACAATACAAACGATTTTTCAATATTAATCTTAATAGCATTTGCCTTTTAATATTTAAAGAAAAAAAGACAGTAACCATTCGTTAACACTGAAAGCGGACGGCCAGCCGGCCGGTCAGTCGGTCTCGGTCGTTGCCATACACAATGATGATGATGACGATGACGATGAATAGATTAAGAGCAAAATCGGAAATAAAAGTTCGAAAACTTAATCTCATCATCACATCATATAATTTTGGATGTCACCACAGAAGCTACCTCTGTCCGACCATTTGATGTCCGAAGTAGACACGGCAGCGAGACGACCGGCGGCACGGCGTAAAACAACGCACACACCAATGACATGACGACAACGACACAAATGTAAAATAACAAAATCTTAAAAGACAAACCGCGCTAAACATTTAGTTTAAGATTCGCCCATTTGCATCTCATCAAATCCGATGACCAAAACCAAGACCAAGACCAAGACCAAGACCAAGACGGAGTGGAAACGACATCCACTAATAGTGAGTAAGTGAGCACGAGAGAATCCACGAACTGCCCAATAACGAATAAGAAAATTTTATCTCTTAACAACTTTCAAGCATAAAAAGATAAAACTCTCAGCTTGATATAATAATTCGAAAACTTGATTTTAAGCCGGTGGTGCGGACGAACATCGTCGACACGGTGTAGAAATTTACATCTTAATTCCTTAACCACCCGTAGCAGATTCGATGCGAGTCCGAAGTGGTGTTTGGTGCTGAGGCCCAGCAGCTTGGGTGCTTCTCCTGCTTGGTGGAGTTTCTGAAATCATTTAACATTCCGTAATTCCAATATCATTTGTACCTCCTCGACTTTGTGCACTTTAGTCAGGTGTGTATTTTTCTTTGCGCAACAACTGCATTTGCTTAGGGCGCCGATTAATTGAAACAAATTGGGGCCTCAGAGAGTGTATCACTAGGGAGTGGATTTTAATCACTTTGCCTTTATTTTTTTACTCACATTGCAAGAAGTCTGATTGGTTAAATCCTTTAAGCCATCGGGGGCATAGGGCGGCAACAACGCCTGCGCGCCACGTTGCTTTCACTTCAACGCGTTTGAGCTGTCTTCAGCTTCTCCACTGTTCTAGGGCGTCCCGTTATTCTGTCCCCTTGAGTGGGCGCATTCCACTGCATGGCGTAGCTATTTCACAACGGAGTAGTCTTCGCTCCGTAGGGTGTGTCCAATCCACTGTCAATCCACTTTCCTTAGTGTAGTAATGTGTATAGGTTCCTAGCTAGCCAGTTCTCATATGTTCGTTGCAGATAGGGTTGGTTGGTTTAATTTAGAGCCCCACTTTGTTTACCTTAGTTTCTAGATAGAGGGCCATAAGATGGAGGTTCATTATCCGGTGTGGAAGGAGACAAACTTAATCAACAAAGTCTAGCTGTTTAAGGTAAGATGTCATACTCCAACGAATTCCATAGTTTCCATAACAACAGTGGTGACAGTATGCATACGTATGTACTCCAATTTTCTAGAAAACATATAGACGAGATAGGTGGCGTTCTGCCTTCGAACTCCTGCACATGGAATCAATGCTCGAATGCCAGCAAAGAGTAAACTATTGTTTTCTGGGCCCCACCCTTTCTAGCTAATATCCAATGGTATTAAGTACTGCCATAAGAAAGATTTTTAAAAACCTTCTGCTTTTCGGATAGGACATAAAGTTGTTGTTCCTTACGTACAAAACACTCTACACTCTTACTTGAGAATGTTATCTAAATGGAATCGTTGTTCATCCGCAGATGCATATGGTTGCAATGAAAGGAATCTAAAAGTTTTATGCGCATATTACGAATAAATGTCGCCTAAGGCCTCTGATCACCACGATACACCCCTGACTCCACAATAGCATCAACAGCGGTATCCGCGGCGATATGAATGCAGCATTATTATTATTATTATTATTATTGCTATGCTCTTTGGTAAAATGTCCGTGGTCGTTGCTGTCCTCCTGATCTGGTTCGTTCTGTTTTTAGTGCGTTAATCCGTGTGTTGTCAACTTCATTAGACGATAAGCGCACCGCGACCGTACTCTCTGTCGGTCGTTTGTTCGGTTGCTTTGCGCTTCTGTCTGATCACCACCGTCCAGCAGGCGGTTTGTTTTTATGTTTTAAAGAAAAATTACTTTACATCGAGTCGATGCCAGGACAAATAACACAAACCTGGCCATAACGTGGACAGTACTTACCCAAAGGTCCTGATAACAAATGACAAATGCAAGAGATATGTACATACATACAGTACATACATATGTATGGTGGCTAATTGACCTGTTGTACTTTTACACACAGCAACTAAGCTAATTGGTGCGACTTACATCGATTCCGTTTTCATTAGAGCTTCGTTCCAGACCATTGCCTACCACTTTTGTGTCAGAGTTCCTTTTGTGCGTTGCCTTGTTCCATTGAAAGTGTTAAATCAACACAATAAGCTTATTACACACACCGCAGGCCCCTCGTATGAAACTTGATACTTTTGTTTCATGCTGTTTGTTGTTTTACCCACGCACACACACAACTAACTGATGGGGGAAGATTTTGGATTTATTTCTTGGCTCCTCCGAAATACGAGTGTGAATCTGGGTTTAATTAGAAAAGGAAAGCAAACGCTGTTGCTGATATGTAGGAGCCGAGCCGCAGGCGCAGGAGCAAAAAGCAGCTTTGGGTCTAAGTGTCATGTTTATATGGGGACGTGTACCTGGCTTTTGTGAGTTATGGAAATAATCGCCAGTTTCTTGGTATACGAAAATAATGAAAGACAGGATGTTAAGGCCAACTTGAAGTGTATAATAGTCTGATTAAAAGCGAGTGAGTTCACGCTGCGAAGGCTCTTTAAGCAGATATTAGGTGGTAATTACTTCGTCGCGGACATGTTGAGAATCTATTGCAGACGACGATTCCGAGTATTAGGTTTCCTATTCATAATATGTAGAAGGAAGTTAATAAAGATTGGTATGAACGACCCGTTTACAGGTACCTACTCCACATCAGTCACTCTGTTTACATATCGCTGGCACTTCTGTTTATCCGTACACTGGCGGCCATAAATAAAACTCATAAATACTAAATTCAGAGTATGTATGGGGTTCTTTTAAAACTACTAGTCCTTGTCCTCCCAACATATCGATTTCCTTGGTTTTTCCCTATGCATTCTGCCTGCTCACAAAATAAACCGTCACAAGGTGAAGTGCTCTACACTAGCGGTGGGTTCTGCCACGTAAAGAACACGCCGGAAAGGAAGAAGCAGCCAAATTGGCTAGACTGGGATCCGAACAAAATCTTTCAATGATCTGTACCTACCTTGGTTCCATAGAACCCGCTCGAACAGCTCTAGTGTATTGAGCTTTATTGATACCCCTCTTTTTCCCTATACATGGTGGGCTATCTAGTGGTTTCTTTTTAAATCATAGGTTATTTTGACAGTGACAGCTGTTTCCCGCTCGAAATCTTGACAGAAAGTCAGTGTGTTAGCTCCGAGGAACGATACGAGCCGCTTTACGCTTGAACAACGTTGGGAAATATTGAAAACTTTCTTTCCAAAGTTAGTGCTGTGTAGTCCAAACAGTGGGTTTTTTTGAAAGAAATTTTGGCCAAAAGAAGCACCCTGTACGGGAATTTGTGTAAAAAGTTCGTGATACTGGTATGCCAGCGGACAACACTCATGGTCCCTGTCGTCGTACGGTGTGCACAGACGAGAATGTGGCTGCTGTAGCCGAGAGTGTGAGACTTAATTCAGGAACTTCAACTCGCCATCGATCTCAACAGTGGGCGTTACAGAGCCATGTTAACTGACTTTTTTTTTACTAAAATTTAAGACATGTATTTGGAGGACCTCTGCAACATGCAACACAGATCTTTTGAGTCCCAATTTCCCAAATCGTATTATCAGTCATCGTGGCAATGTCAACTGGCCTCCGAGGAGGTTTTTTGTTGCGATTTTACCACTTTGGACTTTTTTTTGGGGAGAAACTGTGTAGGACCGATTTTATGCGAAATTCAAGTACTTAAGGGCAATATCATCCAAGCAATCAGTGAGCTACAGCCGGAAAGCATCAACAAGGTCAACAATGCGATACTGCAAAGTCAGCCGAAGTAGCTACTTGAAAGACGTTGTGTTCCATAATT
This sequence comes from Chalcosyrphus nemorum, assembly GCA_949716465.1. NCBI lineage: Eukaryota > Metazoa > Arthropoda > Insecta > Diptera > Syrphidae > Chalcosyrphus > Chalcosyrphus nemorum. Next base: position 52,342,944 of record OX454335.1, read on the forward strand.
AATGGGAATGTTTGCTCTTACTAATAAAGCCTTGATACATGGAAACAATTTAATTTTGTTCAAAAAACTTGTATTTGGTGGATAGATATGTATGTATTCAAATTGTGCGTCAAAATTTCCTATTTATGAAACCACCACTGTATGCCAGTATTCGATCGCGTTAAGCTTAAATTCCAAACTCCAGCTAAAGCTTGACAATGCTAGGAGCTGACACTTTCAAATCTATAATATCTTAATCCGATAAACTTATTGGTGTTGGGATTCCTCGCAGTCCGGTGATGCTGACGATGATGGGGGAGAGTCGTCGTCAGTACGGCTTTTACCCTATTCTAATAAAATTCTCGATACCACGACAGCCAGCGTGATCAGTGGACCGTGCAATTTTTGCACACCCATATTCGTTCTGTTGATACGCGTTCACGCGTTCCAGATTGACACTTGGAAGACCGATATTCTTGTTCTCAATCAGTGTTTCTATTTAGATTAATTAAATACCCCACATAATACCTGACACCCTTTTATGGTCTCGTCTCGTAGGTATACACATATGACTTGGAGTCAATCGAAGGATTTAAGTGTCATGCAGTTGGGTAATTATGGGGAAAATCTTTCCAATGAATACGTAGACACCTGGGACGACAAATCCGTCCGTACCCATGTGTGTGTATAAAGGTAAACATGTTATTAGCTTTTTATTATCCTCGAATAGTGAAGAGGCGGTTGGTTGTTGGAGTTGTCGGGGCAACAGTTCGTTACGAGTCCCTACCTACAGTTCATCATCAGTTGTTCGTCCGAACTCACAAATAAATGTATCTAGTTACAATCGAGATAAGCTGCGCAAATAATGGTTGGAAACAGTAGTGTTACAGCAAACTGACGACGACGACGACGACAACGAGGAAATAAGGCATAATACATAAATCACAATGTAACGTTTTTCCTTCTCCGCCGGCCGCCTGTGTGTCCTTTGGTAATTTTTTTTTTTTTTTTGAATACAGAGCAGCGACAACAAACATCCTTTCGGATTATTCCTTTTGTATTTTTCAAACATCCTAATGTTACAAATGGAGATTACGCTTGACTACGTCATTCAAAAACGATATCCCAATGTGTGTGCGTTGCTATTAGTCCGCTTAACTCGGCATTGGCACAGAAATTGTAATGTGATCCTTATTCACGAGGTCTACCCTCCTCGGTGCAAATAATTTTATATTCATGTCAATTGGTTGGAATATTTGTATAGGCAACAAATGAATTGCGATAATCTTAGAACAAAAATCAAGAGCAGCCCAGAAATGGTCAGGGGTATATCCGATTACCCATCGCAGATAAATGTGTGTTGTTTTCGATTTCGTTTTTCGAATTGGTACTACCAATAGAAGTGCACGAGAACTTAACTCCAAGTTCCGGCCAACAATTTGATGACGATGACGATGACGATATTATGTGTCACCTGGAGTGAAATGGTGCAATTTCTCCTCGGCAAGGTGTCGCGTTCAACATAAGCCTATTAGGTGGTCTATTAAACAAAGGTCGTAACTTGACCACAAGACTTAGATGACCACTTTCGACAAAGTACCTCCGGATTAAGTTGTCCTTGGCCTGCCAATTAGCTTCCGGTTCGTTTCGATCTATGAATCTTCCAACGAAGAACGTTCTCATTCTAGATACACAAATTCTCCGATGAGTCAATGAGAAAGACGACTGACTCTGCAGTAAATACGACTTGAATCAGTGATGTTAATTGGGTGAGACGTGAATGAATTAATTTTTAACGCAAAACATGCCCCTCGTCGACTCACGGGTTGTGTTGCTTAAATCTTGCCGATATATACCGCGGCGACAATGCAATCATCTTCGACCCGAAGCAAGAAAGTGAATGTTGAGTGGTCGGTCCATCTTGTTGACAATGTCGAGAAATTTCATAGGATGGCAGAGTGGAGGCAAATGTACGTGTACGGATCAATTGTATGATCTACGATGGTACACGACACAGCGAAATGCCACTGTGGCAATCATTCTGAGGTCAAAATATTTACCACTTGACCCTTAACTCAATCAACTCGAGTACGTGGGTTTCAATTAACTCAATATGAGACAATTTTTCTCCAGAATGTCTGTCTGAATGTGAGTATATGTATGTGTGCTGGCTGGATGAGATACGATGCGAACAAGTAGATGCAAGTACAAGTCTTGTGCGTTTTGATTTTTCTTTTTTTTTTTGTCAACAGAGCCAGTAGTGGAACTTTGACATCTGCTTCCTGGAGGAATGCTCTTTTTGCCGGAAACCTTCAAATTAGTATAAAGATACGTTTTAACGAAGACCCTAAGAGTCAGCACATTGGGGAGTGTAAGATTAGGAAGGGGTGGCGCCTTGTGACAAGAAAGTCACTGCTCACTTAGACCAACAATTCGGGCCCATTGTGGCCAATCATTTAACCCTGGAAACACTGTAAAGAAAGTCCGATATGAATCTCATGAGAACTCAACGTTGCCAAAGTCGTCTGTCTTCGAGAAGAAATGACTACCAAGAGGACAAACAGATTTGACTTCTTCTTTATCTCTGCAACTTCTGCAATAGTCGTTATGCAGCACACAGAGTCGATCCGCGTGAAGGCCAAGGTACAACGGCCAGAAGCGACCCGTTCGTTATAATGACTGAGTTTAACCAGAGTTGATGATCTCTTGATGCTTAAAGCCATGGCCATTACGCATGTATCCAGATGAAGCCAGCGTCTATTTGTTTGACTGGTGGTTGCATCTTCTAACTTGGGCTGCTACAAAAGGAAGGGCCCCCCATATGTGCAGTGTCGACTAGCAAGCTCGAAAGTCTTTTCGTTTTCTTCGACTTCTATATGCCGTGCTATTCAACTGAGTGTCACCGTATTGGGTCCGATATCTCATTTAAAAGTGATTTGCACGTTCTCACAAGCCTTGACCTTATTATAGCAGAGTCCGGAGCCTTAATGGCTGCCAAGCTGTCTATAAAGACACTGATCGTCTCCCAAACAATATTACTCTTGTGCACAATTTCAGCAGTCAGTGTTGTTACCATTGATCTCATGAATCCGATGCATCCCACCCTCTGGATTTTGGTGAGGCTAATACCATACTGTAAACCATATGTGAGGATGGGTGTTACAACCACGCGGTTTATCCTGTATACCACAGCTGGTTTGGAGCCCTACGTATTGCTGAATGCCATTTTGCACGAGAAGAGAGTTACGCTTGCCTTTTTTATGCATTTGCCAATATTTTACTTCCAGTTTAACTTGAAATCTAAAATTACACCCAGGTATTTGGCTGAACTTGAAATGTTTAGCCCAACACTGCTGATATTTGGGGGTCTGAAGGTGGGGATTGATCTCTTCTTAGTGAAAAGAACAACCTCTGTATCTTAGGGGTTCACTCCGAGTCCTTTGCTACAGACTCAGTTATTCACTAAAGTTGAGCCTTTCACTTAGGACTGAAGGGAAATTTCCCCGAAACCAGGATACCTAAATCGTGGGCGTAGGCCGTCGCGTTGAAGCCGTTTTTCCCCAATATGATACTAGGATTTCATTCACTACATGGAGCCGTGTCAGCGGAGAAAGAACTCTGCATTGGGGTCTTCCTCTTCAGACCCTTCTTCCGATTTTAAAGTAAGGTTCTAACACTCCTGTTTCACAAAACCTGGCACGCAATTCTTTATATTGACTGCTGCATAACATCATGATCATACCTAGATACCTTCAACAATGTGTATCATAATCTTCTAATACACTAATCAAGCCTGTCACATAAATTGAGCAAACATTTCCCTCAAAAAACAAACAATGATACAGTCAATTCGAAACAAGCAACAAACAACTCGGTTATGCCCGAAGCCCGAATTGACATCTCGGCAAGCCTCTAGTGAATTGATCCATCAAACATCTGGTATTATTTGCATTCCGCACGGCATTGTCACGCATCCCATTGTTGAAACACAGAGAGTTGATTGCCGAAGTTCCGTGCTGAGTTCCACCCAAGACCAGAACAAGGTGTGAAAATCTACATTACCCGACCTATAACTACCAAAATGCGAATTATCACAAAGGCACAAACATATTTTCACATTAGCCGAGGCACATCGCAAACAAAAAGAAAACATTTCACAAGAGTACCTACATATATATATTCTGTTCTGATCCTGGGTATCCGTATCGTCGTTCTCGTCGTCGTCGTCCTCTGAAAACAGAGAGAGAGAGAGAGGAAGCCAATGATTTATGAGGATACACAACAAATGAGCATCTCATCCGAGCAAATCAGCCTCGCCGTGAGGGAGAGAATTCGATGATTATGCTTTGCTTGTACGTTTTTATGAGCTACAATAAGGGAATGGATTTTGGTGACAGGAATCCAGCGTTGTTGCGGTCTCAATCGGAGCTCGAACAAATTATTAATGATCGGTTGATCGTAATAATTGTCTCCTTTTCCCATTGGTTAGAGCACAATGCATGGCATTAATACTCTCTGCGTATGTGTTTGCTTTTGATGCCGACAATCGAGTTTTAAGCGCGATCCCTTTTGCCTTTTGAATTTAAATGTGTCGCCTAAATGAGAATTTGTGATGAAAAAGAAAACATTTACACTTTGGAATTAAGGACGAAATGGTGGACTTTGTCAGTTCTTAAATAGCCTACATATGTTTTAAAGTACAAGCCTTAGTGTATCTTGATGAGGAGATTAATATTTTCTTTCTTTCGAATCGGTTCACAGGCGTTCTATGGGAACAAAAAGACGTCTTCCTTCTGTTATAAAATGCGTTTAAGCTAGGTTAGAAGCTATCCTAAGGTAGATAGATTTCTATTGAGTATGCAAAAGCACTTTTCCAGAAATAAGAGCGGTAAAGGAAATGGTTAATGGTTGCTCATCTTCTTTGTATTGACAGAGCTGGTTTTTCTATAAGGAATGGCAAAGTGGATTTAGGCAGACACCCTTATGCAGCCTAAGGTCTTAAGTCGAGACTAGGTAACCTGGACTAGTTACCGAAACCGAGATCATTGGGATAAGGACTGACAACACGTTGAGGTCTTTTGGCAATCGAACACGGGCTTAGATTGGTTTCTAGAACGTGAAGATGCTCATTGACTCCCTTCAATTGGAGCATGAGTTCATGCAGTATAGACTGCCTATATTGTATTCCTGTACTCCGAAAGACCATCCGGGAGCCCAGCGGATATGGAGTTAGATTTCTATTATCGTTCATCTGAGGAAGTAAAAGAGACCTTCTACAACCAGTTAGGAGCTGTTCATAATGCAACACCAACGGCGACATTGTCATAGGATGAGGGACTTGAATGCCAAGGTGGCCAACGACAACGAAGGGCTCAAACATGCTATGGGATGGCATGGAGCAGGCAACCGCAATGACAACTTTTGACATGGAAATCGTCTTGTCACAGGTGGCACCATGTTTGAGCTAGTGTCAACTGACAGGCAAGCAACCTCCAACCAAATTAATCATTTTGCCATCAGTCCAAAACAGACTACGATCGGACTTGGGGTCAGTAAGAGATCGCCATCTTATGATAGGTACTGTTCAATTACGCACGATTTGAAGATCTAACCACGCAAGGATTCAACGTAGACCGACTCAGAGATCTCACAGAGTGAAAAGAACTAAGGCACCATCTTTCACACGAAGTGGAAACAATCAACAGCCTTTTCTCCTTTTTTTCCTCAGACGAAACATCCGTGCTCCAGCTCTTTGGTATAATAAAAAGGTCACACGTCTATGTCGCATATAAGATCCTATCAACGTATTGTGTGAACGTCTAAAACCTTTCTGCAGCACACTAATCGGCACGTACCAGTGTGGCTTCCGGCCCGACAGATCGACAATAGACCAAATTTTCACACTCAGACAAATCCTGGAAAAGACCAACGAATTTCAAGTCGAAACCCACCACCTTTTCATCGACTTTAAAGCCGCCTATGACAGCATTCATCATCTTGAGCTGTATCAGGCGATGGCCCAATTCGGGATACCGACAAAACTTATCCACATGTGTCGCGTAACGCTGGAAAACACGCGATGCTCTGTGCAATTTGGAAACAATTCTTCGGAGCTCTTCCAAACGTGCACCGGATTCAGGCAAGCAGATGAGCTGTCATGTGATTTCTTCAATATCGTGTTGGAGCAGATAGTGCGCAGGGCAGGTGTCAACACGGAAGGCACTATCTTTCACAAATCCGTCCAACTGCTGGGATACGCCGACGATATTGACATCATCGGAAGATCCCGGCAAGCCATCGTAGAGGTGTTTACGGCTATTGATGAGCAGGCGAAACGAGTCGGTCTTGAAGTGAATGAGGACAAGACGAAGTATATGTTATCAACAAACAAAAATTTATCTGTCCAAAACATTAGGCAGAACGTCACTGTTGATAACTACAATTTCGAGGTAGTTAAGGAGTTCACCTACCTCGGGACGAATATCAATCCTACAAATGACACCTTTGTAGAGATCCAACGAAGAATAACCCTAGCAAACCGCTGCTACTTCGGTTTGGCGAAACAACTGGATTCAAAGCTCCTAACTCGACGGACCAAATTAATGCTCTACAGAACGCTCATCTTACCAGTCCTGCTTTATGGAGCCGAGAGCTGGACGATAAGTAAGAAAGCTGAGCAAATATTGGGCACCTTCGAGTGAAAAATACTCCGTCGGATATTAGGTCCCTTATGCGAGGAAAGCGAATGGAGGAGAAGATACAACCGCGAACTCTATGAGCTGTACCAGCATGTGGATGTAGTACAAAAAGCCAAGATACGCAGACTGCATTGGTTCGCCCATATCGAACGAATGGACAACAATGCTCCAGCCAAGAGGATTTTCGAATCCCAGCCCCCAGGTTCGAGACGGCGAAGAAGACCGAACCTCCGGTGCGAAGACCAAGCTGTCGCGGATGCCAGAAAACTTGGTCTTCACAACTGGGACCAGCGTGCTCGGGATCGCAGAGGATGGAAGGCAACGACGTCTCAGGCAGGGACTCTACAAGGGTCGGGAGCCCTTTAAGTAAGTAAGTAAGTAAGAATTCGCTAAAATCCTCCTTATTTTTTTCCGCTAGATTCGTTAGCGGCAAATCTGTCATCCCAGTACAAAAGTATTCTAGATTAGCGAAGTATTGGAAACGCGCTCATTTTGTAATGTGTTTTTGAAATGTACTAGATTTTTCAAGAAATATTTTCACGTTTGGGATGGTTCGATAAAAACACTTAACAAAGAAATGTTTAACTCTACGCTACATATATGTACATATGTAGATATATTGTAGACAAAAATGTGTTTATGAATAATCAAAAGTAAAATCCGGTTATGACTTTAGTGCCAGCTATAACTTAAGTCCATTATAGGAACTAATAATGGACTGACTTTGAATTTGCGCCAGTTTCTTCATGTTTAAAAAAGTTATCTCAACTGTGGATACCTTCGTAGCTACTGTCGTCATCAGAACTCAAAAACTTTTCTCTACCAAAGCGATAGGTAAATTTTACGCGATCAAGAGTGCAAAATTTGTTAAGTATGTTCAATAAAGGCAGATGTCTGTTTTACAAATATTCTATTGCTTATCTGATCACATGTACATGTGTTTATATCCTGATTAATTACAAGACTAATTGAATATTCCCAATTTATGAAATTAAAGTCATGGAATGGGCGTTTATTGTTTTTGGAACAATATAAATTTGTTGCCACATTTTTTAATAATCAATTTTTCCCCCCCCCCATAAGCAGCTCTATAGTCGGTAAAAAGTGTTGAGTTTCGACTTGGTATTCGTTTCAAGTTTTGCATTAGTGTGAAAATTGGGTCTGTTGTCGATCTGCCTGACCGATTTGCATACTAGTGAATGCCAATAAATGCGTTATACAGAAAAAATGCTCCTTTATCTGATAGTCTATATTCGAAAACATATTGCATTCTATTTTCGTTTAATTCCCTTATTTGACTCTGATTACATAATCTTCATAAACAAGTCCCTTTTGATGTTAAGTACTTTCTACCATTACCATTCAATATGCATTACATATTTCTAGAGACCGACTCATTTGCCGCCTTGTCTTACCAAAAAGAACCAAACTGGGTCTACCCACGCTTATGAATTCAATCAAAACATCAAATATTGTTTCCCCCGTCAAAAAAAAGGCGCATCCATTCAATGACTAGCACCAGTATTCGTATAGTATTTATCTTTTGAGGATTACCGTCACTGAGCAGGTGATAATTGAATGCTATGACTTGAATAGAACGTTCTCCTTTCGCTTTGTTGCATCTTGCCGCAGAAGCCCAAATTAATGCTCTCAGTCATCAGGTACCTATACATATGTAGATACATATTTTGAATATGCATGTATACGTGTACATAAAGAAAAGAAACTTGTGTCCTAAAACATTGTGGTTCTTATTCGGAAATAACGATATTAATTCTGATGATTCGATTATTCCTTTGATGTAGAATGGACGCGCAAACCTTTGAGAAGTTTCCGCACTATTATTAAATTTGCTTGGTCAGAGAATTGTAGATGACGCACAAACAATTGGGAAAACAATGGGGGAGGTTTCTCAGCACACCGTTGAACTTGGCGGCATTCTTGACGCTTTGTGTTGCGTTCCTCAAATTGCAAGGTTTTCTAGTGGCGCGGTTATATTCAAAATTTGATTCATTATTGATCGATGGAGATGGAAAAAATATATTTTTGTTGACTTTGAAAATAAATGCGAAATACCTTGGCGGTAGTTAGGGACAAACATATTTTTGGCTAATTAGAAGAAGCAATTTTGAGAAGAGAATTCAGCGGAATTTCAGTAAGAAATAGCAGTAGTAACAATGACCTATACGACGTTATAAATATTGTGCGAACCCAATTCAGGTTCTGTTGTAGGTTAAGTTGACACTTTGGCACTTAACGTATGTTAAGGTCCATTTACAGCTCAGTAACTTGCGAACACGAGTGAGCAAATATTCGCAAATTTTGACGTTTCATTCAGATACGATACGTAGTATAGGGCAAGTTGTGGATTCGAGAAAATTTTCGATCTCGGGATTTAGATAAATTCTGATATTACCTTTATAGAGAAGTCGAAAAAACTGGGTCTGAAAATTCTCTCTGTCTGTCTGTGTGTATGTACGTTGGACTGCAGCCTAAACGGCTGGACCGATTTGCTTCAAACTTCATATCTGAGCTCTGTAGGGTCTCAATTCGAGGCGAAATCGAAATTTTTGTTCCAGCCCTGTTATTAACGGTACTTTACTTAAGGCCAATTTCACAAACAGACGATTTTGATTAAATTTTATATTCGAGTTAGTCTGGGCAAATCATCCCTCGCGTTCTAGCTCTGCAATGTCTTTCGATGATTTTCCTTACCAGCGAACCCCCATACAAAAAAATCGATGGATAAAATTATCAATTGTTTGTCTTTAAATGCGCTGTGGTTTGTTCGCCGTTCGCCCATTCGCTGGTCGCTGAACTTACTTTTAGGTAAGCGGATAGTGAAGAAGAAAATCTTCGTGTCGTACTGAGGCCGATTGTGATACCCATAGAGGGAAAGATAATTGCTTGCCGTATGCTCTAATTAATTACTTACTTCATTTCCGTATACAAACCTTTGCATTTCCGTATAAGTCTCTAAGTCTTTGCTCTGTCAAAGTTCTATAGTGTTCTTGTGGTGGTATAAGAAATACCTTCTTGTGTTGGCCTCTCTAGCGGCTACATATATTCTCTACTTCAAGCCTGAGTGTGCAAAGCGGAATGCTTGCATTGCTCTAAAGGATCTGTTAAACCTTTCCTTGTTAGTTAATCAGCTGTCTCATTACCTCGAATACTCAAATGTCTATGAACCCAGCGGAGCGATGTCTATTGCTGTTTTCCATAATTTCTTTTTGACAGTACTTCACAAGACTCAGTGCCAGTCCTAATACCTTTGTTTGGAAAGCACTGCTGTGGTCTTGAAGTCATATGTATCGCCTGATCCTTTGCCGGTGTCCATTTCTGATCCGTCTATGGATTTAGGGTTTTATACATGATCGCTTGTATATTTATCTATTATAGCTGACACATCTGTCAGCACTTCTGTCAGTAAATGTCAGTATCTGATAAACGGTCTTGTTTTTTTTTTAGAAATTGTTCATTCTTGATTTGACTTTTCCTCATTTTTAGATCAATTCTCACCATCCAATGAAAAATTCCCCAATATAGGGAAAATTTTCCATTTCTGAAATCGCTGGTTGTATTACAGATCCAACTAATTTTTGAAGTGTTCACACAAAGCACTGCTGTGGTCTTGAAGTCATATGTATCGCCTGATTCTTGCCGGTGTCCATTTCTGATCCGTCTATGGATTTAGGGTTTTATACATGATCGCTTGTATATTTATCTATTATAGCTGACACATCTGTCAGCACTTCTGTCAGTAAATGTCAGTATCTGATAAACGGTCTTGTTTTTTTTTTTAGAAATTGTTCATTCTTGATTTGATTTTTCCTCATTTTTAGATCAATTCTCACCATCCAATGAAAAATTCCCCAAAATAGCGAAAATTACAGATATTACAGATCCAACTAATTTTTGAAATGTTCACGCCCACGCTGAAGTTTTTCAACACAGTGAACAAGAAATTATTACAACGACTATCTTTAAAAGCAGTTTGCTAAATACTTCCTACATATGTACCTTGCCTTGCAGCAGTCTTATCTGTCGTCTCTGTGTCCTTCTCTCTCCCTCATGTAAATATCTAGCTTGATCTTATACTTTCTTATGAACATACTTGTTAAGTCGCTGAAGGTGGACTAAAGAAGTGTTTTTTTTGGTTGTGTAAGAACATACAGCTGGTCTTTCGTTATAAGAGCACACTTCATATTTCTATTAATTGCACATAACTGTTAAATGAAGACAGCTTGATACGAAAATAAAACCTTCAATTGTCCCACATTTTTTAAGTTCACGCCATGGAAAAGAGCAAAACCAAAACAAAAAGTAAAAACCCTCAGAACGTAGGTACTACTCGTGCACATTCGTTATCATCTAAGAACTCAATTAAATTGGGTGTCAGGTTGCAAGTTATATACTGCCAAGATCATAATTTAATTTCTGCGCTTTTCATCCAAATATATGTGAAGGAATTGCCTTCATTGTTCGATCGGTTGTTTATTTATGACCCAAAGTCGTCGACGACTAAGACTTGTCGACTTGTCGTTGCCGGCGACGCGACGCAACAGGAAAGGGGATGTAATCGGGAAGCAACAGTGAACGCGAAAAGGGATTCTGCTGGTTAACATGTTGAAAGTGTTTGCTTTTGTGCGCGCGTCCATTTGAGTGCGACCGCGAAGAAGCATCTAAATTTCATGCCAACAAAGTGCGGAGTGTAAATTTGCGTGTAAACATTAAAATCGCCCGCTGATATTTTCAAATTTCCTCTGCCCATGGGAGCAATTCCGAGTGTTGACTGCGACCCCAGGAGCTCGCCACAATCCACCGCTAATAACACTGCGCAGTGCATTATATGTGCGGTAGTGCTTACCGAAATATCTAAATAGTTTTCTTAATCCAAAAATGAATTATAACCCCCACCATATCGGCAGCACTAGCACCAGTGAGGTGTCTTCATGGTAAATGCCTTCCTTCTTAGTTCCCAGCTGGCCACAATAACTGGTCAAGGCGACGACGATGATGATAAAAGCTTAACCAGCATGCGGCTCATGTAGCCGAGCATACATACGTTATTGTTGGTTTGAAAAGTTAATTAACATTTTGTCCAGCAACCGGTTAAGTGTGCAACGAGCCTTTTATTTATTGAAAATTTATCATCACGCCTATGTGAGTATGATTGCAAGGATATACCCATCTGATAGTGTTTTAGGATTGCACGACTTGGCGTTTTCTCTTGTCAATATTCGTTTGATCGAGGATCAAGGATCTGCTGCAGACTTTAATCCTCTACAAGCTGCCAAAACCCCATTTTCGTCGGCTGGTGTAACCCAATACAAATTAGACGCACAAACATGAAAGGGTAGGTAATTGTTTTGTTTTCAGGTTTCTTGTGTTCGATTCTCGAGGTATCCGCGAAAATTGTTGTGCCGATGAGTAACAACAACGTTGAAATTCGATACGCGTTGAATGGAATAGCAACCCTTATCGAATCTCGGATGAATGGAGAAAACATGATCTAGGTGTGCCTTCTTACAGCATCATTTATCCCCGATCGTTGGGCACACAAATAGTGTATGGATGAGTGGTTGTTGGAGGCTCCCTGAACTGTGTTGTGTTTCTAAATATTGTGGCGGTTTATCCTTTGTAAATTTGACACTTTTTCTACAAGCAGTGCGCGCCAAGATCTTTTTCTAAAACAAATCTGCTGCCTTGCCGCTTTGCATGATTTAGTAGGTGACGATGATTTGTAAAATAAACATGTTTTGAGCTTTAACATTGTTGAGGGAAAAGACAAGAACCTTATGGAATGGATATGGAATGGGGATTGAAAAAATAATTCCGTCCGAGATATTCAACTTTTATTGGGCCTGACATCAACTTAGAAACTAAGTGAAAATAGCTGCTATGAGTGCTCCTGTTGCTTTAAGAGTAAAAAACTATCATAGGCACAGACACATTTAGAGATCTATGCAGTCTCTTTCCGTAAATTACAGTGGTTTTGAAAATTACCGCCATTTTGTAAACGCTTTAGATACACCCAATTTACATCTAAAGAGTTTTCCATTAAGTGTTTCTTACCTTTAAATTTGAATAAAACAAACTCTGAGTGAGATATCATTAAAATCTTTCATTTATTTAGAAGACCCATGTATGCCATTATGTATCGAATACAACATCATGCAAATGTGCATCGTGGCTAGGTGACGCGCATCCTAAACATCCAACTTTTCTTAACTTTGGCGCATAAATCCGACTGATGGCTAATGGCATTGATTATGTGAGTTCGGGCTAGTGGTGGCTTTTGGTTTATTGGTAAAACACTGTAACTTAAGAAAACCTTATAAGAAGCAATCTAACAGGGTAAAATCGCCCGGTCACGATGGTCAATTCACATCGCCTCCATGTGAGATAACCATGGTCGGAAACCTCTCGTACAAAATGTCCATTTCGGCACGGGCTGTGTGGCACGTAGCACCGTCCTCTTGAAACTACATATCGTCGATGTCCATCTCATCCAATTGGGGCTTAAATAAGTTTGTTATCATCGACTGATAACGCTCGCCGTTGACGGTGTGCCGATGATGCCGCCAGTGCAAAATCCACTCCAACCAATTGACAGCAATTGATGGAGTCTCCTGCATACTCTCACGGCCAACGGCGATATATATCCGGCAGATCTTGCGTTTCAATGACGTACGGGTGTTGGCGAACTGTTCATGGAACTCATTGACTCGAATTGATGCACTATGTTGCGAATAGTTTTCTCGGAAGTACGATTAAGGCGACCGTAAAGTGGAAGAAGCACAAAACAAATTAATCGCACATGTTGAACGCTATAACTCTCTATTTTGATTTGGAAAAACAGACTAAGTAAATGACATCCAATTTGACAGATGTAGCTTGAGCAATATGGCCGCAACCACCTGTCAAACCTCAGAAATGCCTTTTAATAGGTCCGTTCGCGTACCCTCCTAAAACAGCGAATTTTTACGAAAAGGTACGGAGAATTTTCGTAATTTTTCGCAGAAGAGAGCGCTCACGAGACTATTGTATTTTCAACTTTTTCTTGTTCAACCTGTTCGTTTACTTTTTCGTAATTTAAGTTCTCTCTGAGAGAATTTTACCCCACTCTACGAAATTTGATAATCTACGAATTTTAGTCAGCCTTATTTTGACATTCGAATTCATTCGAAAGTGAGTCGAATTCGCATAGAGTGTATTTTGACTTTCGAATGAATAGAAAGAATAGAAAATTTATCCAAACTTTCGAAAGTTCATTGGTTGTGCGTAGAGATTCTATTCGTTCGAAATAAATGTCATTTTTCATTCGAACACATTTTCCTGGCGCTTAGATTCACAAACACGTAAATATAGTAAGATAGTTTGAGTATTCTGTAGAAAATTAAATAATGAAGTAATTTTAATTGACAATTTCTGATCCTGTCGGTATAGGTTACGTTCTAATTAGAAAAACTGGTGGCCGGCAATTCGTATAAATAAAATAGTCCCACTCAAGTTCTATGTAAACAAAACTCCAAAGGAAAGACGAGTGAATCCACAAAATTATTTTCCAACTTTATTTTTTTTAATCTTATTTTAAATTTTATATGATGTCCTATTTATTCGCACTGTCCACTAAAGAAAGCAGCATTTTATTTTATCTAAAAAACAATGCTAATTACTAAAAACAAATCACCAAGCAAATGTTTATTTTACTACTGACAGCACTCAAAGTAAAGGTAGAGTGACCAGATTCGTGCCGAGTATATGGTGGGAGAGACTTGTGATTAAATATACATTTATGTTATTTTATTTTGCTTTGTTTTCGTGCTCGATATTATTAAGGGTATACAAAACATGTTTCATAAAATGTATTACCTAAATTTCGTCTTTAAACGCGTCAAAATATTTCAATAAGAAAGAGAGGAGTTCTCACGCAAATAAAACAAGGTATGGTCAACCTATATAAAAAGAAATGTCAAACAGATGACTTTGAGAGGTTAATTTATTTTAGTTCATTTTGCGTTATCATTCGAAAATGAACCTTTTTCATTCGAATCTCAAAATACACAAAAATCTTTCGAATGAATAAAGACATTCCAAAGAATTGACTATTCATTCGAATCTCAAAATAAGCATGAGTGTAAAAAGTACGCGAAAGGACCTATTTATTTCTGGCTTTCAATTATGTTTTTTAAAAATGTATGTCAGAAAAATTTACCAAAATTAAAAATTTACCACGTGCATTTCAATCCTGAAAATCTATATAATTAATACCTTACCTGTATTATTTTGAAAATTTTACAATAAACTTAAAAATTGTGAGTATTGGTTGTTGTAATTGAACCAATTTCTTTTTATTTAATTTTCTTTAAATCCAAAGGACACGTGGTAACGAACTTGTTGTTATTCAACTAAACAATACAAATTAAATTAAATAGATAAATCAAATTATGTGCTGAATAAATTCAAACTTTAACACATCTGTCAATGTTATAATAAAGGATCACACAGTTAAATGTGTTCAATTCTTGGGCTAAGGTAATTTTAAAATCTTGCTTTAAATTAATCAGGAATTAACGCAACCCCTTGAGTACTTTTTTTTTTATTTTTATTCCTCGATTAGTTTGTTGCGACATCATAATCAGATACGTGTTTATATGAGACTTTATGTACAAGCAGGCCAAACAACACACAATATACGATGTAATGTATTTATTGCGCTTATTTTGCTTTCCCACCCCTGTGTCTCGACGCAGCAACCCTCCGCTCTACCCTTGAATAGTAGCGTTAATTTTTTGGTTAGATTAAGACCTCATCGAAGGTTGAATTGCAAATGATAGGCCCAACAGACCGGTTTCAAATCACATAAAAACTACACACACACACATATGTGTACTAGGCTAAGGGAGAACCATGGCAAGGATGGCAAGGGTGAATTTATTCCATTTATCTACGCCATAGTAATTGAAAGGGGGACGAGTCATAAAACAAGGACAAGGCAGAAGGAAACAATAACAGTGAAATGTAAACACCGTCATACTGCATGTAGCCGCAGTAGTTGTCCTGTCAGATTGCAAACTATGAAAGCGTAACTGATTTTGTATTATAAACACAAATAAATAAAGCAGTGCCGAGCATATGCGCGCTACTAGAGGAGGGTAAATGGGTGCTGTCGAGCGCGCTCGGGTGCAAACCATAATGCAGGGCAGAAGCATCCATTTAACCCGCCATGAACACATTTCGACGAGGTTGGTGTAGGTTTCCCTTTAGCGTTTTGCAGTTGTGTGTAGACAAGATGACGCTCTTGTTCCAGTGGCAACAAAAAAATTTACTGTGTTAAATATGGGAGTGTCCTTGTCATCCTTGGTGCTGTGGTGTTGCCGATGCTTTTGCTACTCTGTCGGCTGTCGGTTGTTATAACAATGGGGTAATATTTATTAACATTTTGATATTAATGTTAACCGAGGGCAGTTGTGCCATCGTATACCTAAGGAAATGGCTGCTATTTGTTCACCGTATGGTCGCCTATAGGACTCAGGTATAAAACTGAATGAAGGCAGACATATGAAAGATTAAAATTAATATGTTGACGCTTTACAAAATCGATTGATGGAACTATTCTAATTTGATATCAGAACTCAAGTCAACGAACCATGGTTGCTTGCAATATTTATCACGTTTTATATTTTATTAAATGAGTCTTAAGGCAGAAATACGATGACGATGTGGTTTCTTAAAACCACAATGACATTGATTTACCTAGCCATGAATTGTTAGAAGTCGTAGTGTTGAATGGCAGTGGCATCTTAGTGATGTGATTCGTTTTGGAATTGCAAATCTACTTTGCACTATAAATGTGTACCTATATAATGTAGATGAACAGTAAGTCCCAATTCAAGTTCAGTCTTCTCGGTCTTCCATTATCAGAGTTTGATAGGAAAAACTGCTGCACCTACACGTTTCAATTTCATCTCTATCATCTAGGGACATTAAAGACTTGAATAAACAATCGAATAACATTCCATTCATAGTTCAACGACCGGTCAATGAGCGAACTGCTTACAAACGTTCTGGAACGCAGTAAAAGGCAGACAATTGACAGCTTTACTACTCCCAAAGAAAGGAGCTAAATTTATCTATCGATTTATATTAAAAAAGTTACATTGCAATTAGTTTCTGTGAACAAATCGAGGCTGTCAAATTTTATTCACACTCCACAGATGTGGAACGCAATCCATATTTGCGAGAGTTTAATTTGACATTTCTTCTTTTCTTTGGTAAATGACAAGTGAAATTCGATGTTTGCTGCGATTAGATAAAAAATAAAGTGCACGACTGGATCGTACGTACGTGCACCTATATGCTGGTAGTTGGAAATGAATAATTTTTTAATAAAAGAAATTAAGTTTTTGAAAAAATATTTTTAAAAATTTTGTATAAGTTTAAATGCCATATATTATTATACATTAAATCTTGCGCACATTTTGATTTTTTAGGGAAATCCATTGAGTTTTAGCCGAGAAATGGCCATATTTCTAAAACAAGTTAATAAGAAAAGTACCGTTATACGTATTTTTAGCCAAAAACGTGGTACGCCATGTTTTAGCATTTCTCTAGACTAACTCAAATATGAAATTTAATCAAAATCGTTAGAGTCGTTTTCGAGAAAATCGTCTTTTTGTGAAATTGGTCTTAAGTAAAGTACCGTTTATAGCGCGGCTAGAGCAAAAATTCCGATTTCTCCTCGAATTGCGACCCTACAGAGCTCAGATATGAAGTTTAAAGCAAATCGGTCCAGCCGGTTAGGCTGTAGTCCAAGACAGACAGGCAGACAGCCAGAAAGACAGATAGACAGACAGACAGAATCGGCAGACCCACTTTTTCGAGCTTCTCTATCATCGTAATGTCAGAATTCATTGTTAACTCGAATTCACTGTTTTTCACGAATCCAATACTTGAATGAAATGTCAAAAATTGTATTCCCGTATTCCCAGATCACTTAGCTGTGAATGGATCCGTATACAATATTTCAATTGAAACGAAACTGTAAAATTGTGGCACAGTGACGCATTAATCACTACTTTGAATAAGATTTAAAGTTCAAATCCCAGAACATATGTATGTATGCACATCCTTCCTTTCATGTCTGCAGTCTAACAGACAGTGTCTTGTAAGGACATCCCTGAGTATGCAGAGGTCTTTAGCCAGAGTTGCCTTGAGATGTAACAACAGATGTTGGATTTGTCAATAACATCCAAGTTCAGAAAGTAGTATTCGAAAGATTCCAGAGTAGTTTCTTGTTAAGCCGTTTGTGGCCAAAGGTCCGAAAACTTCATGAGATACAATGGCCATCTTTGACGGGGATAAAGACGATTCCAAAGACTTAATAATTTCAATCCTTTTGAATAGGCTTGTTTCGTTCTTAATTCTAGATAGATTTTATAAGAGTAAAGGCATTTTTCCTTTATTAGTCTTAGAAATGATCGTTGAGTTGGGTACACCAGATTAAACAAGTGAATGCTGTAATTTCGCTTTTATGTATGATCCAAACGCATTATGAAAATTTATGAAAGCTTCTTACGTACATCAATGTAATTAATCGACCACTCAACAAATACACATTTCGCTTACCTTTACAGTACCCATCCCCCAGATGAGAACTCGTAACTCAAAGAGATCATAAATGCCCAAAGAAAATAATATACCGATATACCGATATCCCGATTAAACGCGGCAAAAAGAGATCGAAAAAGATACGATTCCACACTGCTGACAAGGTGGAAACCTAATGGCTCGTCGTCGAGTATCAAATTGCAAACGGGGCACTGCATGGAAGGCAATTAGTAAGATTCCTGCTAATTAACACATCCGAACCTATTTCTGCTATCTTTCGATGTGACACCCTCGGTTCGGCTTCGGGTATATCTGGTCGGGCGTAAACATCGTGTTCGATGACAGCGCCGCGCGACGCGGATTCAACATACATATGTTTTCCTGTCTCAAGCGCGCACACACACACTCCACGAACATATGCTAATCAAAGCCAACAGAGGAGGAGTGTTCTTCGTTGTTCCCCGCGCGGCGCGGCGCGGCGTACCGATCTCCTTAACTTTGGAGCAACGCAAAGATGGAACGCAACAATCTTTCCCTTCGCAAGTGTATCAGCAACGGTTTAATTAAATCAAGGGTCAAGTGGTAAATATTTTGACCCAGGAATGATTAGTCAATGTCTCGCATATGCGCTCGCCGCGCCGGTGGCGGAGCAGGCTGAGAGCTCCAATAAACTTCGAATGCTCCTTAATTGAATTGAATTTACAAACGGGATGTTTTCATTTACTGTGCAGCCGTCCGTTTCTCGTGGTCGTAGTCAACTTGGCCCGTGTGTGTGGGCTTCTCTCATTTCCTTTCAATCTCGACAAATATTTTTTTCCCAAAAAAAAAACAGAAGAGAAAAAAAATCTCATAGATTTTGCACTCGAAAGTTTTTAAAATGCCAGCTCGGCTCTTAAGTGTGCGCAAACCCCGCTGATGGGATAAAGACGAAAGTGAGTTTTAAGTATCTCTTGCCGGAGGTTGTGGGAAAACCGAAAGAAAACGTTTAAGTCCTCTTTACCCAGAGCAAGAAGCATAAAACGCCGAACGCCACCATCCCGTTTGGCAATCACTTCACTTAATTAGGTGCAGTCGATCGGAATCGATGACGATTTCGTTTCTTTCTTTGATTGAGTTGTTTTCCGCACGCACATTCATTGCTAAATTGATTTCACACAGTCTCTCTCGTCCTTTGACGGTGGGTCTTTTGTCGACAACACAGCCACCCTTGAGGGTGATTTCTCTACTCGTTCTCAGTCGAGACGGCATTTGACGTTTGGCGTTTTCTTTTCGCAGATTAGTAACAAGTTCTTGACTTTTCGAGTTGGTGCTGGAAAAGTCCTTGACTCTGGCTAAATAGGAGTAAAATTTTGGCGAATTTTCCTCCATTCTTTCAGAAAATATGCTCGTGTGGCGAACAACGTTCCCATAATGTACTTGCCAGTTGGCTTATATTTTTTTTTTAATTTAACCAAAAGCAGATGCTCAGGAAAACCACTGTTGCGGAAGCCAATCAATTGTGCTAATCTTATACAGAAGAAAGGATAAAAGGATGCTCTTTCGCATTATCTGCATCTGATGGTCTTCGGTGCGGTCTAGGATTTCACTTTAGACACAGATAACATCGAAGGGTACACCAGCAGGTGACGGTGTGGCGCAACAATCCTGTAACATTAGCCGTTTCATGCTAAGCTGGGATTTGTGGCATAATGGTATTTTAAAAAAACAACTGTGTATCGTTTAAGGGCACTGTGAATGTGAAAAAAAGCCACCATACACTCAACAGGCAAACAGTCCGTCAGCGGATACAAAAGGCACGACTAATAACGATAATTGCTCTCGTCATAAGGCAGCACAACCAACCAACACACCTGATCTCGGTCGGAGGTGTTACGCTTTAACATAATATCTTCGCGCGGCCCGAGACCATTCATGTCCAGCCATCCAGCTATCCAGCCACAGTTCGCACACAGTTATGCGATAGGTAAATTGAGATAACAAATAAAGTAACAATGGCTGTCATGCAAAGTGAGTTGTGGAAATTATTGTCTAATCGACGGGGAACAACACACAACACACCGCGGCGGCGGTAGCGGCAACGGCAGCGTAAATGAATAATTAAGAAAAACGCTGGTAACGCTGCCGCACTGCTAAAAGAACCGCACCATATTATTCCAAAACCGACCCACCACAATCCGTCATCGGAGCAAGTCGCAAGCGCGCGAGAATTCCCTTCTGTCAAGCGTGCATAATAATTTCCCATTCAAACTAAAATAATAGATGTGTACCAACCAATGTAATGTAATGACCACGGCAATAATAGGTCACTTCTGAGACTGAATCGAGAGACTTTCTACTCGTCGTCGTGGTGGTTTCTTCCTTGAAGATTGAGAAGTGGATAAGCCACCGAAATCCAATCTATTCTGGGGGCATAATTGGAATAATGGTATCGCATAGCTAGCTACGCGCTCGCTGCTGGATCATGAGGGTATAGGAATGATGAAAATGATGCACTCGCCTGGATAAACAAATAAATTTGTCTTGATTGAATAATGGCCCGGTAATTGGCAAGCTGAATGGAATTGTGTTGCAAGCAAAAGTGACTCAAATATCTAGCAAATAACTTGGAGAGAAATGATTAAAGATACATAGATGTACACATACTGGCGGGGGGAGGCAAATGAGTTTGAATTTGCTTAAGAAAAGCGAATAAATCCGAGAAGCAGCGCCACGGATAATGTTTAATGGCATCATGTCACTGTACAATAGAATTACGTGTTCATGTTTAAGTGGACAGAATTTACGGTCAGTGTTCCCATATGTACCTACTAAGCGAGATCTTAATAAAAAAAAAAAAATATATATATAAGGAAATGATATATGTATGTAGTTTTCGTATTTCCCATGAAGCAATAACTTATTTAACTGTGTTGAGTTGTGCTTCAACATTTAGGCCCACATTGCGGGACGAGACAATTTTTTGAGTTTTTGATTAAGAAAAAAGTATTAAAAAATAAGTATAAGATGTTGTCTATTCCGCCCGTCTTAAATTTTGGCCTAGGTCGATGAAATTTTGCACACGAGGTCTTTGAAAAAGTAAGCAATACAAGTGTAAACATTTTCGAAATCTGACCAGTACCACGCCCACTTTTTTAAAAAAAATAATACGAGTAAGGAAAGGGATAGGGTATCACACGATCCGCTTCAGACAGATTGTAGGTTTTCCATATGTTTTTTATGGATAGTCCGTTCCAAATCACTTGAAATAGCCCAACATGCGCAGAGAGAAAATTACTGACATTTTGCACTTTATTCTCTTTGATGTAGGTACTTTAACTGTTCTGGACCTTAAAAGGAAAGGTAGAACACTTATGGGTTGGATACGGTCTCTGTCCGTTCGTGTTTTAGCTTTGAATCAGGGCAATAGCAAAGTGGATTTAATTCTTAAAACTCAAAAAATATAAACGGGCCTACCGTATCTATAGGATATGAAGAGTTACCTTTTACTTGCACCTGTAATATAAGGCAAGCATTGGATTCGTGCAAAAATTCGAACTCGATATAAAAATGAATTCTGACATTACGATGATAGAGAAGCTCGAAAAAGTGGGTCTGCCGATTCTGTCTGCCTGACTGTCTGTGTGTATGTACGCTAGCTTGCAGCCTAAACGGCTGGACCGATTTGCTTCAAACTTCATATCTTAGCTCTGTAGGTTCGCAATTCGAGGCGAAATCGGAATTTGTGTTCTAGTCCTGTTATTAACGTTACCTTACTTAAGGCCAATTTCACAAAAAGACGATTTTCTCCAGAACGGCTCTTACGATTTTGATTAAATTTCATATTCGAGTTTTTGGCTAAAAACACGTATAACGGTACTTTTCTTAGTAACTGATTTTAGAAATATGGCTGTTTCTCGGCTAAAACTCAATGGATTTTCATCAAAATCGAAATGTGGTCAAGATTAAATGTTTAATAAAATGTGGCATTTAAACTTATGCAATTTTTTTAAAAAAATATTTCTTCAAAAACTTATTCTTTTTTTTTTATTATTTTTATTAAAAATTTATTCATTTCCAACTAACAGCATATAAGTGCAAGTACGTACGATCCAGACGTGCACTTTATTTTTCCTGTTTTCTCTTCTACGGACAAAGCCATTAGATTAAGTTTAGTTAGGTAAAATTATGGTTATGAGGTTTTTATAAGAACACTAGGCTTCAAAATGGACTATCGGAACGGGATCCCTAAAGCACGTTGCCTAAGAACTTGATTGCCCTACAGTAATTGAATAAATCCTTCAGTTGATTCCTTGAACCTACCTCTTCTAGATTACTAAGATATAAAGATCTATAAAGAAATAAATAAATTAATTATTAATCAGGGCTTTATCAGGGCTATTGATAATTCCGGGAGAAACAAAATTTCAGGTCGTGAAATTCCATCGAAATTTTGTTCACCCAGAGACTGCAAATAGTTTTTTAAATTCAAATGTCTTTACAGTTGACAATACAACTTTTATTGACGAGTTTTTTGAAAATATTTGTTTTAAAATGGAAAATTAAAAATAATATGCATTGTCTTCTTCTTGACCACGTAGGTCCATCACAAACATGACTTTAAATGTTCAAAACTGAACTCAATGAGTTCCTGCTCGCCAAAAGCGGTTACTCAGACGTTGAGGTGCGAGTCACCCCATCCCGCATAGAGATTATCAGCATGCTGACCAAGGTCCAGAAGAGTTCCAACTTTAAGTCCCAAGAAGCCGCTGTCACACAATGTGTCTGCCGTTGAGCCCAAGAAGGAGAATATCTACGACACTCCAGAGACGGCATAAAAAATCCCGACTCGTTTTCGTCTGTTATTAGCCTAAATTTACATATGTATATTCCCAAAGCCCAGACTAGAAGTGGCGTAATTTTATTTACTAGCCTCGTTCACCTCATTAAATGCACACAGCCACACACCTTCACATCTACTTAGGTACTAAAATTAAGTGCACCGAGTAATTATTAGAATGGAAGAACTCAAACTATTGACTGTTTTCTTGATGATGATGACTACCCATGCACGCATCGGAGCAATTCCATTCAGGAATTAGCATCTGGAAACATAAACTTACCTTAACCAGTCAATTGGCGATGTCAGTGACTGCAAATCAATAACTTAAAACAAATACAATTATGCTGAAAAGTGTTCGTTCATGTGACTGCTTCAATATTTGAGAGCACGAAGTAGACGTCTAGTTCAGTTGACAATTGGTTACGCCATCATGACAGAAGAACAAAAAAAAAAATCAATGCCCAGAGGCTAGCTACTTTAACTGTATCAAGAGTTGAATTTTTGAATAAACGGAATTGACTTTGCCGGCTTTGTTGTTACACTGGAAATCAATGTATAGTCCGAAGTGATTTTTAAGATTAAAACTAACATAAATATGTAAATGTTCGCTGGTAATGAATAAAAATAAACAATCGCCTATAAATCATATCATTAATGAGAATGTCGTATATTTTCTATAAGTAGTTTAACACAAAAACCATTTAATTTTGTTATCTGTCATGTTGACCGGACGTTAATATTAGTTCAAGGGCTTACCGTTTATAGTTCTCAAAAGACAATAATAATTTATTTCGACATAGAGACATCAAATTCCAGTGAGTTAGTTGTAGAATGCTTCACAACTGATGAAAACATTAGGCGGCTGATACCTTTCTTCAGTTATGTATTTAAATTATGACTAAGACAAGCACGTGTCAACAGTTACAACTCAATATATCAACTTTAACCAGCAGAGTGGACGTCATTAATCAGCTTGACTTCACCTCATTTCTTTAAGTCGAAGTTGAACAACTGTGTCTACGAAACTGTATGCAAAACAATTAAGATAACCAATTAATTAGTCATAATACATTTTTATATTCAAATTATTCTCCTCTATTCACCATGTGGGGAAAAATCAGTGTTTCGTAGAAAAAATACATATTCTCGGATTTTTTATGAATAAAAGCCTATTAGCAGATTGTTTGCTGCTATTTTGTTTTGTTTTGAGACTAATTCATGACAACTTTTCAAATAACAAACCAATATTTTATATAAAAAGTATATATTTTTTTATTTAATTAATGACGGCGGCGTTCCAAAGGTTATGTTAATCTGTGGGCGTTATAAATATGCATCTGTTCTTAGGCAAAAACTAGAACTGTTACTGTTAGTTATCTACCATAATGGCTATTCTAGCAGGTAATTCTTTCTTATCTTAAGCACTATATAAATTTGGAAATCCACTTTGTAGACATTGAAGGAATCTATTTAAGGATATTTATTGGTTTGAAAATTTTAACATATACGAGTATGTACATAAAAAGTAGCCTAGCCTTTAATGAATTAGCAAGCGGATAAGTCAACGAGTCGCTAAAATAATACAATTTTTGTTTCTAACTTCAAAATATGGGATATATGTAGCTAGGTATTCCAATAATAGAGGCAAATTTATACTTACTTTATACATGTTTCTGTGGTTTAAAGTTTTGGAGTAGTTTCTTTTAAGTCATTAAAGAGACAGCTACAGGGATTAATCTGCATACAGCCATAATCAACTGTAGTCGTACTTTGCTACAAGAAGATCGAAAAACCAGTGAAAAAAAGCTAATATCCGCTTGGAGCGGATCGTATGATACCCTATCCCTATCTTATTTGGTCGTGTCAGTGGGTGGTGGAAGATGTATTCACAAAATTGTCTATCTTGCCCTATAAACTAATTGTTTTACTATAAAATTAATTTTTGAAGTAAACGCCCCTAAAAAGTGGGCGTGGCCATAAACAATGTATAGACGATTTGTAGATTAAGTGAATATCTACATATTTGCCCTAGTAAGTTTTTTCGAGTTTCATATGAAAATAGTGAAAAAAAGTAATTTTTTTGAAAAGTAGGCGTGTCAGTGGGCGGATTTTAAAAATTTGTACACTTGTATTGCTTACTTTTCCAAAGACCTCGTATACAAAATTTCATCAACCTAGCTCAAAATTTAAGGCCCAAAAACTGGTGACACACAGACGGACGGACGGACATAGCTCAATTGACTCGGCTAGTGATGATATGTATATACTTTATTGGGTCTATCTGTAATATTTCTCTATGTTACAAACTATGTATCAAACTTAATATATCCTTAGGATAGGGTATAAATATGTCCATCGCAAACCCAAAGAAGATTCAATTATCTAATCTGCCTAATCTGCAAATATTAAGAGACTCAGATACCCGCATAACTGGAACTTTGTTCGGTTGAAATTCGATATTTGGAATCAAAACTTAGCAATCTCGCTTAGCCCAATTGGGCTTTTATTTATACCAGTGGCTCTCAAATGCGCTCGTGCTTCGCAGACCTCCGAAAATTCACAACCATAGACAACCTAAATTAGATAGTCAACTCGAACTTCCCCCGCCCCCTCATGACCTGCCATGTTTGTAAATAAACGTAAAGTAGCGTGTGACCAAGACCTAAGTGTAAAATTGTCGAGTAATCTCTTTCTTTCCTTTTTTGCAGGTTGTTATTCCATTACAAGAACAAAGTGTATGCACATCACCTACAAAATGGCTGCGCAACTGTCAACCTATTTGCGCAAAACTGGACTTGTGTGGTGAGGTTCTATTTAATTAAGCGGAAACGTCAAAACATAGATGCGTTTTTGGGTGGATTTTTGCTCGGGGAAGCGAATCTATCAAACGACCAGAAGTTGACTAATTTATCCCCAACACATCGGCCCTAATATTTGTCAAAGTGGGAGTTTAGAATGGGAAATAGAACACATATCATGGGACTAAACTCCAACTTACAATGCGAAAAGCATTCTTGTACTACAATGGAATATGTTTTGAAAGGTGTCTGTAAATATTTAAGTATACGACTGTACAAATTAAAATAAGTTTTCATCGCTCTTGGAGACTTCATTTAAATTAAACGTCGCGTCGTGCTAAATTAGCTGAACGTTCGGGAATGCCAAAGTCGGTAGTAACAAACATGTTCAGCAAATAGCAGAGAAATAACAAGGCTGCAAGTATTGAGCGAAAAACGTAATCGAACACCCTATTGGAGCGGTTTAAGCGAAACGATTTAGATTTTTTGAATTGATCCATAACTTTAAAGGAAACCTAAATTCTCGATTGCAATCGAAGGCGAAGGAACAGTCAAAAGAGTGGACTGCAAATGGTGAGCCTCTTCCGAAAAAGGCAAATACGGTTCCTTCGGCCGCCAAGGCGATGATTTTTTTTTGGCATAAGCCCGAAAAAATGTACACATTTTCTTGAAAAAAAGAATCTAATGATGGAACACATTATGCATCATTACTTGATAAACCGAAGGAAAAAATTACAAAATGGCCCCATTTGAAAAGAACGAAAGGCTGGTCATATCTGGCTCGCAGAGATTTAACTGTTTAGTGTACCTACTCAAAATATCGCACAATGTAAACGCTTATTTTTCGGAACAAGAACCCGACTTCTATTTGGAAGCGTTTAGAGCTTAGAGGAGAGAAATAGCATGCTTACCACCACTTAATTCACAAGTTAACTAACTCATGAATCAACGGTCCGCGTTCAAAAAATGAGTATCTATTTATGAATTGGAAGAGAAACCAATTCCCCTAGTGCCGATATGCTTAACTACTTTTTGTAAATATTTGTAAAACACTTGTAGATTACCATACCTACTCTTTAGAAGACCCACTGTCTTAAAGAATGACAGATGCATTGTAAAGATTCAGTGACGGAATTTTGAGATGTGGATTTTTCTTCTGTGAGGCTAACTCAGTAGATTTTACGATTAAATATAATGAACAATTTAGATTGAGAGTCAACCATTGAACTGTATAATATAATTTATATCCTTTAAAATATGATTTATCCACGTAAATAAAGTTACTTCCGTTTGCACATCAAGCCAAAATTTTAGTGTAATTCCATTGAAAACTAAAAAGTTCAGAAGACAATAAGGTTCAAAACCAGTACCTGATTTGAAACTGATTTTTCAACTCTTTTATTTAACCTACCCTTTCATAAATTGAAAGAAATTGAATTCAAACAAGGACTTTCGAATAGTCTCCTAAAGTTCCTCGTAGTTTTTTTTACGGAAGAGAGAATTTTAGCACAAGAAATTTCTTTGGGATGGTTTGTGAAAACGGTCAAATCAGTGTATTTTCAACTTTTTACTGTTCATCCCGTTTAATTGCTTTTTCGTAGTTTTAGGTCTCTCTGAGAGAATTTTACCGCATCTCTTCGAAATTTGATGATCTACGAATTTAAAAAGTACGCGGACCTATTATGCGAAATTTCGAGTTAAAAATAACAGATGGTTAATCAAACTATAAAATATATGTACTTTCAATGGTTTTAAAGTAAGCGTTGTCTATAAAGTGGATTTTATGTCAGCGGAGGAAAGCTAATCCTGATTTTGTTACGTGCTAAAAAAGTTTTAAACTACACTTTAATCAACTAAGTCGTTGTGGGCAAAAGTGACGAAAGTCATTGTTTTTTTTTATGTTTTATGCAAGTGAATACAAGTATTATTAGTTGAATATGTGAATAAAGCTTAGATTAATAAAAATGAGTTTTGCTAAACTATTGCCTTACTCAAAATCTTATTTGATTGACCACTTTTGAGCTCAACGGCTCAACTATAATAAAACCCAATTTGCTGGACTTGACAACTGACCTGGCAACACCAAATGCCCATCTTCACTGAACACTGCTCAGATCATTCAGAGAGATTATGCTGGTGGCTGTTGTTGGGGCGATTCCTTAGATTTAAACCCAAGTGCGGTTGCACAATTCGATTTGAAGCTGTCACAATTCGCACACAGTCTCGAGAGCGAGACCTAGTACCAAACTGTGTGCACGCACGCAACCACTATTCGTTTGTACTCGTATGTTTGCGCGTGGGTATGTGCGACTAAAATCTCTTTTTATCAATTACTTCCTGTTCAATTGGTCGCATGTGTCAACTTAATTAGAGCGCGCCGCCACCAACACGCTTCTTAATTGATAGAATGATGACCAGAGAGTGTAACGCGCGCGAACATTTGTAAAATTGTCGACGCCACTACGCGCAGCGCCGCCGCCGGTTGCCATCATCACCCTCGGGTTAGGGCCACCACCACTTAACGAGGTTTAATTAATCTGCAAAAATCCACTCGTAAATCACAAGAAACAACAACAAAAAAAAAAAACACTAAGACCGTTACTATTATTGTTTTCTTTTATTAAAATCAGATTTTTCTTCGATTATACGACTTCCTTTACAACAATTTGCCGCCAGTTTCAGGATACTGACACAATTTCCTATACTAACTACGGGGTGTCGACCTTATTTACAATAGAACTTGTCATGAGAGATAGATAGATGTCTAGTTGTGTGATACAAAAGCTTTTTTGTTTTTTTTTTTTAATAATAATTAATGTTCAACAAATAAATTAATTTAAGTTAAATACTAAACTAGGCTTACGGGGGCGCAGCACGGACGTAAGGAGACTATGTACACGAGAAGGAATACCATCAGTTGCTGCAGCAGCATCACAAGGACGAATCTCAACTGTTGCGGGACACAACAGTAACTGGTTTGTAGATGGGACCTGGAGGTACCGTCGGCGAGACGGGCGCCGAGGGGCTTGTCTGGCCTAGGTGTGTGGAGAGCTGCAGGGGCTGATGGAGGTGAGCGTTTTGCTGTTGTTGCTGCTGCTGCTGCTGCTGCTGCTGTTGGCGCTGGTGAGCTGCTACTGCTGCCGCCGCGGCGTGTTGCTGCAGGAGTTGCTGGTACTGTAGCCGTTGGTAGAGTTCAGCCGAGGACGGAAGTGATGGTGCCGGTGCGCCGCTTTGGTGGGAGGGTGAGGAGAGTAGGCGTTCCATGTTGGCTGGGAATCCTGGATTAGAGCCCATTCCGGATGGCGCCGCTGCTGCACCGAATGACATTGGTAGTGACAGTGCTGGTGACTTTGGTACGAACGGATTGTAGCGACTGTACATGCTGGCCAGCAACGATGGCGCTGATGCTGCTGCTGCCGCCGCCGCGGGGTATAGGAATTGACCGAATTGTGGGTAGCCCAGTCCTGGGAACATTGGGCCGATGAGGGAACGCTTGAATGCGGCTAGTCTAGATCGAGACGCGGCGGTCGTGCGCCGCCGTAGTTTTCCCGTTGATCCACCGATGAATACGTCTTCTGCCGACGGATCGAGCATCCAATAGTTGCCCTTACCGGGATCATCGTAGTGCCGGGGAACCTTCACAAAACATTTGTTGAGACTCAGATTGTGCCGGATGGAGTTCTGCCAGCCCTGCTTATTGTCCCGGTAATAGGGGAAGTTTGTCATGATGTACTCGTAGATGCCGTTTAAAGTGAGCCGTTTCTCCTGACTCTGACGGATCGCCATCATAATTAAGGCGTTATAACTGTACGGAGGCTTCTCGTTGCCCTTTTTATCACTGGTAGAGTTACCATCACCTGGTTTTTCGTCGCCATCTTTTTCATTGTCGTTCTGTTGGCTGCTGACGCTGCCCTCACTGCCGTCGATCGGTGGTGGAGGAGACATCGAGGTGACGTCCAAATCGGATTCAATGTCTGAGACGTCTTGCTCCTCAGAGCCAAGGGGGGACGCGGGACAGTGCTCGGGAGTGGGCGTACGTCGCTCCATTTCCCGATCACTTTCGACAGTCTCGGGGAGAATGGAGTTTATCGAGAAGCTGGACTTTAGATGAGGCGTTCTCGCCATGCTGAATACTGGAGTATGCGGGAGCTCCGTTTGTTGATGGTGATGGTGGTGTTGAAGAAATGCGGCGTGAGATTGGTGGTGAGTCGGCGTCGTTTGGATACCATCGATCTTCACCATTGTCAAATAGATACTCCTAGTCTAACACAACACACTGTCACTATTCATAGATAGATAGATAGATTCACTGTAATCCAATTGGAACTGTTTAAATGCACTTTTTTCTGTTATAATTGTGAGGAGATTTTTATCACATATCGCGTTGAAAGGACGATCACTGATCGAGAGAAAGAAAAACACCACGTACAGCGTTCGCGACCAATTCGTTCTGAGTGATTTCGTAGACTAAACTGGGCTGCCGGACATACTGCGCCTGTATGGCGGTATAATCCGTGGAGAGTTTCGATGGCCACACCTCATGGCTCGGCCAATGAAATCGATGGAAAGAGTCTCCACTGTAGTGGAGAGAATGGCGATGAGGCGTTACCCAAACGATCTGCGCAAAAGCGGTTTTACTTCATCCCTCATACCTCTAGCAAGCAATGGTAAATGGATGATGGTAGATTGGTCTACCTGGTGCGAGGAAAGGTAGAACCGCGATGTTTCTGTTTGTTGTTCCTGGCCGCTTCTCTCATTCCGAAGCTTGGCAAGTTGTCAGCTCACGTTGGCGTACAAATGTTTTCCAATGTTCTGATCTCTTGTGATGCGTGTGTACTGTAAATTATTGTCGAGAGTTTACAAACTGAAAAGTACGGCAGGAAGGCCGGCGATGGTGGTGTTGGTGGTGGTGGTGGTGGTGGTGGTTGCGATGGTGGTGCTTCTGCTGCTGCTGCTGCTGCTGCTGAGCAATCGAAACAGCGCTACTGTATCTAGATACTGGTTTCTGGTTGTTGTTGGGCCAACTGCTTCAGTGTTACGTGTCTCTCTGCACTGCGGCACTGGTTATAGGTATGTAGTAGGTGGGTGGGTGGTTGGCGAGAGTGGGGGCTGCTGCTGCTGCTGCTGCTGCATTGGAACGCCAGATTGTCTATGCAAATATGTTGTTTATGTAAGCAGGAGGGCATGTTGTTGAGTATGCACCGTGAGAAGAGATGCTTGTTTTGTTTCTCTGTTTGGTGGTGCGCGCATTCTTGTGAGTGTGTGGTACTGGTGGGTGTATAGAGCCCCGTCGTATCCAATGGATGGAATGTGGAGACTTTTTCTGTTTACCTTGGATAGGCTGTCTTTTTTGTTTTTTTTAGGTTTTTGGACGATGGACGGGAGTGTATGTTTACAAAATGGCTGTTGTTGCCTCCTCGTGTGGTTTTTGTGTAGGTATTTTTTTCCTTCTTTTCTTGGTGATTCTCTTCCCCGTTCTTTAGTGTTGAGAATTTCTGCTTATTTGGCAGTATTGACCTCTCAACATGAGGGGGTTCACAATATATAGCCCAGATAAAAAGAGAATTATGAATTATAAACGAACATAAGTCACGTTCGGTTCAGCCACAGACCTACCAATTAACCTAATCAAATCTAATTACGGCCCAAGTGTTAAGAATGACAATATTTAACCTCTAAGCGGTGGCGTGTCCACACATTTGTTCACTGTACATACGGGAACGACAGAAAAATAAAATAATAATTGCTCCTCGAGTCAATTCGATTAGAGTGAAGCCCGTCTAATTCTGCCGAGTAGTGTTGTTGTTCCCAATGAATATTCATTGTTGTCCGAAACATTTCGTTGAGACCGAAGGAAACTATCTAATTAGTTACATGGATGGCAGTGGCCTTTGTTGACCCGTTTTTCAATTAAACTGAATTAAGTGACTCTTTGTGTTCCATTTGTTGTTGTCCATGTCCACTATTGTTGTTATGTCCTAGAATAAATCAGAGTTCTTCTTAGCCCGCAGAATTTATCTGTGTATATTGCTGCTGACCACCATAATGTTACACTTTCCACTTGAATTTTTATTAATTGATGTGCAAACACACAACAGTCGTCGTTTCGTAGTCATCCCTTATGCAAGGACAGCAGCACCCCTCTTAGATCGTTATTTTGCCAACGCCGGGCTTAGATTTAATATCCAAACGTCTGAAGAGCATGTTTTCTTTTAAATTGAACCAATTAAGTTGTAGAGTTTGCAACGTGGACAGAAATGGCTAACAAAATAAAAAAATCTCTTCCTTTTACTAACACACCAAACCGGCGGCGGGGCTACCACGGTGTCAAGAGCTGTCACAAAAAAGGATACCCACGGTTTGTTTAACCCTTTGCTGTTCATTAAATTTAACAATCACTAGATGTAGTTGGTATTTTCGGACGTTCCTTCCTACCTCCCTGCATGGCAATTAGTGTGGAAAATAGATTTTTCTTTCAGTTTTAGTGGGTGTTGCTCGCCTACCTGTGACAGACTGGTGTTAATCCTTTTTGCCAGGAAACTCTAACTCTCTAACTTAGATAATCCGTTTATGAGTACTGAGACCGTATGTCCTTCCGCACTCACACGAGGGCTAGGTCAATTTAGGAAAATTTAGCTACTGTTCAGCGAAGGATTGTTTTTGCACAAAACAATAAATAAGAAGCAACAGCAATAAACACAGTGTAACAGGGTTTCCACTGGCGAGATACGGTAAACATGCTAATCCTGTGGTTTAGCGACCATTGAGCCTACCCAAATAAACCAAAGAGGCACAAATACACATTCTTGGAAGTCGCTGTTGTTAGAGATAGAGAGCAGCGCGCCAAAAGGGTTAAAAACACACTATCCTTAGTCCTGACCTTCTAGATAAGTGGAAATTTGTTTTTAAAACAAAACTAATCCGATGGTGTCCTTGCAAACAGAGAGAGAGAGAGGAAGAATTTTACTTCATGTTTTCATGGGAGTTGATCTTTGAGAGTTATTACTTTATATTTGTTTCTTTATTTTGCCTTATTGTACGGTTGTAAAGTTTTACAGCCTTGCAAGGAGTGCAAATCCAAATTCGCTGTGGTATACACATTCGCTAGTTCGAAAGTAAAACAAATAGGCTGCCTATACTTTCTTAATTTATTCCAGATGTTGGTTTAAACTCAACCTTTGGTAGGTTTCAGGAGGGATTTTTTTCTAGAAATTGGTGGGTATTCCAAAATATAATCGATAGCAGAAAGGGTTAGCTGAGCGAATTTCAGAGGAGAACATCAAAATGAGCAGCAATGCGTATATAAAGCAAACCTTCCTTCATTGAATTTGATTGAATGTAAAAGGGTTGAACGAGTTTTACAGTTTACCGACCGCTGTTTTCCAAGGTCGATCTTGTCAAAACATTCAGCATGAAAACAATTGATGAAGTTTAGTGACATCCAACGTTGAATTTCACCTACCTACAATACATTTTTTTTACAGAAAATACCAAAGATAGGTACCTACTGGGAACGCTGATAAGTTACGTCCAAAACTTTATGTCATATGAATGACAGACAGGTAAAAAAATCAGGTACTTTTTTCAGCGGTTTTTATTGATGGCGCGAGCCAAATTTAACAGCATCTCGTAAAGCAATATTGTGGGTTGTTTATTTTTACTGACTTAACTTTATTATTTTATGGAAAGTCGTAAACTGATTTAAATTTGTTAGTTTTTGGTGGGTCGTTCTGTTCAATCATTTTTACTGAGCACAGTGTGCACGTTCCCTTTTATGAGAATGCAGGCTTAGCGTGTGGCACATCGATGTTCGTAAAAAGTAGCTCTTTATGATAAATTCTTCAGTGATTAATTAATAATGGTTTCATGAAATATTGTGTAACCTTAGATATTGAATTTTTCATAGATGAAAAATGTGCACGACTGGATCGTACGTACTTGCACCTATGTGCTGTTAGTTAAAACTGAACAAGTTTTTTACAAAAAAAAAAATATTAGATATAAAAAAAAATATTTTTAAAAATTTTGCATAAATTTAAATGCCACTTTTTATTAAATAATACATTTTGCCCAAATTTCGATTTTCATGGAAATCCATTGAGTTTTAGCCGAGAAATAGCCTTATTTCTAAAATCAGTTAATAAGAAAAGTACCGTTATACGTATTTTTAGCCAAAAACGTGGTACGCCATCTTATAGCATTTGTCTAGACAAACTCGAATATGAAATTTAATCAAAATCGTTAGAGCCGTTTTCGAGAAAATCGTCTTTTTGTGAAATTGGCTCTAAGTAAAGTACCGTTAATAATGGGGCTAGAACAAAAATTCCGATTTTGCCTCGAATTGCGACCCTACAGAGCTCAGATATGAAGTTTGAAGCAAATCGGTCCAGCCGTTTAGGCTGCAGTCCAGCGTACATACACACAGACAGACAGACAGACAGACAGACAGACAGACAGACAGACAGACAGACAGAATTGACAGACCTACTTTTTCGAGCTTCTCTATCATCGTAATGTCAGAATTCATTGTTATCTCGAGTTCGAATTTTTTCACGAATCCAATACTTGCCCTATATTATAGGTGCAAGTAAATAATAATGGATAAACTTTGTTTGTCCTGATTTCCCCTTCTGTAAAATGCGAAAAATTTGCCCTTAATGCTCGGTCAATTTATTCTGATCTTATAGATTACGATCTGAACGAAAAAAGGAAAACGAAGTCAGAGCTCTGATGTGTCTGAGCTAAAAAAGAAACACGATTTTTTTTTTTGGCAACTCAGGCTCTGCTCTGGACCAAAAAAGAAAAACGCTTAGCCTACAAAAAAAATTAGGTAAGTGCGAGGAGGGCCTCGTGCAATAGTGTTCCGGACATTTTATATTGTCATTTATTCATATCCTGCATAGGTACACCTAATACTGATTTTGTTATGAATAATGTAATGTCTTGTACGTAAGTATGTCCTAGTAATACTGAGCTGAGATTCCAGTCCATTTTAACTTACACTTTCAATATAAAACATGGCGTACCAAGCTTTTGGATAAAAATGCATGTAACGGTACTTTGATTGTTAAATGGTTTAAGTAAAGCAAAACACTGACAACATGCGAAGGAATACAGCATTTAGAGTTTTAAAAATTAAAAAAAAAATATTTTTGAAAAAAAAACAAAATTAAAAAAAAAAAATAGTTTTTTAAACTTATTTAGTTTTCAAAAGCAGCATAGAGCTAACATATACGATCCATTCGTGCAAATGACTTTGTTTTTGAAAAATCGAATTCGAATGCAGTAGCAGCAAGAGAAGAGCTTATAGGGAAGTCCATGCGCTGTTCTAAAATCTGTAACTCGGGAACTACTTAGCGGATTTAGATGAAACTTAAAACTTGAGCAAACCGTAGTATCAAAATGATTTGCTGTAAAAATTAACTGGGCTAACTAGATACCCCATTTTTTTAATTTTTCTCAGAAAATATATAAGATACAGAAATTTTCGTACTTATTTCACAATCTACACAAAATTCTACGTATCTCCAATTTTTTTTCATATTTTTACCATTTATGGTCTGGCCGCTAGGGGGGGGGGGACAACATTTTTCAAATGTTTGGCGAGCTTTTTTGTTCAACAAATTTTGCCAGAAAAAAATATTTCCTACATATATGGAGCCCTTGCAAAATTTTCTTTAAATTGATATGCCATATGCTGGGGAACAAAATAATTTTTTTTTGCCCTTCATACAAGGTGCCCAAAAAAGGGCTCCCAAAATGAAATTCATTGCCGCCATCTTGTGCAGGCTTCCACATAATGTATACATAGCGAAAGTTTCAGCTCTCTATGTCTATCGGTTCAAAAGTTACAGGGCTGTGACAGACTGACGGACAGACGGACAGACGGACAGACAGACACCGTATCAAACCCATAAGTGTTCCGTCTTACCTTTTAAGGTCCGGAACACTAACAAGACCAACTAAATTGTGACAAATTTTCAGAAGGAAAATGTGGAAACATGGAAAGCCCTTGATCCAACGGGCTAAAACTAATGGAATTGGTCCTCCAGGTTGGGTGTTGTACCGTCATGGTAACTGCCTTAACATGCAAAAAGTACATAGTTATGAGAGAGACAGCAGCCTCGGGTATTAATAACGATCCTCCTCAATTGATGAAATGATCCAAATTGTCCAAGGAGGAGGATCTACGAGTATGCTACTGGAGTGTAAAAACTTGGATCCATCTTCACGCAGTTCAGTTCAATTCAGATATTACTGCAGTTTAGGAAATACGATCAGGTATGCACTAAGTGCCTAACTGGATATTGACTATAATTGCCACAAAAGATTGCACATGTTAAAATGCGGATTCGCCGTTGAAAATAGGCTGATAAGCTGATAAACGATAGCTTGGCTGTAATTCGCATCTCAATATAACATTAAAAAAATTCAGCCTGATATATGTATGCACATATGCGCACACCCCTACTTAAGGCATTAAAGGCCCTGCCAAAGGGGTACTCCACGAAGTGCTGGAGTGCCCGTTCGGAGTACGATGTAAAAATCGGGTTATTCGGTAAGCACAGTCTCCACGGCAAGGCTGCAGAGAATGGGTTGTACTTATCATCTTTCCAGTGGCTAATAATACGATGGTAAGTACCACTACTTAGAGCTGCGACAGAGGAGTACCAGGTTAAAAGAAGAAGACTATATAATTCAGCACCACAAGGATATCGAGGAATCCTCCAAGCCCAACAAATTCCGAAAATTTCGTTCTTCAAAACCGGAAACTTATTCCCACAAAAAAGAAAAAAAAAATAAGGTCTACCATTTTGATCTTAAACCCCAATCATTAAGGCAACGTTCTGAAAATTACAAAGGACCTAAGATTTTCAAAATGTAAGCATCCTAAAAATGCCTCCAAACATTTATAAAAATTTGAATGAATTAGAAAAAAATTTAACAGAATGTAACTTAATTATCAATTCTTGATTCGAAAGAAACCATGATGGAGACCCAATGTAGATGGTCTCAACAAATCCAGAAATCTATGCCAAAAACTGTATCTATCTATGTTGACACTGACCTCTTTTATAGATGGTTTGACCCACATTCCTTTAATATCCCGCATAAAAAGATTTAATTTATAAGTTTACTAAAGGCGGTTTGGCAAGAAATTTAATCAAATTAATTTTGCAAATAGACAAATAAGGATAAAATTATATTAGATTAACATAGATAGACTAATAAGCCATTTATTAAAAAAATTAAGTTCATTCTTCACAAATTCTTCTCTCTGATTCTTTGTAT
This sequence comes from Chalcosyrphus nemorum, assembly GCA_949716465.1. Classification (NCBI taxonomy): domain Eukaryota; kingdom Metazoa; phylum Arthropoda; class Insecta; order Diptera; family Syrphidae; genus Chalcosyrphus; species Chalcosyrphus nemorum. The sequence continues at coordinate 52,380,143 of OX454335.1, forward strand.
CAACTTTTTTATCTGTTTACCCGAAATCTGGTTCATCTTCGGGGTTTCTACCCAGTGACTTCGCAAGAGTTCATTATTCCGGTAGCTAATGCCACGGTATACATCCCATTCTCAATTTCCTCAAAGCAAAGTTCACAGGTATCGTCCAAGGCTTACCACCTTCTTTGGTGTTCCGCGGAAAGCCAGTCGTTAATTAAATGCTCTACGCTTTAAGGATTTGGGATTTCGTAAATAAAAATCTCTTAAACTAAAAAAATTAAATTGAGAAAATTATCCTGAATCTATTATGCCCGGTTTCACAGTGCGAGCTTAAGCCTCAGCTGTAGCTTTAACTCATATGCTGTTTCACAGTGTCGGCTTAAGGGGTAAACCCTGCTCAAGTATTGATAAAACTTAAGCCGCCGATTTTGGTGGCTTAACTACTGTCAGAGCAAAATTCATCATTCGATGTTACCAGCATTAGCACCTTACATTTATTTAACTTAACTACTTTACTTATGAACATGAACCTAATCCTGCAAAATACTATTGTTACATAACTTGAAACTTTTATTTCTGGTCCACCGCCCGTGGCATACCTACAATGCTCGCTTTTTCTCCGGATACTTTTTTGTAGGCCTTTTTTAAATTATAATATATATAATAATTTATTTTTTTTTCAACATCTGAGACTCGAAATATTTCTCCGCAGCTGGCATTGAATTCAATTTCAATTTTTTTTCAATTTTTCCACGCCAATTTTTCTATTTGACATCTCCGATCAATTCACAGTAGTTAATTACCCACAAACTATTCACAATCCCTTCTTATATTATACAATTTTTAAATGACTGTGAAACCCGAAAACTTAAGCGAAAACTTAAACCCTGCGTTTTACTTAGCTAAGCTGCGGCTTAAGCTTCCACTGTGAAACCGGGCATTACTGTTTAAAGTGGGGTTTTGATAGATTTTTACATTACCTACTATTGAAGTCTAAAAAAGCAGGTCTAACAATTCCGTCTGTCTGTCTGATCATGTGGACTGCGGCTGAAATTTGTCGAGAATTTAATATGTGGGGTCTATTAGATGGTCCCTAGAGAGGAAATTCCATAACATGGCATACCAAGGTTCGCCAAAAGTGTTTATATGGGTACTTTACTTGGTAGGATTCACCATTAAAAAAATGTAGATATTAGCCATTTTACTTAAAATTTGTACTCAATAAACAGTTCGTATTTCTTTTTCGTAACTACTATCCATGTTGTATGAAAAAGGTGATTCACTTAGAGGTACATTTTTTAAAAAGTAAAAAATAAAATTAATTCTTTCGGGTTGGGTTATCTTTTACGACATTTATATATGAAAAATTAATTCTTTCAAATATTAGCCGCAACTGCGGTTAATATGGTATATTCCCATTCTGAAGTTTCAATTTCCGATGACGCGTTTCAGCATTTCGAATGGTATTTGGCGAACAAGATAAAAAGTATTGGCATTCAATTCATCCATTGCACCGAGTTTATGTACCTAAATATGTAGAGTTTGGATTTCTTATAACCCCACAATAAAAGGCTTAGAAGTTGATATCACAGGATCTAGGCGGCCAATTCACTGGTCCAAAGCATGAAATTCTGTTCATTGAATCGTTCTCGTATTGAGGCCATGGTTTCTCTGGTGGTATTGCAAGTTCTACTGTCTTGTTTTGATGATGCCAAATGCCCTTGAGATCACGTGCTTCAAAAGGCAGCAGGTAGTGTGTCATCATGGAGCGATAACGGGCGCCATAGACAGTTACATTATGGCCACTCTCGTTCTTGAAGATAAATACAAGCTCGAAAACTACACCAAATCTTTGTTCTATTTGGATATGCCCAAATATGGCAATTTTGCTTACTGAAATGTAGAGCAGACCTTAAGTTGCTCTAAGTGCAACTCGCCTCGTAGAACGCAGCTGAATTACTTATATGAGTTATAATCTTCCTATGATAAAATGTCAAAAGATATAAAACAAAATTATTATAACAGGTTGACACGACTCATGCGTCAACTGTCATAAAATCCATAGACAAAAAAGTACCTCTAAATGAATCACGAAGCCCAAGAAAAACTAAAGCATCTCGTATCGTGAAATAAAAGAAACTTATTAAAAGTCTGCCTCTTAGAGAAGTAAATAAGGATTGAAGCCTTTTATTTAATATAAATTTTCTTTCAAATAATATTGAATAAGTAGCTACTATCGTTGCTAAAGATGAAATCCAGACAAACTACATAATTTTGTTTTAACAATCAAATTCGTACTTCTACCGTATACAGCATTGACAAATATATAATATATACTTCCTGAAATCACTTAAAAATAATCCTAGCCAAATTGAATCAACATTCTCTGAAGACTGAAGCACATCTGCCACAACAGCGCACAAAAATAATCCACTTTTTCTGCTCGGTTACCACCACCAGCACCGGCTAAGTAACTTACTTCGTTCGAACGCTTGTTTACTTTGGCCATTGAGAGTGTGTACAACAAAAGTTCCTTAAGTGCATAAGCCAAGCAGAAGATAACCTTGTTAATGTCATCTCGAGCACAATTCCATTGTGCGCGTGTGACTGGTGAGTGGATTTACCTTCCTCTTTAGGTATCTGCTCAAAATTGAACCACAAAAGCGTATATCCTTCTCGTAGGTAAGTGGATTTGTAAAATGAATCCAATTCAGAAAATCCACCGCCTAATCTCAGGCTCAGCTAAATCCCTCTCCGGTCTCCGGTGTAAAGATTACAATTATTTCAAATGTTATGATCTACTTAAATTAAATCCCGGTCCAAACTTAATTTAGAATTGTATTTATGTTCTCTAATAATTCAAACAAAAAAACTGTGTGCCCAAAAATTAAAAAGGCGTGTCCCGTGAAAATTCCTCTCTCCAGCACAGTTGCATTGGAAAATATTCAAATAAACAAATAAATTACAGCTCTTGGCGTATAGATTAGTGTAGCTCCAAGCCGCGCCGCCGATATCGGATCAAACGGCTGCGCCGCCGCCGCTAAATGAGAAATTGAGATGTCAGAAAGTGCGGCGAAGGTGACGCCTCAACAGATAATTGTATTCTATTCTTTCGTCGTCGTCGAGCAGAGGCAAACTGAAAAATAAAAGAAAGAAACTACCCCATCTTTGTGTCTCGGCCCGTTTGTAACTACCTGTGGCGGGATCTAGAGATTGTTCAAACGGCTCCGCAGGAACCCAGCACAGCTGGATCTGTCATTAGATATGTCACTTACAAATAGAGACAACAGCAGAAAAAATCGAGCTGCGAATAGGATTCAAAAGGAAAAACCAAAACAAAAAAAATTCATTTGATTACAAAATTTATTTTTTTTTTTTCTTTTTTGTTTTTAAAAAGTTTTTTAACATTATTAGGTTAAGTGTTTGCCCTCGCTCAAGTTCCCATCGGATTCGCCTGCAGAGAATGAATATGTGGACAAGAACGCCCTCCCATTCGTCGTCTATGTGTCGATCAGCAATTCATAAATCTGGATCTGTTCTCTTGGACGACTTTGTCACAACAAGGAGATCACTGATCGTCTCGACGGAGAGGCCCCCTCAAATATGGTTTCCCCAGTAGACTGGATCGGTGTTGCCGCTTAACTGGTTCCGTATTTGTTGAAGAACTGCATTCGCTGGAGCATATCGGCGGGATTGATGGGTGCCTGTGGCATTGACATATTGTAGGGGTTGGTTGCGTACGGATTCTGTCCTGGAAATGCTGTGTGATAAGATGGAGGCGCCAGTCGGTGATACAGGGCTGCTGCAGCTGCTGCTCCAACGTAGTTGCTGTAAGGCGATGGAGCGAATTGAGGAGCACCACCATAACCGCCGAGGATCGGTGAGAACACTGCTTGTCGGTAAGCTGCCAATCTTGATCTATTTGCACCGGGGTTCTTGCGACGCAATTTGCCAGTAGTCTCGCCAATGAACACTTCCTCAGCGCTGGGGTCCAAAATCCAGTAATTACCCTTGCCGGGATCGTCATAGCTCCGCGGGATTTTTGTGAAACACTTGTTCAAACTCAAGTTGTGGCGAATAGAGTTCTGCCAGCCGCGCTTGTTCATTTTAAAATATGGAAACCGGTTCATCAGGTACTGGTAGATCCCGTTCAAAGTCAGCCGCTGTTCAGGGCTATCCTGGATGGCCATCATGATCAAAGCATTATAGCTGTATGGAGGCTTCTTCTCGTCGCCATCCTTCTTGTCGTCCCCACTGTCGCCATCACAACTTTCACCATCGATCTTATCTTCACCCGAAGACACTGAATCAGCTGCACTGCTCATGGGCGTACTGGTCCGCGATGGATGCTCAAAGTCCTCAGACGATGAAGTCAATTCGCCGTCGCAAAAGTTTGCCGCCAACACGTTTTCCTTTTTCACAATCACTTCCTGCTGACATTCTTTTTTCACATTATTCGATAATATAGCATCGATGGAGAAATTCGTTTTGAATTCGAATCCAGACATGTTTTGCACCATTTTTACTTTTGAAAGTCTACACTGTATCTTGTATCTTGTATCTTGTGCTGCCTCACACTGAACAATACTCGTTGTTGTTGAACACACTGAAGATAGCTCGAAACTGATTCTGTCAGCTGCAGTACGGGCTATTTATACTCGCCGGTGAGTGACTCCGCCTTAGTCTCCCTCATGGGATAGTCCATACAGGGTAGGCCACAACACAACGCATTGTGTTGGTGGTGTAGAGATGCAGAGGTTTGACGCTATTGGTCGATTAGTCGTTGTGTGTGCAGACACAAGCCCGATTGTTTCGCAAACACAAATCCCTCGCAACAAGGGTTGTTGGCAAACAGTACAACGAATTGCTTGTATTGTTTGTAGACTTTTCTCGTTTCCTTGTTTTTGTTGTTTTTTCCTGCTCTACTCGGGGGGATAAGTTGTTTTGTTGTGTGTTTGGTCGGACAACAAAGATTTTTGTATATTGCACACATTATAGGGTCTCGTTTGGGCTAGGGCTTCTGTTTCTGTTCGTTTTTTTTTTCTTCTACTGGGCGAAGGTACAGGTAGCGAATGGGAAACTGTATTGAGATTTCTTTTTTTTTTTTTGTCGGTTTTGGAACCTGTCCAAAATGATGTCTTCATTTGGGGTTGATGTGACATTTTGATTAAATAAAATGAAATTGATTAACGTTTTGGTTGGTGTGTAGTTTTAGTTTGTTGGCGGGGGAAATATTATGTTGATGGTTGTTGTGGCATATGTAATTAAGGTTGCAATGGATGCTAATTGAAAAATGGGGTTTCCAGCTCCAAAAACGTACAACCCTTAAGCTCTGTGCAAAAAAATAGCACCATATTTGATTGCATATTTTTCATGCCTATACATTTTTCTTTGGAGGTGGAAACACATGATATCTAGCCCAGAATTCGGTCTGCATATCAGTGGTTTAAAAGAGGACCTTGTCATCAAAACTGAACTTGGAGTCTAGGAAAATTTAGAAGCTCCATCCACAGATTATTATTGCTGGTCGCCCTCGAGGCCTTGACAAATGTGTCATTGGACAATTCCGCTAATAATGAGAAATTTAAAGAGGATCTTATGAACATCGCCCGGACTGTATTGAACTCAAAGATTCTGCACTGCATGTGAAAAAGCGTCCACCACAGCTTCGTCATTGTACAGAAAGTTCGGTCTTAGCCGCTGTTTCTAATTCGGGATGGTATTCGAAGATCCTTTTAGCTGGAGTGTTGTTGTCCACTCGCTCGAATCAACTCATAGAGTTCACAGTTGTATCTTCTCTTCTGTAGATAGGAATGATGACGTTCTAGCCAATGTCTTAGACAGATAATTTTAAGTTGTTTGCACTCGCTTCGCCTGCTCCTCAATTGCCGTAAAAGCCTCTGATGATCCCAGCAGTTGGATAGATTTATGACAGATAGAACCTTCTGTGTTTTTACTTCCCTTACGCACTATCTGCTCCATATCGAAGAAATCATATAACAACGCTTCTGATTGCTGAACTTTGATACACTTTTGGAAGAGCTTAGAAGAGCTGATAGTCCAGTTGTCGGGCCCATACTTGATTGCTGACTTGGTGCATGCACCCTATCAAGACATTACCTTCGTATAAAAAGAGTTCAGCGGGAAGGCTATTAGAGCCAGCGGCTCTTCTCTTCTCTTCTCTTCTTGCCTTTTCACTCTCTTTATTTGCTGCTCGTTAAGCACCTGATGAAAGTGTGCTTATTCTTTTCCGCGGCTTCTTATCGGTGGACAGTCGGACTCTGAGTTTAGCTGCATAAAGATCGGATGTTCAAAGTGGACGTTTGTCCCACACGCCCAACATCTAACATCTTAGGTGTGTGTCTCGCGTATTTGGTTGCGTGCTGAAAGTCAGGATTCTTAGCATAGCAAACCTAGAGCTACTTGTCATCGTTTTCGAGTTGCTGCAAAGTTGGTTAGTCGGAGACCTTTGTCTTATCGTGAAGGCTATATTTACGGACAAACATGACAAAGATGATTTGTGATATTCGCATTGAAGATTCTGAGTACAATTTTGAATGTTGACTCCGTCCAGGACATTATAGAATTCCTCCATGGTAGGATCTTCGGTGTCTTCGGTAGGGACGTGTGCACATATTAAGCTGATGAAACAATAGTTCTCTTTGACACCATTATGTACAGACAAAAGTTATAGTATCACAATATGGTACACAGTTCTCGCGGAGCTTCTACTCCACTCTCAGGTCAACGCTGCCTACATGTCAGTTATTTTGTTTTGAAATTAATTCTTGGTGCGATGGAACCCGGGCATTTACACAAAGCAAATTGTCTGGCGCTATTTTTTCATTGGTAAAGACTCTTGGTTGGAAGCTCTGAACTCAGACCTTCGGTCGGAATATCTTTTGGTTCTGACAAGAATCATTTCAAGACCACTTCTTCATTGGATCCCTTTTCGAAAATCCAGAACTTGTTCGTGTTGTTCGCTTGCGTTCTCAATTTTCCCCTAAAGGCCCATAAATAGCTCAGCGAACTGTTTCTGAGTTTCACTTGTCAATTAACAAAGATAAGGTTGTATAGTATAGGTCGAGCGAATGTGGTAAGAAGAAGCACTGCGACCTAAGCTTCATTAAGAGAATAGTGGAATAGTTGTGCTTCCTAGCTGTAGTCATGTTTATAGCCAGTTTAAGGGCTCCACTAAGTGAGCATTTCTTGGTGTTCCCATCTATTGAGCTCTATCTTTATCTGGTGAGTTTGTAAACCACAACATGGTTCAGGACCAATGAACAGAGACTGAGCATCTGATTGAAATTGTGCGGCGAGCTGTGAGAGAGATTGGAGACAATTACAGCTAACTTTCACTCAAAGTTGAAGGTCATGAGAGCCTTGAGAGTTCTCTGGCCATTTGATAGAATGTTTATCTGTGATCTGTGGGAGATGGATTCTCTTAAGGATGAAGCCTAAGAAGCAACCTGCTGGAGTGGATAGGAGAGGAATTCTTTCTAGGATCTTCATGTGTCCAACTATGTTAGGAGTTAACTAGCAGCTGCAGTCTTCCTAATAGTTATGTGGAGGGGTGGAAGGTCTAAGAGAACCTACAGCGCAGCTCTCGGGTAGGAGCTTGTAGTTCCTACGCATGCTGAACGTTGTACCCTTCTCCCAACATCCTAGCGGTGCATAGGTAATTGTCGGAGTGATAATGGTAAGGTAAGGCTATTAGAATATTTTTGGTTTTAGTCCCCCATGTTTGTCGAAAAGTCTAGACCAGACTCAGTAGGCTTTGTTGGTTCTGCCTATTTGAGGCTTCAAGCTCAACATTTTTACACGGTCTAGTGATAAGGCCTGAAGTCAAACATTTCTCAATCTCGTAAAGGGTATGATTACGTTTTTGGTTGGCATCTGTTCTCCACTTTGTTTATGCCAAGTTGCATTCGTTCTCTAGTGCTGATTTCTTCATTGCCCCTTGTGGTTACAAGTATGCAAGGTTACCCTGGCTATTACTTCAGGTTAGCCCTTAAAGAATGGTTAACGATTACATTCTTTTCACCCTACAACAATACCCCAAATAAGTCAAAAAGAAAAAATCCCCTAATCTATCACGCTTTGTAGGTGCATTCCCAAAGTTGAATGCTACAGCAACGATTCACCGAAACTGCCAGCAACAACTGAGTTTTATTAGTTTCACCACATTGGCCATTTTCAACGACATAATGAATTTACAAGGCCTCAATAAGCGATTTATGTTTCTTCGCTTGTTGGGCGAGGGAGGAAAAGGACCCTCGCGACCGCATCGAATCGTTGCGTGCTGTGCGATCCGAAATGAAGAAACAGTTTTCTAGCAGAAGGAACTTAACCTTGTAGATTTTTGTAAGAATGTGCATATTATGGACAATTATTATGTTCAATCTGATCCAATGGTGAGACGAAATGCATTGTGGCTCACCACCACCAACCAGTTGAGTTAAAAATTTCACGGACATTCAAAGGTTTTTGCAGTGCTGATGGACTGCTTAGTATCGATAATTACGTTGTTCACAGGATAATTGAATTTTCTTCGAGAAATACCCACACATAGAGCAACCACACAGGATACCATATCTAACGGAAGAAATATGTATTTAGTTGTACGAGTGTTTTTTTTTTTTTTGGATTTTTTAGCACCAGCAAGACCCAGAGGACCAATAGATTTCACAGATCCCAGAAACACCCTCTGGTTGGTGTGGTGTTTGAAATCAATTAGTTTTGTCGATATTGTCGCCTTCGCCTCCTTTGAAATCGGAGACCACACCATTGAATGGGTTCGGGGTCGGTCTCTTTGGCTGTAGTCGGTGATCCTTTCGATGAACAGCTCACTTTATTCGGATGTCACGGTGTTTTGCAAATTTTATTTCCAATTTACTTGGACTCAGGAATGGTGGGCGGGTTAGTTATCTTCTTTCACCTTTGACTTCAGAAGGCTCCGCACAATGGTTGCCTTGCCGTTTTACCACCTCCGCTTCCTTTCATCTTCCCGAACTGTGCTACCGCATTCGATCGGTTATTAATAAGGAAAACACACACACAAGTGTGTGAGCAGCCTTAGTTTTTATCCAAGAATCCATGACTCGTCTCTGTTCATTATTATTTTTATGTTTTTTTTTCTTTTCTCATTCGAATGTGTCCAAACAAAGAGTTTCCATGCGGCATTGTTTTGTGTTCAATTACATTAAGGATCGATTTTTTTGTTCCTTTTTTCTGTATTTGTGTAGCGTTTTTTAGTCGGTATCGGTTCGGTTCCCTTGCATGGTGTATTGTTGTTGCTCGATCGCAGATGAAGATAACAAGCTGAGCCCGATTTGATACGCGTCCTTTCAATCCAAAAACACATTGTGTTTGCTGTGGATGTCCTGTGAGCGTAGAACCGCTGGGTAGCACTCACTGTGGTATGGGTGACTATATTCTGTGTCCTAATGTCATATGATTGGCTTTAATGGATTTCTATCTGTGAAACGAATCGATTGATACTGGTCTTAATCTGCTTTGATACGTACAGCATTCTTTGGCTGTAAATATATAAATACATATGTATGTACATAGACAGGACCATGTGTAAGAAATTCAAACACTGTGGAGAATTGTTGGAAAATGTTTTCAGGAAAATATTGAAGGCAGTTGTCACGTAAATCGATCGACAATATTTGTATGGTAATCTGCCTGATGTTGATAAGCATGTACTTTCATGAGGCAGTTTACTATTTGAGAAATGTGTTCCCTCAAAAGCTAATACCTAAATTTTGTGTGAAAGTAGATACACTTAGTAACTGTGTCTAAATTATTTCCAAAGAGATCGTCCTGCTATGTATTTCGTCTAGCTGAGGATGGGAATTCCACTCTACGAAAACATTTCGCATTCGCGCCTTATTGATCCAGATACGGGGGGCCATCAATTTTATAATTTAGTCCTTATACCGGTGTTTTGAGAACTTACTTTCCCTCAAATCTGAGCTCTAATTAATCTCTCAGTAATATCTTCAAAGACTACCTAAATGGATCCAGCATAATTTGGTACAGCTCTTAGGACTCAAAACGTCTACCCAGCACGTTAGATGGGATCTTATATGCCTTCATAGTTTTGGCAAGGTATCAGAAACCTTTTGAAAGATGGGGTATAGGTGTCAAACTTATACTCCTGTGGCAATGAGCACCCCTTGTTGGACATGACGTATGAACAATATCAAGGCAATACATTTATTTTTGAATACGGCGGTATAGGCGGCTATAAGAAGAGACCAGTTCTTTATATAAGGACCTTACAAAAGTGCCCCGAAGAAGGAACATTTCCAATAAAGTTGAAAATTCTGCTACCAAAAGGAAAAAAGGCTGCAGGAAGGAAAAGGAATCATCGTCCTATCGTCCAATATCACCAGGGGAAAGATCCTCGAAAAGATAATCTAAAATAGTTTCCGAATAGAGGCAAGGAAGGATTTAGCTTCAGAAAAAATCGATCTACTACTGATATAGATGGTTCTACGGCCCAGAGAGTTACTGCACATTAGTTACGCTGGACTTTTAAAAACACGCTTAACTCGGGGAACAGGTCATTAGAGATGGATAAATTACACTTTTTGCTGCGTGTCGCAGCTACCTATTGCATGAGATGAGGGCGGCTATCGGATTCTCCGATGACATTGTCGTCCAGACAGTAGCTAAACAGATTAGTGAATGCGATACAAACGAAGCAATTTTCTTGTCAGACTAGGAATAGCCGATCATGGAACAGAAACCAGTCCGATAACTTAGAGCTTGCCAATTTTTAAGTTGATAATCGAATCATCAAGGCCAATGAAGTGGTTTAATACCTTGGAATAGGTTAGGTTAGTTAAGCGGGCTGGCAGAAAAAATAGAACTTCTGCCGCACTCAGGTAAGAGCTGACCCATTGCGTCACCCATAGGGGGAAGAAAGGTTTTCCTTTTCCCAGTTCAGCTGGTTGTCAATTTCACTAGAGAGATCTTCTGAAAGAATGAAAGAAGTGTTTATCGAGGAAATTGTTTCTGGAAAGCTGGAGTGAGAAGACACTTCAACATCTTCCTCATCGCCGCATCCTCTGCAGAGTTCTTCTTCCGTTCGACACAGTTTCTTTATATGGTACAGCAGAGTGTTATGTCCCGGAAAGATCCCCACAGACTTTGCCTCTCGTATAAGACTCTCTGTCCATGCTTTGTCAATGTTTCTATCGAATTCCACCTTAAGTTCGCCTCTCTTGTAGCTGCTTCAAGCCTGAGAACGCAGGGCGGGATGCTTATAAAGAGGTCACCCTTGTGCTCAGGAACCCAGCAGAGCAGAACCTTGTACTGTGTTCTCTTCGCGACAGCATTTTACAAGCTTGAATTTGATTTCTGTATCAGTAATTGGTTTTTATAGCTGCCTGGCTGTCGATATTGTTCTTACAGCAGACCCGCGGGTGCCTGTTGTCACTCCTGGACTTCAGTTTGGAAAGCACTGCTGTGGTCTGAGAGCACAGGAATAACGCAGTCATAAACACGGAGACTTCAACTAGAATTTTTCTGCCTGGTCTCCACCGATTTGAACAACACAGCTCACTACTCCTTGATCATAATGTTGCAGTCGAAGGAACATTGAAAGGAAATGTGTATTTTTATAACAACTCTAAGAAATTAGCTAAGAACAATGCATTCTGAATTTCTTGCTTCTGAAATGACGTCCATTAATTGAAATAGAACTGCAGATTACTTAATGTCTGATTCTAGAATTAACACATAATCCGCGTACGAAATCTGAGCATCAAATCTTTTCGCATGGTCATAACACGAGGGCGACACTTCCTGAGCAAATAACATCCAATCGAACCAGAGTTCCTTTGAAGATTTTCCGCCTGAATAGCCACTGGTCTTAGGTACACGTTTGTCCATATCCTTTTGACTTTAAAAAGAGCACACACTTCTTCCACATGTTTCTCTCTTTGGTAAGACAGAACCTAGACCAGAAGACAAAAAATAAAATAAATTATTGTCACCATTTGGACATGTAATTGCTTGAGCTAGGATTGTCAACAGAACAACAGAAGGGACGCCGCCGCCGCCGATAGTTTGAAATTGAGACGTCTTACTCTTGTTTGAAGTCCGCAGCGCATTTGCTGTTTTTTCAACCTAAAAAAAGGGAGAGCTGTGTTCTACCCAGTAGGGGTTTTAATTGTGTGCATGGCATGTCCTTTTTTCCCAAGTCCAAAGGGAGAAAAAAACGATTGCTTCTCCTTTCAAATGCGCTCAGTTGAATGCAGCAGGTATTAACAATGGTTGCACATCAAAACGTTCGGAAACATTAAACGTGTCCTTTCTTCGATACTCATTATGGCCATTCCTTTGATTTAATTGATCGGTTTCTGGGCCCTTAGTGTCGGGATATTTTGATATCTTATTATTGACTTGGTGCGGTTGCACATTCTGTGTGTCGGTGTGACTTTCTATCGCCATCGGCTGTAGTTTGATGTCATTGTTGCGGCAGCGACCAAAGTGGCCAAAAAATGTGTGTAAATCTGCTTACACAACAATGCCTCAATGGCTGAATAGAGGAGCTCTGTTTCCTCCAAGCCAACGTTTGACGTCTTTATCGGTTTATATGCACATACGAAGATTGCAATGTGCCAAAGGCGGCAAGGTTGCACCGCTTGCAGGAGCGCTTTGTTTCCATATGTTGACAAATGTCGGACTCAAAACGATGTCCGAGATGTTTTATTGGCTTGTGTAATTTGAGATTTCCAAAGGACAACATGTTGTTCCATGCCGCTCGTCTCCTTTTGGTGGAGGAGGAGTATTTAAATGCGAGTATGTGTTGCTTGTTGACATCGTCGTAAACACCTTTTGGTGGCGATGATGATGGTGTGTAGTGAAAATACCCGGAAAACACAGTGAGTTCTCGGGTTTCACTTCAAAGGTCCCGGCTGTGTGCAACGCTTCGGTTATTAAACAGCATCGACTACGCGCACTGGATTTGATTTTCTTAAGCCACTTGAGGGGACCGAAGTTGTGACATATTCCGCGTGGTAAATTAAGACGTTCTTCGCTTCGAAACGGTGCGGTTGCCCTTAGTGACCATTTGCATGTGTCTTCTGGGAAACAACAAAATGCAATTGAGTTGAGTACAAATACCATGTTCGAAATGAGACCAGAGGATTACAGGGTTAGTTTGAAAATATTTTGAATGTTCGGTGTCCTTTTTGTAAGCGTACAACAAGAACAAGAACAAGAGACTTTTTGACGGACAGTGTACCAATTTATTTTTGTCAAACAATAACCACTCGTATACCTACTGGCCTAATCTAAGTAAGTAGTTGATCCGTTTTACGTTAAAGGATTTCAATTCTTTTTAATTAAACAATTTCCTTGAGCCGCAAAGTCCGCTCTGTGTCGGTGCTGACAGACTGTTTAATCTTGTTGTTGTTTATTTTCGAAATGTATTTTCCTCAATCCGTTTAAAATGAGCATAATGGATTTATCTTTTGGATTAGGAAACAAAAATGCAATGTATATTGAAATCGATACACTTACGAGAGCAGAGAGTAATTTCTGTGTGGGATTTGAGATGCAAATCTATCTGGGTCTTAATTTTTTCTGTGTGCCTGAGGGTAAGAGGATTTTTGTAAGCGCATTTTGAATATTGAAATGCAAAATCGGGCCAAGCAACGAGTTATCTGTATCTGTGTTTAATAATGGTTATAAATATAGGTAAATACGTATTTGGCACGCACTGGATTTGTGTAACCTAAAAAAAAGAAAAAGGACCACCGCTTGGGTTGTCAACTATCCTATTTGAAAGCGGATGTTTCAAGTGAAATTGTTTCTTGTATTGAAAGTCATGTTTTATTATCACCCATGATCTATATAGATCACACCATGAGAGTAAAAAAAAGTCTAGGTTCTGAGCTGTGATAAAAGCTTCTCTTAGAATTTGACATTTGAAAAGCTCATTAAGCACGAAGTGGCTATGCGACTGAATATTTTGTTTTTCTAGGAAAGTATTTCGCTGGATTTGAATTGGTAACTCATCCCAAAAAGCTACAAGATTTCAGAAATTAAAAGTTGTTGTTACAAAATTGTGAATATTAATTTATTTGAACATACAAATTATTGAATAACGTTTCGTTTGCAAATAATATTTCATATTCTATGAACATTTGACGACTCATTATATTTTTACTGCAAATATATTTTTTCTCCCCATCAGCACGGTTTCTTAAAAGGTATATCCACTATGACTAACCTAACTGAATTTTTGTCAAAAACACTACAGGCACTGGAGGTAGGTAAGAAAGTTGACGTCATTACCACCGACTTCAGTAAAGCGTTTGACAAAATATATCACCCTACAATTTACTTCAAACTTGAAGCCCTTGGCTTTCCACCATCTTTTGTCTCGTGGCTGAAATCTTACCTTGAGAATCGCCAGTACAGAGTTTCCGATCCCATTATCGCAACCTCAGGCGTCCCACAAGGAAGTCATCTTGGTCCATTGATCTTCGTCCTAACTACAAATGATGCTGGGCAAATCTTTAAAAACTCTGATCTGTTTATTTACGCGGACGACATGAAAATAGTTAAGGTTATATCCACCCCGATGGACTCTCTATCTTTTCAAAAAAACCTGAACGCCTTCTACATTTGGTGCGTAAATAACTTCTTAGAACTTAACGTCAGTAAATGTCAGTCCATAACCTTCTCCCGAAAACGCCTGCCCTCACCCTGTAGATCCTTTTTTTTTCTTCATGATTCCATTCCCTCAGTCTCCTCTTTACGCGATTTGGGTATTATCTGTGATAGGGAACTTAACTTTCGCTCGCATTACTGGAAATGATTTCGCTTCAAACAAACCCACGTCACCTCAGGTCTCTTCCTCTCTTTCGTCTCGCTCTCCACCGCACTAATTACGGCCTTTTTGAACCAGTCTCCAGAATGCTGCGATTAGCCAACAATGCCCAGAACCTCCTCGACTTCCATTACAGCATATCCTCCCTTAGAAATTCACTCTCTTCCAAATATAAATTTTTAGTTTACTATATTTAACTTTTGTTTTGTTTTAGTTTTAACGTAAAGAATGCTTTCAATTTTGACGGTTTGAGTCGCATTCTGAACATGCTGAGTGCTATTTTTAAGATAGAACTCTCCTCTAACACAGCGAAGAGGAGGAGTCCCACAGGGTTCGCTCTTAGACGGCTCTAAAGACAAAATGTTTACCAAAGCGTTTCGCATTTCTGGATATTAAAGGAGCCTTCAATAATGTAACCATCATCGACATCAGTCTAATGAACTATATTGTTAGCATGCTCGAAAAAGAAACACAATCGCTGAACCTAGGGGTTTAAATCTGGGATCTTATACCTCTAGAGGAAACTTCTTAGAGCTGGGTTATCTTCCGACTGCATTGGGTTATTGTTCTCAGTGAAGTACTGCAGCAGCTCAGAAATATTGGCGTCAGAGCTACAGTTTATGTATTTTTGGTACAATTTAGAGATCCTTATTGGAAAATAATAATCTTGATTCATACATACATATATATTTAGACTTTATAAGGCCTTTTTCTACCACTTACTCTAGTATGTGGCGATTTATATAGACGAATCAAAAATGGCTAAGGGCAAGGGTTCAGGCATCTCCTCTGACCCTCTAGGGATAAATCCATACGACTTGCAGACCACAGTACTGTCTTTCAAGCAGAGGTCGTAGCAGTGGAAACAGTCACTCATGAGACTGCTGCAAGGGCAATAATACTAGCGGAAGGTATCATTTTCTTTATTGGTAGTCAGGCAGCTATAAAACCAATTACTGCCATAGAACTTAAATCGAAGCTTGTGAAGTTAAATTGTGTTGTTTCATTAAAGATCTTGCGTCTGATGAAGGACTAATTTTGAAGAGGCAATGGTGGCGAGGGAGCTCTTGAAGACCCTCCAACAGTATTTTTCTGAAAAAAAAAAAATACATGTTCCTGCGTCTCGAGGAGTTTTTGTACGTATGTACCTTCTGATGTTGAACTTCAGCAAATCATCGCGGTGTTTTGTATGCATAAATATGATGATAATCAAATTTGACAGAAGAGTAAGAAATCTCTCGTTCGGACGTTCGGGGTTGTTTGTTCTGCGGCAGTTTGCAAACTTCATCTCACAAACGGGAAAAAAAAGTTACAAACTCAATTTTCTAATCTGCTCTCAAACTAAAATTTCACCAACTTCGCAGATGTATCCATATAAAGTACACCCCTCTAATGCGACAAGAACGTTTCGTTTTTAAGAAGGCTTTCGACCGTGCGATAACGGTCCAACATCGAAAGCGAATAAGTAGGTACACGAAACAAGTTTTATACGCCCTTTTTAAGAAAAGTCGATTTTTTATTAAATTGGCCTTAAATAAAGGTGATTGACGTATTTCCAAGTCATAATAAGGTCATCATCGATCATTAAAAGTTTGTCGACTTTTGCAAACATAAATAAAGTGCACGACTGGAGCGTAGGTACTTGCACCTATGTACATATATGCTGGTAGTTAAATATGAATAAATTTTTATTAGAAAAAAAAAAATTTAAATTAAAAAAAAATATTTTTTAACATTTTGTATAAGTTTAAATGCCACATTTTACAAAACATTAAGCCTAGCCCACATATCAATTTTTGTGGAAATCCATTGAGTTTTAGCCCAGAAATGGCCATATTTCTAAATCCAGTTAATTAGGACAGTACCGTTATATGCATTTTTAGCCAGAAACGTGAAACGCCATCTTAGAGCATTTGTCTAGACTAACTCAAATATCAAATTTAATCAAAATCGTTAGAGTCGTTTTCGAGAAAATCGTCTTTTTGTGAAATTGGTCTTAAGTAAATTACCGTTAATAACAGGGCTAGAACAAAAATTCCGACTTCGCCTTGAATTGCGACCCTACAGAGCTCAGATATGAAGTTTGAAGTAAATCGCCCCAGCCGTTTAGGCTGCAGTCCAGCGTACATACACACAGACAGACAGACAGACAGAATTGGCAGACCCACTTTTTCGAGCTTCTCTATCATCGTAATGTCAGAATTCATTGTTATCTCGAGGTCGAATTTTTGCACGAATCCAATACTTGCCCTATATTATAAGTGCAAGTAAAAAGAACGCTTTGCTCTCAGTCGCTCATTGCATACGTAAATTTGACAGATGACATGTTTCAGTAAAAATTTTCAAAAAAAAAAAGTGGAACTATGAATTTTTGATTTGACAGATATGTAGGTGTGCAAGCAAAAGTTTTACGGTCACCGGATGGTACTTATAGAAGATAGGAGAGCATTTCGTTCGGTTATGACATTAGCTTATGTTTCAGAATGCTGAAGATGGTTGTCACTTTAGATGAGCTTACGATAGCGTGATGACCATTGATGTTAACGAAACTGAGCATAATCCCATTATGGTCATGCACTACTATTTCTATGTAATGGGACATTCCATTTCGATGGCATAAACATCAACAAAATATTAGCATTCAGTAATATCTTCCGCATTACATACTTCAATAAATGTATATGTAAGTATCTGCATTACAGGCCCATGAACAGGCAATTAAAACAAACCCCCTTACAATGTAAGTATTTGAAAAGCAACCTTAAAATTAGTTCCCAATCATTAGCAGCAAATTTTCTTGGGACACTTTCACAAGAATTTTGTCTTCCAGCAACTCCTTAGAAAACACTTCAAAGTATCATCTCCGACTCCGACCATCACAATGACATATTTATGTAACCGATTAAGACATCATAATCTCATCATATCCGATGAAACTTCTCTAGGTAGGTATCACACTTTGGGCGTCTTAACAAGAACATATGTCATTAATACGGGATACAAAAAGGGCCAATTACTCGGTAGCTCCAGGCTGCTGCACCACTACCACTTCCAGACGCAGCTCTTCACATTTTATGCCACAATAAACTATTGTGATTAGAAGGAGCTTATGACACGCACACACACAATCCGACACTCAATGCCACTTCAGGCACAACTCGGTGTGGAGGAATTATTTTGGGTCTATACACTACACACTCGTAGTTCTATGAAGCATCTCCGAAACAACGCATGTGAAACACTTATCGACCTCACCGTGCCCAACTATTACCGCCACTATGTTGGTGCACTAATTGTTGGCTGGTTTTTTGGGTATCTTACTACTAATGGGGTGCATCGGCTTAGGGCTCTATATCGCGCACTCAATCGGATTACACTGCCGGGTGTTGACATGCGATGTGATAATTGTGCTCGGTCGATGTTAACGAGGGGCAACCATTAACTCATTTAAAGTTATTGTGCTCGTAAAATTGTTCACTTCATATTTGGGGGGAAGAAAATTATTATTAAAAATGTGGCAACAAATTTATATTGTTCCAAAAACAATAAACGGGCGTATTCCATGACTTTAATTTCATAAATTGGGAATATTCAATTAGTCTTGTAATTAATCAGGATATAAACACATGTACATGTGATCAGATAAGCAATAGAATATTTGTAAAACAGACATCTGCCTTTATTGTACATACTTAACAAATTTTGCACTCTTGATCGCGTAAAATTTACCTATCGCTTTGGTAGAGAAAAGTCTTTGAGTTCTGATGACGACAGTAGCTACGAAGGTATCCACAGTTGAGATAACTTTTTTAAACATGAAGAAACTGGCGCAAATTCAAACTCAGCCCATTATTAGTTCCTTTAATCGACTTAAGTTATAGCTGGCACTAAAGTAATAACTGGCTTTAATTTTTGATTGTCCATAAACACATTTTTGTCTACAATATATCTACATATGTATATGTAGCGTAGAGTTAAAAGTTTCTTTGTTAAGTGATTTCATCGAACCATCCCAAACGTGAAAACATTTCTTGAAAAATCTAGTACATTTCAAAAACACATTACAAAATGAGCGCGTTTGCAATACTTCGCTAATCTAGAATACTTTTGTAGTGGGATGACAGATTTGCCGCTAATGAATCTAGCGGACAAAAAATAAGGAGGATTTTAGCGAATTCTTACATACTTATTTACTTAAAGGGCTCCCGACCCTTGTAGAGTCCCTGCCTGAGACATCGTTGCCTTCCATCCTCTGCGATCCCGAGCACGCTGCTTCCAGTTGTGAAGACCAAGTTTTCTGGCATCCGCGACAGCTTGGTCCTTGTACCGGAGGTTCGGTGTTCTTCGCCGTCTCGAACCTGGGGGCTGTGATTCGAAGATCCTCTTGGCTGGAGCATTGTTGTCCATTCGCTCTATGTGGCCGAGCCAATGTAGTCTGCGTATCTTGGCTTTTTGGACTACATCCACATCCTGGTACAACTCACAGGGTTCGCGGTTGTACCTTCTCCTCAATTCGCCCTCCTCGCATAAGGGACCTAATATCCGACGGAGTATTTTTCGCTCGAAGGTGCCCAATATTTGCTCAGCTTTCTTACTTATCGTCCAGCTCTCGGCTCCATACAGCAGGACTGGTAATGTGAGCGTTCTGTGGAGCATTAATTTGGTCCGTCGAGTTCGGAGTTTTGAACCCAGTTGTTTCGCCAAACCGAAGTAGCAGCGGTTTGCTAGGGTTATTCTTCGTCGGATCTCTACAAAGGTGTCATTTGTAGGATTAATATTTCTTCTGAGATAGGTGAACTCCTTAACTACCTCGAAATTAAAGTTATCAACAGTGACGTTGTGCCCAATGTTTTGGACAGATAAATTTTTGTTTGTTGATAAAATATACTTCGTCTTTCCTCATTCACTTCAAGATCAACTCGCTTCTCCTCTACGACGGCTTGCCGGGATCTTCTGATGATGTCAATATCGTCTGCGTATCCCAGCAGTTGGACGGATTTGTGAAAGATAGTGCCTTTCGTGTTGACACCTGCCCGGCGCACTATCTGCTCCAACACGATATTGAAGAAATCACATGACAGTGCATCTACTTGTCTGAATACGGTGCACGTTTGGAAGAGCTCCGAAGAGTTGTTTCCAAATTGCACAGAGCATCGCGTGTTTTCCAGCGTTACGCGACACATCTGGATAAGTTTTGTCGGTATCCCGAATTGGGCCATCGCCTGATACAGCTCAAGCTGATGAGAGCTGTCATATGCGGCTTAAAGTCGTTGAAAAGGTGGTGGGTTTCGACTTGAAATTCGTTGGTCTTTTCCAGGATTTGTCTGAGTGTGAAAATTTGGTCTATTGTCGATCTGCCGCAAGCCAATTTTCTGAAAATGAAATTTATATCTATGCGAGAAGGAGGATCAAGACCGGTCACCATTTCACTCTCAAATAAAGTAAAATATCTAGGAGTCACGGGAGCCTTTCCGAGTACTCCGCGCTCTGCACCCTCCTCTTGATACTTATATCATGGGGTGTTTGTTAAAAGCTATTCACAGACTCAGACGGAGTGGCTCTTGGTATGAGCCACACTGGAGCTTCTATGATCTTGCACGATACTTAGCCTACGACTCTGGTGCTATGAATATGCCGATGCTTTAGTTGCGGCGCAAGTATGAGGTCGACTTTCCAGGTATTCAGGACTAACAGGACAGGAATGAAGTGTAGTCATACTTTAACAAATGGTTCCAAAACCGATCAAGGAACAGGGGTGGTGTATTTGTAGAAGACGATAACAAAATACTGCAATAGTCCTTTGGTAAAGATTCCTCTGTCAATCCTACTGGCTGCGAGTCACATCGTAAGGAATATGCAGAAGGGTAGTGTTTCTGTGTCTGTAGTTACAGTCAAGCTGTGTTTAAGGCCTTGCTAAACCCTTTAACCTCATGCAAATTAGTTGGTCAATGTAAGAAAGCTTTGAACGGTATCGCAAGATTTAATTTATTGACTTTTATCTGGCTGCCAGGTCACACTGGTCAATTGAAAGTCCTACAAAACGTCATCCTTTTCTTTCTTACTGCAGTGATTTGCTGTTCCCTATAAGACGGTCGCATACGAAGCAATTAATACAAGACTAGTTGGAAAGATCTTAAATTTATACCTACCTAGACTTAGCAAGCACTCATGTTTTGTGCCCAGGACCAACAAGAGCTTGTTTTCTATTCTTTTGTAATTATATTTTTTTTTTGTTCAACTGCACCCCTCCTTTTTTTCACAGAAAAGGAAAATTCGTGCTGAACTTAGGAAAACAATAAAAGTGGAGCCTTCCGGTTTCAAATCTACTCCCAATATTTTTAGTTAAAAAGTTGTTTCCTTCTTGTGAAAGACACAAGGATACACACTTTATCGAAACAAAAAAACAGAGCACACAGTCTACTCTGTCAACATGGCAGTTGGCGGATAGCAGTTCGAGGAAAGTGGCTTCTTTTGTTTAACGTCACGTTTTGTGGCAATACTCTCTCTTTCGTCCTTTAGTGTTGCAGTCAACGCAACCGTCGATATCCCTTCGTTACGATACAAAAAAAACACACAAAAAAAAAAACACAATTTGCGCTGCGAATACGTTAAGGTACACTAGGTACTTTGAAGGATTCTTTTATCCCGAGGCATTTCAAGGAGTACGAAGAAATTCCCCACAGGATGAACGAGACTATACTTTATGTATGTATTAACACGAATCATAAAGAATAATAATAACAACACCAAGTACCGGCGTTCATTTCATTTGAAGTTTATTTTCCACACAAATTTTCCTCCCCGATACTTCAGGGGTGGATTTCAATTATTGATTTCGTCCTGTTTTTTGTCGATCGTTTTTGTTTCGAAACTCGGGAATTATTATGAAAATATTCTTTTCATTTGAGGAGATTCGAACCAAAGCATATGCGAGCGGTCTGCGACCGAGGCTGTGAAACAATGTCAGGATATTACTGCCACCCAATTCCTCCCAATAGGCGTATTGTTTACCAAGGGTTTGCGCCATCGGTTCGCAATGCAAGCGCACAAATGGCATCATTTCTTCACAGCAACTAGTCAACTTGTGGTCTGAATTGGGTTTGACTTTTACTTCCAATTAACTGAGCACATTGTTCAAGTTCACAACCGCGCGATTATTCGTTCGATTGAGCTGTGCCGTCCGGCTGCGAAAATAAATACTTCCCAGTACGAGGCTAGCCGTACCAAGCACAAGTGTAGAAAAAAAAAAACAGAAAATTGTAATTCCACAGCTCATTCGAAGGGCCAAGGACATCGAAACACACATCTTCTGCATTTTTCATGGTCATTTTGGGAACCAAAATCCTGGTTAACCAACTAACCAAGCAAATGGTTCTTCTAATATCGCGGTCACCCAACTCCAATCCAAGGTCAGGATATTGCTTAATGATTTGTTTTGGGCCTCTCAAGGACATTGCAATCGAAACAAGATGTCACCATTGCATGAGTTTGAGTTTGTCTCACCATTGAGAGGACACCCCCGCTATGCGAGTGACATGTACATACCTTGCAGTGACAATGTGCCCCGTGCCGAGGAGCAGAACAAACAAGAATGTCTCTTCCTGTAGATTAGCCATAAATTGACGACGAAAATCGAGATCTTCGTTGCACATTCTTTGGATATGATTTGAAAATGAGCTATTCAACACCAATTTGACACGGAGAACAGAGCCTAACACGTATTGCCTCGGATGGTGATGTTGGGTATTGTGTTTGTCAAAAAGATTCATTTGGCACTCTGAATCCAACTGTGCTGACAGTTTGGGATATAATTTACAAGATGTCACTGGGACATCTTCGATTTCTTCTTTCCAATTTGTTTTGTCAGAAAGAGGATACAACTCCAGCTGTTAGCTGTTAGCTGGCAAGGACCCATACTGAATTGGAAAACCGATAATGCGTGTTTACTACTGAAATTATTTAGAAAGTTTGAAAGCAGACTGCTGCAACGTGTGTAGGTACAGTTGAGGCAAACAACCCATGGCCGAGACTGAAATCAAACGGAATCAAATATAATGTTTTAGAGTTGCGTTAAGGAGTTCACAAGAAAGAGGAGAAGTTAAGAAGAAGCGCTGGGCGTTATAGAGCGTGTGGTAGATTAAAAAATGGAATCACTAAGTAAGCTTCTGACTTAGCTGCTGGAGTGAGAAGTTACCATGGAATCGGTATTTTCTATGAAACTGTTGGCAGACGACCTAATGAATAGCCAGACAAAAAACCTCACTTTCAGAGATAACAAACTTCTTGTTGGGCCGAAAAGGCATGAGAATAGGACCTTTTCACACTGACGAGTCTGACGAGTCTAATATTGAAGTAAGTCTATGTACCACTCATAGGAACATAAGTATTTTGTACTCTTAAACTTTACGCAGTTTTTGCCTGCTGCTTTGCAGCTTTTTTTACCCTTCCGATGTGGAGCACGTGAGTCACAGAGTTAGGAAAGCTGAAAATTTCGAATGTCTGGTTGTTACCGTAAAAGACGATGGGCTCAGTGTGAGGGCTTGTGGTTGTATGACATCCGGCGGAGTGGGAACATTGTTACTTTGTCGAGGACGGAAGGACTAAGAGACTTGAAACTTCCGTTGCCTGCTGTCTCCAGGGATGCCTGTTTGAGCTGAGTAACAAAAAGGAGTGGAGCAATGAATCTGCAATATATGGACTAAGCAACTACACAGACGGGTCGATAACCAAGGAAGGAACGGGTGCAGGAGTGTTTGGGCCAAGAACGAAATACTTAGAACCCATGGGCAAGAGTACCAGCATCTTTCAGGCTGAAATATGTACAATTGAGAGGTGCATCCGAATCAATCTCGGAAGAGGATACAGTAATTGCGAAATAGCAATACTGTCAGATAGTCAAGCAGCCAATAGAGCGTTTGATTCCTATGTCATTAAATCGAAGCTTGTATGGGAATGTTTTCATAGTCTTCATGAACTAGGCTTGAACAACAAGGTCACACTCTACTGAGTTCTTGGAAACGTCGGGATCAATGGTAACGAAGAAACGGACGCCTTGGCAAGACAAGGAGCCGCATAATCCTTTACTGGACGAAAACCATTCTGTGGAATAGGGGGTTACACCATACGAGAAAAATTATAGAATAAAAGAATTATTTTATTTGCTTGAAAACCACTATAGATAGATATATTTTACCCATTTGTTTAAAATTGTATATCTCATTAGTTAGTTTGCCTAAACTCACTAGGTTGTCAAATACAAAGATAATAATTTTTTTTTTTTTTATAAAATATTTACGATTTGACTAAGTACCCCAAGTTGAAGTTTTTCATCTTTATTGCAGGAACAAGGCAAAAAACGGTGAAAAAAGTGAGATCTTTTTGGCTCTCGTCATCAATATGAAAACTGCTAATTATAAAATGCACATCGTGCGTCCCAACAAGGTAACCTTTTCTAACGTCATTCATCTCTGTCAAAGTGAGAAAATATTGAAATAGCAAATGAAAAATTAATTAAAATAAATAAACTTGGAAATGTATTTTTGCTTACTTTCCTACTTCCAGATTTTGTATTGAAAGAAAATAAATAAGAAATCGGCAAAAAACTTGTGTAGATTTGGCGTATTTTTTTGTGTTATTGTTTGTAAATAAACAGAAGCGCAATTTCAAATTATTATTTCTTTATTTTTGCGAAAATTTAGTAAAATGAAATCCAAAATTAAAGAAAAACAGCAACTTCCTTCAAAACCACTACAAAGCGGGAAGGCTAAACAAACATACCCTCTTACCGGTGAATGCACAAATGTTTGTGTAAATAAATGCGATCGGATTTAGGAACATGTATACAAAAGTCCATAAACAAGTAGTATGCATATTTGCTAAGGACTGTCAATAGTAGCGACAGTGTTGTTATCGTGGGAATCACTAATCCGAAACAAATTATTCATGCGTCCTGTTGAATCCTTTTTCTACGATGATCCATCTGCTACCTGTTGTTGATTGAAGGATTATTTCTCTTGTAGCTTAGAGAAAATCATCGAAAAAACTACAAAATGCAAGTATCTGTCACAGGTAGGGCTAACCGAGACTTTAATGACTGATATTTTATCTGATCAGCAATTGATTATCACTTCGCGATATATTTTAAGTGGATCTACCTACTCCTAGAAATATGTAAATATTGGCAGCACATCAGATGCATGCTGCTTAACTAAGTTCCCTTGGGCGTTTGCTGCATTCTGTCCCGCCTATTTTGAGATCCTGCGTGACACGTTGACGACTTTTGGCTATCGTCCCCGGACAAAGATTGGTTTCTGGAACGTGAGATACACCTTGACTCTCAGAGTGAGTCAGCTTTCCAAAAATGGCAAAGTGATGAGCAATTGCGTGTAGACAAAATGTATCGTGAAAATGGAGCAGAGTGAAGAACAAAACTGAAATTTTATCGAACTCGTTGTTTTACCGCGGTTCTCGATGCTGCTATTCGTTCACTTGGAAGTGGAAGAGGAATTGCGACATCGACCTATGGGATGTGTAGTAATAGTAAACATGATTATCTCCGAAGGCTTAGACAATTCCCAGTACGACACAGAGTACTATACGACAAGTCAGAAAGCAGAACAAACATTGGGGACCTTACAGAAAAAATACATCATTGAATATTAGTTCTTATATGCCAGAAGGGCGATTGGAGGAGAAGATAAAACAAGAACTGTAGGAACGTGACGGTAGACCAAAGACCAAAAAGATACGTCAACTCAATTGGCTCGAGCGAATATACAACAACACTTCAGCTCAGAGGATGTTCGAATCACGGTCCTTACGTTTGCGACGACGAAGAAGACCAAGCTGTCGCGGATGCAAGAAATCTTGGTCCTCGCAACTGGAAGCAGTGTGTTCTGTATCGCAGAAGATGAACAGCATCTCAGGTTGAGGCTCTCTGCTCTCGTTATACACAAAGTAATTACCTATAACCAGAGCTTGAGAGGATCAGAACATACAAGAGTACATACAAAAGTCCTTTTTTACCCTGTCATCTATCTGCCTTTCGTTCACGGACTTCTTCCATTTAGTACTTGCTAATGTTTTGCCCGACTTTCACGTTTGGATCAGAAAATAAGTTACAATGTTGGCCAAAGCTAGGTATGTCAAGGAATAATGACACATACAATTTTCTTCTTCAAGATCATCCCCAATCATTCACTCAAAAAAAAAAAAAAATAGTCCTAATTTATGTAGACTTCTTCTCAATTTTTATTTCCCTCTAGACAATCTAAGTATTCATATGAAACTCCTCGAATTTCGCGGTTTCATTAGAGAACACAGCAACACGAAACAATGCAATATGACTCCAATTTCCAAAAGAAAAACACAAATATTGTGCCTTTCCCGCATGGAAATGGCATACGAAGACCTCCCCCCGTGCCAGGGGATTCGGCATTCGGTGTAGCCTTTCAATAAAAACTAATGAGCATCATGTTCGAGAAATGACCAACATTCGTCGACGACGCATTTGTTTCTACGAACTGTTAAACGACAAACGTCCTTAAGTAAGTTATTTTACACAAAACTCGTCCAAAACAACAACCCTCATTTCGCACGCACCCCCTATAAGGGTGGCACGTGTGCACACCATATTGTACAAAAGCCAAATACAGTTTCAAATTGCGAGTACGACACTCTTCAATTAAGAGAAGTTTTCAAAACATTGCACTCGCAAAGTGCGCACACGTGTCCTTGCACAAACAGGTCTCAGAATTCACGCACGTTCTCAGAGCACTGATTATGACGCACTGGGATGAAGGATAATCGCCGGATTCGGCGGTTGTTGGTGGGGGTAAACAACAACAACAACAACAACAAGAACAAGAACAGCAACTGCTTGTTCATTATCATCGGTCTAAAACAATAACAAAGCAGCGGCTTCGTCGGTGGATAAAGCGGTTACACGGTGGTGGATAAATCAAAGGAATTGTGATTGTAATTATCTGTTAGTAAACAAACAAAAGATAAAAAGCCGATTCGTGGGGGTTGTTCAATAAGAAGTGAAAGATTAAACACATAATTACCTAGAATTGCTCGTTCTTAGATTGCCTTTCAAACAAACCATTCATTACGCGTGATGCGGCGCGTTTCTCATTTATGCCTCTCTGCCTTCGTTGCTGCCGCTAACCGCTTATGAAATGATAAATAGACCTTGGGAGTGGGTGTTTTCTGTTGAAATCATCTCCAAACACATACATACATATGTATGGCGAGGACTACTCCGAATGGGACTACTTAAAAGTGTTCGCAGCCGGAATTTTCTGTCAAACAAAAATCAACTCACGCGTTCGTCGGCGGCGCTTTTACATCAAACTCTATGACTTCTGGCGGACAGACAAGTTTTAGTTTTCTTCTTTTGTGTAGTAGTATCTTGTGCGTATGTAGTGCAGCAGCTGGGAAATAGCAAAAATATTTGGAGGAAAACAAATTTATTTTCTCATCGAATAGCTCTTCATTATCACTATCGGATTTCAAAAACGAAAAAAAAACCCGTTCCTCTGAAGTCATTTCGCGCCGCTCCGACAGTTTTAATTTGGTTCAGTGTATGGCTCAGTCACCTAGTCGCCACTTTATTGTTACTATTTCACTTTGGGGTTGGCTTCTTTTGATCAGTGATCTTGTCAGATCACAGGTTTTTAGTTTGTTTCCGAAATTATTTTCGTCTTTCGTGTCCTTTTGTCGCCACAGTTGCCACGCAGCATGACAAAAGTGTGCTAAATGTCTTAGAACTAAGACTAGGCTGGATAAATTCAAACGAAATGTCACAGGACTGTATCTCCATCGATCTTCGGATGGTGCCAACATGTGGTGACAGATGAGAGTACACGAAAGAGTCTTAAAGAAGGCGGTGCTACCTAGGGTGCTGTCGTCGGATGAATTTCGTATGTACATAGCTCTTTCAATTCGGACAAAAAAGAAGGATATCTCCATTGGCTTTTGTTTGTTATTTTGTTATTTTCTTACAACAAGACCAGAAAATGTCAGCAAATGAGCGATCATCAGGACAGAGGGTGTTTGTGACGAACAAATTTTCGCAATAATCGGTTAACCTCAGGGGTCCACATCTATTGATTCATTACATGGTGCAGATAACACCTGCCTGTCTCTTAGACTGCAACTCTTTAAAAGAAATATTGCAATATATTGCAACAGCAGTTGTTATCCTATTAGGAGCAAATAAGGTTTAGGTAGCAAGAGTTCGAAATTCCATAATGAGGACTACTAAGCCTCCTCCCTTGCACGCCCGAGAAATCGTCTTAAATATATCAAATACTTAAGCATACATTTCCGAATGTTAAAAGTGTTTTTGTTCGTCCTTTTGTACAGAACTTTTGTAATCTCTTCGGTAGCAGGGAAGTGTCCTACCTATTGACAACTAATCCGAGTAAATTGTCTTATCGACTTCTACACAAAAAAAAAAACGGGAGACTTACACAATTTTCTCGATATAATCCAGATCATAAATTGTGTCAAGGAATGTCTGGATCCATATGGCTCTATAACTAGTCCATGTAATCTCTTGTGACACTTATTAATATTCTATTTCCATCCCGAGGAGGAACTCTCTCTCTCTCTCACCCATCAATCCATCACAGTTCTGTGGCTAATAAATTTTCTTTTTAGACTGTATTTCAGATTCTTTGCACCAATAAAATTGGCCATTGGTTTAACGCGGATTGGCTTTGTGGATGTTTATTTATAAACACTCGGTTAGTTGCCTCTCAGGAAGTGATTTTTGTTGAGAAAACACGAAAGATACACACATCAATCGCTGGCAGAAGTACGTATGTATACTTAAGATGTTTAGCGGTATCTCTGCAAAATTAAATATTTATCTTAAATATTTGCGTAATATATTATGTTTATGATTAAAATAAGAAAATGTTTCCACAACAGCTCAATTCTGTGCTAATCCCGTGATATATAATTTTAGGTGATGTCATTTTGCACAGAAATTTTGCGTAAAATTATTTGTTCGCTTAAAATCAGGGGCCTATTTCACCAACTTTACAAACGTGTTTCAATAAAATTTGTAGAGTAGCCAGTCAGTTTGATTTCACCATATTTAATGCCCAATTCACAATGTCGTGAGGTTGCGCTTTGACATGTTGAGTAGAAACAATTGGCAAACCGAATTGTCACATCAGAAGTTTCCACCGATTTTGATCGTAGGTATCATAAACTCGACCTCAACTTCTGAGTAGAGCTACTCTCTACATTTTCGCGCGTTTGACAGCTACTGGCTATCAGCTCTGACAACCAACATTGTGACCTGTTCGATTTCTAGCAACAAGGTTAGTCATTGGGTCGTGTATTTCCTCGTGTTTTGACCTAGAGAACCTATAAGCTGATTAAGGCCAAAAGATTAGAAAATTTGTTTCTCAAAACAAACCTCAAAATTGTATCTTGTACATTCACGGATTCTAAGATCGTACCTTATTTATATTGGGGTATGAAGGTGCAGCACGGGGTTCGACCTTTTGATTTCTGAAGGCCCATTTAGAGCGCAGTGACCTGCGAATACAAACGAGCGAATATTCACAAATTTTGACATGTCATTCACAGCACAGCCACATTTTTATTTACTCTCGCGAATGTTTTGGTCGCTCGAATGTGGATTGCGTTCCACATCTGTGGAATGTGAATAAAAATTGACAGTTCGCAGGACAGGACAGTTCTTATTCGCGGAAGAATCAGCTATTAGGTTACTTACTTACTTAAAGGGCTCCCGACCCTTGTAGAGACATCGTTGCCTTTCATCCTCTGCGATCCCGAGCACGCTGCTTCCAGTTGTGAAGACCAAGTTTTCTGGCATCCGCGACAGCTTGGTCCTTGTACCGGAGGTTCGGTGTTCTTCGCCGTCTCGAACCTGGGGGCTGTGATTCGAAGATCCTCTTGGCTGGAGCATTGTTGTCCATTCGCTCGATGTGGCCAAGCCAATGTAGTCTGCGTATCTTGGCTTTTTGGACTACATCCACATCCTGGTACAGCTAATAGAGTTCGCGGTTGTATCTTCTCCTCCATTCGCCCTCCTCGCATAAGGGACCTAATATCCGACGAAGTATTTTACGCTCGAAGGTGCCCAATATTTGCTCAGCTTTCTTACTTATCGTCCAGCACTCGGCTCCATACAGCAGGACTGGTAAGATGAGCGTTCTGTAGAGCATTAATTTCGTCCATCGAGTTAGGAGTTTTGAACCGAGTTGTTTCGCCAAACCGAAGTAGCAGCGGTTTGCTAGGGCTATTCTTCGTCGGATCTCTACAAAGGTGTCATTTGTAGGATTAATATTTCTTCTGAGGTAGGTGAACTCCTTAACTACCTCGAAATTATAGCTATCTGTTTTGGACAGATAAATTTTTGTTCGTTGATAGTCAATGAATTGAACAATATTACTCTTTACTTGAGCAACATATTTTTCAATGTACTAGGAGGACACCTGTGAAAAGACGATCAATGCACATGACGAACAGATGAACCAAGCCACTTCAATGACCAAGAACTATCTCAAACCAATAGAGAGGCGCACGCATTTTATGGCCGATCATTAACACATTAGTATGAAATGCAATACCTCGCAACGCGACGGTTGGCGATCTGAGCAAGGTGATCCGTGACGCGTGAAATTTGTATGAATCGCCACTTGACAGCTCGTAAATAGCACCTTTTTTTTTCCCCGAGGGCAGATGTTATACATATTTATGGCTGCACCATAAACGTCGATAGTGTCTTAAGTCACACACCTAAAAGTGTAAGCAATTAAAGTATGTTGTTGCTCAATGTCCTGTGTCAAAATTAAAAAAAAAAAAAAAATTAATATCAAAAGGGACGGAGGAAATTAAAAGAAATTTATCTCGTCAATAAAAAATCAATCAGAAACACACCATTTGCGGTGGTAAACACGGTTTAAGTAGAGCTTAACATCACGTAGATCTTGTTAAGTGAGAGTCCAAACAGCATCACATGAGAACGTAATATTGCTTTGTGACGGGGCGCTATCAGCAGCGCGTGCCGACGTAATATATCACGCTCAGAGCAACACCAGAGTACAGCGATCTGCTGATTATGATGATTATGCGGGAAGACGAGCTGTAGGCAGGCATTTACCCGTTAGGCGATTGACGCCGATAAACGATATGATGGTGAGTGCATTGAGGATGAGGACCCTTCAACAAATGCGGACGATTAAGGCATTATACGAGTCTACTACACACACACAAAGAGTCAGAATTTATAAATGAACTTCCACCCTTCGCTGCAAATGAGCGTGCTGAAGTGGACTTGCCACAAGAATGCATGCAAACCAAAGATATGCGGTGTAGTGGAGATAGCTACGGCTACGGTTGATGTTTTATTGAAATTTCTGTTCTATAGATAGAAAACCCCACAGTATTGTTTTACTCGTCAGCATAAGTAATCATCCACGATATGTTGTGTGTCTGTTGGGCTTAAATTTGAATAGTCACATGTCATATTGAAAGAGAGTCACATAAGCTGCTTAAGGTTGAGTTTAGGCAAATACCACACCTTGAGAAACCTTACAGGTTACTTATAATTCTATGTCTTGATATGATTCGGATTGATTACAAATTCCTCTTGTTGTGTCCGTTGAAATGCATGACAGTGCAGGAAACGAAGATGGACATGATGGTGACTTCTGCTCAAATTTTCATCCGACGTACAAACGGTAAGCCAAACTTAAAGACAAACCATTGACGGAGACTAATTGAGCTAGGATTCCTTTTCTTTAGACTTTGATCTCGATTCCACTTAGCTTTAGATTTAAATGGTCAAATAAGGAATCGACAGGTATCCCGAGGAACTTGGCCGTTTTGCACGTTAACTTTTGTCCAAAAAACTATACGATTTTTGGCAACGTACCTCAGACTGCTCCAATTTATCCTCAATAACTTTGCTGCCTTCTCCTCAGACCTCAGAAAGTCCTGAAAATATTACGTATTCATCTACTTGCAACTTTCTCGTGAAGTTAGCAGAAACTCTCCAAGTACCACATCCATATTTGTTTTAGCAAGGACTGGACGTTGGAACACAAGCGTCATAGCATAGATTTTTGTATTACTTCAGCAAATTTTTGACGGCATACGCTGTGCTTTGCCAATTTGGGTCGCCATAAGTTCAGTTGCCCCTCGAGTGATACAATTACACCGAGATAAGATACATATTAGAAACTATTCAGCTGATTAGATCAGTTTTCGCCGAGTTAATTTTAAAGTCGAATTTTCGTTCCAGTTTTGGTACACCTGACTTATTTTATAAAATTTAGATTTTTTTCAAAAATTTCGTGTGAGATGTTAGACAAATGCATACACCTAAAGAGTAATGTAACTGCTGATGAACAAAAAAGTAAGTGCTAATAATATTACTCTGAGATTTCAATTCATTTTTGTTGTCCTATTAGACTCGTGAAAAAATTCGTTCTCTAGATATAAAGCATTTCTGAGATTACTACGCACGATAGAAAAGTTCGAAAAATTAACGGTAAAGGCGTTTTTAATTGACAGTTTTATAGAATACATATAGTTTAATGAGAGGTCGCCCATAACCAACGGCATTAGCTTAGCATTAGCTCTCCAAAAAATTATGCTTCTCTCTTGCGACGAAATATTCTATTAAATCTTGGAGTTCAACTCAGACCCATTCAACAACGCTTAAATAGATTTTTGGTCCTTTTCTATGTACGTGAGTTAAGTAACGAATATAAAAAACATCAGCAAACGAGTGGATTGGATCAAAAATTGCAGACAAGATATAATTTATAAAAATGAAACTGGAAGTCGAAACAGCATATCAGAGCCCTGGGCAAAACCAACATTCATAAGGTGAATTACTGACGTGAAGTCGTCTAATACATCTTGTCTCGAACGTTCTTAAAGGAACATTGTTCTAATCCGGTGAAGGGGAAATTTATCGGTGTTATCCTGAATTTTCGCCATAAGTGCCCAATTCCAAGCTCTTTGTTAAAGTACAACTATCATTGTTTCTCCAGTTTAAGGATAGACTCTATAAATGCTGTTTCCATCTTCCTAGAAAGGAAGAAGTGTATCAGGTTTTATTTTATTTCACAAACTGCATACATCCCTGTCACTTCCAGGGAATATTTGGAAATCTTTCCAGAGACTTTTGCATTGGGTTCATGTATTAGCTACGATAATAAATTGAAATGCACTTCTTCACGATTCGACAGATAGATGTCACTTATGCACACATCCGCTCGTTGTGTTAAGCATGTAAATTTGAATTTGTTTTGAAGAAGGTGTGCGAAAGACGATAAGGAGGAAAAATTAGGAAACTGAATACATATTTAATGTTTGTCCTTTTTATCTCTGACAGTGCCTGTTAGCTTTTGATTTTTGAACGCTGTGGTGAGGAGAGCTGAATTGACTTACCGCCATATAATTTCTTTTTGGGGAAAATCTTTGAAGCACGAACGAAATCTTTTTATGTATGTTCCAGGAGAAAATGGAGAAATTTAGGAAAAATTGGGAATGTTTAGAATTGTAAGCGGATCGTAGAGAGGAGCTTTGATTTACCTAGCTGTGTGGTTTCCTAAAAATTATAAAGATGGGGTACTTATTCAGATCATCATCGAAATCAGTTTTGAGTTAAAAAATTTGAAAGGAAGCATAGATCTGTTTTAAAATATTTCTCATCAATTTCATCTGATTCTTAGCAAAGTGTATAAGCACAGATATAATAGTAACTTTATTATTTGTGGTTTAAGGATTTATTTTTGCTTTGACTGGTGGGCGAACATTCATTTGGTTACGATTAGAAATAGAACAAATAGAATCCTTAATGTTAGAAGTTAATTGAAACAATGCCTGGAAAACTCTTTCGGGACGTGTTTCACTTTAAAATGTGAAGTTTAGAGTTCCTGACCTCACAAAGGAAAGACGTTCAAGAGCGCGACGACGAAAACGCCAAATATTGTATGAATATTCTTGACACTTAACTAGTCGGTAGTTGCATATGTCGTGTGGTGCCAATAGGTCCTTGTTCGTTCGACAATATGGATGCTATGGCTACAAAATTCCAAGAGTAATTTCAGAAATCTACGAGCTACGCTCATCTGAAAGTCGGTGGTTATATTTTTTAAAGACGGTGCCGGAAACTCTGTTGATGTAATTCGTTGTTATGATATATTGATGAATTGGGCTTGGAGAACATATGGTTCTGCGATTTCTTATTTTGGCGAATAACACTGGCATAAAGAACCGCTCGATTTTATATTCTTTCTTTGTTAATTTTCTTTTTTTTTGAGTTCACGGGTCTATACGAGTAAGGCACAGACTTTGGCAATCCTAAGGGATCCACAAAGATGGCTATTAAACTTAAGTGATTCTCTGAAAATTCCCTTCTGATTTGTGCTAAAGCCTTTTTAAAATAAACAAAACATACATTCAATATTACATTAAAAGTTTTGTGTTTTTATTTTTTTTTATTTTTATTTAATATCTATCCATATTCCATTGTGGTGTGTGTTCGTTAGTTAGAAACAATGATAGTCACGATAGTAACGGACAATGATAGACAGTTGTGAATCTATTCAAAACCATAATTTTTATTGTTCACAGAAAAGGTAGAGGAAATTACTTAAATTAAAGAGTTAATACAATTGTATCCAAATGATCGCATTACCATTAATATCATCAGTAGTGAGAGGTTACCATCCTCTGTACTTTGTTACAATGGAAAATGTGTGTGTGTGTGTGTTTCCTCTTAACCACAGTTCGTTCATAAAATCAACGGAATTGCATGCTACGCATATGTGCCCGTTCGATGATGCAGATCATCAGTTTGGATAAATCTAAATATTACTGTCCAACCAAATGATTTTTTTTTCCTTAAATCTACACAATAATTTTCAGTCATGTTTTTTTGTTTGTTCGATACCTACTTAAATGCCTAGTTGTCGGATTTTTTTTTTTTAAGTTTTTATATTATTATTATTATTATTTTGTTTTTTATTATACACACAGCTGGTGTGCCTCTGTCTGCTACATACTTCTGTTTCTCGTTCTTAACTTTACTTTGTATTAATTGTCTGAATTTGATGATGATGTTTACGATGATCCTTGTAAGTTTTTTAAACTTTTTTTTGTTTTACATACGTAATTTTGTAATTTGCATTTCTGTTTCTCGTATAAAAATGATAGGTTTCCTTATTTGTTGCTTCATATGATTATTCCATAACTAAAATATGAATTTGTGTATAATTCTATTATCTTTTTTGTTTCTATAATTAGTATTGTATGTATATTGAGTAAAAAGTTAGAAAAAAATATTTTTATTACTTTTGTTTGTATTAATTCATTGTAGTGATATTATAAATTGTTTAGTACTTTTGGTATTTGGTTAATGCATTTTTTTTTCATTTCTTTTCTTTTCTTTCTATTCTGTTTGTTTATGATTTACTTATATGTTTTTTTCTGTTTTTATTGTTTGTTTATATATAGTTCTATTTTAATAACTTATTAATTACTTAAGTTTGTGTGTTAACGAACTCACTCAGTCCTCTCTGTGGGGGGAGGGGAACTTGTGTGATTGTGTCATCCTGTTAGAAACATATTTCTACATTCATACATATTGCAACTTAAATATTGTTGGTTTTTGTTGTTGTTGTTGAGTTTTTATACACTAAATTGGTTGTTAAAATATATATAATTGAATATGAATTTACTTAATGAATAAATTTTCTTTTCTTTCTTTCTTTCTTTCCATTGAGAATTTGTTGTGTTTTGTTTTATTTCTTGTTTTGTTTTTAAATATATATAAATATAGTTTTCGATATTATTGAAACGTTGTTGCTGTAACTGTGCTGTCGTCGAAGATAAATTGGTGGTTTTGAAAACAAAATGTAGGATTCTTGATAAACAAAGTAAATATTAAAAAACGAAACAAAAACCTTCCATCATCTAAACGTAAATAGAAAAAAAAAATACTTTTCAAAATTACACCTAATGTCAAATTATTAAATTACATAGAAAGTAAGTTTTAATACAACATGGCTGTGTTGCCATTTCCCTGGGAAACAAATCGACATTCGGGTTTTTTTTTTTTTTTTGACAGAACTGGCAAATTCGACATTGTATTATATCCATCCATTGAAAGGAGAGCCACAAATAAATTTTAGCATATAAACATCCAATATACTTCGACGAGGACCACTGGTTAAAGAGAGGTTCCTATAAAGGTGGCTAAGATGGCGGGATAATGGCCAAATTATGTAATTTTGCCCGTGTGATTTTTCCGGGCATGTGTGCTCTTCATCACCAACAGAAAACAGACAATTCACCTGTATGTTCGCTATTGTGCCGCCACGAGGACACAGTACGGTCCTGGAGCTGAAAATATAAAAGAGAAGCGAATTTTAGTGTTAGTTCTTTTTTAAGGAAGTCATTTGCAATAATACTTTCAATTCATGTCGTTTGCAGTAATTTTATCACAGTAGTGGCTACTATACGATAATTCCTACAAAATGGTCATACTATTGGAAATACGCTCTTACACGTTGGAGGTTCATTGGTTGTTGAGTCACTTTGCTTAAATTTAATAAAATGGATATAAAAAAAATTCTTAATTCAAAGGTCTTAGTAGTTAAAATTTATTTATTTTAAAAAAAAAAAATCAAGAGTTAAAAAAGATACATACGAGTACGTGTATCTCTTCAAAACGATAACTTTTAATTAATTAATAGTTATTTTTCTATACGTGAAAAACAGAATGTATAATTGAAGAACGTATAGTCGAATTGAAAAAAAAACAACAAAAATGGACAACCAACAAAATACTAGAAATAATTGAAGAAATTATTACAAAACAAAAAAAGATTGTTTACCCTACGCGAATCTGTTCAATTTGGAATTTTGTAGTGCTAAAAAAAAATGGACCACCTATCAGTATTGTGAATTTTTCAGGAGAAGGGCATTTAATCACTCTGAATGTTAATTGTCAAATTTCACTTCTTTAACAAGTACATACTTGTAGCTTTGTGGTACAGGCACTTGATTGACTTTTGGTTTCTGATAAAAACTAAAGAAAAGCCTGCATGAGAATATCTTGTAATTTATTTACGTTCAGTGAAATTTACTTCTTACAAAATTTCAGCTCTCTGGGCTATGATTTTATATTTTTGACTGGACATCGAACTGACAGTTATAGTTTGATCATTATCGCCTGTCTTTTAATTTTTATGTCTTACTGTACTGTCTGTACAGGCAATATTGATAGTATTTAATCAATCAAGCCATGATTGCTTCTCACACAAAGGCATTAAATTTAAAATTTCCCTTTTTACAAAATGGTTAAGGGGCTAGTTATCTACCTATTCATTCAAATGCATCAATGAACACTTGTAACATTTTTGTGGCAAACAAAAATACTTAATTCTGATTAAAACTTTTCTTTAAATCCAATACGAGTATTATTATTTCACTGATCGAAATCCATAATATGGAACACAATCGTTTTACTTATGTGTTCATTTCTCATCCTATCCTCATCTGTCAAATTTGCTTTCTATGATTAACTCTAACCTCAAAATCTATACTTTGCTGTTGCCAGTTCACTAATGCACCTTTGCACTGTTAGAAATTTTTAGAATATTGCTATAACTGACTCCTCAAAAAATAAAACCGCTATTTCACTGATTGCTTCAAATGATTCATTTGAATGATAGCTACAACTGGCCCCTTAAAAGAACTTAGTTTAGCGATTTTTCCGCCTTATTCCATTTTTTATACATCATATTTGTATCAAAATTAAAAGATATTGCGATTCGTTGTTACGTAAGTACATGAATTAAAATTACGCCTGTAGAGGGCTTAATAAATAAATAAATATTTGAGCACTCGAAATTGTTTTGTGAATCAGGAATCTAGGTCTAAATTGAAGAGTTAATTATTAAGCTTTTGGGAATCCTCTTAATGCATTTAACATTTACATACCTGCTCAAATAAATTTCAGAAATAATCTTGTCCTTAAGGGGTTAGGGGTAGTCAGGATTTTCAAAAAATAATTTTTTTTTTTTTTGCATTTTCGTTAAGTGTAATATCTTAAAAATATTCTCTGAAAATTTGAAGTTGATCCGATAATAACTTTTCGAGTTATTCGACAAATAACAAAGGTCTAATTCCCATCGCTATGCTGAAAAAATGGATGCTGCACGTGTGAAAGTGGCAGATCAGCGCGCCAACGACAACACACGGGAAGGCAGAATGCTTCGTAGGCAACAGCAAATTGATGTTTTGGAAACTTCCACAATGGCTGAAGAACTATTATATGGCCCAGGAATAGATGACTCCGTGTAAGTGATTAAATAATTAGTATTTCTGTATGTAAATCTAGTGTGAAACTTTAAATGCGTTTATCTCAAAACTATGTTTTTTGAACTGGTGACAACTGTAACTCGATAACCGCTCAGTAGATTTTAATGAAATTCATATAGCTTTTAGAATACATAATAAACTCAGGCCTGATCGAAGAATTTTTTTTTTTTTTCAAAAATTTCGATTTTTTAAGACCAATTAACTGTTGATTTTTTCCCGAAAATCTAAAAAAAAATTTCCTGAGGCCGCCATTTTGTTAATTTTTGAAAAAAAAAAAAAGCTTCGATCAGGCCCAGGATTATCTATTTATAAAACTAATTTTTCTTTCCGATTGATTTTAGATGAATCTCCAAGGACTTATGATTGTCACCGCAAGGACCTTTTTTTGAAACTGGGTCAACACAGACAGCTATAACTTTGGAAATTATAAATTTTTTTTTTCAAATTTTCGTGACTTTAAGTCAAAACATTGTATAATAATGCCATATTATTACTTTTGTAAAATAACATGATTTAATAGCAAAAAAAAATTACTGAAAATTCTCATTTTTTCGTGTCTCTGACTACCCCTAACCCCTTAAAATTTGAATGCATCTATTTAAGAAAGGATCAACTTTCTAATATATCTAAGATATTTTTGTCAGTAAATCGGCTGCTTTTATAATATTTATCTAATGGAAAATGCAGGTCTAAAGGGATATCTAGTCTTTCATAAATACACCTATAAATGGTAAAATGTCTGCCATATTTAAAATTATTTTTAACAAAATAATTACTACTGAAAATAATATGCAAAAATCATGCACTTTGTCGTGATAAACTTATTTAAAAAAATATATGTAAAAAAATATACAAAATTTATTAGATATTAGTTAATGCAAACTGATATGAGATACAATTTAGCTCTTTAGTTTGACTAATTATATCAGAGTGTAAATTTATTACTCTAACTTAGAGTCTAACAAAGGCGGTCTAATTTTTTTTCATTGGATCTCTAAAGATTACCTTGCTTATTCTGTTTTTTAATCTTTCTCTTTTCACAGGTCATTTAAGAAATGCAACTGAAAACTTAATTCAAGATGATGTTGGTTAAATTTTAGAACACATTTATGTACAAAAAAGTGTTTTTAAGATCTCTTTACAATTTGGTTATGCCAGTAAGATTGAAATTGACTGAAATGACACACAATGAAAAAGCCCCGTATTCAGTAAAACTACGAAAATCTACGAAATTTGGCGCAAACCAACAATTTTTCATCAAAGAAAGAGCTCACGAGAGATTAAGAAATCTTCAACATATTTGTCATCAAAATCTTTTGCTCCACGACATTTGTACGACTCAGTAACCTTTCTATCAAAAGTGACAGATGGCATTCTATAAAATATTGCTTGTTGTGGTGACGTGCTGTCAAATGGCCATTGTTGTTGTTGGTTGGTAAAAAAAACGGAAAGAAAAGAGTGACGTTTAAATACTAAGAGGTTTTTTCTTCAAAACGTTCCTGAACTTTTTTTTGTAGATATTTCTCTTTCTGGGACAAAGTACGGGGACAGATTTCACTTAGGTTATATTAAAGAAACGTCAAAACTAATTTGATAGCTTGAAACAATA
Organism: Chalcosyrphus nemorum; assembly: GCA_949716465.1. NCBI lineage: Eukaryota > Metazoa > Arthropoda > Insecta > Diptera > Syrphidae > Chalcosyrphus > Chalcosyrphus nemorum. The sequence goes on from OX454335.1 coordinate 52,419,976, forward strand.
ATCTAACCATCAGCACAAGACGTGAAACACATAAAATTGATTGTTGTCGTATTGGTCTTTCTAAAGTCGTTTGCATTTCCTATAATATGCTCGAAAGAGAGTTCAATAAAGAATTACAGAATAAGCAAGACTAAAATCCTATTCCTTCTAAACATTGTAAATTTAGATTTATTTTTACGGTAGCTATGTATTAAAAAATTACCTGTTGCATTTTATCAAAATCTAAGCATGGCCTATGAGGACGCTGAAGTCTTTGTGGTGCATGATGGGTTCGCATTGGTCGCCGGCGTGGAGATATTGCACAATGGAAAAGTTTCGCCGGCGGGCTAACCGAACGCACGTCCAGTTCTAGTCCTGATGTTGATGCGGGACTACTCCTACTACTGTTGTAATGAAATTGATATTTTGGCTGAGGTTGGTGGATATGATGGCTGCTACAGCTTGATTTTAATGCAGCAATACAGCTACTTTGATTACTGGTACTGGCTGTGGTTTGCTCACCATTACCGCTGTTACTGCTGTTGCTTCCGTCACCGCTACCATTTTGGTCACTACTAGTGCTATCACATGAAATTTTAATGTTCTCAATGCCGCGACTCGCCTCAGTCAGTATAAGTGGAGTTGCGGAACGGAACATATGGCTTCGATTCGGCTTTAACGCCTCCAATGGCGGTGATGTACGAAAGTTCACTGGCGTTGAGATCGGTTCTAGCATATTTTTTAACTGAAAATTAAAGGAGTTTTCTTTTTTAGACAAATTTGATAAAATGAGTGCTTATTTTATTAGCTATATTGGAAGTTAATTTAGACAACCTTGGAGTTATTGTGAATTTAAGGGCCTACGTATTTCGGGCTATGTATTAGGCCCTATTCCCTATTTAGGTCCAAAAAAAGGTGGATTTTATTTCCTGACTTCAAGGACTTCAACAGAATGCAATGGATGCTAGTGACTTCAAGGAGACTTCAATGAATGCAGAGCAATCAAAATGATTGTATTCATTTTGAATTGCAAAAATTGACTGCTACGTCATAACTCCAAAATGAATGCTGATTTTTTAAAAGTTGAAGTCACTGAAACAAATTCGTGTGAATTCTAAGAATGACTTCAATGAATGCATTCCAAAATGATTGCATTCTTGTACAGCTCTGATACATACCGCTTCAACTAGGACAATCAAGATGGCGCTTTCTATCGGTTCATGATAACCGAAAGTAAGGTTATGAAAAACATCTATTTGAAGTCTATTATCGCTTTATATTTCTAGGATTTAACAAATTCAATTTCATATAGAATAGTGAGCTACAGGTCAACTTATGGACCACATCAAAAACTATATAATACATAGGTTCTTTTTGAGACTTAAGGTGCAACTTAGTTCCTTCACATCGAAGAGATCTGCTGCGAGTATTTTCCGAAAGAAAATTTTGATATATGTTGCACTGGAGAGCGATATTGGAACCCATTTCTGGATGCAATCATTGAAGGCCTTATTCATGCTTTCATAGTTGATAGTTGGACAAATGATTTTAAAATGTTAAAAAGGTAGCCCTTTCCAAAAATGCCTTCAAGTATGTGACTTAATTCGATCATTTATGTCCATCAGAAATAACTACCTAATCTTTGTTGAGTAGCGATACACAGAGATCTATTAGCTCTCATACCTACATCTGGAATATTTCTAAGTAAACTAACTAAAGCATTCAGTTCAAAGTGAAAACTTACCTCATCATCCGAGCTATGTGCGAGTGAGCGTTTTCGGTTCTCAATCATAGTTGAACTGGAACGCTTCGATGTTGAAGCTGCTTCACCAAACAGTTCGTCTGGCTCCAAGGATGATGATTCTCTTTCAGATATGAGTGAGGAGGCCGTACCACGTACCACTAAAATACTGGCGGCAGCTTCGGCAGCAGCTAACGATGAGGGACCATTGATCACTTCCAGCTCTTCCTCTGAACTGTGCTGATCATATAACAGGTGGGACTGGCACATCATGGCAGGGGAATCTGAAGAGCAGGCGGTATCCGTTGGGGAAGTAGCGTCTAGGCGGGAACTCATGCCTTTTACAAAACAAAAAGAAAAACATGAACGATTTGAAAATTATTAGTCGGTGAAACATTTGAAAAACTTTGCAAATGCAATTTAGAGAAGAAGGTTTAAGATGCATGGATGCATTCATTCAAACTAACTTGTTTCCATGTCGGGCTCTGAGTGGGCTCTCTCAGCATCTATATCACCATCAGATTCAGTTCCGGAATCGTGTACGTCACTCTGCAAAACATCGCGAAAAAGTTATGAGAAATATTGTATACATGTACGTTTGCCGTATATTTGATTTGATATGATGATTTTCGGTTACAAAAGGGGGAGCGTAGCCGTAGCCGTATGCAGCAATAGAGGCAACAAACTGGCGCACATGTATGTACATGCACATAGACAACAATTTCGGTGTACCTACTCCTTGTCTATGTGCATGTGAATACGAGTCGTGTAAAATCTGCGCCTGCATCCTGGAATTGAATATATTTTTTTTCTTCTTTTTTTTTTTATTTCGCAAAGGCGAAGTGAACAATTTTATATGGAAGCCATATTTCATGACCTTCAACTATTTGGTAAGAGGCGTACTTTTTCACAACTCTAGAGCCCGGAAAAAAATTATATATATGTAGGTAGGTAGGTATATCTATGCTCACCTTCTTGGTAAGAATACAATTGCTAAGGTTATCGTTTATCGACTGTGTTCGCAACTTATGCGTTATATATCTTATCATATTCGCCGGCGAACAAGAATAAATATAGTCGTCTGCGAAATACAACAATCCACCGTACACAGCAGAATTATGAGGTTTTTACTCCCTCTGCTCTGCAGCCTCTTTCATACGGCAGCACACTCATAGCAGTAGCAGCACCACCTTCCAACATAGGTTCACAATATCGATTTTAACGATTAATCACTTTTGGGGGTTTGCTCGACGTCTCCCACGCGTCGCACACAATTTTTTTTTTCGTTTTTTTGTTTTAATTTTATTTCATTTTTATTGTCCTGGGGGTTTATTGATAGTCCATCATGAGATTGACCAATCCAATTGATTGGCACTAGATATATACTTGGGAGCGGGTGCGTTTTCGATTAAACCGAGAACTGTAAATACAAAAATTTTAGTCGATTTGTCTACCGGCGCGGCGTTACAAAAACTGATTGTGGATGTCGTCTGTATCTTCTTCCGTGTCGTGTCGCACACACTACAGTGCAAAGGAGTGTGCGTTTATGTGCATTTTATACTAGTAAATCACCACAAATGTCGAAATGCGCGAATTTAAAATGTTGCCCATACAAAAACGATGGCAGTAGAGGGCGAGCCTCTCTATATTTCTTATGCGCTGAGCCACATAGTACACTCGTACTATGTCTGAGCGTATTTGTATCTCAAAAAAGAAAAAAAAAAAAAACAAGATATTTTCAGCGGCTTTCCAAGCTTCAGACACACACAAACATCATAATTAAATTGTCGTCGATAGTCAAATAAAATTTTCTCGCCCGCGCCAGTCCATACTGGTTTATTGTCGAAAATCTTTAGTTGCAGCCTGCATTTGGTTCTCTTTAGGGCCAGCACTAAACTCTCTCTTAACAGTCGAACTGGGAAAGTGCAATGAATGGCCAAAGAACAATTAATCATAGGAAAGCTCAATCCGGTCACGATTACGTGTACTAGACGGCATAAGGAAAAGCTGAAAAGCTGCTAGCCAGCTGCTGAATGCTGTAACTTAGGTACGTATCTTTGTTTTTTTTTCTGTTTTTTTTGGAATCTAACAACGGCTAGAGTATACACAGTATGTGTGCAAGCACTCTCTCACTCTCTTAGAAATACACTTGCAGAGGTGTAGAGACTCACACTACACAGGAGGGCCCAAGTGCAGCTCTTGAGTGTGTGTAGTATTTATTGTTGCCGTTTTCGCCGTCGTCGTATTCTTTAGATTGCTGCACGAAAACTTTCTTCGATTAGGAGGACTACTATTAGTGGGCACTTTTTTTTTTTTTTAAACAATTTTAACACCATCACAGCGTCCTTACATAATCTACCATCAATTATTTACTATAGCTACCGAACTACCTCGCTGCATAGGATACGGACACTCGTTTTGAAACCGCGCTTACCTAGTCTTTAGATTTATTGCAATTGAGTATGAAGGCTTATGCATTGGGGGTCTCCTTTGCGATGATGTTGAACTTCAGTGTCTGTTGTCTCACTACACAACTCTCCAAAGGCATACATAAATTGAAATAAATTTTGATTTGGACCTGCGCATATGTAGACAAAGTCGTGACCACTACGCTGCTTGCAAAAAAAAAAAAAAAAAAGTCAAGACAACAACGGCGGCGATGACGACGACGACGACGACGACGATAAAAACCGAGCTACACTATATAATGTAACACTATGTACGTGTCAACACACAAAAAATAATAAAGAAAAAATAAAAATAAATCCAAACAGGTTAGAGAAGGACTATAGTCAATGGCGAACGGGCCGCAGATACTAATTCTAGAAACAGCACTAATCCACTTCTTGTTCCTCCCGAAAAAACAGAAAAAAAAAACAACCAAACCAAAAAAAGAAAAGAAACTCTTCTTCTTTTCTAGACGAAACCAACCATTCACTCTCTACTTCAAAACACATGTACACATGCACACATGGCAATTGCACTAAACAATGTATGTCGGTATGGTGGAAGCCATTGCACGATGGAACAAATCGATAGACTCATTATGGGCTCTGTGGTGGTGGGCCTTTTCTTTCTTTAAAGTTAGAATATATCAAACGCACCACTAGGACCCTTGGTCACCTGGAAGATCAAATTTGCATTGATTTTCGCGCTGTAGGGGGCGGTATGGCGTATAAGGGGAGCAATAGATCCGCGGTGTTGGTGGGTGGGTGGCAGACGTTGCCTTGTGCCGTAAACGATGTTCAATCGAACTGGACCGTTCTCGCAGATAAAAGAGAGACTTTCATTCACCACCACAAAAAGTTGACTGATGGCTTGGTTTCACGATTGGGCATGCAACTCATGGATACGATGTGAATCGGCTCCGAAGAGTTGACATTTTACTACGTACAACACGAAAATACAACTCTTGACGTTGGTCGTTGTAAACGTGACTATGTGCAGTTGAGTAGTTTGGTGGTGGTGTTTGCTGCCAAAAGCTCCCGTATCGCCGTATCGGTCGTATTCGCGGCGGGTGTTTTTTTTTTTTTTTTTTTGATATATATATGTACATATAGATGTCGGTGTAGTGGGTGAGTTTTTGAGATACACTGCACATACACACGAGATTTTTGGTAGCGTACACACAACATGTCATGCGCGGTATCGTGTGTAGGTGTTTAGAGCGAGTGCTTTCGATTAGTGTATAAAGCTTATACCAAGCACATTCTAACATGGAACAGGGTGGTATCTAGAAAATAATTTTTTTAAGGTATTCATATTAAAATAACAAAAGATAAATTGCTCGTTAGATTGACGGATAAAGGTAACACTTATGAAATGAAAATGGTTTCTAAAATTATGTTGCAAATGGCTTACAAAGCAGAAGAGCGCAAAGTTCATGAACACATTCTGGAACATTTGAATTGGGAAGTAGTATAAATACCTTCCTCACTAAGCTACCCAGAAACTGCGACAAGCCAACATGAACCATCCCTAGAACAACAATAAGAAGATAAGTTTCTTAAACATTGCGTAAAATTACTTACAGTTGGCAACGGTATTAAGAAATACTTTGGAAGGAATGAATTCGAATAGCTGCGAAGATATACAAAACGTTACAGTCCAAGAAGTTAACAATTTGGTCAAATATGCAAAAAAAAAGAAACAAAGAAACGTCTGCACGAGACGAAAGTTTTGGGATGAATATGGTGAGCATCTTCTTCTTCTTCTTCGTCTTATGTCCTATATTCCCTTGTGAGACCTAGGGCTAACTCTCTTCTAACTATTCTCTGTTATAGTTAACTGTCGACAAAGCTAAAAGGAATAGTATTGGTGAAAGAATACAGCCTTGTCTCACCCCACTTTGGATCTCGAATTCGACTGGTATCTCTCCTGCGTAAGGTACACCAAATAAACTCCCTGTGAAACTATCGAAATTCTTCTCAAAATCAATAAATTACAGGTGAAGTAACGATCGGTATTCAACGCACTGCTCTATAATGATCCGCAGGAGGATTCACAGCAAAAGTCTGCTTGTTCGACATCCAGTGTGTCTTCTAGATGTTGTTTGATTGGCTCCAGTATTATTTTAGCTATTATTTTAGCTGCAGCGAGGAGCACGCAGATATGTCTCCAATTTTCGCACTCCATTAAATTTCCTTTCTTAGGAAGCTTGACGATCATTCCCTTCTTCGACTCGTCAGGAAAATGTCAGTTTCCCAAGATCTTCTAATTAGAGGGAACAGTATCTCTATGGTGCCAGATATGTGAATGGAGATCCAATACCTAATCACAAATATAGAGAAGAAATTATTCTCCACAATAAAATAGACGAAAGGGATTCATAAAAACCATACGACCAAACTGATGTAGGTTGAAATTGAGACCACGAAGGTTGATGAGCCGGTATTCAGCAGGAGCCTGCATTCAGTTGATCAAGGACATATATGGTGTTTTGGAAGTGTACGCGAACGGACCTAAAGTCATTTGAAAAATGATAGTGTGAAGCCTACCTTAAGGTGCAAATTTAATTATTGCTTTTAGTTTTTTGCTATATCGCCAAATGCTGGGCTTACACGAGTGACATATTTGTCAGAATAACAAAAAGGGTTTATCGTCCATTGATACCTGCAAGAAGAGTATGTATGCGTGCAAAACATTTTCATTTTCATTAAAACTTTATTTCCATGGAAAAAAAATGTAAAACACTAAAACGAATTTTTAACAATTTTAAATTGTATTTATTAAATCTAAGCATTTTGTAAACTTTTATTAAATTTATGCTAACCGCTAAGCCTAAGCTATTTATAATAAACAAAATTAATTTATTCGCTACGTGTATAAATGTGTGAAAATCAGTTTTACATCGAATTCAAATATAATACTCGGTAATCTCGGCTTTTCGTAAAAACTTCGTTCGATTGTCTATGTACAAATGTTTACAAACTAATTATAGGGACTACATAGCAGTCTCCAGTGGTTGACTGTAGCTGCGACTATCTGGCTGAAGTGGGTTCATGGGATTGTTGGCGCCTTCGTCGTCAAAGTTTGTTTCGAGCAGTGCCTCGGATTTGGACCGCATGTAGGAACTGGAGCGCGGCTCCTGGTCGGCAGTTTGATAAACAGTCTTTGGGCGTTTGTTCGCCTCTCTCGGAGGATGAATGGACGGATGAGTGAATTGTGGTGGTGCTTTGCTGCTTCGTACCGCAGTATAATAAGAATCTGGTCTACGTATGTCGGCCGGATTCTCGGGTACGTTCTCTCTGACTATATGCTCGAACTCCTTCTTGGGATCATAATTGACGGGAGTAAAATTGAAATTGTCTATCTTTTCTTCATATGGTAATGTACTCGATTGCGATTGATTCGATGAGTAGGGCCGAGCCAGGAAGCTACTGTGACTTTGTTCTTTTTCGCCGGGCTTATACTCGGGTAGTGTATGTTTGAGTTCGTTGAGGAATGCCAGATTTTCATTGTGGGTCCTCAGGGGCAGTGTACTCGCGTTGCCATAGTAGTCAGATCCTACATCTTCCATATCCTCGGTCTGATGGATTATGGGAGAATCTTCAGCTATACTTGTGCTGACAGAGTTGTTCCTTGTACTGGCAACGGTTGAGTTATCTCGGAATCCTTCGTTACGGTAGGACAACTCAAAGCGTTCTGGATTCGGAGCGTAGATTGGTTTATTTGTGCCTCTTGCGGAACCAATTGTAGCCAATTTTGGCGGTTCGTTTCCGTAGTTTGATGGGGCGGCTTTTAAGGAACTTTGATTGGCGTATTCTCCATACTTGGCGGTGGATTGAGTCTTTGGGCTTTCAGTTGGATGATTGTAGAATTCCTTGGCACTTGTGCTAGGTCCTTCGTAAGTATCAAAACTGGCACTGGAGCTTAATACACTCTTGTCCATCGAATCTATCGATCCGTTCGATTCCATCTTCTTGTAATCTGGAGCTGTGTTTCTAGTCAAAGTGCCTGTTGACGATGACATATTCTGTTTCCATTTTTTTTTTTTTTTTGTAAAAAATGTAAATAAATAAAATATTTAAATAAAAATAAAAATAAAACAAAAATAGATAAACATTTAATGGCAACAAAAAAGAAAACTAAAAATTCATACGAAATTGCGTCGTCTGAGGGATCCTTGCGGATCGATGCCGTTCAAGCTGCGTAAGCTCTGTCGAATGCTGTTTCTCCTTTGAAGACGTTGTACATGTCGATGTTTGGATTTAGCATACCAACAGACCGCGACTAGGATCAGAAGTATGATGGCCAAAACGAAGGCTGAAATTATGCTAATTGCGAACACGTCGGCCCTCCAAGACAGTGGATCAATGACAACCTTTAAAAAGGAGTCCAAATTAATATCAATTTTGAAAACCTTAAACGCTTTCTGTACCTTTGGATCTATTTCACAGATGAAGCCCAGTTCCTGATCACATTCTTCCACTTCCACGCCGCGGTATATAAAACTGGTACACTTGTCTATGTGATTATAGTCCTGGATCCATACCTTCTCCGGATACCTAATTTTAAAGATAAATACATACATAAGCAAGACCCGTTAGGCTTTGTAAAAAAGTCATACTTTAAATGCTGCATTTGACTTTGCAGATACGACCACAGAGTGACACTGTCTGTCCGAATGAATGGCATAGAGGCATTTTCGGAACGACAAAAATCTCTTGCTTGACGGAATGGCATTGGCGCGCCAATATATGTGAAGCAGGTGTCCATAACTAGTGACCAACCAGGGGGACACTTTCCATCGAGGATCGTTAGATTATTCATTTGGAATGGAATTGCATCCACTTCGAGTAAATATGGATCATCTGCGCAAAACAAAACAAATATTGATTATATGTTTTGATAAAAGGTGACTATGAACAAACCTGATTTGTCGCGGATTCGTGATTCAACGGAAATCGTTTCATTGAAGCTCCAGTAATTGTGTCGTGCATCTACTTTAGACTTCCACAGCTCGATTGTGCTAAATAAGTGAGAGGAGAGGGAGACATATTAGTACAATCTTATTTGAAAAATAAATACTGTCTGTGGCAAATGTTTAATAATTTAAAACTTAGAAGGAGTCACACAAACTTTAAATACATACATACATGGGTAGTTTGAGTCCGTAGTGTTTATGCCCTAAATGTTATATCTAAATTCTTAAAGTTTAGTAGTTTCTGATGACATGCAAAACATCAGAAGAAAACTGCAAGTTTGAAATCGTTAAGGCCCAAGCATAATTGCCTTTAGGCTCTGAAAGCTGTCGTAAGTAGTCATGCGGATACATACAATTTGTGTACTGCAGCCATAATGACGTTTCGCTTAGTTTCGTCAAGTTTGCGTTCACTTTTGGCTCCCAACGTAGAGAGCAGTTGCATACACACATTCTGTAAGGAGTGCTGAGGGTAGCTGTTTAAGCACCTAGATTAGCCGTGGTTGACTAGAACTCAACATACAGACGAAGAACCACTTTTTGATATATTTCTGTAAAATCTGAAAAGCAAGCATAGTCTATCCATAAAAGGATAGTACTATTCGTTCGTCACAAATAAGTTTGTGATGTTGCTGCCAAAAGTGAGTGAGAGTCAGGAATATACAAAATTTGTGTATATTCAAAAATATGTAGGTACTATGTAATATTCGCAACAGTAGGTCAGTTCCCGTACAAAAATCTTCAAAATTTTAAGAAAACTAGCGAGTTCTTGTTCCCGTCGTTAAGGTTTCGTTGTTTTCACAGAAGAGAGAGCTCACGAGAGAGTGAGAAATTTTCCCATGTTGCGAAGGTTTTTGGTCTCAAATTTCAGTAAGATAGCTTCGCAGTAGTTCTTATTTTGATACTTGATACTTTTTGACTTCTGGGACACCCTTTATTGTGCGTTTTTCGTTTTCAAAAATGTAAGTAGTTTTATGAAAAAATAAACTACATATCTCGAAGTCTAAACACTTTTTTTTTGAATGCATATGTTCACCACGATTTCATATTCATGCTCTTTGAACAAAGTGGATTGTTTCATTTCAAAAGCTCTACTTAAAATCTATTTTACATATGTATATCTGTGGTATACTAAAGCCGTACCTGATAAGTTGGCGCAAAATTAATCATCCAATTGTTTTTGGATTGCTCTTTTACTAAATAAAAAAAAAAAAAATTTAAGTGATGAAAATCTAACCTAAATCTAATCTAATGTCAAATACGATTGACGTATGACGCCATTTGCAAAAATTATAACATCTTCCGATAGAGTGTTAGTCTTGCGCCATCTTGTAGACATTTGAATTTCAAAATGTTGAGAATATGTATTACCAATAATTGCGAGAGCTAAAGGCTGAACTACAATAGGCGGAAGCAATATGAAGCTAATGTCAAAGTTCTACATCAAAAATTCGAGTCAAATTTCAATTTGTAGTATGCGAACAAGATTTTCGTAAAATTTCGCTGTTTTGGGAAAACTTTCATTTGATGCATTTTGGACTTTATTAAATCATTTTAAAATTTTCTCCAGCTGTCTGTCATACGAAAGAATGAATGGATTCGCATTTTCGGAAATGAGCAAAAGTGACCGAAAACTTAAAGAATTGAGGTCAAAAGCTATTATGGTTATTGCTATTGTATTCGCACTGTTTCGCAAGTGGTTGTACGAATTTTTTTCTTCTGTTATAATTCAGCCTTAAATCCAAAACTAAGCTTACCTCTAACAGACGTCTGACAAGTAACCAAGACTACTACTGTCAAGAGAAAGCTTCTAAAATATTCTTAAAATTTATTAGGTCCGTTCACGTACCCTCCTAAAACAGCGAATTTGTACAAAAATTTACGAATTTTTACGAAAAGCTGTTCGCGTTCGGAGAATTTTCGTAGTTTTTCGCAGAAGAGAGCGCTCACGAGAGAGTAAGAAATTCACCCATGCTACGAATTTTAGTGCAAGAAATTTCTGCGGGCTGGTTTTTGAAAACTGTCAAAGCTGTCAAACCACGGTATTTTCAACTTTTTCTTGTTCAACCCGTTCGTTTACTTTTTCGTAATTTTAGCTCTCTCTGAGAGAATTTCACCTCCACTCTTCGATATGCAAAAAGTACGCGAACGGACCTATTAAAAATCGTTAGACGTTTCTAGGAAAACTGCTTTTTTGCCTCAAATTGTGACACTTCAAAGGTTAGATATGAAGTCTAGAACAAACCCGCCAAGTTTTGCATAAATCAATACAGACGGACAGATCGACTTGCTTGGGATTGGTAAAACTCTCTGTCCGGCTTATTTGTTTAGTACCACAGATTAATCGTAATTGTTTGCGTGCTCCTTAAGCTTTTATACATTTTACCTGTTCCAGTACTGCATGTCATAGCTGTGTTGTTATAAAGATTGTTAGAAAGGATTCAATAGAATGCGTGCAATGGGATAGAAAAAAGGAATAAAATTTATCTATTAGTTCTACAGGAGTAATAAGTTTTACAAAAGGTCCTTTAGAAACTGTTACATACTTTGAATTGTTGACCGTTATCATTTCGTAATCATTCTCAAAATTTTGAAAAATATTATCCACATACTGCTGACCAGCAGTGCCTGCGACAATTGTAGCTCTTCCTTCATAGCTTGTGGCAACATTTCTGCAAAAGGAAACATTCTTTTATTATTCAGGTCCCATGACACCTACTACGTTTATATGACTGGATTAAAAGAGTATTCAGTTTCAATCCACTCTTTCGCTGTAAGTGATCGAGAATCGAATCTTTTGATCCGCGTTTATATGGAAAAACTCGGATCGGATTGAGTTAATCCTGTTTCAATCCAATCTGCATTCAATCCGATTTGAATCCGGTTTCAATCCGCCATATAAACGTTGTAACTAATCGAATTTCTTACTCATAAAATCCATTGTGAGCGGTGGTCTGGTAGATGGGCAATCGAACCTTATTAAATCCTGATATCTCCATGATCCTACTGCCGGTATTACTGTGCACATAATTGTAAGTAAAATTTGAAATAACCTGCCGCAATCGGATTACATCATGGTATCGTGCATTGTTTTGAGCAATGTAATTACGGTAGAGGATAACTTCTTGGTACGGAGACGATTGTCTGGCTTCAATGTGTAGCGTCGGTCTATTTCGATTCTGAATGAAGAGGTTATGTTGAATGTAGCCCTTGAGAGATGTGGCGGTTCCACGAGAGTCCGCACGGATGTACAAGCCTCCTTGGTTTCCTCGAACAAGGTTGTTCTGCGAATAAAGGCCAGTTTAAAGGAGTTATTTTGTTTGTAAAATATTCAGAATTACCGTAAAGAAGAAGGATTGCATATTTTGAACGTCAACTGCCAACGCTGACTCACAGGTGGAGAAATTTCCGTAAAGCTGGCGACAGTTGTTCTTGAACTTATTGGAAGCAAGAGTGAAAGTTGGCGAGACCTCTCCAGCCGAGGAATACGTGACTGCTGCCTTTGTAGTTCCACTTATTTGGGAATAAGTTAGATTATGCTGTGCATCGCGATCTATGGAAAAGCTTTTTAGAATTTTTTTTTTTATAAATTGCGTGTAATATATACTCACTAAGTCCAATAGCTGAAATGGGTACAGTTACCACTTCGGCGATAAATCCATGAGTCTCTGGGGCACCGCTGGCTATAAGACGAATGCTAAGTGTCGGTCCGGTGGTCTTGAAGAACGAATTTTGATTTGGAGAATCAGCTTCGACCTGTCCAAGGAATTTTGCTGAGATATTGTAGATGTCGCCATCATACAGCTGTATCGTATCTGGTCTCCCATACTCCTTGGAATGATTAAACAAGTTCGACTGCAACAGACGGAATCCCACAGGTTTAGCACGATAAACCGCGTTGAATATCTTCACACAATTTACCGGATTGTTGTCATACTTGTAGTACAGCAGAATTCGCTCCTCCACAGTGATCACCTTATTTGTGTCGCAAATATCGACTAACGAATAGAGATGGTACGAAAGATCAAGGGATTTCAGAGGCACGAAGCTGGACAGATCACTTTCACGACCTTCACCAGTCAGCGATATTATATTGAGTCCATTACCAAATGTATTGTTAATATTGATGAAATTCAAGTTGACCGATCCACTGGGTGAGATTAAATTGATGCCGTGTTGTGCAGAGTTCAGTATGGTGACTGAAGATATCGAGGGATTCTTGAAGATCGCCTGAATGGCGGCTGATTTTTCGTTGTGCAAAATGCCAGCGTTCTCAATGCGAACGTATTCTAGACGACTCTCCCTGCCCGACATCAGTCCGTGTGTCCTGATGTCATGAACTCGATTCTCATACAAGTTCTGCTCGAAATCCGAGTGGGCGAAACGTATACCGCCCCAATATGTCGAGTCATCCGTGTCCATGTTGCCGTAGCAGCTGACAAAAACGAATTCATCGTTCCAATGACACTCATGCAATCTACCATAGAGTTGACCATTCAAACGCTCAGTACAGTCTTCGAGTCTATTCTCATCTCCTTTACATTCGAGTGGTTGCACCCATGACCAAATTCTGGTCAACGAATTTGTGTGGAACTCGATTCGACGATCATGACCATAGTAAACGTTCAGGGGATCATAGCCCAGCTCTCGACAAACCACCTGGGCATTGCGTTCAGTGAACCTCTTGTCACATATAGGAACCCACTGCAAGGTTGTATGATTGAAATATTCCAAGAACCCTTCATGCACTGAATAGAGTTCGTCTTCATGCAACCTTGATGTGCAGTTTCTTGCAGTGCACAGGCGGATTGAATCATGCGTTACTAGGTTTTCCAATGATCGCTTATTTAGCATTGTGTACGCTTCGTGGGTTTTTCCTGGTCGTGGTCTCATGACAATCTGAGAATCCTTGTACCCAATAGCGTTAAGAGTTCCCAGCACAAGAATCCCCACATTCGGTTCAAATTCTAGAACTGTACCGAGTTGAATAGTGAGCGTCACATCAGGCATAACGGTGATATCAGAAGTAACTCTGTATGGTTCGGGGCGCTTTTTCAAAACGAAATCCTTAGATATCCTACCTCCTATTTTGGTCGAACTACCATCGAGCTCTTTGCCGTGATTGGTGTTTGTGTCCACCGACACACTAGCATCAAACGAGTTCTCGATCAGATACGGTTGGAATACAACCTCCGCGTGATTGTTCCAACTGTCAAAGTCGAAAATTCTCGATCGAATATATGCCGGATCCGAAGATCCCCACCAGTTCTCCATGGCATATAAGAAATTATTGAGTCTTGCTGATCGCACGCCCGCGATCAGATCGTAGTCCATAGAGTTCTGCGAGATAAGATTCCTGTGTATCTTAACCTTCTGCACTCCATCGAATCGAATGACAGCAGTTTTAGGCAGCGTCCTCTGCTCCTGTTTTAGTGTTCTGATCTGAGCCCGCATAACCGACGATCGGTAGCTTGCAACTGGATCGTATCGATTATCCTTGATCGTGTTATATGCTATGATAGCTGGCACTTCTCCGATGATCTCACTAAGACTGTCAGCTCGGATTTCAACAATAAACTTACCGTTGTTGTTCTCCATTCGATTGTAGTCAAACTTAAGCTTTTTCTCCATGCCATCAAGGGCAATTAATCCTCTTCGGCAGTCGTTATCCAAAAAGAGATTTGACGTTAAATTCACCGACGCATAGTGACCTTTTATGGCGATCGTGAAGTCCCTATTTCGTCTCCAGGTGTTGTTGCCCAGGAAAATGCTGTGTGTGAAGTTCTCATTGTATTGCCACACATAGGGCAAGGATATGTCCATGCCGCCATTTAGATTTGACTCAATTGTATTATCCTGCAAGGCGTAGTGGAAGAGATTGTTCGACGATCGTAGATCCTTAGAGACGTGACGAATACCAAAGCCGTTCTGGAATATCAATGTGTTGTTAATGTGAATTGTTATCTCGGATATATTGCTCGAATGAATGTCCCAGAAGGGAGCCTTCACCAGGAGAGCCTCTCCATTGTTTGAGCTTATTTCTGAGTTGGAAATTTTTATCGATTCATTGGCCTTCCGGAGGTAGTGTTCGCCATTTTGTCCGAAATAGCGATTGTAGTAGAATGCTGATATGGCTCGAGCATTCTTTTGGATTTTTGTTGATCGCACCGTTAGGGATGGTGTCGGGCCACTTGTCACTCGGTTTCTCACGTCCTGTAAAGGTGCGGTGAGGGTTGACAACATGATGACAGCTCCTCCAAGAGCATTGCTTCCACTTTCGTAGTACAGTATGATTCCATAGCTGCTACTGGTGACAGGAAATACACCCAAATCCCGTTTAACTTCCCACAAGCTCGATCGATCGTTTTCTGTCTGCGAGTCCAGAATTGTGATTCGTTCAGTTGATCTATTTTCAATTGGATTCAGGAGTTGGATGCCCATAACATAGCCAGGTTGACAACGGATTGTGATCTTCCTGGTTACACTCTCACCCGGATGCTTCTCCGTGATGATGTACTTCGTCTGCCAAGTTCCCAGATCGAAGAAGTTGAACGTATGTTTGGGAAGATAAACAGGTTCATAGTCAGTGGCATCCGAATCGAATGAGTTAAAGTCGGGCGCCATTTTAAACCATCCACCGAGTTCCCTCTGGTCTATAGCTGACACGACAGGATCATGCGATATTCCACTGCCAGCGTTGTCCTTGATCACAGATCCCTGCACTCGCAGACCCAATTGCTTGAGACTGATTCCGTCGCCTTTGTTGTTCGTGAATTCACTGTTCTTTATGTTGTTTATGGACTTTCCTCCGAATACATCGGAGTAGATCACTCCAAGACCGTCGTTTAGATTGTCAACGATGCGAACATTCTCCAAGTTGTGTCGGGCGAAATCCATCTGCACAGCGGGCTTAAAAGAATTCGTCTTGTAATCGAAAAGACCGGCTTTCTCCACAGTCACATACTGAAGATCGGCCCGCTCGGCCAACATACTGAACCTCAAGCCTGCCCAGCCACCCTCATGGCAACGAACTCCAACGTCGTTCTCATGCGAACAGGAATTCTCGAACTCTCCCCGAGATACTCGTTCTGATCGACATTTTGTGATATCTATGTCGTGCTCCGTGCATTTGATATTCGACACGATCACATCCTCGGTCGTTCCCACTCCTGGCATTTGGGATGGGTGCAGTCGCCAGTCTAGCGGATTTAGGGTATAGCCCAAATGGTGGCACACTAATGCAGCATTTATTATATTCCAACCGTAGTCGCACACAGTACCCCATCGATCGTCCAGGTAGATTTGTAAACGTCCCTCATACTCCCCAGAGCCACCTAGGAGTCGAACTGGAACCTCTGTCAAAAACTCCTTTCGCATAATTGACTCAGTTTCCATATCTATCGCATCCATATCCTCTCCATTGGGGTCGGTGGTATCATTCGTTGGTGTCGGCATCATGGTCTCTCTCTTCAGAGTGAAGAGTATGTCATCTGGCCGCCTACCTCTTGCTTCCAGCTTTCCAGCCACCATCATGCCCACACTTGGCTCAAACTTCAGCGTCACATCTGGCTGCAGGATGAGCTTCCCTCCAGGACGAATGTTTATATCCCTAACTACACGATAAGTGCCAGCTGGAATCATCTCTTGTCCATCGACTTCACCTCCAATCAAATCGGATCCTTCATTAAAGAATTTATGAACGAATGTGGGTATCGATATGATGGTGGAACTGCCAGGGTTCGAGCTGTGCAACAAATAAGGAAGGTACTGAATCTTGGCCAAGTTGTAGCGATCATTACGATGGAACAGCCGCTCGTATATCTTAAACTCATCCGTGTATCCGAGCCAGTTGTACGTAGCATTAATAATCTGACTTTGGTCGCATAGCTGTGACCCGATTTCGTACTGCGAATCTTTATTTGAGATTATATTGCGGAACACGTCCACGTTACTGGATGAGATCACAATGGGCGCAGAGACTCTCGATCGTGGATTTAGTTTCCTTTCGTCTGCATCCAACGATGCGGGACCAAATGGTTCTCGTATCTTATTATCTCGTACAAAGTTACGTGTAAAGAGCAACCATTGGACTTCTCGTTCGCTGTAAGGTGACAGACCTAGGGATACTACGTAAACCCCTTTGTTAAAATTAAACTGATTGCTTTGGACGATAAGCCTTACGGGCAGTTCGTTGAACTCGTCCAATGGCTGGTTCTTTATGTACAACGAGCCGTGGGATCCGTATTGGAACTGGTTGTGTTCTATGCGACCGTGCAGATTCAGAGCCGGACTCAGAAGAATGGAATTTCGTTTACTGTACTCAAAGAGATTGTGACCTATCTGCAGCTTTAAGACCTCGTCATCAGCCTTTTGAAGGGGAAACCAACAGCTATGCACGTGAACATCATCCAAATTGCTGGAATTGAAGTGATTTCCAGTAATGTTGATCCAGAGAGGTGCACAGAAGTTGCCATGATGAATCCCAGTTTCCAGATTGTTAAAAATGTCGGTGTATTCCACGGTGGTCGTTTGATTTAGAGGGATAAACTCCTTTCTCTCCACGTCCTTCGTTTCGTTGAGCCAAACCGCGAAGCCATATCCCTGATTTGAACTAATGGAACTCCTCGAGATATTTCGATTACCACCATAGTACGTGATGTTGACGCCGTCACCTTTGTTGAAACTGATGTTGCTCTGGGTGATGTTGACATCTCCGGCTCCACTGGTAACGTGGACGCCGGAAACATGTCCGTTGTTCGATATAATCGTGCTTTGTATCTGGAGTTGAGAACGGATGTTGTCTATTGCAATCCCCCGACCGGAGTTATCTTCCACCACAGAGTCCAGCACCTTCAAGTCATAAGTTCTAGTGAAACCTGTAGTAAGCCGTATAAATCCCAATATCTCTGAGCGCATGTCTGCCTTGAACTGAATGTAAAGCTTGTCCCTGGTGCTAGTAACTGCCTGAGGGCGTGTATAATTCCTCATGTTCCATGACATCAGCACACGATCACTTGGCGAAGATCCATCGAATATTGTTATGCTCGCCGATTCGTTACGGGCAACCGTAAAGTAATCAAAATGTACTGTCAGCACGTATCCTGGATGGGTAAAGAAGTACTTTCCGCACTCCTTATCAGCTCCAGCGTAGAACTTTTGTAGCAGCGATAGACTTATGGGAAACGTTTGACCAGACGTTGTTGGCAGAGTGCAGAAATCATGTATTGTAGCTCGATCTGTTCGCAGATCAGGACGAAGGTCGTGACCCACATATTTTATACCATCTGCTGCATTCTCAACAACTACACATCCTTCCATGCTGACCGAACCATAGCTGGAGTTGACAAACACTCCAATCCCATTGCTCTTCCGGACCGTAACATTTCTCATGGAAAATCCCGCATCAGGCAGGGTGGTATTCAAACCAGTGAAAGCTGAATGGTTAATAACAATGTGTTCCATTGTTGGTGGAAGGCCAACAACTTCCAGAGCTGATTTGGCGACTCCTTCCTTGCCATAACCAGCTCGGATAATGTCGACAAATTTTAAATTCGATTGAGAGACAGCTGAGTACACTGTGTTATCCAGGCCCAAGGACTTCGTGACTGGAGCATTTTCGAAGAGCAACCCCCTCCAGTGACCAGTCACACTAGAATGTATGGGAACACATTGGATACCTATATCGCTGTGATAGTCACAAACCCCCGATCCAAGTTGTCGGGACAGCCATGCGCAGTCAAACAGAGATTTCTCATTGCCACGACACTTTGGATCCTCATACAAAAGTCGAGGAGCGGCCTTAGCCGAGCGTTCCATCCAATTCCAGAAACGACCTCCTTTGAAGCCCATCTGCCTGCAGGTTGTCTGATAGTCCACCTGCGTCCAACTGGAGAAAGTACATTAGTTGCCAGTCCCAAAAAATGACTTAAAACTTACTTTCTTGAATTTGTGCAAACGGAACGCCATTGTCCCTTATGGTATATTTGCAATCTCCCCTCCAAAGGCGTTGGACCATCTACTAGTCGTGCGCCCAGCTCCTCAGGATCAGGAAATACCTTATTCGAGGTATCACGAGCCGTCAACGAAATCCTTCTAGTTGGAGTTCCCTAATTAGATGAAATTAAATGATCATTATGTAATATTTAACGCCACTCCCTTGAGGAACCTTTGAGTGTGCAATTAATGAGTTAACTCAATCTGAAACAGCAGTGTGCTGTGCGTAATGAAAGGGAAAGACATCAATTAAGAAGCCGCGACCTAAAGACCGATTGGGTCAGTTCTCTCATTCAATTTCAATTAGATCTTTTGTGCATTTGCCTGATGCGGCTGTGGCTGAATCACTTGTTAATCTTCTTGGGTTCCTAATAGATATACATAGTAAATGTAGGCAATTTGTTGTGTAGGTCAACTCTCCGAAGAATGTTCTGTTTGTTAAGACAATAAAACATTTAGGTATATCCATACTTTTGCTGGGACTGTATTGTTTGAAGAATGACTGGGTGTCGTCTAGTTACGCTAACTTTGTCGCTTACTAATGCATTTTTTATTTATTTTTTTTTTATTCTCATTCCGTGAATTTATTGAGTCATATCAGAAGCTAGATAAAACACACATTGTTTGAATTCCGCTTGTAGATAAAGGCAAAGGCGAATAGATACATTTTACTGGTATCCGAAAGTTTTTGTAGCTTATTATTCGAATCGAGGGCAAAGGTAACTGAAGTTGTCAACTTCGAACTGTATCTGTAGATGCATAGATGTACATTTCATTTACAATACATACAGCGCCAGACGAAGTGGAGCCAGAAATATGTTTAAGTGTCTTACAACAAAACTCAAAATAGAAGAGAGCAAGTTTCTGTGATGAGTTGTTTAGTAAAGCGAATTTTATACAACAATTACCTAGATAGAAATAATAAATTCATTCAGAGATTGAAATATTTAATAGATGTTCCTAAATCACTTCAATGCGCTAGCTACGGAAACAGAAGAAGCAGCAGCGAGGTGCGAGAGCAGAACCGTTTATAGAGTCACTTAAGAGGTGGCTGAAGCTCTACTCAACACCCAGTGAAAGGCTAAGACGGTTCGTTGCTAATATCGGATAAGGATCAACTGATAAGATAGAAGGAGCATTTTGCTTCGGTTCTGAACCGAGTATTCACCAGCAATAGGAAGAAGGGAATGATCGTCAAGCTCCCTAAAAAAAGGCAGCCTAATGCAGTGCGAAAATTGGAGAGGTATCTGCGTGTTGCCTGCTGTGGCCAAAATAATAGCTAGAATCATCCTGGAGCGAATCAAAGAACAAGCAGGTTTCCGCTCTGCAATGTTTTGGATATCGATCAGTACTTTAACTGCTGTTCATCGATTTTCAAAAGGCGTTTGATAGTGTCAAATGGGAGAGGTATTTCTGATAAGTTAATAGCAATTATCAAGGCTACTACGATTGAGAGAGTAGAGAGTTTCCAATTCCTTGGGATTCCACCGATGGTGGAACCTAATTGGATATAGCCAGCCCAATAGGCAAAGCTAAATTTGCGTTTGGGCGAAGTAATGCAATACTGTCCCAAACACTAAGCTACGAATGTTCCGTTCCAACGCTGAATTCGTAGTACCTGAGGGTTGACCGCCACTATCACGAGAAAGTTCCAAACGTTCGTCAGTAGGTTCCTACGCTACCCCTTAAGGATATTTTGGTCAAACCGCATCACTGACACACGGACCATAAACCTATAAGCACAACCATACGACGACGAAAGTGGCAGTGGAGGTGGCAGGCCCATAGCTAACCACGCTATGCAATGAAACCCGCTTACCCAGAATACGCGGCACTGCTTAGAGTACATGGCGCAGAACAGTTGAGAAGGGAGCACGTCAACTGCGAAAGACTTGGGGAGATCTGTAGTACATTTCCACAAATCACACACGATGGCGCGTAGCCATTGTAGAGGCCCTAGAACCCACAGGGGGATACAGGACATATGTAAGTAGGTAATAGTTCACAGCAGAGAGCAGCAGAGAGACACCCACCAAGGGTCGGGAGACTTTTAAGTAAGAAACTTTCATTTACAGTGGCTATAAACTTGGGAAATTCACATAACAACAAGAAATGTGTGAATTAGTTTTGCTGCCATTATATAACTGTGTTTCTTGGATTCAACGCCATTTGAAACAGTCAAAAGAGAAAAGCAACTACTAGGTCCGTCCCTGTACTTTTTGCGCTGAAATTCGTAGATTATCAAATTTCAAAGAGTGGGGATGAAATTCTCTCAGAGGGAACTAGATTTACAAAAAAGTAAACGAACAGGTTGAGCAAGAAAAAGTTGAAAATACATTGATTTTACGGATTTGACAGTTTTCATAAATCAACCAAAATAAATTTCTTGCATTAAAATTCGTAACAAGGGGAAATTCCTCACTCTCTCGTGAGTGCTCTCTTCTGTGAAAAACTACGAAAATTCTCCGTAAGCGAACAGCTTTTTGTAAAAAATTCTCTGTTTTAGGAGGGTAAGCGAACGAAACTACTATTATTGTGAATGCAACTGTATGTTGATTTGAACTCCATGACTAGATTTTGATTTTTTGTCACCCGATTGCTTACACCCTTGCTAATAAATTGTCGGGGTTGACAACCCCATCGTACACACATTGACCGGTTATTTAATATTGTGTATGTATTTAAGGGATGTTTATTAGTTTTTTCCCGCAATACTATCGATTGGCCTTCATATGATGTCATTTCTTGGCCTAATTTCGCTGGATGTTTATACCTTCCTTAACATAAAAACAATGACAACAACAATACAAAGAACATGTAATACCTACACTTGTTCTCTATCTCACAAACAATACAAAGCTAACTCCCTCAAGAAGGGTAACAACAGACGATGACGCAATCTGTTTACATTCATACTATCTCTGACGACCGCATTCGAATTTGTTTGCTTATGTGGTTACTATCAGCGGCAGCTTAATCAGTCTTTTGCAGGTGATTAGATAGCGCGATTTTTACGTTTGGAAACAGGTGTATAGCACTGAAAAAGTTGCGAAATAAAATCGGATATCCACTTACAACAGCATGAATGACTCCTCGCACAGTAATACCAACAGATGGGGCGAATTCTATGGTGACTCCGGGCTCAATAGTCAACTTGGCTCCTCTAGGAACTTCGATGTCCTCGGTGACGACATAAGGACTCTCGACAGCTCGCAGTATCCGTTCGCCAACAATCTCACCTCCATGGAGCTGAGTTACCGGCCGTTTCAGAGTATCTTGCGGCACTTCTCCGTCAATATCTATTTCATTCTCACTAAACGCACTATCACTATTCTGATTCTGAGCCAATGCAATACCGAAGCATAGCGCACAAATTACACAAAATATCACAATAAAACTGGAGCACCCGCCGCCGCCGTAGCTCTGATTACTCATTCTCAAATATGTCATAGTCACAACAGGAGAATCATTGATTTCCGCTTATGACATATTCACTTTGCACTCGAATGGGAATTTTACGCCAACTAAACATTTAGGCCTGCAAAACAACAAATTTTCATTGCACGGTGGCTAGAAACCTGAACCGAAATACTGATCACTCTTTTTTTTTTTTTTTGTGGTGGGGGTGGCACGAACCGTCACGATGAGCTAAGACAACGAGACAACCGAAAACTGGTATAGCCAGATTAAGAATGCATCTACACTCAAAGAACCGTTACGAAGAACTAAGCAAAGCACAACCGTGGAAACCCGTCGTCCGTCGTTTAGGAAAACTGCTGCTAAAGTACAAACACCAAAGCACAGAGTATCTGTGTGCGCTACGACGATGAAGGCGAGTGTGTGACGGCGCGTATAGTCACGGCAAACTACGAAACACTGTTAGATAGGTGGTGAATGAAAAGCTGCAGAAAGGCAGTGTGCATTGAACCCCTCAATTTTCGTCTTGTTTTGAATGCCAATAGATAGTTAGATAGTTTGTATGCACGAATGCAGGTAGGCGTTTACTGGTATGGGTGCGCAACACACGTGTGTGGACAATGAACCCACACAATTGCGCGGATTTTTTTTTTGTGTTTTATTGATAGTTTTTTTTATTGAAAAGTTTGTGGAACTTGAGTCAAAAATGGTACAGGTACTGTTCCGCACGCGTGAAGTTCTCTCTATGCGCGGAGTTCACTATCGGATCTATGAAATCGCTCGAGCATCAACAGGTATGACAGCCAATTAATGGGCTTAGACTTAGGCAACGGATTATGATTTTTATTCTCTTTTCACTCAATTTAGTATAGTATAGACAAACACTTGAAAGGAACAAAGGCAAAACGAAAATTATCCAGAGATAAATGAACACAATTTTACACTCACAAACATTCTACAACATAAAATATATAAATTTAAGTAAGATTCGCACGATTTCGATTGATTTTCGACCAATTTATTAGAGTGTAGATCAATTTTTAGGTGCGGTCATCAGACACACAGATACTTTTGACGAAGCACAAAGCAAAGCACAAGCGAACACTTCAAAGGTGAAGATGACAATGGGAAACTTGAGAAACTTTCAAAGTGTGGCTTGCATTTAGTTTAAGTTCGACTTGAGTATTGGAATTTCTCTTATGCGGAGTTCTCTTTGGTATAGGTATTCACCTGTTGTCAATTAAAGCTTAGACTTGGCTCAGAAGCTCTGCGATATACGAGTGTAAGCAAAACAAGTGAGAGCTGTCAGTGCTGGATAACACCTTTCGTTTTGAATTTTCGCAGCCGTTTATGTTCACAAGTCTACTGAGAACGTTTAATTAATTTAACGATTTTGAGACTTTTGACCCAGATATGAGTAAGCGTTTCAATTTTCCAGTTCGTTCCTTGTGTGACGATCGGGCTACGATATAAATTATGTAAAGACCACAAAATCTTGCTAGTAGTGACGCATAAAATAGTATGAATTCGAAAGATAAAATTGCTTTAGCGTGTTTCAATGACTGTAGATTTGTTTCAGAAGTAGAAACCTACAGTGTTGGCTAAAAGTAAAGCAACTTAAACACAGATAAATACATAACTCAAGAGTAAAATTTAAAAACTTATTTCATTATAATTTTATCTAAAAATGTAGTACCTAGGTAGTTATTATCGAAAAGAAAATCATAAAACTAGATGCATTTAATTATGTCCAAAGTCAAGTACTAATACAGAAGAAAATATTGCAACCATTTCATAACGTAAACAACTTTATAATACTCCTATTTTTTTCAAAAGTCTAATTTCAATTTTCACCGGGTGACCTTTTGTTTGTTGACACTCTTCCTGAATTTTTCTTCGATCCAATCTCGAATTTTACGATTTTTCAACGATGTCCTGAGGATAGCGAGGTGATATAAGGGAAAAAGCCTAACCTTAAAAGTCTAAAGCGATCGGAAGCTAATGTCAAAATTCTATGTTCAGTTACCTTCAGAGCAGTCATTTCGATAAGTAACCCATAATTGAAGTATGCGTACAGAAGCATTTGTTAAGTAGTTTCGCTGGTAAATTTTGTGTCTTTTCAAATAAAAAAAAAATTCAATTGTTTTGAGAAAAACAACAGCGTTACCCTTCGGACCCTTTAGGGGAAAATTGACCATTTATTGATGCTACGGAGCCTTGGGCCCCCCTTTTTGAAAATATTCGAAATTTGGCCGTTTTTGAAATATACGACCCTTTTTGGACCCTTTTTACGAATTGGCACAGAATTGACACATTCATTTCTCACTTAACCGATTTGTGTTGATATATTTATTCCAACGCCAAAAAAATGTACATTTACTTGCCTTTTGAACAGATGCATACATTGACGTAGTAAGTGCTTTTCGTTTCTCATACCTACAGAATAGGAAGTTTAGGAATTCGATTCCAAAGAACTGAATGTAAATACGGTCAAAATCACTTACAACGACCACATTCCTCGGTCCCTTGAAGGACGTTAAAACAGATTTTGACTGAATTGAAATCACTACTTTATATTTCTTGCTCTTGTTCTTTTTATTTTGATAATTATTTTTGTCAGGAAAGTAAAAAAAAAAAATAGAAAATAAATAAGGCAAATATAATTTGTTTCGCTAAATTTCTTTCTTCAATTTTATATGGGCCCCGTTTCTTTCGGCAGGGACCCTTTTCAGGACCATTTCCGAAATTTTTCAGAGGTAACACTGAGCACAATTTGCACTGTTTCGGAAGTGTCGTAAGTACGAAAACTTTCTTTTCCATACAAAAAGCTAAAGCACATGAAAATATGTATACACCTCATTTTATTTATTATTACATTTTTTTGTAGTAAAATTTACTAAATTAGACATCACACCATGTACTTTTTAATTCTTTTTTTCTATTCTTTCTTCAGTGATAGTCTTGGTTTTTTTTTTTCAAGTGACTTTTCAGCCCAACAACATCTGCTTCCTTTTTCACATTTGCGGCCATTTTATGAAGATCCATTATTCCGACATTATTCATGCATAAGTTTGAGTACAGATGTAAAAGTCCAACGAACTTCATCACAAGCCGTCGATTGACAAACTTTTGACTCTTAAGGTGCCTCCAGACCGAGCGAAACATTTCTGAAACATTTATTTGTTACTGAAATGTTTCACGTTTTCCATTTTAAATGGGAAAATAATTTTGTTTCTCAAGCTTTTTTGCATTTCTAAACTCAAGAACAGGAATCTAATTCTGATAGTGATGGTGTATCTGTCTGTCCGTGTATAGGGTATTAGCTCTTTACTGGAACGAATTTGCGATGGTCATTATCATTCACACAGAGGGACCTTTGGACAATGCAACGATTGACTGCATGTGGAACTCGGCTAGGCGCATTGGTGTGGATGAAACATTGGTACTGTTGAAAAGAGGCCAACGCTAGAATAGAACATTTTGACAGAGTCTGACGTGTTGTGTGGTGGAAATAGGGGAGGCCACAGGAGGTGGTGGATGATGATAGACTCTCTTTTTGTTTTCAGGACTGGCTTCTACCAGTGTCTGAACCAGGAATGGAGTGTAGGTTTTTTTTCACGGATGGTTCCAAAACCGATCAAGGATCAGGGGATGGTGTATTTATGGATGACGATAACACAAAACTGCATTTTTTCTGCACTTAAGGGTTGAGAAACAAAATTATTTCCCCCCCCAAAAAAATGGAAAAGTGAGGAGTGAAACATTTCTAAAACATTTATTAAATGTTTATGAAATGTTTCACTCGGTCTGGACGCACCTTAAGAGTCAAAAGTTTGTGAATATGATAGAATTTGACACTCACAATTGTTTAGAATCTATAGGAGCTCATGGACCACTAAGATAATATAGTAATGAAACAAATCAATTAAAATAAAGCTGATCTTTAAAAATTAAACTCAGAAATATTAGCTTGCTATTCCTCGCTAGATGTCACAGCATGTGTATCCCCATAACAACCCTGGCCAACGCTACCAACATACGAAACCACAATTTCTATGCCGGCCACCGGCGCAAAAAACCAAGATGCCGCTTTCTGATTGGTGGAAAAATTTCACCCTAGCCAAAACCAAGCCATTGCCCTCCGCCATTTCTCGAACCAGCGCCATTCTCGTTTTTAATTTCGTGCAGAACAGACGTGGAAAAAAGTGCTGGTGAAAAAAATAGTGTGAAAAAGTAATTTTTTTTTTTTAAAATTACATCAGGTGCATCGCTGAGCACCTTGAAAGAGCCGGGAAATTAGGCCCAACGGTAAAATTCTTCAACACATTATATCAAGCAAAGATTGGAAAGATAAACAGAAAAAATTACTCGATTTTTTTTTGGTAATTTTCGACGTTTTCGCTCCTCTCCCTACTACTCCAATACATATAGTATATTTATATATATACGTAGTTTGTACCAAATCTAGAGCGCATTTAAAGTGCCTGTGCCTTGTTTTAGATCAATATTCTGCTACGGCAAATGCAAAAAAGTACAAATTAATTCATAAATTAACGCCATTCCTCTACCCCATTTGTGGCTTCATCGCGTCGATTACACTGAAATCGCAATGGAAAGCTGTTCTCGAACAACTCAGTACCAAAAAAAAAAAAAAAATCAATATCAATATTTTTCCGAAACGACGCCATCTTGAAATGGGGTGTTGTACCATCCGAATTAACTCGCATCGAATTTTTCGAATTATGCCTATCCGTCCTGCGAAACTAACTAAAATGTATAAAAGCTGAATCAGACAGAACAAGACACAATCACCTTAATTGTTTATTGATGAAAATATACGCCGTTCGTTATGCATATTATCTTAGAAAAAACTAAAATAAGAGTAAGCTCCCTTCTGGCTGCGCGCAAATAAAAAAAAGATGTATAATTGTACTTGCAACTTACAAAATGGCTAACCGACGATCGAAAAAAATATATAAATTTCCTCCTCTTCCTGAATAAAGATACCTACTACATACATACATAATATTGTCCTCAATTTTTTGGAGAACATGACGCATGCCTTAATTTTCTTCATGGTCACCGACATATTCGTATATTTTAGCGCAAAAAAAAAAAAAAATTACATAAAAACATCGATTGCATACTGTTGTGGGTGTGGAACTGCAATTTGTATTCCTTTTTTTCCTCCTTTTAACAATTTTTCTGTGTAGATTACCTGTTTTTGAAAAAAAAGATCGTTAATTTTTTAATGTAGACATGCGTGCTGGTTTGCTTGCCAATAATATGGGCGCCATTTTATTGCTTTAAAATTTTTTATGACCATTCAGTGAGAATGAATTTAAAATAAAGTAAAATGTTTATTTAGATAGTGTAGGCTCTTTGGACTTTGCATCTATTTGCTATATAGAACTGAGTGATGTTTTGTCAAAGCGGAGTGCTTTGCATATTAATACCCAGCTGTCGCTTTCGCAATTTGCCTGAGAAAAGTTTCCTCCTGATATTACCAGCAGATACGCATTCTATTTTTTTTTATTTTCAAACAGTACATGCTTATCAAAAGCTCTGTATAGATACATACGCCTTAAATTAGTTTCTGTTTATGCGTAGATTGCGCGTCAATTAATAGAGCTTTCTGTTGAATTTTAATAACCACGAGCCAACTTTGTGTAAGATTAAAGAAGAGAAAAGAATGTATTATAGTGTGGCATAGGTTTTTGCGTAAACAATGCTGATAAGGATATCATGTTTGCAGTACAAGAAAGTGCCTTTAGTCCTTCATGATGTATACTTTAGTAAAAACACTACAACAAGAGCTCCATTCTGCTTTTTCATCTTTTATACCTATTTATCTTTACGCTGTGATTAATCAAGCTGCTTTTCTATTTGTGTTCAAATGCAAGATTTGTTTTTTTGTGGAAACAAAATCTAAATAAATTGTGGATACTCTTGTATCGCCTTAAGCTCTTATTCGCTTTCGTTCCCAAACTGCCTAGTCAAAAATGCCGCACCATTGGCAACTATAGCCTATTAGAAAAATCAATAAAAGTCCCTTGCTGCAAATTAGTTTCCACATCATCGCATTCAATCGAAACAAAAGGTCGAAGAAAACGCGTATTCCACACCGGCATCAGTATGCTTTCACCAAAAGAAATAAACACCGAGACAAATTAGACGATTCTTCTTTCATTCAATGTTTGTAGTTAAAAAATCAAAAAAAATCAAAAAATAATTTCTCCTTTGGATCTGTATACACACTTAATAATTTATTTCGCTGTTACTTTATTACAAAATCACGTACGCCGATTTTATGTTATACTGCTACTACTAGTACCTACTATTCTACATGCAATAAAAAAAAAAAAAAAATCACATTTACTCATATCAAAGAACGAATACCTTTACCTACTATTATCAAAACATTTCACAGTCAAATCGAAGTCGTCGTAGCAACTCTGCGTGCACACATCTTCGTAGGCATCGTCTTCGAATCAGCGTCAAACTACTACAACACAACTTGAAGTGCGCATCTCCGTCGTAACTACTACTTCAACTACAGCAACTACAAAAAAAAATGAGTGACAGTCGAGGCACACGCGTCTACGTCGGCAATCTAACCGACAAAGTTAAAAAGGAGGATCTGGAAGGAGAATTCACCAAGTACGGTAAATTAAACTCTGTTTGGGTTGCTTTCAATCCCCCAGGTTTTGCCTTCGTCGAATTCGAGAACCGCGATGAGGCCGAAAAAGCATGCGACATCCTGAACGGCTCAGAAATCTTAGGCTCACAACTCCGTGTGGAAATCTCAAAGGGTCACCCCAGGCAAGGTCGTCGTGGTGGCGGCCGCGACTTTGGTCGTCGCCAGGGCGGCGGTGGTGGTGGAGGATTCCGCGGACCACGCAGCAGCAGTGGTGGTTTCCGTTCCAGGGGACCACCCGGTCGGGGCTACAGCCAGGACAATGGCTACAGTTCGGGCGGACGACGAGGCGGAAGCGGCGGCTACGGTGGTAGCAGTCGAGATGGCGGCGGTTTCAGTGGTCGACGCGATGGTTTCGGTGGGGGTGGTCGCGATAGCGGCCGTTCCTACGGTGGCGGTGGCGGCGGCTTTAGCAGTGGCGGCCGAAGTGGTGGCAGCCAAGGCGGTCGTTTCCGGTCTCGATCACCAGCCGGTGGGCGAAGATTTTAAATTGTAATCTAAACTCATTTACTTATAATATAATCTTTACGCTAGACATTGCTGTATGACTAAATACTTTATTTTTTTTTTTTTTTGAATTTTATCTTACTGCATTAAAAAAAGAAAAGAAAGCATAAAAAACAAAAAACAAACAAGAGAGAATATAATAAACCGATATGCCGTGGGTGTGTGTTAGTGCGGCAAGTATTTAAGATTTTATTTCGTAAATGTTAGGTTTTCGAAGAATAAAATTAAAAACAAAACAAAAGAAATGATAACAGAAAAATTAAATGAGAGGATTTTATTGTACGAGAATAATCTAATCTCTTTGCCAAGACAAACAACATTTTAAAAATAAAATACAAAGTATGATGTAAGGAAAGTATTAGATATTCTTCTAAGGGAAGATGATGATGATCTTAGTTTTGTGTCTAAATGATTTCCCTCTCCCTAACAAGACTATTAAGCATAATAAACGAAAAATTATAAAAACCACAAAAACTTTGTCCTTTTTAATTCTCTCGCACTTGCTTTTTCAGATGATAAGACTATTTTATGTTAGAAAGGTAAGGAAATGTGCAACGAATAAGCGTTAGACCGATCGATGGTCAGTCTTAGGTTAGGTTAGAGTGGTTTTCGGTTGCACCGGATCCCATACAGAAAACCACCAATACAAGAAGGACAAAGTAAAGTTGTAAGTTATCAAAAAGAAAGAAGGAGACAACAGTTTTAAAGTCAGGAGCTGTCTGAAGGGTAAACTCGTCAGATCGCCAAGGATATCAAAGAAGTAGGACCCCATGTGGAGGTGTCTTTCTGATGCTAGAGCAAGGCAGTTGCAGAGAAGATGAAGGATTAGGATCTCCTGTGAGGACACCAATGATGATGCTCAAGTCCATCAATTCGTTTGAACATTTCTGGTTTAGGTTAGGCCAAAGTTCTCTAGATATTCTGAAAGGACACCTTTACCAGAGAACGTTGGCCGTTACTTTTATAGCAGACAGTATGCACCTAAATCACTAGTGGATTATATACCTACAAGTTACAATTCTTATTCAGATAACACTGATCCCATCAAGCACATAATCAAAAGCGTTTCAACAGACGACTAAAGAGACTCGTCCTTTTATCAACTCAACTATACAAAATCATGTTTTGCTTAATCAATTAATATTCATAAAGCAAAGATCACAAACTAGTTAGACAGCGGCTGGGCCACATCGACTCAGTTTCTCGGCTTCATCTCTTAAAGATTAATCCTCCGGCAACCTGCGCCACCAGCCATTCTTATAAATCCCCACCAACTGCTTCAAAACCAAAACTATAAATTATCAAGGACTTGTTGGGAGAAGACATCTCTGAAATAGGTGTTTAAAAAAATGCACCACTGGGCTGTCGTACTTGCACCTTTATTTTGCTCAAGTTCCGTTAGTAACAAAACAAGAACAATAATTCCAATTGAGTAACAACTTTCACGTCAGGTTGTTTAATTCACCATAAGTAATTTTTTTTACATTAATTTCCTAGCTTCAGTTTATTTTGTAGAGACACGAGTGCGTTTATTCCAAGAAAAGTTTATGCCATAGTTCTTGACACGCTCTTTCTTCGGTTCTTCAGCAGCATCGATGAACCACCTCAGTCCGTTCCTTTCGCAATGATTAATAGCTTCTTCCTTTGAGTTAAACTCAACCTGCAAGTTGGACAATGGGTCTCCGCTAAAATAAAAAAAGTCAATATTATCCCATAGGAGAATTAAGATCTGAACTAAAGGACTCACGTCGATGCCCATCCCATCAAGGGATTCTCCCAGCGTTCGCGGTTATCAAATTCAATTTGCCAATTTTGGATGTTGTTAGTGCCGCTCTGCATGGCATTCTTGGGTGGCATGTGGATGCGGACTCGCCTAGTTTTCACATGTTCCGATGGTACACCATTAATTGGACTAACATCAACCTTAATGGAAGTATTCAGATATTAATTGATTGGCTACTACAGTACAAAGGACCTACTTTGACAGGAACCGTGATAGTTCCACTTAGTTTATTCTTGGCTTCGATTTCTTCTGGCCTTGCAAGAGCAGTGGATACATCAAGAAGTGGTGCTTCGCGTGCGCCTGACTTCCATCGGACAATGGGAACTGCGGCTTTGACCCTGTGAAGGAAATTGCACAAAATAAAATTGTGTTCCTTCTAAGTAATAAGAATTTAGGGGTACCAATTGTTTGTTAACTGGGGCTTCGCCAAAATTTGGAATAATGCAGACATCCTTTTTATTTTTTCTCGATTATGTAAAGAATGTATTTCCCGATGACAGTTCAAGTGACATTTGAATTTCTCTCTTGGCTGTGAAATGTCAAAAATTCGTTCCAACTGTCAAATAATACTCGACTACATCTACATTGCAAGCATTGCCATGTTGAATAAATGAAAAGATTTTATTTTCGTGGAGGGGGTCAAATATTTTATGACTCAGGTTATGTGTCGTTCCCATATTAGATAAAGCTAACTGAAAGTTTTTGCATAAAGGCTCACAAATAAATATGTCATTGGAAAAATGTTGCTCGTTATTGTGGCAGAGAAATGTTCTAACGTCGAGCAGATATCTGGAAAGAGTTTCAACAAAATTTTGCTTCTAAGTCGGCTATCACACGTAGACTTGTAAGGCTCAACTCGTTTCAATGTAACATTACAAAAGACTTAATAATATTAAAATATTATACTAAAATTGAAAAAAACACTAGAACAATGAGGAATTTAAGAAACGAATGAACAAATGATAATGCATACGGACGAAAGAATAAACCGGGAGACGTACACGTCCACGTCTTAAGTCTCTTGCTATTTTTATGGTTCTAACAGTTTGGTAGAAGATTAAGTCATTAACTCTAAACTGCATATCCTGCACTATCTAAGTGGGCATTATCCGTCTTTGCTACAATCAGGTACTTCACATTAAGAGTTGACGTGTCAGAGAAAGGAAGTTCTTTCTTTTACCTTACGGCGAGGTAATGATCAACAATAGAAGGGTCTTGAACAGAAGAGAAAAACTGCCTTCTCACGGACAGCCAAGCAAAAAATAATAATCATCTCTATTTACAGCAGATATCGGCATCGACGATATAATAGGTATATGTATGCAATTAAAACTTAACTTTTTATTTCAACAAATTTATGTATTTGATAAAACGAACATCGCTAGCTCAAACAGTCGAGTCAACTGTCAGCTTTGAAGTTGTCAACCAAATTTTGTATACCACTGTTGCTGTTTTGTTATGCTTTTAGAGCTAAATAAATATTTTTGTTTTGTTTTTAATTTGAAATGAAAATGAAGAAAACAATGGAATCTCATCCGAAAAATCTTATTGACCAATACTTAAAAGCTTCAAATAAGTTGAAAAAGTTTGATAGAATTGTATTTAAGTAAGTAAAGTTGCAAAGGAACCTTCATTTTACTAAAAATTTATCTCTAGGAGATTCGCCCCGAATGTTTGCGAAGTGTTGGATGACTTTAATGATTTGTCGCTCAAGTTCGAAGATGCTGGGATCTACCAGTACGCCGCTATGTGTTATTTGGGAGCTGCCAAGTGCGAGAAGAGCATAGGTAAGTACAACCTAGGAATGTAGGACGATATGGCTTAACCCATACTCTATTCTAAGGGAACAACTTATCCGAAGTGAATTGTTACTTAAAGTCCGCCAGAGCATTTCTCAAAGCAAATAATGTTTCGGAGAATCTAAAGATGCGTTCGAACAAAAGAGAGTATCATGATGTAAGTATGAAAAATGTATTTTTAGATATTTAGTAAACTTCTTTTGTTCTTTAAGGGTGCATTGAAAGCCTACTACTTAGCTCTGTCGAGAGTAGCAGACGATGGTGTCTTGAAAGCAGCTATAATTCGCGAAACTACAATAATCAATCCCAACTTTGATGGGACGAGCACCTTTTCTTCTCCAAGTCATCGAATATACGACTTGGAACTATCGGCGAAGAAGAACATCGAAAACGGAGACTATTTGGGGGCATTAGAACGACTGACGGATATATTTGACAACTTGTGTGAGAGGAAAAAGCAGCATTTGTACATTGATTTGCTTAAGGATATCGAAGTCTCGCGCATCTTACTGCTGGTCGTTTTGAATTTGCCTCCATCGAGGCAATCGCCTTCACATATAAAATTAATAGAGTACTACTACAATTTTAGAAAAGGCGACAGCCAGGAGTTAGACCTGATGGCGTCATATTCCACGGACGATATGCGCTCTTTATCTTTTGATTTAAAATGTATACTTTCTGATATAGTGTCTGCATGGCACGATGGAAATAAGGAGGAATTTCAAAGTGCTATTGATGAGTTCTCAAATCTGAGGGAAATGAATTCAGTAGAGCGATTGCTTGTGGATCGTATCATCAGGAATATAATTCCAGTATAGTTGTAAAGTTAGTATAAGAAGAGAACAAATATTAAAGCTTGCTTAAGATAAAGTGGTTCTTTTTTTAATGGGGGTTTAAATGATATTCTGTTCGCACTACGTACTCGGTTTTCGTTAGCGTGCATTTGTATTTGGGATAATGTTTAAGAAAACCTTAAGTCTTAGTTGGCTAGAGAAAATGGGTTTTGAGCGTTGGCCGTTTGAACATGACTGGCGCTGTAAAGCTTCCAAGGAAGGCGATTATGACTTGTTAGTACTTTGTATGGAAGTATGTGCTCATTAAAGGAAACGATGTACGGACCTTGCTCTCATACTTTTTAAGATCGCACAAACAGCAGTTCACAAAAAAAAATGTTTTTTTTTTTTGTATTTAGTTTGAGATACTGGAAAGAAGATCACCTAACTAAATATCCAGCACTTCCACACAACTTCTTCCAACAATAACAGTACAGAGTACATTTACATTCCCCTTTGCTTTGCAGAGGTCTTACGTTTATGTTCAGGAAAGCCCTTTCATCATTCATTATCAATCATCAATCATTTATTTAGTTCACTCCTTTCAAGTGATGTAACATCTGAAATCGTCTGTAAAGCATTTTTGGTTTATGTTGCAGAATTTGCATTTGGCTGTCCTTTCATTGCATGCAACTAAGCTTGAAATATCTCTTGGATCTTGTACTTTTATTGACTTTGCTTCTAACAGAATTTGAATGAGATTTCTTGATAAAATTTCACTGTTATTCCACATGTTATTGATGATGAAAACATACCTCAATAAGCATCCTTGTTTCAGGTCTATTTTATTTTCATAAAAATTGGACTATCAGATGTCGTATTGTAACGAAAGCCACCTCAACAAAAGAAGAAGACATACAAAAAATTCCTCAGTTCTATAATTTCAACAGACAAATCTCCAAAAATGTTCGCGCACGGATTGAACAAAAAAAAAGAACGGTTTACTTCTTAGACGTCACTCTTTTTCGTATTGTTTGTTTCGTATTGCACAGCAATTGACTATTTTTCGTAAAATTCGTAATTTTTCAGTGGAATACCACCTTACCTAAGTAAAGTACCGTTAATCAGATTTCGCCTCGACCTCGACCCTAGATTGACATTTGGTGTGGCCTTCATCGATTCATCATAAATTCAAAATAATTGATTATAAAAGACTAGAATTCAATCATTGCAACCTGTTCGTTCTCTTTCTGATCTTTCTGATTCTGATCGGGATTACTCCTCGTACCATTTTTTGCTGATGAGGTCGTCAAAACCTAACGACATATGTATGTATGTATGTAACATGCATTATTTTTGGTACATATCCTGCTGTGAAAAAGTAGTATTTCTTTATTTTTTTCCCCATGAAAAAAGTGCTTAATGTTGTTGATAAACTGTGTGGGAGTATGTATCGTATTTTTTGTTTCATACTGCTAAATGATTCAGATTATTCTTAAATTAGAAAATTTAAACTGGAACCCCCATGAAAAATCATTTCCCTGAAGAAAGATGAAACAGTTCTAAATATTCTCCAGAAAGGAGTCATTTCTAAGTTGTACCTTAAAACTTATGGCATATATACGCAAACCATTTCAAAATTGTTACTTATTTATAGATTCAACAATACGTTAAGATTAAACAATACACTAAACTTAGACTAATGATTGAAAACGATACTCTGATACTTCGTTTTTCATAATCCCGCGAAAATAATTTCTAAAATGCAGTCTACTATAACTCCGCTAAATCAGAGTCCCTGCGAGAAATCCCTCTGAAACACGCCTTCTAATTTATAGCCCCAAAATAGCGTAGTTCGAAAAAAATGTTATGAGTTGCACCAAAATGAGCCAAAAGTGAACGAAAACTCAACGAAACTGAGCGGGAAGTCATAATGATACAAATTATGTGTCACTCATTCAACTATGCTTGAGCCTTTACTGTTTTCTTTGTTACAAGACTTATCGAACATATCGACAAAGAACAAGCTATCTTTTAAAATATGCTCCCACAGAAATATGGCCAGCCTAAATATAAAAAAAAAAAATAATTTGTCTTCTTTAGATAGATGTATTCATCTGTTTGGTGCTCCTAGAATTGAGACTCTCACAGAATTTCTTCAAAGGGAATATAAGTAGCAACTTGCGCAATAACAATTTGGATCGTTCATTTGACATTGTTTCCTGCACCAAAGCCTACAGGTGCCATGCCATTTGGAATCACCTCAAATCAATCAATGAAAAACTTTGAAAAAGTTGATAAAGTCAAGTGCTTACACTCTTGCGTACTTATGTAGATGGGGTATTGTGTCTCAAGTGTTTACACAAGAAAAGCCCCAATCTAATATTCATTATACACAATGCCTGAAATCAAATCAAACCAAATAATCTCCCCTCTCTTCACAACCTAGTGCCAGTACCTATGCATGCTTTTAATTTTTGAATTTTCTTTTTCCATTTAATTTCCTGCAATTGACTCATAATCACATCAGTACCATGCGCTAGATTAAGTTTAAATGCCTTCTCCTCGATGGACGTGAGTAAAACTTTTTGAGAGGAAAAACTACCTTTTCGTTCAGCTCCACCACCACCCACCCATCCATGCCCATGCCAGTGGGGTCCACCGCGCGAACTTTTCACACGCATAAAGTAATGTGCGCCCCACGGTAGAATCAGTCGATTCAGGAGCTTTTCGCCATTTAAACGTTTCCCTTAAAGCGGTGGTCTCCTCCGTGTTGTTGGTCGTTCCAGAAGAGTGTATTTTTGTTTTGGGTGGCATTGTACTGACCAAGTGGACTCAACTGTTGTGTGTGTCGTTTTTCTTTTTAGTTAAAAAAAAAAAAAATTAATTTGTTAAATTTGTCGTTTGCCTCCGAAAATTTTGCAAATAAAAAGTGCTACTCCAAACACAATGTATAGAATTCCTGCGAAGCAACGTTCCTGGGATATCGCGTTTTGAAATTAATTTTTTTTTCCGTAGGACGTGTAAGTAATCGTGTCCTGGATACTTAACATTACGAAATAGGTTAAGACGGGAAAGTAAATCGGTTCACTTAAAACTAAAAAAAAAGGAAAAACGGAAAAGTAAAAGCCTTGTGAGTGATGGACAGATGGAGTGTGCTGAAAAATCGATGTAGTTAAATGACTGCGAAAATAAATAAAATAGCAAAAGAATCTAATCTGTCAGAAGTGCTTCCATTGGTTCCTAGAAAGTTTTCCTATAAATCGTTGATTTTTCTTATGTACTACTTTGTAGCAGCGACAGGGTGCCCACATTTTCTATCTTCAAAGATTATTATTGTAGTTTTTGAGAGTACGTAATCGAGGTAATCCTGAAATTGCAGCAATGAGGATGATGCGATTTTAATTCGAAACCTATTTTTACGGTCGCAACACAGTTTTATACGCTAAATACGCCTTTTTTATGTATCGATCGATCCAAGAGCTTTCCGCTCTTCCACCCGCAACTGCCGCCGACGCCATCGGCCGTCGCCACGTTTGCTGCTGTCGACGTCAGTAGAGGAAACATTTTGGTGATGGTAGTGGAGTCGGTGGGGATAACTATAATTGAAATTATTTTCACATGGACGTGTACCTCATAACATGGCAGCCACTTATGTAGTTGCTCTCATCTCGTACACTTTGTTTATAAAATATGTCTGCTTGGCTTATTTTAGACACATTGTCTGTCGGTAAATACGCATTCTACGGGCGGCGGCGAAGAAATCTCTGAAAACTGTTGATTTCTGAATGTCGATTTGTAGATATTATTGAATTGCAATATGTACGAGTATGTATCTTACGTTCGAAGGCTACACTCAAAGTGTCATTCAAAGAATATTGCGGGTGCATTCATCCCGAAGTAGTCATGTAAACAATTTACTGTGGAGAAATACAGGATACCCTTTTTACGCAGGCTCCGTACTTTCAGTTCGAAAGGTGATTTCACTTGATGAGCTTTAAATGCAGGCGGGAAACCATGTGCCGTAGGTTACGCCAAATGTCGAAGGATGTATAGTTAAGATAAATAATTACACTACATGCATCTGAAAAACGTACTCGAACGTTGGAATTACAAAAACTGTTGAGCATTGCCTTAGCTATTTGTATGCCTCATTGAAAATTAGATTACTAAGTCAATGCAATCGCTGCGAAAGCTATTTGTTAACGCAAACAAATCGATAAACAAACTATCTCCCGCAGTCTTTCTTAATTAAGACAAATTATTTCTCTTCGCTATAATTTTTTAAAACGAACGAATGCAAAAATCACATACAACTCTTTGCGTTCAGTTTGGATAGAACTCATAGAGAATACCAAATCTATCATCTTATCCTGTTCGCAGGCAGACAGAAAGGTGATTGAAAAGGCAAGTTTCATTCACATTCCATAGATGTGGAATGTCAATCGAAATGTCAAAATTTTCGAATATTCGTTTGCTCGTATTAGCAGTTCGCTGAGTTATGAATGCGGCTTATGAGTAGAGTAGAGTACTCACTACCGGTTCCACTGCTTTCTAGAAATGGCATCTCAAGAAACTCCTAGTGAAATAATTCGAAATATTTATTGCTTTTCACGTAATGACACACAAATGTATTCATTCAGAAGACGTATTCGCTGGGCTCACATTTTATTGCCTCTTATAAAATGACTCTGAAGCGAGTAATTCACATTCATTCCAAGAAATGATTATCTACCGTTACACTTTGCTGTTGTATTTGGAAAAAGACAGTAAGTATTTCGAGTGGTTCGTGCAGTGCTCTTTTTTTTTGTTTTTTTCCTGTCATACAAAGGTCGCGTTTGTTATTTGTGCTTGCTGGGTTCTGGGTTTTGTACCTATTTTTTGGAACCATTCGAAGGCTCATGAATCACTTGTCCCTTTAAATGCTTTTGTGAATACTTTGATTGAATGAATATTTTGAATGTGAGCTTAATACGTACTCAAGGATTCATGAATACCAGCACCATGATGATCCGTTTTCATTTCGTTTCACAAAGTAAACTTCGTTGTCGTTTCCTACATGATTCATTCTCGCTTGTTTTTTGTTTTCCTGCGACTGTGAAAGGCTCGTTTTTTAGCGAATGATTCACAACGGCAAATGAATGGATTCATGCAGTTCTCAAAATTTAAATGCATGCCTCTTAAATGTCCTTTGGCATAATTTGTTTTCTAATTTCAGATCCACAACCGAATCTAATGCAAAATGTTTCCAAGATAAGATTAAAAATACTCGAATTACATTAATTTATGTAATTTGTTTTGAATTTTATTTACACCGGGAAGCTATTAGCAATACGTAGAAAGGTATGACTCGTAGTACGTGTATGGTTTGGCAAGGAATTTACTATCTGTTCTAATATGTGACCCTTATTACAGCAATGAATCTTATAAACATGGACTCCGAAAACCGTGTGGTTCTCAACGTGGGTGGGATCCGACACGAAACCTATAAGGCTACCCTCAAGAAGATACCAGCCACAAGGCTATCAAGACTCACAGAAGCTTTGGCCAACTATGACCCTATACTAAATGAGTATTTCTTTGATCGACATCCCGGAGTATTTGCCCAAGTATTGAACTATTATAGGTAAGAAGACAACCTCTTTGAACGTAATTATAACGGATTCTTCTTCTTTAGAACTGGTAAACTGCACTATCCCACTGATGTGTGTGGTCCTCTTTTTGAGGAGGAGCTGGAGTTCTGGGGTCTCGATTCAAATCAGGTTGAGCCCTGTTGCTGGATGACATA
Organism: Chalcosyrphus nemorum; assembly: GCA_949716465.1. Taxonomy (NCBI): domain Eukaryota; kingdom Metazoa; phylum Arthropoda; class Insecta; order Diptera; family Syrphidae; genus Chalcosyrphus; species Chalcosyrphus nemorum. The sequence goes on from OX454335.1 coordinate 52,459,876, forward strand.
TACTCAGGTAAGAGAATGTGATCACAAATTAAACCCTAGAAAGAATTTAAGTTTGGTTCGATTCTTAAACCCAAAAGGTATACGATAAGGACCTACTTTAATTCTTTAAAATTGGCTGTGGGAATAATATCTCTTAAAAGTAATGGTTTTCAAAGTAAAGAGAAAGAAATTACGTGGAAAGAAGCGGGTTATAGTGGATTGACTATTTACCTCACTTTTTTAAATTTTCTCCGAAACCATACAAGTACCAGTACCAGTACCGGGACTAGTACTCTGATACTGGTACTTGAAAGGCCAAGTATGAGGATTTTTCAAGTACTTCGTCGCATGTACCAAGTATCGCATACTTAAGTACCAAAGTAGATACTTAAGCAGTAGTAGTACTTGCAAGTACTTCGATTCCCTAGAAACATGGGCTCGAAAGTACTTGAAGGTACTGGTCAAGTACCTGGAAGTACTGCTCAAGTTCTTGGAAGTACTGCTCAAGTTTTTGGAAGTACTGCTCAAGTTCTTGGAAGTACTGCTCAAGTTCCTGGAAGTACTGCTCAAGTTCTTGCAAGTACTGCTCAAGTTTTTCAAAGTACTGCTCAAGTTCTTGGAAGTATTGCTCAAGTACTGCTAAAGGACCTACTTATATACCTTTTGGAACTCTTCTAAGAACGTTCTTATGTTCTTTCGTTCATTAATTGATTTTCGACTGCTCTGTAGCTTAGTTAAATCAATTTGAGTGGTTCTGCAGAAAGTTTTAGTTTTTTTTTAACGAAATTGGTTTTATTCCGATCTTCCTCAGCATCGTGATACCCAAGAGACCCTAGCAGTATTGGATAGACTGGACTTGGATACTGAAAAGCCATCAGAGGAAGAGTTAGCGCGTAAATTTGGCTTCGAGGAGGACTACTACAAAGGCACGCTTTCATGGTGGCAAGAAATGAAACCTCGTATCTGGTCACTCTTTGATGAACCATACAGTTCCAACGCAGCTAAGGTATTGCCATCCATTGTAGTATTAATGCCATCCCTAGTTTAATCAATTGCGTTATAATATTTTCAGATAATTGGTGTCGTGTCAGTGTTCTTCATATGTATTTCAATTCTATCGTTTTGCCTTAAGACCCATCCCGACATGAGGGTGCCTGTCATAAGAAATATAACCGTTCGGACTGCAAATGGAAGCTCAGCTTGGGTCCTGGACAAGACCCAAACGAATGCGCACATCGCATTTTTCTACATAGAATGCGTGTGTAACGCTTGGTTTACATTTGAAATTTTGGTAAGATAAACAGATAAATCGAATCATTTAATCAAATTGAATGCTACTGTCACATATATGTGTATGTTTACGTCTTCCCTCTCTTTCTTTTTTTTTTCTTGTAGGTTAGATTCATTTCCTCACCAAATAAATGTGAATTCATAAAGTCATCTGTTAACATCATAGATTACATTGCAACGCTTAGCTTTTATATTGATTTAGTGCTTCAGAGATTTGCGTCACATCTTGAGAACGCTGACATTCTAGAATTCTTTTCTATTATTAGAATAATGAGGTTGTTCAAACTGACGCGGCATTCGTCAGGGCTGAAAATTCTAATCCAGACATTTCGCGCATCGGCCAAGGAGCTGACGCTCTTAGTATTCTTCTTAGTTTTAGGCATCGTCATATTTGCTAGTTTAGTTTATTATGCGGAAAGGATACAAACAAATCCGCATAACGATTTCAATAGTATACCGTTGGGTCTGTGGTGGGCCCTGGTTACAATGACCACAGTCGGTTATGGTGATATGGCTCCTAAGACATACATAGGAATGTTTGTTGGCGCACTGTGTGCGTTGGCCGGTGTACTAACAATTGCACTGCCAGTGCCGGTCATAGTAAGTAACTTTGCAATGTATTATTCGCACACACAAGCCCGAGCGAAGCTGCCGAAAAAACGACGACGAGTACTTCCAGTTGAACAGCCTAGACCACCTAGACTTCCAGGTGAGTACTTTTTCATTTTACATTACATACATACATAACATATGTCTGTCACATTTAGCCAATATCCCTACCAAATCATCAAAACAACATAATTGGTTTGGTAACACTAACGAAGCAATTCTTTGTATTTATTTAAAATAAATTTAACGTCACCGTTGTACATAATATCTGCTCGTGAATATTGAATCGGGTTTAGTAGGTACAATTTTCATCGAAGGATAAAGGACTTGTACATGATTTGTTCGTTTCCATATTTACATCTAATCCGATTTAGAAACGAGGTTAAAATCACTTATAGTGTTTGATATTTAAGTACATAGATATCGAAATGTTTAAAATATGGTTGTTTCGCTGTTTCAAAAATATTTTTAGCACATTTCAAGGCAAAAATTGTCAATTTGTAATTATTTCTGCGAATAAATAAACAGTTCTCTGATCTTTTCGCGCATAAGCGAATACTTCTTGCGAACTGTCAAATTTTAATCACATTCCACAGATGTGGAACGCTTCAACATTTGCACGACGAAAACATTCACGAGAGTTCAACCCCAAAATTATTTTCTTTACGGGCCAATTATGCCTATCATTGAAATGCATCATTGAAATTTTGATTTGGAAAACGATTTTAACAAGCAGTTGATTTTCGTTTCTATAATTTGGTGCACAATCGTTTCACTGGTGTGTTCTATTATCATCTGTCAGTTTTGCTCACAATGATCAACTCTAACATCAAAACCTATATTTTGTTGTTGCTATTTCACTGACAGAGCCTTCAACTGATAGGAATTTTTCAATGATAACTGACTTGCCAACAAAATTAAACCATTATTTAGTTCCAACGATGAATTTAAATGATAGCTATAACTGGCCCCTTGATAGGTGACAAGTTAAGTTCGCCGATTGCAGCGACTAAAAAAAAAAAAGTTGCTGTGAATGAAATGTCAAAATTTGCGAGTATTCGCTCTCTCGTATTCGCAAGTCTCTGATCTGTAAATGGACTTTTAGAGGCACTTTTACTGTTTTAAAACATTGTTGGCTCACTTTTTATTCATTTTACTCTAACACTGATTGAATTTAATAAAATCTTCGAATACTTTGGATATCACGAGATATTAACATTCAAACTGATCCACTTTACACAGTGTATCCACTGATTATGTACATATGTACAGACCTTGTCTTTTTGAAATATAGCAGTTACATAAATTCATACAAAAACCTTCCCTTATAGGCTGGATTCCAAATCCTTCATTAATGGGTTTTTATCAGTTGCTGAAACTTGAAATAAGAATGTTTCTATCTTTCTGCCAATTTTCTAAGAAAAACTTTACAATATTGGCGTTGAAATCAACTCGTTTTATTTTAAGTTTACAAAGAAGTAATTAATAGATTTTATAACTCCTCTAAATTAGCCATTTTCTTGTACATTTCGGTAATGCAAATCTAAAATATGGAATCTGGATCTGGATGGACATCACATAGGTGCAAGTACGTACATCTCATGCATGCAGTTCATTTTTTTTCATTTCAAAAGCCTTTTACATTCAAACGTAGAAAATTGGGTGAAGTGTAAAGTAATGTCAGTATTCCAACGAGATGTTGATATTGATTTCTCATTTTCTTTTACATCTCAATAAGATATTTAGATACTTAATTGGTTTTTTTTCTCATGATCTAATAAGCGGAGCCTCTAAGCATTATCTTGCCATTCCACTAAATGTGTAGAGTTTATAACGTCCCGGTACATAACATATTCTAGGGTAGCATCTGTTGATAGTATTATCCCTGTCATAGATATGGATGAATCTGTGTGTTAAATATGTACCTACACTGTAACAGTAATTAGTTTTGTGCCTTCTATCGTCCCGTAAATTTGTCACCGGAAGAGATCTTTGGGGAGTATACACATACATATGTATGCATATTCATGAGAAAAACTAATTCTGGTGAATTTATATTATAATTAATTATGTCGCGGATTAACATGACAGGACGGTATATAGTCACTTTACTCCTGAAGTTTAAGGCTTGCAATTATTTTGCATTTTTCGTTATAATAGGAGGGAGTTGGGTAGTTTGAAGACTGAATTATTTCATGAAACAAATGGAACAAAGATAAGTGATTGGCGGATATCGCAAAGCCAAGTACTGCTGGCAACTAAATTATTCCACTAAATTTCATATTTGACTCAAATTTATTTTCCGTTGAACTGTGATTCTAAAAGATAACTTAAAATTAGGTCAACCATACGAACACCTCCCAAGGATTCGAACAATTTCGCGGTTAAACTACAAAGCTTTGCTTTTAGGGTCACTTGTATGAGAAATCATAAGATTCCTTGCCACAAAGTGATTTGTATTTGTTCTACGTATAAACTTTGTCTTTACTGGCTAGCAGAGTTACAAAAAAACACGGCTATTGTAAGTCAAAAGAAAACATGGCGGTTGAAATGACTGAAATTCAGTCTGATATATTTGTAACTTGTGGAGACAAGATATAATGCAATGAAAAATAAAATTTGGTGGCAAATTTTATATATTTGGCGGTCATTCAGTGTTCCCATACTGCGAAGATAATGTGGTGACTGTCTTAAGGCACTTGCAATCATGCAATTTGTTCAGAGTATTGTTTCTGCACTTAAAGAAGGGAAGAAGAGGTTTTTAGTGACCTTTTTCATGACTAATACGTTGGTTCTATTTTCTGGAATTGGAACCTGGAACTCTGTGCGCAGTAGTGAAGAACAAGTGCTCTTAAAGTATAAAATCTCCCAGACAAGAGCTGACTATTGTATATTTGATAATTTAAAATATCCTCTAACTTATAGTGGCATTACCACTCAATTCATTATATTAAGTTTAAGTTTCTTGACCTAAATAAAAAAAAAAAATTACAATACAAATGACTATATGACAATTACTAAATCTTTTATTTCTCTTGTTAACATAGGCCAACCGGGAGGTGTAAGCGGATGTGGAACTCCTGGTTCTGGTCCACACTCAGGACCCATGGGATCAGGTGGCACGGGACCGCGTAGGATGAATAACAAAACCAAAGATCTAGTAAGCCCGAAATCAGGTATGTACTGCTGGAATATTTAACTCAAAACTCCACACATACAAGTGTAAATATGTATCTATAGATAAAATCTAGCTTCTTGCCAAAGTCAAATGCAATAGTTTACCCAACAACTAATAAACTTAAAAAAGCAAAAAAAAAAATAATTAAAAAACGATTTAACACACATGATTCACAGGCCTAACAGCCGAACGCTTTGTATCCGAACACCTGATTCACGCGTACAGATTCAAATTGAAACAATCAACACAATCAATCTCTAATCAATTAACGTATCCTCTGCTTTTTGAGTGTCTCGATGAAATGCTTAAATGCTTTGCGGATACAATTTTTATTTATAGTAGAATTTTTCTTTCTTAACTAAGTACATGAATATGATCACAATAATTAATAATAATAATAATCGACACACAAGACACACGCTACAACACAGATTCACAGGGTTATGCCAATCCTAGGCAGAAAAATCATCGAGTTAATTGTTGGATTTTTATTTTATTTTATTTATTTCGTTTGTAATCAGATGAATATTCGGCTATGATTGGCAAGAACTCAAAAGATGGCAAAATGGCGCGGCTTCTTTGAAAATAGGACAATCGCCGCCGCTGCTGCAGCTACCCCATGCCAGCATCCCAAATTAATTCACCCTCACATAACTAAAACCACCCACAAGTCACCGAAAAAAAAGGATGATCTCCCATGCTTCTCCCAACCGTCTAAATTCACTAATATAAATTAGAACAAATTTCTAACTGCCACTTGTTAGGAGCTCTCACAGTTGGACAGCGTACACCGTATGTACTTGATTGCGAGTTTCGTGATGCGGAGCTCCATACGCTTTTAAATGTTGTATGTTAAGTTGTTGTGTGTGTGTATCCGTGGTCGTATATATATGTATGTGTTTTATTTGTTTTAAGTATCTCTAGTATCTTGTATCTACACCATCGATAGTACGAGTACTTGCTATGTGCTGTCGATGACCGATGTGTTTTATTATTATTTTTTTTTTATTTTTGGGTCTATATTTATACAAAATGTCTGTCTCTCGTTAAGTTTGTTTACACATTGTTTTAATGCGTGAAAACAGTTTTTTATATTATCAATTTCTTTTAATGACTTTTATTGTGGGTATTCTATAAGGTACATGCAGATTCCGATTAATTATGGAATAAACATTCTTTTGTTTAATATTTTGAAATTAATTTAATGGTTTTTTTTTATTTTTAGTGTTTACATGTCTTAAAGTATATAGGTACAAATGCTAGAATTCTTTTAAAAAAAAATTATTTTAAATGTCTTTTAGGTATGTGTTTTAAAATGGAAACACTGTTTGCAATGCCGTGATATACTTTTTCATAAGTTAAATCTGGAATGCCTCTAAGATTATTGTTTGTAGTCTTTGAATAACAAATTCTATGTACAGATATATGTATCAAAGTACTAAGTGAATACAAAAGCTTTTAGCTATCGATTACGTTAACTTAGTTAGCTAATACCATTTGGACACCGACCAAAGGTTATGTAAATTTAAAAAAAATGTTCCGAGATAAGCATACATATTTGGATCATATGCATATCTTCAATATTTAAGAATATTTTAGACATGTGTAGGTATTTACATCTTTTATTGAAGTGCGGTTTTTTGAGTTTCAGATAATTTTGGAAAGTCATCGTCGTCAGTGTCCGGTATGAGCTAACTACCTACGAAAAGAACTCAATACCACTAGTAGTTAGGTATATAAAATAGTTGTGCATAATTTTTGACATCCTGCTCGAGAGTTCAGAAATTCCCTTTTGGGTGATTTTTCAATCCCCTTTTGTCTTCTGATGTACATATATACAAAAGAGGTTAGCCTAAGAAGTTTAAACGGTAAAATTTTAATAAAAAGTACGCAGATTACTTCGGATTATAACTTAATTTATTTCCATCGTTGCTAAAAGTGTCTTCCTTCTCCGCTGTCAGGTTAAGATCAGGTTTCCAACTTGAAGTCGGTTACAGTTCTACATATTACATATTAACTCTAATGAGACACAGAGGGCGCTTACCAATTGAGTGTGTTCAGCAAAAACTAGATAACAGAATGCTTACAAAAGTATGGTTTTCGTAGCAAAACCATCTTCGATGGAACGATCACATATCGCCAAAAATTCAGTCAAATGTGCAGGATTCAAAAAATACTTTACCCCAACTGATCTGGACTCAATTTATAAGCCATACATCCGCCTAGAGGTGAAATACAACGCAGGTGAACATCGAAGAAATGTCTCATGTCTTTCCCTGTTTTATGGCTTCTTTTATCAAAAATGCTCCAGTGAAATGCAGCTGCATTTCATCCCTTAAAATTTTTGCATAGTAGATTATTATACCCTATCCTAAGGGTATATTAAGTTTGATACATAGTTTGTAACATAGAGAAATATTGCAGGTAGACCCAATAAAGTATATATATAAATGATCAGCATCACTAGCCGAGTCGATTGAGCTATGTCCGTCCGTCCGTCTGTCCGTCCGTCCGTCCGTCCGTCTGTGTGTCACCAGTTTTTGGGCCTTAAATTTGGAGCTAGGTTGATGAAATTTTGTATACGAGGTCTTTGGAAAAGTAAGCAATACAAGTGTAAAAATTTTTAAAATCCGCCCACTGACACGCCCACTTTTCAAAAAAATCACATTTTCTCACTATTTTCATATGAAACTCGAAAAAACTTACTTGAGCAAATATGTAGATATCCACTAAATCTACAAATCGTCTATACATTGTATATGGCCACGCCCACTTTTTAGGGGCGTTTACTTCAAAAATTAATTTTCGAGTAAAAATATTAGTTTACAGGGCAAAATAGAAAATTTTGTGAATACATTTTCCACCGCCCACTGACACGACCAAATAAGATAGGGATAGGGTATCATACGATTCGCTCCAGGCGGATTGTAGCATTTTTCACTGTTTTTTTTTATAAACTTAAGTTAAAAATAAATTTCTTTTAAGTAATTTGACTTGATGTTCTTATACTAGTAGTCCTTTCAGGACTCCTTCTAGTTGACGGTCAAATTTTCGTATGAAAAATGCGAATAGTATCGCTCTTCTATAGATACGCAAAAGCAAAGAAAAACTTGATGAAACTAGGACAAGAAATCATGATGGTTATGCCAATATTCTTTTGTATTCAGTTACATACTTAGTAAGCCATTCGCTTTTGCCGATAGATTCAATGTGTTGTTTAAAGGTTAAATTCAAATGCTTATTTTGACATTTAAGAAGCGATGCAAAGTCAAAAAATACCGCTCAGTGGACTTTATCAATAAAACTTTCTCCCAGTGTATCGTCTAGTTAGTCATTAAAATAAAAACAAAAAACAAAAATCATAAACCTATACAAGCTATCTTTACAGTGGTATCCTGTTCAAACTTCCATTTCAGATATGGCGTTCAGTTTTGACTAAAACCTCAATTTATGAAAACATAACATATCTCGCTGGAAACGCTGGGGAGTTTTCAAAATGTATACATTTAAGATTTTAAAGGAAAACTATTTTATTTTTTGGTTTCTTTCCCATGTTACTCGTTACTGAACACGCACTTTATGATTTTCGAATCCTCTAGCAATAGTTTCTTACCTAGAAGCTGCATTACTACAGCTCAAAATAGCATGTAAATTAGCACTTGTTGTTTTATGTTTTATGCACTGTCATATTGATGTACTCATATGCATGTAATTTCCAAACACATAGCAGCTTTCCATAGCTTTCCATAATGAAGAGAATGAGAATTCAAGCACCTACATATGTATATCCACAACTTAAACAGGTCCGATTGGTGCTAGTATTGTCGCTATGAGTCCAAGAACAATGTTAGATCTGAATCCAGCCCTAGCAATGAGCAAACCAAATTTCGAATCCAAGGGTCCACCGATAACTACAAAAGATAAAGACGGAGTTCGGAATCCGCTCGACACCTCAACTAAGAAAAATTTCCTCTAAGTCTATGCAGCAACGACGCCATGCCATATACATACCTATATTTCGAAAGCTAAAGACCACAGTACAGTGACTTATAAAATGCTTAGCTAAAGATATTTTATTTTCCTGCATCTACAAATATGCCATAATGTATACCAAATCATAACATATGAAATTTAAAGAAAATATATATATATATGTATTCTACTGTAAAGCTACATACTCACCCATTCATACGAACATAGAAATGATATTTTCAAAACCTACTTACATATCTTTAACCATATTCATATTTATGAAGTTTGTAAACTCTAAATTTACATTTTAAACCAAAGTAAAAACAAATTTAAATTAGTTCCTAGTTCTTAAGTACAGACCAATCCCAGAGTTGGAAAAGTTTGACTAACTACAGGACTATCGAACGAACTTATGCTAGAGCTAGAAGAAGATGAAGAAGAAGAAATGTGTTAAATCGGCTACGACAGATTGATTTGTATTGTATATTTAACTAAGAGAAAATCTATATAGTTTATAAGTTAGGGAAATTGAGATCAAAATTTTTTGTATATACGCATGTACGTAACCTTCGATTGATTACTAAATCTTGTTCATTCACAATTAGATGTAGTTTTGTTTTAAAATGCCTCCTTGTTAACGTCTCAACTACAAGTAGTTTTAAAAAAAGAAAATACTAAGCATTTATCATGAAAATTTAAGTCCAACAAGTTAAGTAGCAATCTCACAAACGGATTTGTATATAAATTGCAGCTAAGTTCTTAATTAAAAAAAAATAGTCCTACGGAGGAAAGTACTCAACGAAATATTATTTTGTATTTTATTTTTAAAAGTAAAAAAGAAAAATGATCTTCTGACTCAATTCTAAAGTATCATAACATTCAAAGTCTTACCTGTGCTAGCATATGTAATTTTAATTTATATACAACATCATATAGCTTATGATTGAATTATACGAAGCTCAAGTATGCATATAACATAACATACATACATATATCAAAGAAATGATACACAGGTTATAAATATAAATATCATGACACTCTGTTTCTAGATAGCAATTTTTAAATTATCCAACCAATACTAAAATATAGTTAACGAGGTTAAGTTTTATCATCCCTTTAAATATTAAAAAACAAAAAAAAAAAAAAATAAATAAATTATTTTAATAGGTTAATCAATTGTCAATAATTTTTAATATAAAAGCGAATATTTATTAAAATAAAATTCTTCATATTTATATTGAATTGTGTTTTCTTCTATCATACATAATTTTAGGTTAAGCTCAGCGATACTATCTGAAGGGATACTGATGATAATTACACTTGTCCGTTCGCGTTCTCTTTGAACTAAAATTCGTAGGTTGACAAATTTCAAAAATAGGCTCAACAAAATATTGAACGGGTTGAACAAGAAAAAGTTAAAGATACACTGATTTGCCAGTTTTCATAAACTAGCTAACCCAAAGAAATTCCTTGCACCAAAATTCATAGCATGAGGAAGATTCTTATTCTCTCTCTTGATGTGTTTGGCTCTGGCTCCTAAGCAGACCAACTGTATTTAATTATGTATGTACATATGTATGTATATCGATACCACCGAATGTTGTATTTGCTCTTAAGTCGCCTAAAGGTTACTACAGGCACACATAAACCCCAGCAGCAGAATTCGGGAATCGGGAAACATGGGGGTTAAATATCAGTTCTAACACACTGGTAGTTCCACTGAAGTAAGTATCTCCTATTGGATATTTAAGACGTTTCCTTAGGTTAGGTTAGGTAGATGGCTGAATTGTGGCAAGAAAGTCACCGCTCACCTGGACCAACTACCTCAGGAGGTCCATCGGCTGTGACAGGAAATGACTACCAAGAGTTCCCATCCTAGGGCAGGAACGAATATATGTATTTGATTTCTTCTTCGTACTTGCAACTTCTGCAATAGTCGTTATGCAGCACATAGAGTTTGGGCACAAAAAAACAGTAACTGTTCAGATGTTTCCTTCTCCTCTAGACAACCAACGGTTCTTTGCCTGCTACAACTTCATTTTGCTGAGGTAAGGTAGCATCTCAGGCCAGTAGCCAGTTAAGGATTTGCTTGCAGCAATAACAAAATAAATAAAATAAATATTAGGCCATAAGCAGCCCATAGAGAGAGCCAAGGCCTAGCTTCTCACAACTGTACATGTTGTGCGTGGTATACATTTCTGCACTTACAGAAGGGACCTACTGTTTTGTGCCGTATCCGAAGGGCAGAGGGTTTTCGAGAAGTTTTCTCATGACAGTTACACTCTTGAATGCTTGTCAGACACCCGGAAGAGGTGGGGCCATGAAAAAACTTTTGATGGTATTTTTCTGGATTCAAACTAACCACTGAGCCACGGCGCCCATGCAGCAATAAAGCTTGATTAATATAGTCAATTGTCTAGGTTAGGCTAGGTATATGGGCGCCCTTGTTGACAAAAAGTTTCACTCAGCTCACTTAAACTACCGTGAGTCCATTGTGCCCAAACTATTTGATTGGAACCTAAACTTATGCCACGGCTCAAATAAATTACCCAAATAGAAGTTTGCTGAGCTCTGTGTCTCCTAGATCATTCAGCTTTGAAAGGAAATAGTTCCCTTGAGGCCGGTGCTGAACATTCACACAGTAGGTGACGAATGAATTCTATTTCCCCTTCGTCCAGAAGACGTTATATGGTATACCTATAGCCATGCTGCATGATTGTCTATGACGCAGTGCTCTAATCACTGTCTGTATATCCCTGTAAAATATCTTCCAGTCTTTTGATGCACATTTTTACGAGCTTGGACAGTACCGATGCTGACTGCAAGGCGATTATTTTTTCCCGAATATTTTCCTCAATTATCATATCCGCAGCTTGTGTTATTGCAGCAACTTCAGCCCGAAAGATTGTGTAAGTCCCTTCATTAATCAGCGTTATGGCTGATGTCCAATCGACACCACAATCAATTTTACAACCAATGAACTTATACTCTGAGCCAGCCCTGATGTTACCAATAATTTCCTAGTGTCCCAGCCTCAAATAACCAGATGCCGCAATTTTTAAGAACAACATATGTACTCGTAAGTATGCAACCCATTGTACTCACTCTAACCTACAAAACCACTAACATCTCTGATTAAATAGGTCGTTAACTTTCGTTTTCATTTAAGAAACACTAATTTGTTCCACACAAATGGAGTTGAGGACCAGGTTTATTTCCCCTCATACATTATTGAATACAAATACAAAGCATACATGTTCCATTAGTGGATGTAACGCTTTTTATAGCACCCTTAATTTTGAGTTGTAAACTGGCTTTTTTAAGGACCACAAAATCAATTTACATAAGTAGTCACGTTCGAATGCCTTAGCCAAATAGATGGAAATCTATTAAAAATGTTAATCTGGTATTGCTGACATTTTTTCTATTAGGAGCCTTATTAGATACTTACAGATGGCTGCAAGCGAAGTTGGATAACTTGCATGAAAGCCATATACATACATACATTGAATTGGTAGTAATTTAAAAGCGTTTTGCGAAATCCATTTTACAAATGCGTTAGATGCCAGCTAATAGGTAGGTAATCAGTGATGTGATTTTTTTAAATCAACCAAAGACTCCCATTCACTACAAGTTTATGAGTGATGATTATAAGTAATATGCGAGTCATGAAATGAACGGTAAGAGTGCCATTCGACATGGTGTAACCTCATGATACTTAATGCCGCGAGTCAAACTCGTGCTATACTCAGTAAATAAAAATGTTTTAAATCGCCATCTTCTAGTTAATTGAGTGTGCTTTTGCAAGAGATAATAAACGAGTTAGAGGATTTGTCTAGACTAGATTAATCAACCAAGAAAAATCCTTAACAGGGTTTCTTTTGAGATATGATGCTTACATCCTGATTGAAATCAATATAAATCCTCAACTGTACTTTGATAAATTAGATTAAAAGTCGCTAAAGATTGAACATACAGAATACAAACTAAAAAGTTATTAAATATCTTAAATTGAGTACCAGAGAACTGCATGAATCAATTCATTTGCCGTTGTCAATCATTCACTGAAAAACGAGCCTTTCACAGTCTCACGAACACAAAAAACAAACGAGTATGAATCATGTACGAAACTATAACGAAGTTCACTTTGCGAAACGAAATGAAAGCGAATCATCATGGTGTTGGTGTTCATGAGTGCTTAGAAGGCTCACATTAAAAGTATTCATTCAATCAGAGTATTCACAAAAGCATTGAAATGTACAAGTGATTCACGAGCCATCGAATGGTTTCATAAAAAGGAGGTAGAAAACACAGAACACCGTAAGTACAAATAACAAAGGCAACCTGTTTTTTATGACAGGGAAGTAGCAAAAACAAAGTCCACTGCACGAACCACTCGAAACATTTACTATCTTTTGGCAAATACAGAGCTATGTAGCAAAGAATAAAAGTAGATAATCATTTCTTGGAATGAAAATGAATGGGAGCTCGTTTTAGATTCATTTTATGAGAGGCAATAAAATGTGAACCCAGCGAATACTTCTTGTGAATGATTTCAAATGGCTGCAGGTCTTATTTTGATTACCGAATGGAGAACAAGAAGCTTCTTGAGTTGAATAGACGCCAGTGGTGGACCGGAGATAAAACAAGTTGCAGAATCGCTTCAGATTGTACGTAACTTGGGAGAGATACAAACTTAAACTTTCTACCGTTCTTGTTCTCCATCATCAGTCCATATCAGGCTCATAAGCTCTCAATCAAAATTCATTTAAATTTTTGAGAACATGAATACCCTACTGCCACATTTCAGGCCATCTACAATAGTGTTTGCCAACTTCCTTGAACTTATACTATATTGTAGCTCTACTCTCACTGGCTCAATGAATAATCATCGTGCCATCCAATTTCGCCTTCCTATCGAAAACATCAGACTTCAATCATATTTACACATTTCTACCATTTGGACAAGTGCTTGCAAAGTATCGTATCTCGCCTAAATGACCAACTGGGGTAAATATAGGTATATCCCAACTCTACTGCCAGATTCCCAAAATCAACATCGATTTTGCTGCCCTACAGCAGCAACCCCTCTGTACACAGGGTGAACTTTAATTAATGCACAGTATGTACCTACATATACACCAGACGTTTCATTTTCGAAAATCTATTTATCCACTTTGCTTTTATCTATCTATCTAGATACGAACGAACAGATTTGATTTGCATTCCTTTTTATGTATTCATACATATTTGGGATGGACGCTTTTAAAATAAACACTTTTCGATTATTCTCTCCTTCAATAACCATAAATTGTTAGGATTTCTATCGTCCATGAACGACCACAAATACAAATGCAGATACACAGATATGTAGGTATACAACGGCTAGAAGGACCATCACGTAGGGTATCATATCGTTTGCCTCAAGCGATTTGCAGTCACATCATACGCTTTTCGCAAAATTCTAATTATACGCAACCACACATCAGATGGTGGAACACTAAGTGCATTAGTTCTCGCCATTAAGAGCCTTCACGTGATTTCAGGAATAACCATTATTACACCAGCTAGAGCGCTACAATCTGCAAGAGATATAGTGAACGAGCTATGTGCATTCAAATGGACATTGTTCTTTTGAAAACTTTAATTTACTCTCATGCCAGAGAGTGGGACACGTACGAGTAGAATAGTGGTGTTGTAAGCGTCGTCCTTGATTGCATTTCTCTACAGCCACCCACCCCTCTTCGTACAATACGGAATGTGTTAGTTCCGGAGGATTCCTCTAGCAAAATAGGCCACTATGAGTTTTTTTTTTCTTCTTTTCTGCATCTGTGAGTAGAATTAGAGATGCAAAGATGTAAAGGAAGACAATATCATCCAGTGTTGTAAGAGGAAAACCTCTAAAACAATTAAATATAAGAAAAAGTCGGTCAGGGAGCTCCATCCTTTTGGATGGTGGTGAGTGTTGAGTGGTGGGTGGTGGGTGAGTGGAGGAATTTCAAACAACATATGGAATTAGTTAGGAGAAAATAGAAGAATTCAAGTGGAAGACTGCACTGCTAATTCCATTGGACTGGGGCGATGAATTATGAAAGTTGAACACGAGATGAGATAACCGCGTCATCACAAAATAAATTCCATCGCCCCGGGGCAAAATCATAGAAATGTGTGTACAGTACAACCCCCCGCGCTCCGGTGGCCATGCCATTCATAACGATGTAGCTTTCGTATCAAAATTTAGTCAGCAGTGCGCTCTAGCGCGCGCCACGTGAGTCAGTGAGCTGAAGAAGAAAAAAAGCTGCTGCTGCTGCTGCTGCTGCTGCTGCCCCCCAAAATGAGAGATACAAACCAACTCAGCTTCCAACCAGCCAACAGCAACAGCAGCAGCAGCACGATGGAGAAATTACAAAATCAGTCCGCATGCCCCAACAGAGAAAGAACTTTCACACAACACAACTTTGGATGCTTTGGAGCTTTGGACATTGCAATATATGCTCCAGAAATCGTCGCCTTTTCAAAACCGATACCAAAAAATTTTTGTCTCTGCAAGTTTTGCGGCGTGAGTGGTGGCGGAGTGTTTGACTCCTCTCTGCTGCGGGTGTAGTGTGTGGCGCGGAACTCTCAAGACTAGCATACGTTGTTTCATAGTTAAATTGCTTTGGTTTTTTTTGCTCGCCTTCCTGGTTTTCGCTTCGAATATAGTGTTCCCGTACCTGGGGCCCTGAGCAAGATATCCTCCACCGTACGAGTGTTTAAAAGTGCGTGAGCTTCTTCCGGTTGAATTTCAATTTTTTATTCTCCCTCCCTCCCCCCATTATTCAGTGAGACTTTCCAGGGTTTGCAAAAAAGTAGAGAAATTTATCGAAAAAAAAAAAACAATCCAAACTTCTGCTAACGGTGTTCACGTCGTGACCTTAATTAAAGACAGTGATGGGGTGAAATTCTCGTCGACACTTTGTGGAAGCTGCTCGCTGATAGAGAGAAGAAGAAGAAAATCACAAACACAAATCGAATCAATACGCGCTGATTGTGAATGAGTGTGCCTAGATACGACACGATAGACAGCACCAGCAGCAGAGTATCCGTCCCACATCGGTGGTGGTGGTGGTGGTGTGTTGTATAGTATAGTGAGACTGTGAGTGACTTTGTCGATGAAGACCTATGAAAATCCCAGGCAATTGAATAAATAATAGAAAGTGTTATTGTTATCGTTATAACAATAAAAATAAATTGTATCTAAAGAGGAGATTTTTTTTTTTTTTTAATCCAAACACTGTATGCACTATACAGTGTGTAAGTGCGTGTATGAGTGTGTAGAGAATTTATTGACCCGAAGAGTTTAAAAATGGTATTCGTATTTGCGTCCTTGTTCCATTGGAGATACATTATAGGGTGAATGAGCGACGACTACGACGACTACGACGACGACACGGCAGTGTATACCCGGTGATGTATTTGCGGAGAATTACTTTCGGGGGATGCATATTTAACTTGACTGTTTGCTTGGTATGTGTTTGTTCACCTGCTTAAGACTTACATTTAAAGTCACAGTGTGTTCTTTTTCAGTGCAACTCTTCAGTTGTTGTTGTTCTTGTTGTTGTTTTCAATTTTAATTCCTGTGTGTTTGTTAAGTACTTACATAGAGCAGCTCTTCGAATGCAGTACGTATAAAATTTTAATTAATTTCTGCAGCAACCGCAATGTGGTACATACAGAGAGTTCTTTTTGACTCTTACCACTGAGTCTGATAATGCGTTTATGTTGGCACGTAATTTTCGGTATGTTTACCATAACCATACAACCCCCAACCCCCAACACCATTCCGCTCTAGAAAATCCCAATGGAGTCATGAAATTCTTGACAACACTGATGACTCCCTCGAATTGGGTACCGTTACCGTGCATTAATAATTCAACAACTAGGCTCCTTCATCCTTTCGTCGTGTGACAAAAGGGCGCCTCGGCCGAATTATACTTTAACTTTTGCAAATTAATGGGGGGTTCCTTCTGTCATCCAACACAAGAGAAAGAGAGAGCATTTGACATTTGTAATAGCCGCTTAAGTAGATATTCCATCATTAATATGGGGGGAGGTATCGCTACGACCAACAAAGTGTACGCTGTACCCCCATTTTAATCGCTGTGATGAGCCTCCAAGCAAAACAAAACAAGGAGGTCACACTGCGGTGTGTGTGTGTGTGTGTGTAGGTACTTCACATCTTTTATAGAACACTCAAAACCGTAATTGACATCAATAGCTGTCATCGTGATTATTTGCTGGGTGATTTGTTGGTACATTCAGTGTAATTCGTAATTCGGTATGTAGGACAGTTTACTCATAAATAGATTAAGTATTCCAAAAGAGATTGAGCGAGGGTCGTTGGCTTAATGTCAGGATTGGGAATAAATTTACATGGCCTTGCAAATAGGTGGCCATCATTGAAAGCGAGAAACATTTACATTAAATGAGCTCTGCTGCCTTGCTGCTTAGTGCTTACTACTATCAGAAGATGTGGTTGTGCGGTTGCAATTGGCCTAATTACAATTTTTGCGGCGGCGGCAACGGCAACAGCAGCAACAGCAGTGGCAGCACTATGGCATTGCCCGTCCATTCGCCTCCGAAAGTAATAAAATTTTCTATTTTATGTCACAGAAAATTGGATCGCACCATTATTCACATTTTTAATGGTGCTCCACCATAGCTTGTCTCAGATGTGTGTATAGAGTAGGTCTGTGCGTTAAATGGTATCTCTTTTTTTCTTCTCCTTCTCAACGGTATTTTTTTATTTCTGCTGGTGTTGCATTTATGAAATGGATAGTACTGAGTATATTTGAAGAGAACACCAATCGATTGAGGTTGGATTAAAGCCTTATTATGCTGAGTGGGGATGTTTTTTTTTTTTTTTTTTTTCTTGTTTTGCCTATCCTTTTCAAGGTCAAAGGATGGAAATAGACGACGAAGGTCACTGAGTGTTCCTAGTTCAAAGTGGAGAGGCTCTTATTCATTTCATTTCATTTCATTTCATCTACTTATACCAAGTACATACATATGTATGTATATGGGTATGAGTTTTTTCCTACCCTCTCTGGCATTTATGGTGATAGCAATAAATTTTGCACTTTATGGATTCTGTAGGCCCATTTGTAGATATTTAATAGTTTTAAACTCAAAGTTATGAGTTTCACGTTAAACTTTGCACAAAGTCGTCTATTGATTTCGCTTCAAACTTTTATTATTAAGTGTTCATTATGTCGTTGCGTTGCTAAGATTGTTATGATTTAAAATTCATAGTTTGTAAGGGGGGGATGAATAATGAATGAAGGCAATCGCATGGAAATTCATTTATTAAGGATCCGGAAGGAAAAGTATCATAAAATCCATTTATGTATCCCTTCTCCGGTGTTCAGTATTCAAATTAAACACAGAGGTTGATGTCGAAGTTTAATGTAATTATATGTAGTTGTAGTAATTTGAAATTGTTTTGTTCACGGTTCAACTATAAGGAGTAGGTAATGCGTATGAGGGCGTCACTTTCGGTACTCAGCACTGGGTACGGCTCAAATTTTAGCTAGGTTTGGAGTTTAGTTGTATATATTTTCACATATGGCTCCAGAACCTATCAGGACTGAAGTACCCATTGGGTAAGCATGCCTCTGTTTTCCCTGGACATTTGGCTTTTGTTCCTCTACTTCTTTCCATTTATCGCTGTCCTTGTAATCATATTCTTCTCTATCCACTTTGTCTTCTTCTGTAGGCAGAAGCTACATTGTTCAGAACATGTGAAAGCGTTGTAGAATATGTCTCAAAGTAGTTAGTGAATGGAAGAGTTTTCCGAACCATGGACGTACTAAAATAGACAGTCAGCTTCTGATCGTTTGATGGATTGGCTCTCCCAAGCTAAAATCTGTCAAAAATTGTAATTTTATTCGAACTTTCAAACAAAATCAAATGGGGGCTCACAAAGCTCACACATACAAGTAAAGTGCCTGGTGGCTTGTTTGACAGCTATTTGCGCAGCCATTTTGTACATACAATTTGTTATTGTTGATAATGGAAAGAAGGAAAGAGATATCTCGACGCGCTTCTTCACTAATTTCACAGAAAGGGCAATTTAGGCTCCTCCTGTTCTCAACAATGTGGGGGCAGGGGAAGTTCGAGTTGATTGAGCCATTCGAAATAATCACTGCTTTTCACGTATTCGCACATATTCGCTTGGCTCACGTTTTATTCTCTCTCATAAATTGAATCTGAAGCGAGCTCCGATTCACATTCATTCCAATCCAATAAACTCTTTGTTGCCCAATGTTCTAGGTTTTCTAACTACTTTATATGAAGCCATTCGAAGGCTCGTGAATCACTTTTACATTTCACTGCGTTTGTGAATACTCTGATCGAATGAATACTTTGGATTTGAGCCTACTACCCACTCAAGTATCATGAGTACCAATACCATGAGGATCCGTTTTCATTTCGTTTCGCACAGTGAATTTCGTTATTCCTGAATGATTTGTTCTTGTTTGCTTTCTTTGTGCGTGAGACTGTGAAAGGCTTGTTTTTTAGCGAATGATTAGATTTATACAGTTCTCTCCCAGCTACCTCATATATATATTATACATATGCACATATGTTAGTATGCATCTACTAAAAAAATACCTCCCAGAGTATCTAATGCGATAGACAAATAAATTTTTTCAAAATGAAATAGAGGGTAAAGGTTCCTCTGCAAACTATCAGATATGTATATTAAAACAATCATTTTGCACTTAACACGTAATATATACTTGTATCTGCTCTACGATGGTCTCTCACAAACCACCGATTGCCGTGTGGCAATCCATTTGTAGCTATTACTTAAGAATAGTTGCGCTAAATTTCATGATTGTATAGTTAATTGGTTACCATTTCGTGGAATCCACACAAACTATTTCTCTAACAAAGAACGAGAGTCCTACCTAAGTTAAAAATAGGTGAATGGGCGATATTCCTCACCATAGCCACTAACGATGTGAATGAAGACTAATTGAAAGTACATATAATTTAATGTGCTCCCTTATTCAAAGGATCGAGAGAGTGAGAGAGTAATTTTGGTTTCAGTTGCCACCTACTCCCAACTCAACCACGTGAAAACATTGATTTCGCCATAATTTTAGTTAATGACGGTCGAGAATGTCGAACCCTTTTCCCAGCAATTCCGACATATAGTGGTTGTAGCTCTTAAATTATGACAAACTTAGTGGTTTCCTTATTACAGGGATGTAAACTATAACACAATGTAGTTACGAGTAGGTTGGGTAGGTACCCTCTCTTTCTACTCTGTGAATATGACAAAAGAATTGCACTGCGTGAATTTTGTTTTGTAATACTTTTCCACCATCGTGCACTGAATACTAAACCTTCAACTGCGTAAAATTCATCCACCACTTATTTAGAAAAATGTCTCAGTGCTTAAGAATATGAAAATAAATTTTACTCGGTGCATCTAATTCATCTTTTGTCAAGGACCTCGTTGACATTGCTGTCTCATAATACATTTCAATTTAAATACAGCTTCTAAAACTGGGTAAAAACGCGCGCAGCGTCTCAAGGATACTTCTTGTGTTCGTGAGAGAAATAAAGATCTAAAAAGTCTTCGACTCAATCGTAGATAATAGAAAATGAAATCTTCGCGAAATTATGTTAATGGGCCTATTCGAAGGTTAGTTTCTAATTTCTAAGGATTTCTCGTCAAATGGGGTCAACTTGTTTCTTACAAGACTTTTCTTTTAATTTTAAAAGTGTGCCTCTTTGTAGGTTAATTCAATTAATCTTTCCCCTTGGTTCAGCATATTTTCTAAAGATTTTATGTTAGGAATCTTGAATCGGTAATTTATGAAGCATTACTAAAGGCAACTATGTAATGAAAGGCATCAGGGCGAAGGTGTAGTAATCACATTAGTAGCTAGCATTTTAAAATCACTTAAAAGATGAGGGTGGCACAACGAGCAGGCATATTTTGAACATAGTGCATCTCCCTGCCTATTTATATACATATGTATAGGTATGTACCATATAATAGTAATTTCAGAAGACATTTTCATTACTTTTAGATAGGCATTATGATATTACATATGTACAGAGTGAGTTTTAAACAATATTTTCAACTCTCGTAGATCAAAGATACATCTTGGAGTGTTTCTGTTTTTGGAAAGAGGTTGAAAATAACTGAATACAATGCTCCTTAGCTGCCATATTGCGCTTTGTTGTTGATAATCTTCGTGAAGTTTTGAACTTATTGTCTATGGACTACAATTGTCTTGAACACAGGTTATTACACCTTTTGAACTCGCTTTGGGAGTTCACGGGAAACGAAAACGAAAACAAGTATAGGGGGTTCCCTTTGACTGTTTATCGATCAAAAACTTATCAAATGATGTGAATATGAACGGAACTATGAATAAAAGGGTTTCATTGAATAATTAAAGCAACATTTTAGGTTAAATAAAAAAACCAAAAGATGTGGAAATCTATAGTTTATTGGAAATATTCCTACACAGGGTGTCTTTTGTTTCCTTCGTATATGTAAGTATATATTTGTGCCTTTGACCCGTTCCAAGCAAACTGGTCAGCCTTTTTGTCTCCTCCGATATCCATATGCCCTAGTGCCCAACTGAGGGTTGCGGTATATCTCGTTTAAAAGCGATTTGCAGGTTCTCACAAGCCTCCACCTAATTGTAACAGAGTCCAGAGCCTGGACAGCTGCAAATATTGACAGTCATCGTTTTTCCAACGATATTACTCTTGCGTGTATGATGGCTGTGACTTTAGGTTGAAAGACGCTGCATTCTTGCTTTATTCTAAACGAGCGAATTATTTCTAGGACTTCACAATAAATACCGGCTTGGCCAAACCCGGTCAATCCACTGGTAGCCTCCCATCGGAATAGAATAAAGGCGTGGGGGTGAGGGCTGGAAGACCACAATCGGCCTTCCCTCAATCTTATAGCAATTTTGGCTACCAGCTCAAGCGGTATGAAACTAAGCATGAATTCCATTGCCCCCATCGGTGAGGTTCTGATTGATCCCAATCGTGGCTTTAGTCAGTATTGCTATGACGACGGATACAACGCGTGAAATGTAAATCAATAGTTAAAATATAAATCGTAATTAAAGTCCTTACATACCACAGACTTCCCAATCCTTTCTTGCAACAGTATAAAGATGTAATGGCTTTTCTTACTTGCTCTTGGTTCTTGAATCTCCAGCTTGTAATACCTTCTAAAGTGAGACTCAACAAATTTGATAAATTTGTAAATAAGTACCAAGAAAACCTCCCCCAGTCCAAACAAGACTGTTCAACTTTGGTAAGTTTATTGTATCTTCAAAATTGTGCCTCAACCTTGATACTTTTTCGTGACTTATGAGAATGTGGAGAAACTATTTCTTCCGTTTGTTTACACGATGTTGACATGTACTAACATATTCTGGTATTTATTTGACGTACATTCTGACGAAAACATCTCTCGTGTAAGTTCAGCATTAGTGCTGTACAAACTTTTTCACTCCACTGTATTTGCAAAAAAACGCACAAGTAGTATTCTTTGTCTGTACAATGGATGTTCAATTCACATCTGAAATAGTTACTCTGCTTTAAAGCAGACATGTTTTACCTAAGAGGCATTAATATTTGACAAGCGCACGGGCGCATATTGAAGTAGTTTCCCCTATAACTCGCAATACTCAGATCACACCAAAGTCAAAGATTTAAAAAACAAGAAAAAAACAAGTGATGCCGGTCGTTCCCCTGGCACTTATCAATCACCTTGATTCTTGTAGTCGAAGTGACAGATTCTAACTTCAGTATATATTTTGAACTTGTACCAGAAAAAATAAAAACGAAAACGTGATCGTAAGCGTGGGTAACCTTTGCGGTCCTACATTTAAGCATATTCCCATAGACGCTTAAGGTGTTACTTCAAAAGAGTATTAAAAAATGGTTCCGTATCCTTACTGTCGACTGACATACCTAGGAGAATAACCGTGCACACATAAATAAAGAATATCTACTGCTTTGAGAGGAATAAAACCCCTCGCAAGTTGCTGAATACGTAACGCAATTAAAATAAACCGGAAATGGAATTCCAATGCTTAGGGGGCAAACGCATTAGCAGGACGAAAGACGATTTGCTTTGTATTCTATCATAATATCGGCTTTTAAAATTTGCAAATGGGACTTAAGGATCCGCTGAAGCTTAAGGATTTAGTTTTGGATTTGAGCTAATACGCTCGTTACGTACGAATTAATAAAATTTCAAATGCAACGTTTACCTCAGCATTCATTTCCATGTATTATTTTTCAATTCCATTTCCTTGATTGTATGTAAATTATTATATTTTATTTTTTTATGCAATGCAGTGCCAACTTACTTGTGTAAATATTTGGCCTGTAATTATGGTACATTGGTGATTTCGCAGCTTAAAGCAAATACCTACTTTCGGTGCATACAAAATGAGGGAAAACACACAAATGCAAGGTAATTTCGCCGATGCAAAGTAAAGCGAAAATATGCACATACATATAAAGGTCCTGTGGGCTGGCAGAATATTTTCCGTCTACTGAATTTCTTTTTAAAGTTTTCAACTTTTATGTATTTAACATTTCTAAATTTGGTAATAGAGCTGCAGGCACTCACTTCTGTGTGTCTGAAATTGTCTGTGTTTATTTTAGGAGAACGTTTTAAAAATTATCTCACACAATAAGAGTATACAAATTCACAGTGAGATGCGCGTAAAAAGAATTTCTAAATTTTATTAAGGTTTCTTGAACCACTAACGTATCTAAACACATCTGGCACATTCATGTTGTTTTGTGCGAGGGGTGCCTGAGGATGGGTTTCAACTCCATCCAGGATATTCCTAACCGCACAATATCGTCTTGGACCATTTTGATGTGCAAGTTTTTTCGAGGATTTTAATTAATTCCATTGGAGTGCTCCACAGGATAGTCGCTTTTCGTACAGGGAATGCATGCATAATCCACTTTTATTTCTTTAAAATATTGCATGTATGTTTACTAACATGTAAGTGTGTATAAATATGTATGTTTTGGTTGAGATACGGTCCAGGCACTATAAGGAAACAATTGTACTATATGGCGTGGCAAAATATTATAACACCAACAACGGTTGTTCATTACCGTTGTTACAAATAGTTTTGAGTTTTTTTCCGACAGGAAAATTTATTGATATGATAACTCCTCGTAGATGGTTAACCGGTACGTATACACAATTCCTAGTTGTGCAACTTTTTTTTTACTCTGCTCAACCAAACCTTAATTAAAAAAGTTGTTATACCTATGTAGAGGTTGCTCAAAGAACTTTAAGCCTTTGCTGCGAGTTGAAACAAATTTATATAAACTTTAAGCTGAACAACACTTAAGGAAAAATATTGTTGAAATTCTTTGAATAGAATAAAATAAAGTGCAAGACTGGTTCGTACGTTATTGCGTGTAGACCCCAAGACCTGGCTTCTCACAACTGTTCGTGTTGTACGTGGTACACATTTCTGCACGTACAGAAGGGGCCTACAGTTTAATGCTATATTCGAAGGGCAGCGGGGTCTTGAGAAGCTTTCTCATAAGCTCTTTCTCTATAAGATGCCCACCGTGATACTTTGATGGTATTTTTCTGGATTTGAGCTTGGAACCTTGTGCACAGTACTCCAACGAAATAACCACTATTTTTGACCTAAAAAGATACCACGTCATCATATTATGTATGTCCTGTATCCTCTTGTGCGTTCTAAGGCCTCTACAATGCCTACGCGCTTTCGTGTGCGTTTTATGGAAATGTGCTGCAACTCTTTCCCAGTTGCCGTGCTTCCTTCTCAACTGTTCTGCGCCACGTACTCCTAGGACTACCGCGTATAGTGCCATCCTGAGTAAGCGGGTTCCATAGCATCGCGTGGTTAGCTATAGACCTGTCGCCCTTTCCGAAAGGGTTATGGTTGTGCCTATAGGTTCATGGTCCCTGCTCTGATAAAGCTGTTCGTTAGAGATAAGGTTTGGACAGAATATACTTAACTTATTGACGAAGGCTTGCAGCTTCCTCGTGATAGTAGCGTTCACTCTCCAGGCACCACATCCATATAGCAGCACGAATTCAATGTTGAACGTATCAGTCGTAGCTTGGCGCGTAAGATAATTGCCTTAATTCACCCAGACGCAGATTTTGCTTGGCCTATTCGGCTAGTCAGTTTGATTCCGCCATCGGTTGAGATAATACTCCCAAATTATTGAAAACTCTATACTCTTTCAACTTTTTGTCCAGTGATGCATATTTGAGTTGATGAGATCGGTCCTAGAGTGATCATTTGAGCCAGTTTTCAGCTTACCTTTCCACATTTGCTGTCATTTTTCGAGGGTCCATTAATCTATGAGACAGTAGGCATACATCGTCGGCGTAGTCGAGGTTTTTCAGTTCAGATATAAGAGTCCATCGAATTCCTCCATTTCCTGTTGATAAGGCCGCATTCAGCACATCGGTAATCACCAATAAGAATAGTATTGGTGAAAGTATGCAGCCTTGCCGGGAGACCAAGAGTGTTGCTTTTTAATTGACAAATTCACTCTATGAGTTGGAGTTTTCCGTGATAACTTTGCTATGTTCCTATTGTTAAGGCTCTTCACGTTATTCAGAAAAGATAGATACAACACATAAATAATTCCGTCGTACCTAGTCCTCTTGTGCATCTTCAAATCACTCCAAACTAAGAAGAAAAGATACAAATACATTGTGAATAAGTTTTCCTCCGCTAATGCATTAATTGAATTATCCATCTCATTAGCTGTGCACTGAACCCCGAGCAGATCAAAAGCTTATCACTTTTGTTCCCCTTTCATAGATTAGAAATCGATTGATAGTACTTTTACTGTTAATTATCTACATACATATACCTAGTCGAATTGAATTACTCACACAATTTAATAGAACTCTTGAATTTCATTTATCAGATACAGATTTCTCTTCTAAGAGATAATGAGCTGGACATCTTGAACAAAAGTCAATTAAAATGATTGAAAAGTGCACATGCAATCGTAGAGAGAAAATAGACTACTTTTCGACCAGACAAAGGATGAATGGATGCTCCCTAATCGAAAGGCAGCAGCAGCAATCGGCACCGGAAAATCCTATATCCCATAGTTGTCCACAACTGACACAACTGATTCAACCTAACCACCAATACTATCAGCAACAGTACCACCACCACCATCATCATTATCAATATAGTAGACCACAATGTATGTATGCAAGCGATAGTCTTCGTCAGTTCAACAACAATTACATCCAACCACCTCACCATTGGCCATCGAATACGGTGTGACAAAACCAGTGTTCCAGTAGTATCGACCTTCGTCAAGCAGAGAAGAACCGGTCGCTGAACGCCACCGCCGCCGCCGCCACCGCCACAGTCGCCACTGATGCTGCTGCTGCTGCTGCTGCTGTTGCTCCTAATGCGCTCACCACGAATAGATACATTTGTTGTCATTGTAGTTTTAATAACAGACCCATCATATGGTGGGTGTCCTGTCCTCGATTGTCTTCCATCGCATCGGCATCGAAATTAGATATAAAATCAAGTGGATCCCATTTAGATTTGCGTCAGCAACTAAATAAACCCGCCGCTATGAATAATTTCTATAATTCTTACAACGCCTACAACCACAACCAGCAGCATCATTTGTCTTCAGATGATCCTGTACTGCCAGCTGCGGTTCCCTTGCCACCTACATCTCATCTGAGAAGGCTTCAATCGAGGCCTAGCTTCGGCAATGGAAACCTATCGAATCAGCACTCCCAATCAATCACGGCCTTATCTAATGTTTTTGATAATTATTATGGGAATAGCTTTATGTGTCAATGTCATGGTGCTGGGAGAGGCAAGGTTCCCGCCGCCGAACAATGGTATGGTGAACAAAAGCCTAGAGAGATAGCCAGCTGTTATTCAGGTTTGTTGTACTTATTCTATTTCCAATTCAATTCAGTATCTAACAGCAGCTATTTACAGGATACGATCGAGGAACTAGACTGACAGATGATGAAGACTCAGCGTTTCCAGCTGGACTGCCCGACAGAGAGTTCCATATGTTGCATAGGAATATACCAGCTTTGCGACGATCTGGCGTTGACACTACCACAATTCGTCAGCACTTTTATCCAGATGGAGGATGGGGTTGGATTATTTGTGGTCTTTCATTCCTAGCTCATGTCCTCACCTCGGGACTGCAGTTATCCTACGGGCTGCTGCTCTTCTATGCCACTCAACATCTTGGAAACAAAAATGAAATTGGTGAGAAGTTTTATTTCTAAAGTTGTCAATGGATCTAGAATCTTCTATCTTTTTAGATTGGCTTGGAGCCTTAAGCTGGTCGGTATCGACAATTTCAATTCCCGTAGTTATTGCGTTTTGTAGAAAAAAATCAACTCGGCTCTTGGCCGTCATAGGGGGGCTAGTGCTCCCATTAGGTGTCCTTTTTACCTCGTTCGCAACACAACTAAGCCAGATGTCCTTTAGTTATGGTAAGGATAGTGGTCACTGATCTTAGAGCCTAAAATTTATTTTTGTCTTGCTTCACAGGAGTTCTAGTAGGGCTTGGTGTGTCAATGGTACGAGAATCATCGATCATAATGATTGGAAATTACTTTAAAAAACGTCGACAGTTTGTAGAAATGGTCGCCATGTCTGGGGAGGGTGTCGGTTTAGCATTGTTTTCAGTTATCATGAAAGAAGGCGTAGGGTGAGCTCTATCTCTTTTCCTCTTCACATACATTTCTATATCTTCTTTTATTTTATATAGGAAAATGGGTTGGCGACTTGGATTGCAGATTATTACTGGAATGGTTTCGATAACTTTCTTTATGGGTCTTTTGTATAGACCTGCTTCGTTGTACCATCCGCAACGAAGGGCCATACAGCATCTGAAGAATCAAAGGAAGAAGGTAGGCATATTTACACCCACGACAAATATGTTCATATTTTTTGTTAACATGATTATCAGGTGAAGGAAAAGAAACCAATAGTACAGAGCCCAAGCAAATGCTTCATAGACCTAGTGCCAGCGAGGTCTACTACAGTCAGGGTGCTAATATTAACCTCTGCCGTGTCTGCGCTGGGCATATACGCCCCGATATTTTCAATGGTAAGTCGATCTCTATAAATTTTAGATTTCTGCCCTCACTTTTGTCCACTTTTAGTCACTTCACGCTGCGAAAGAAGGAGGCGACATCCAGGATTTAGTTCTCTTGCAAACGTTTCTTGGACTTTCGACGACACTAGGTGTCGTCACGGCCGGGTCTATCATAAGGAGGTCCTGCCGCATCAGAAACACATTTATCTCAGTTCAAATCGTTTCTCAAGTAAATTTATGAAAAAAAAAGAAAACTTTTGCGACACTGAATGTGTATTCTTTTTCAGGCTTCGCTGCTAACGGTTGCTTTTGCCATATTGTTCCTCTCATTTGTGATGGGATTTAGGGCGCTATGCGTTCTATGCTGGATATACGGTATCGGGTTCGGAGGCTTTAGATACTCCCTGAAGATGTTGGCGCTGCAGCGAGTCAAGGCAAAATATTTCACAAAAGCATGGGGTAAGGATGGCTACACTGATATTGGACTTCCATTGTAATACTTTTGTTCATCTCTAGGTCTCATAAGAGGAGCCGAATCTATTCCTGTGATAATCAGCGTGCCACTAACGATGTTCTTGAATGACTACTCTCTAAAGTACGGCCGAGCGGGATACTACATATGCTCAGCGTCAGCAGCTATAGCTGTTGTTTTGATTTACTTTATTGGATACTCCAGCACCAGGCAAGCCGTTACAATGAAGAACTGTACGAATGGGACTCTCAGATCCCAGTATTCAACGGCTAATAGCAATTTTACACCAGATCTACTCAATCGCAGCTACCTTAATTTGCCTGCGGCGGCGGCTGGTTGCAAGTGTATGGGTCAATGCAACTGCCAGACATGCATGAGTCTTTTGGATAGGAGCTGTTATAATTGTCACCAAGTACCTAATGTTGCGCCCAGATATCACCCTGGTGGAACTAGTCATTTTCATCCCTACACCAATCAGTATTTCTGTAATGAAGCAGTGATGTGTCCCCACAAGTATAATCGGGACATCCAATCGCGATACCAAACGAGGAAATACACCTTCGGATCTGGTAGCATAGGTGCAAATATGGGAAGACGATTACAGAAAAGCTTCTCGTTTGTCAGTAATCCTTGCACTGCTCAATGCATTTGCACCTATCCAGAGCAGTATTGTTTGCCCTGCACTCCTAAGAGGTTAGCCTTACAGCACAAACTTTTTATACCTATTCTCATGTGTTATATCTTTTCAGACCCAAACCTGTGTCACAGTCTGGCACATTTACAAGAAACTATTGCGGAGCCGGATCGCTGCGTCATGCATCAAAAAGCCGCAGCGTACCTGAGGGATTGTCAACATACTCACAGGCATGCAGATGTCCTGTGACGAATTGTCAAAGCTACAATGTTTATCGTCAACGATCGCAGTCTCTGTCGAAACCGGTACATTTTCTGGAACAAATAACGACCTCTGTTTGACCCAATTCAAATCCAAAGTACTAGATACCTTTTCTAACAATATCACCCCTTAAATGCCATCCAAAGATTCGAGGTTACACCTTAGAGAAGCAATCATTGGGAAATCCAATTAAGGAAGCGCGGACATGAACGATATACACACAATTGTGTTCACCAATTTCAGGCATATCGAAAAGTTCAAGTATTAGAATGTATTGTATATAGAGCTCGATATAAGATTTTTATATACATATATTAGGAGCTAAATCAATGTTAAATGTAATCACTTTTTTTTTTTAAATAAAAAAATCAAAATAATTCTTTTGTGGAAAAGTTGGATTTTATATTTATAATTAGCTTAACACTTAGCTGCTGCAGAAGATTACAGCCCTAAATAGTGGATCATGGTAAAACATATTTAAGTTAAACTCCGGTTAATGGAACAGCAAAAACTACCTCAGTGTATTTTTGCAACCCCCGCTGTCATTGAAACCCATTTGGACAATGCGGAGCAGGCTATCGGCAGTTGAATTTTTATGTCCCCAAGTTGGTACGTGTAAGTTTTGTTTTATGACATGACATTAGCATTGTGCAAGATAACTTATAATTAGGACTACGAACGAATACTCCCTTCTGAGGCGAATAAGTTTCACAGTGACATCAACGTGTGTAAATTAAAAGCTTTTATTTCACGCAACATGTTGCCGAATTACTAGACTCCTAATGCAGATGAGATCAAAAGTTAGTATCTAGTAGGTTTTTGTTTTTGTTTTACGTGTCCAATGTGTCACTACTGCCTGTCCAGGTTTGAAAAAAACACGACTTCTATTCAATTTCGTGCAGTAGTCTTGCAGCACAATAAAATAGAATTCATAAAAGTCGATTTTCAATTCTGGGCTTAATTTTTACACTTAGATTTCAAAAACAAATCAACAAATCTTTGAAGTCAGTGTAATGAAATCTTTATTACTGCACCGCATTCCTTGAAGTTATTAGCATTTATTTGAGGTCATTCACTGAAAAGACACAGTACATTCCCGTCTACCTGATTAAGCCAAGTGTGAGCCTTTTGACAAAATTCCCCTTAGGAATGGTAATAGCACAGATATAACTGTCTGTGGTACGCTTACTGTTTTATTTTCGAAACTTTAGGGAGTAAAGGGCCAACCATAATTGAATTAAGGCTCTGGACGCTGTCGCCCGTAGTCATGCGAGTACACATTAATGACTTTCCGCTTCCTTTCTAAATTGTTTTGAGATGCGTTCGTAGAAGATAAGGCAGTATGCTTCTGCATGCATAGATGATGTGAAGTCTTACTGTTTCCAGTCTAACAGATCACCATAGTTTATTCCAGGCCAAATAGTAATTAAGGAAGTCTTCCCTTGTTAAGC
This sequence comes from Chalcosyrphus nemorum, assembly GCA_949716465.1. NCBI lineage: Eukaryota > Metazoa > Arthropoda > Insecta > Diptera > Syrphidae > Chalcosyrphus > Chalcosyrphus nemorum. Next base: position 52,490,883 of record OX454335.1, read on the forward strand.
TTTTATGTGATGCTAAAAGACGCTTTTCAAGTGCTACAGCGATGCAAATTTAAGCCGATGAGTTTCCACTAGGCTGATCATTTTTGTTTCAGAGCAATGGCATGCCTGCCTCCCTCTCAGCGCCTGTTGATGGAAGTACGCAATTCTATTTAAGAGAAGCTATTTGGGTTTGTTGACAAATCTGAGCACCAGTAAAAAAAGAATCGGCGATAGAATACAGCCTTGTCGTACTACACTTTCGAACTGAAATTCTTTAGCGAACCTTCCCCTGTCCAGGATGTAACATTACAACTCAAGTTGTCGAGTGTAACATTTATATGTTCTTTTACTGGGTCGTGCAGGAATATTTTTAGCTATATTAGCAACAGCTAACTAGCGGACCAGTAAAGTAGAAGGGTTGTGATTCTCTTACTCCGGATCATAACCTGGTCGAAAGAAAAATCAGGTAAACACCAGGTAACTTCAAAAGATTACCTTTCTGCTGGTAAGCCTTTAAGTCCTCCCCAATTATTCTTTTTGAGTGCCTTGATAGCCATAGCAATAGTTTTCATACTGGGGGACAATAGTAGGTAGACACCTCTCTGGTCAATCTGTAGCCATTAATGTCACGTCGCAAGCTGAATTTCTGTCATCTTCATGCCCCATAGAGCTCACTTATTCCTGCTGCTAGAATAGCTGTGATCAGAGCTTTCTGTTGCTTTCGTTTGGGAATCTGTCTCTAGGTATTTTTAAAAAGCCACGTCCAATGTGGTATCTTCGAAACTCAGTAAGACTATGACTTAAGTCGACTTAATTAGATTTGTTCATGAATAGTAAAGTACCTTGCAAGCATGACCTTAGCTTTTCGTAACAAATATATACATAACGACACAGTAACGACTCAAACTAGTTTACGTACAGCTTTGATCTCCATTCTTCATAGCACGGAGTTACCAGGATTGAAGTATGAATAAGGTTCTGTTAGTAACCACTAAATAGCTGAAAAGAAGTTCTACAGGAATAACATATTTGCATATTGCACACACGCACTAAGTACCATAACGAAAGGCGGTTGCATTTAAAAACAATAAACAAGAATCCTGCCAGCCAGCAGCAGTGTTAAAAGAGATTATTCTATTTTCACTAGATTTAAAAAAAGAAACAAATTTTAATTGAGCAGGGCGAATGGTTAAGCTCGCGCATAAAATTCAGGGGCTTAAATTAGAAACACGCACATTGCGTTGCGAGTTATCCCTCCCAGCGATGCGATAATCTCACGGATGCTCGAAAATTATTTCAAGCAGAAGACACGTTTTATTACCATGGTTACACAACGAATAACAATTTTCCACTCGACGAACTATGCCTTTCGTCTGCAGGCAGGCAAACAGGCATTTGACAGTACCAAATGCCAGTAGTATGGGGCGGTATGGGGGGAAGGATACCTAGGAAATTTCGGCATCCTCCATGAGGAGAAACTTTGGAGCAGCGTTTGCGCTCTCCCAGCAAAATTTTTCAGCAAAGAAAATATTTAACTGCTTTTCGCTGCACTTGAGATGAAAGAAGGACTTGATGGCACTTCATTCAGTGTCGAGGATTTTGCGTTAAGGGTGTAAGGGCTGCTGCTGCGAACTACATACGTAGGAGCAGAAAAAAACCACACAACTTTTTTTTTTCCGAATCTTTTACGTTTTTCAAACTCCCTCCGAAACATCTTGTGCACTTTTCAAAGTTTTCATTTTCACTAAATATAAGCGTTTTCCTCGTATCTGGTGGTATGGTTTTGAGAATTTTTCGCGACTAGTTTCAAGCATCGGGAAGAATTTACATTACGTAAAGGATCATTGATCGGAGACGTTGTCTTTGTGGAAAAAAAAAATTTAAATAAACTTTGGCGGAACGAAATGAGCTGGTGCTTCGCGAGTGGACTTCTTTACTAAATACGGAGACGCTTCAGATATTTTTTCCAACTTCTAATCTATATTCATTGGCATTAAATATTGATGTGAGTTGGAGCAATGACTACCACAACCATAAGAACAAATGGTAAGAAAGGATGTTACATACATATGTTAAAATTGTTCTAAATGTGAGGTGCTGATGGGATTTTGTTTAAATTTTTCTGGGCATTTTTTAAACAACAAAATATTTTTTTCGTTCCTGGCTACAAATTCTTCTATGGGTATAGAGAACTCCCCTGATAAATCAGCTGTATCTGTGAACGAGAGGGGATGCTTGACTGTTTGATGGTACTTTGCAGCATCCCCGCCTCGCACACGCGTACTGACTTTATGGCTGTATGCAGCAGGAGTTGCTCTCTTCCTCTTAACTGTTACACTTGTGTCAAACAAAAGTTTATTGTTTTTCTCATTGAATTTCGGAACTATAAACAATTGGACTCGGGTAAGAGGTGCTCTGCGGTTTTTCCTGCTTTTTTTTTTTTTTCCTTGCGTCGACTAAGTTTTCCTTGTTTATTTATTTGGTTTTTTTTTTGTTTCTGTTCTTCGTGATGAATTTCAAAGTAAACACTTTGCAAAGTAAACATGTTTTATTTATATGTTCCCTTTGTTTGTGCGTTTGTGTGAGTGTGTTTGTGTCTGTGTGTGTGTACTTTGTAAAGTGAGATTCCTTTTTCTTTTGAAAGTCGTCTAATGCAAGAAAGTGCAATGACGTCATTCGTAATTCGTGTAGACTGTGGACCCATCTTGTGCTCCATTAACCTCAATTAAGATCTCCATTTGAATCTTATCGATTGTAAATTGGAAAAAAATAAAAATTGTATCTTTTGTACTTACAGGACTGCATCATGCAATCTCACTAGGGAACATTGAAACTTCAGCAAAGGTACTACTGGTGGGACTTTTGTGTATTGATCATCAAAAGTAATTAATATTTTGATTTGCAGTCGAATTCTTTTCAAGTTGAGAGATGCTATGATTCGGAGGATGAAAACATGGGTAGACGAAGGACACGACACCCATCTCCATCGGATTTGTATCCTAAGACATCAGTTTATTCAAAAGGCGATATTCGGGAACAGGTTCGTTATTTATTGTTTGGTTCCTTTTTGTTCAATGACCTCCATCATGTAGCTGAACTCAACTCAATAAGTTGGGCGGTATACAACAAATTTGTGCGCGTCATGGGAGGTCATATGACAGATTTGTTTGTTGACGTTGTCTACATCAAAATATACTTCGATGTAAGAAAGTTACGAATCTGCAATACCAGGATGACTGTTGCAATAAGTCACATACACATACACGACATACAACTAAAGTTTTTGACGTTGACGTTGAATTGAAATTTAAAACAGTGATAGTCCTAAGTTCTAAGAAAATAGTGTGCGCCCCTGAATTGTATGTCATTATAATGACAAGGCCTCTATTACGTCTATGCGCCATCGTGTGCGGTTTTTGGCAATTTTCAAAAGTTCCCCCCAACTTTTTACCAACCGCCGTGCTTCCATAGCTAGGGAACTGACATTCAAAGCCAGTTTACCCTGTTAATATGTTTCAGTCGAAATGTAAGAGTCCATCGTTTTCAACCGTTTCCCATCGACAAGGCTGCACCAAGCACATCGCCAATTACCAAAAGGAATAGTATTGGTGAAAGAATGCAACCTTGACTCACCCCACTTTGGATCTCGATTTCCTCCGACAAACTTCCTCTATGCAGGACACTTATTGACACTCTTTAATTTGTTAGGAGCTTGAAGATCATTCCATTGCTCCACTCGTCGGCACAGCTGTCAGTTTCCCAATCTCTTCCAGTTAGAGGGAATAGGTGCCGTTGATCCGTTGTTCCGTCGTTCCGTTGAACGTTGACATTTAAGTTGACGTATTGCCGGATACAACTGTCCCATAGAATCCATCAGATTGTCAAATGCGATGACAGTTTCTCTACATTCTGTCTCTGCTTTCACCAATAAAAATGCGTGCTCGCAATTTTCTTATGCGAGAACTTCAATATGTGAACTTAAATCTAACTTAAAAGTATACTGTCAACGGATCAAGGGATGGAAAAAAGAGAAAGGAAACATAATAGTTAAAAACGACGGAACAACAATCGGATTTTATAGGTTGGGGCCTTAAGAGTTCGGCGGGAATACCGTCAAGCGCTACTGCCTCGTTGTGGTTTTAATGCTCTGATCGCAGTAGTGATCTTACCCATCTGAGGGTCGTGGTATATATTTGGGAATTTCGAACCTCGTGACTTTAATCTCAACATTTTTTTGTTTTCTTTGGGAAATGACAAAAGAAATTCACAGACTGCAGCGACTAGATAGAAAAGTTGCTGTAAAAGAAATGTCAAAATTTGCGAATATCCGCCCGTTCGAATTCGCAGGTTGCTGAGTTGTAAATGGACCTTTATCTTACATACACGATATAGCAGAACTTATTTTCATTTTGTTAAAATAATCGTTCCTAAAATTGTACCAAAATGTCGATCTTTTTTAGTACTGCTTGACGGATAGGCAACTCAACACTATTGAACGGCCCAGGCGGGAGCGTTTCTTTGGATGTTTTTCAAGTAGAGGAGCACCACAGTCATTTCTAGGTGTCTGCGTCGGCCGAAGAGCACCATCTGATGAGAATATTGCTGACTATGCGCCATTCTACAAGTATCCACGGTAAGGACAAACGTTTATTACATCGTTTCTATGATTTAAACTCAAAACAAACTTAAAAATTTCAGTTACCATCATCACTGTGCTCAAGAGATGAAATCACCTGAAGACGACATCGAAAGTTCCTATTTTCGAAGACAACCAGCATCCATACTAATAACAGCCAAGTGCGGAGGCAACGAAAACACCCCTAATCGATACTCCTGGATAGAGCCAACAACTCCAATGGACGACGGCGCCCTACGCCCAAAAGATCTGGGGTTTGTATAGCTGTTATCCATGTGGTAGTTCGAACATTTCCCGCCTAAAACATTTCTTTACGCATCAATCCTGCAGTAGATCGCTAGATTTTGACACCAAAACATAGAGATTTGGAACATAAGTTGTTGCCTCTTGTAATATCCTTTCTCTGCTTGCTTTCTGACTTGGCTATTCAATCCGTTAAGAGCCGAATTGCTTAAATTTTTCTTTACCGCATACACTATCTACTAGAGAACAGACATTTATGTTTTGTTATATATTATATATAAAATTTGTCATTGCCGGAATCCAGCTTCCAGCAAGAAGCCTTTATTGTGAGAGGCTACAAACAGCCGCCGTGCTTGAACCAGAATTCAGAACATATTACCTGGTATGTACAATTCTGTTAGAGACCGTTTTGCTTTTTGCCTACCAAACCTCGGTATTTTCATAAACACACACACACATGTACACATGATGGAGTATCTCCCAATAAGTACCTATTGTGTGGAAGAAAAAAAAAACAGAACATGTCCTAGGGTTAGAGTGAATTTAGCTTACCCAAATAGATTGTGATGTAACTATTTCTATGATAATGATTCCATTCCAATTTTAACAGTGTTTATCGATGTCCAGCGCATGTTGGTCTTCCGCCACCTCCTCCCCCTCCAACCAATGCCCCTAGTGGACCACCAACTCCAAGGTAAAATACCCCCATATACCTACATAGATCAACTCTTATACATTAAAATGTACATATTAGGACGAAGCATGTTAGCTTTGCCAGATCGCACACTTTGACTTCCTTCGATGAGGCATCGTTGGGTCTACGGTCATCAGGACGCATGAAGGGCGCTAGGAGTCAAGAACGTCTGATTGGTGGCAAGAAACCGATCATTAATGCGGGACCCATTTATGAGCCTCAACACCAGGCGGCATTTGTTACTCGGACTTCGCATCATCATATAATGCCGCATCCGCATCAGCATACGCAAATTATTCAACAACCGGCCTATCACATTCATCATCCGAACATACTCATCCCGGTACATCAACATGAAATCACTGCTCCGCATCCAACTAGCGAGGAATTGATTTCTCTGATGCAAGTGAGCCGCAATGCAATGAGTGATCTTGGTGCTGCAGCAAGTGTTAGTGGTTTGGGAGCACCCAAGTCTCCGGCAGCTTCAGAAGTTGTCCTTGTAGAAAAGCTGAAGAGGAATGCAATGAAGACACAAGCTACTCAAACGGAATGTTATGCAGGGGCGAAGAAGGAAGGCGTTCCATACAATCTGGCTTTAAGCCCACGCACTGTACATAGGGTAAGTCTATAAATCTATGCACACTTAAGTTTAAGTTTTCTAGAGAAGATTTGTACAAAGCTCTTTATAAAATTTTAGTCTAAAAGAGCCAATATGACAGCAACAAGTCGCTCTACAATACCTCAGGAATGGATTGTATGGCACCATATGCCTTCCTTATATGTAAATCAGAAAACTGCATTCCATTCACTTGCCATTGTGAATCATTCGTTAAAAAATGAGCCTTTCACAGTTTCACGCACACAGAAAACAAGCAAATAAGAATTATGTACGAAATGAGAACGAATCATAATGGGGTTGGTATTCATGAATACTTAAAAGGGTAGTAGGTTCACATTGAAAGTATTCATGATTCACGAGCCTTCGAATGGTTTCACAGAATGGAAAAAAACAATTATCGCACCAACCACTCGAAATATTCACTGCCTTTTTCCAAATTCAGTGCCAGGCAACGAACTGTAAGTTTAGATAACCATTTCTTGGAATGAATGTGAATTAGAGCTCGCTTAAGATTCGTTTTATGAAAGGCAATAAAATGTAAGCTCAGGGAATACTGTTTGTGAATGAATACAGTATTCATGAATTGCGAATGGCTCACAAACCTAGCCACTTGCTGTAGGTCTCTAATGTTGATCGTCAATATATTTATTGGTTTAAGAAAGTTTTTTGAAGTGGGCCTGTCCGTAGCCGGCTTCCGAAACTTCTTCAGCAATGAATACTGCATTTCATTTTTTCAGAGTGATATTACTCTAAAGAAACCAACAAAAAACGCGTCGAAAAGGTGGGTGTGGCCATACACAATGTCCATAATGTTTGAAGGACCTTGTTTCATCGACCTAACTCAAAGTTTAAACCCTAGAAACTGGTGAAACACGAACGCTTACAGACGGACAAACTTATTATTGAATCCTCGCTCGACAGTTAGTTGGACTGAGAATGTAGACAAAGCTACGACTTGACCAAACATTCCAAGTACTTATTTCTTGTTTGTTGCTATCTTTTTCTACTTAACGCAGGTAAAAGTTGTCTCACAAGGTGCTCAAACGAATGGTATTCTAAATGGCAGGAAGCTAACGAAAAGCCTATCAGAGATGACAAATGGTAGAGCAGTGAGTGGACCATCCAATGAGTACTTGTTGGTAGATAAAAACAAATTGTAAGCATTCTTCTATGGTCTCGATGTGCTATTCTTAAAACCCCGCACTTTGTATTTCCAGAACAATGGATCACGAACAACTACATCGCACGCAGTCTGAAGAGCCTCCACGATCGCCATCAATGACTCTACAAAGCGAAATCGGAGATGACCAAAGCAACATTAAGTACTATGAACCTCCACCGCCAATAAACATATCTACCCATCTGAAGCCAGTCGACTCGAATGACCTTTACATGAGAGGCTTACCCAGGAAACAGTCACATGACAGCGCTTTCACCTATAGACCTACCGACAGCGAATTAGCAATGTCATTCGGCGCGCGAGACCGCGCACAAGATCAAATGCAACATGTTCCTAGATCTAGATCGTCTTCTCAGAGTATTCATGCTTCGCAGAGTGTTTACGGAAATGAAGGCTCCTCCAAAGCTGATGACAGTATAACTGACTTTGAAGGACCGAATTTTGATTTCGAGCGGAATAGTTTGCCTCGACGAGCTTGTGGTCAACATCGACTAGATGTGGAATTATACACGCATAGTTTGCCGCGTCGTGAACATATGCAACATCAAGAGGTTTGTCGCCATATAACTGAATGCCCAGAGCTGCTTAGGGATGGTGTCCGTGAGTACAGAGGCGATGATCTGCTGGAAAAGTTAGAAATCCACCGTCAGTCATGGAGCGAACAACGTAGGTCATCCATGTTAGTTCCACCTCCAGAGGGGGAATTTTCACGGGACTCCATTCGACGACGATCCATGCCTATGCAGCCGTTTATTATACCATTCCCCACAATTCCACCGCCAGAAATTGATGAACCACACCTGGAAGTTCCAAAAGTTGCTAAAGAGAACGAACCTGAGGAAGAACAAGAGATCTTTATTGATTTTAAGCCGCATATGTCTCCAAAGCCAAGTCCTAAGATAAATCGAAAGAAACTTGTGAAAACCTTGTCCGATGGAGAGATTCTTTTGGAAAGACAGCGAAAGCAAGAAGCACAACGGGCCTCACATCAGCCAACGGTGTCAACGAGTGGCGAAGGTTTTCAATCGTCAAGCACAGCAGACGACGATGATGGCGGCGACTATTTGTACCAGAATCTTCCGATAAAAGACGAAGGTATTTATGAGGCACAACCTGTGCCTATTGTAACCGCGTTGAGTCCTACACAGAGCATTAAGGATACGACCAAAAGAGATAGATTCCGCAAACGCTCGATCAGTTTGGAAGACAAAAATACAAGCAACGACATGAGGCTAGCAAAATCAGCCCCACCTTCACCTTGTCAAGAGGAGCTCTTAGCTAATACATCGACCTATCCTTCATCTGATTCGCTGGCAAATGACTTAACGAGGGACCACTCAGATGGACTTTGGACAGACTCGCAGGTAACTGTCCTCACTGCCGAGCCACGAGAGCAAAGTGACACCGGCTCCTCACATCTCCTGACGCCCTCATCGAAGAGGAAAAACTTGCTCCTCCAACACCAACAGCGCAGTTCCATTGACACTGATGCTCTTGACTATGATGATCAAATGTCTGACCAGAGCCCGACTTACTTAGTTCCTCCTCTCATGGGCAAGCCGGTATCAACTCAAACCATTTCTAAGACCGTCAAAGAACCAGTTGGCAATAGCTTGACGGTACCAACATTAGTGTCACCGTCAATCGCAGTTACACCCATTGAAACCGTTCGAGCTGAGGGTCTACCTTCGCCGAAGAAGTCACCCGCCACTTGCAGACGTCTTTCCAGAACTTTATCACCAGCTCCAGAGGCCGGCTTTTTATCACACAGGTAAGAGTCTCAAATGTCAAATGAGTGTTGTGTTTTAATACTCCTGGATGGCGTTCTATTTCAGGTTTTCCGACATGTCTGTTGCCACAGCTGCGAGTCAAGTACCACCAGATTTCCATATTTATAGCCGCAGGGATTCCACCATCAAGACGAACAACGCCGACCTGTCAGAGTGCAGCACAAACACGGATGAGTACATAACGTGCACAGACACCTCAAGGCGCACACCAGGTATAAAGACTCCACCCACTACAACAAGCTCGTCATCAACCACACAAGTACCAGGTTTGCAAACTTTTCCCAATACTCTAAATGTTTGTGTGTGTTTCTCTGTTGACCTTCAGCCCTTAGTTGCTATTGTACAGCCACTCAGTCAGTGGTATTTGCTGTCGTTTGGTGAATTGCTTGCAGTGTAGTCTTGTCCTTTTAATATTGAAGAAGTTCGAGTAACGAGAATCCTCTTTTTCAGTTTCAGCTCAGAGCTCGCAAACAGAGCGTACTCACGACGGATCGTCCTTCGAGAGTGCTTCTTCCTTATACTCCACACGTGGTGATGGTCTTTCTGAAGATGCTCCAACAATAGACGAGCAGTTGCCAGGAGTAGTGCTTCAATCGCCCTCATCTCCGAACGCTATTACCACGAAGGCATCACCATCTCACTCGGTATGCAGTACATCTTCGGGAAGTTACAACGTCGCTGGAGGAGGCCAGTCTACAACAATCACACCATTAAAGGAAGAAAGTCCTTCTGTTCCAGTTGTAGTTTCACCCACCAAGACTGTGTGCAATGCAGTTAAACAAATCGCGGCAATGTCTTCCAAGAAAAAAGCAGAGTCTGTGTCAGACGATGAGCGCAGTGAAAAGCGGTACTCCTCATCGGGTTACTATGAGAGTCCACCTCATGACGAGGACTCAAAATTGTCTAAATTTCGACGACATCGAGCGGAAGAAGACCGCCGCCGTAGGAAAACCTCGATGAAGCTAGATATAGAGAGAGAAAACCTCCGAGCTTTGACCAGTCCAATAAAGAAAACAACGCTTACTCCGAAACCTGTAGCTCAAACATCGCCTGAAACTCAGGCAACAACGACAGCCGTCGATGGCACAAGTCCCAGTAAAATAAAGCGCTTCCGTCCCAAAATACGACGACAGTTTCGCCGATCGTCGAGGGATGAATGCACCCCACGCAAGCAGAAGGCGACCAGTGTACCAGGTAGAGCTCCCGAGAAGCTTTTGGAGTACAATCAGCAAGCTGTGCCAACAACTTCCAGTAGCCCACCGAAATTACAAAGCTCGGTGAATCAACTGAAGGCCAAATCCATAGAATCCCTGCGCTCCGTTTCACCAGGTTCAGATTCCGTGTTCTACAGCGAAGCCGATGGCGGAGTTGATCAACAAGTGCATTGTTTGCACTGTGGCAAAGAAGTGGAGATTGTCAATGCATCTGGGTCACAGGAGTCTATACCGGCCATAGAGCAGGATGACGACGAACAGGACATTGTAAAGCCACCTGCCGACTTTGCAGACTCACCGGTTACAACGAAAACTTCGCAGCGTTTATACAAGAAAATGGATAAGCGATTCCGTTCCGAGGAGCGACATGGTGATCGTGGCAGACACTACAAGAGTCGTCAAGAAAACATAAGAGCCAAGGTATACAAACAAACTAAAACAATTAGTAACATAATTTTATACTTTATATTTTCTTTTTAGAGTGAAGAACGTGGCAAGGACAATAGCTCTCAAAGCCCACCAGTGTTGCGTCCTGCCGGTTCAAGTCCTTGCGTTCTACCCAACGAAACCATCGTTGTGGACAAAGATCAGTGCGTGTACCGTGGTAACTACGATTACAGCCATTACACTAGGTTAACGGACATTGATGTATGGATCCAATTGGACCATCAAACTTTTGGTAATAAAATTTTGCCAATTTAAATAGCTTCTCTTGTGTAATGAAATATTGTAGATCGCCATCGGGACAGGCGAGGATCCACCGACTCGGAAAAGAGCTTCCACTCAAAATACCAAGTTATTCTTCACAGGTTGGTTCAAAGGCGATGCACACTGGAAATGTACCACCGACAGAAGACGAACTCCTTTAGTAAGTAAAAGTTTGCTTTAATATAAACTCTGCGTAGCAGGACACACATGCTATCAAAGGATTATCTTGAAGCATAAGAAAAAACGATTGAAAGCAGGAAAAAATTTCAGCTATTTTGTGATTTAAAGATGCAAATAGAAAAAGGACCAAAATAACTTATCTTCTATATTTTGGATTTTCTATGCAAGACTTTTCTTCCACTGCTGTTCCGTTCCTCCTAAATGTCAACAAATCTGGAGTACTAATTTTGGTTGTTAGCAAAGACAGCCAACCTGCCCCCTCATGAATACAGGAGAACTTGCGTGTGACCAAGGCTTAACTATGAATGTGTCGTCCTGGTTCCTTCTTTCTTTTTGACCAAAATATTTGTTTAGATTATGATTCCATTAACAAGAACAAGCTGAACATACAGCATTACAAACTGTCCTCACCCATGTGCTGTCAAGCGTTCGTTTAAATTTTCCAAATTAAATTACAACAACTTTTTTGGATAGTTTTGAGCTTGGGTGAACGACCGGAAGTTGACTGTCCAATTTGGTACGTCTATGGCTAATACCGACGTTCACAGTAGTTAGTTTATTTTGCTCACAACAACAATGTGTTGTAGAAGACCTGCCATTTTTACTTGCACTGATGCGTAGAATAGGACAAGTTTTGGATTCGTGAACATTTTCGATCTCAGGATTTTGATAAATTTTCTAACTGTCTGTCAGCGAGGCTACAGCCTAAACAGGTAAACGGATTTTGATCAAACTTCTTTTCTGAAGTCTGTGGGATAGTCCCTAGAGAAGATATGTAAATTTTTATTTTAGCCCTAATAGTAACGGAACTTACAATAGCTTAAGGCCAATTTCACAAATAAAAAGGATTTGCTGGAAAATAGTTTCTACGATTCTGTTTAAATTTCATATTTCGGCTAGTTTGGCAAAATGGTAAAATAAGGCGTACCACATTTTTGGCCAAAAGCTTTAATAACGGTACTTTACTTATAGCCAAATTGATAAGGAACTGATGTGCTGGGAAGGAGCTGCAACGACTTTGTTTAAACATTATACTGAAGCCAATTTAGAGACATGCTAAAAAATGGCTTACAACATTTTGACCAAAAGTTGCTATGACGGCATTTAAGGCCAATTTGCTTAAAAGCCTGTTTGTCAAAAGCGGGTCAACAGATTTCATTCAAATTTTCCATGTATATAAAATTGAGCTAAGGCTACATATGAGATGGCGTACCACGTTTTTGGATAAAAATGCGTATAATGGTGCTTGGCTTATTAACTGGTAAAACTGTGACTGGTTTAAAAAACAACCATTTTTTGGTTTAGGCTCAATGTACTTTGGTCAACATCAAAATGTGAGCAAAATCTAATGCTATGTATGCAAAAATATGAAATATTTATACTTATTCAACTGAAAGCATAAAGATGCAAGTACGTACGACCCAAACGTGCACTTTATTTCTTGATGGGCTTAGCTAGTGGTGTCCCGGCCTCTATCTCCAGCCAAAGCCATTATTAATTTATCGTTCTTAATTTTCTTGGTGGAATAGAAATCGGACATTTGCTCCTTCACGTTATGATCTTCTTTAATACATATCGCTTGTTCGTGCATTTTCGGTACATCGAGCTCTGTCTGTCATTGTTTCTCTAATTTTCACTTACAAGCATCTAAAGGAATGCATTATTTTAATTACAAGACTTTCAGGTCAATTATAATTGTACGATGATTCATTGTTCAAACATTCGCACGCCTAAGAAGCTGTCAGTATTGTAAAAAAAAAAAAAAAATCATAAGCATAACATACCCCTATTACAGTACCCCATTCGTGAACTAAAAAGCTCTTACGCATTTGTATCTCACAGAAGGAGCACATCATTCAGAAATTTTATGTTTTCCCCCAAAAATTCTCTATTTTCGGCTGCAGTTGATAAGAACGGGCCGTTGGATGAAGATCACCTAGCGCGAACAACAAACAATTAGCCAAGAAGCCAACATAAACTAGAGGCAGAGTTTTTGAAATCAACTTTCTATAAATAGTCCAGCCGCCAGCGGTCGGCACAGCACGGCACATTATCTAATAATACCACGTGTACTCCTTTCACCTCACAGATTAGTGAATTTATTTTAAAAGTTATGCACTCTTGAGTGTGCTGTCGAACGAGATGTTAGGTATACAAAACAACTTCCTTCAAAAGTGCATTTCTTCTTAAACCATAAGATCGATGAAATTTCCAGATCTTATCTCAGCGAATTCAACTCCGGAACCTTTCCGGAGGAAACTGGAGGAGATTCTTAAGTTAATGCTGTTAGTTTGGGCGCGAGAAGGCCAGGCATTGTCTAAATTAGGAAACTCTCTGAATGGTAGTCCCTTTAAATCATTTCTTTAACTCAAATTAATTAGTCCAGCAAAAAATAATTTATAATAAACTTTCAGAAATTGACAAGACAATTGTTGTGAAAAGTGATTCCGGAGAATTTGGATTTAGGATTCATGGTTCCAAGCCCGTTGTGGTAGCGGCTATCGAGCCTGACACACCAGCAGAAAGTTCCGGCTTAGAAGTGGGTGACATCATCATTTCCGTGAATGGAGTGTCTGTACTAGATAAACATCATACCGAAGTCGTTAAGATTGCACATGCAGGATGTGAAACACTCGAATTGGAAGTGGCTCGCACAATCGGAGTGCTAATGAATGAGAAACAGGATTCTCCTAGTCCTATTTTACACAAGGGATATTTGTGGCGGCAAAGTGGACAAGCTAAGGGAGCTCCGAACCCCAAAAAATGGGTGAGGAGGTGGTTTTGCCTGAGACCCGACCATTGCTTATATTATTACAAGACTGAAAACGTAAGTATTGAAATTAATTTTACTGTAAATATTTAGTAGGTATGATATTATTTACGATGTCTGTCAACAACCCTATAAATCATTACTATTTAGTTCTTGAATTTCCAGATACAAAACTCAAGTTTTGTATAAATACTTATAAATAATTTAAAAAAAAAATCTCTTCTTATGTTGGACGTTTGATCATAATTTCTCATGCCCAATTCAAAATGTCGCGTTCGCGTGGTCACGCTTTCACATATTGAGTAGAAACAAGGGCCTCTTATGGGGCAATCCAAAATATTTCCAACGACTTTGATCGTAAACTTGACGTTACGTTGTCGAGTAGAGCTACTCTCTACTTTGTCGTCGTAAAAGAGGAACGACAGCATATGTAAACTCACTTGATTCCGCTGGGCATAGCATTGATAACCATCTTCAAGGAAGTGATCAAAACATTCATCCGCTAAAGCTGGAAAATGGCGCTCACATATGGTCCGGTACACTGAAGGCCGTTCTGCACATTCTAAATAAAACGTGTCTCTCCTCCCTTAACATGGCTGGACACATGAAGTTCCTAGAAAGAATTCGTCTGATATCAAATCCAGCAGTTTGCTTCTTAGACTTCATGCCGAAGAGAATTCATCTTCATCACCCCTTCGAGATCGTAGTTCCATTCCGAAACTCCTGGGATAATCAACAAATCCTCAAAAATCCTCCTCATTAGATTAGTACACTGAGAGATAGCCAGTCAGCTCTCAAGGCTTTCAGATTTTTCAATTTTAAGTCAAAGCTTGTCTGGAACTGACTCCAATCTCACTTGCAGCTTGCAGTAAAATCACGTCAACGAAGCTGCTGATAAGCTTGCTAGAGAATGGGCTCAAGCTCCATTCATTTTTCCTGAACTTTTCTGTGGTTTACAAACTAACCAGATAAAGAGCTTAATAGATGGGAATGTCCAAAAATGGTCAAAAGACAAGCAAATCAATCACTGACTTCCAAACTGGACATTGCTCTCTCAATTATTATCTCAACAAAATGGGCTGTGTACAGTCGGACACCTGTCACCTATATCTTGAAGACACTAAGACAGCCCACCACATATTGTACGAATGTCCAGCCATAGCTCGTCTGAGACTTAAGTACTTTAACTACAATCAATCTACCTTCATGATTCCTATAATACTTTGTGCCCAACTCCTTGTTCTTAAAATTTGCTTACTTACATAACAATTAATTAAATTTTATTTATTTTTTTAGGACACACAACCTGTGGGTGCCATTATACTTGCTAAGCACACTATTGAGCGTTGCGACACAAGTATTGGAAAACCGTTCGCCTTTAAAATAGATTCAGGCGAAGGCATTCCCATGTATCTTGCAGCCGACACAGATGAACTCTTGACCCGGTGGATAACAGTTATGCGGCATTCAGCTACCCAAGCAGATCCATGGTTAGATATGAGGTAAGCCAAAAATAAATTCTACGAGACCTTAAATTTAAATACAATTACATTTGCATAGCTCAAGGAACTTGAAACTCCCGCCCAGTGGAATTGATCGTCCCGATTGTTTTGGTTACCTTATGAAATTGGGCTCCCGGTGGTGTGGTTGGTCTAAAAGATACTGTGTACTTAAGGATGCATGTTTGTATTTCTATCAGGATGCAAATAGTAAAGTTGCTTTCGGTAAATTTTCAACTTAAATGCGTATATAGATAGCTAGGTACTCATCAATATTGTTTTGCAGGTATGGCATGTCTACAGGGTTATAAGGTAGCCTCAATGTCAACCAATTCGGCTGGTCGCAAAAACTCATTTGAAATTATCCCACCAGAGCCTAAACTTCGACACTATTACTTCAGTACTGAGTCCGAAATGGATAAGAAGCGGTAAGCCATTTGCATACTCTATTTGATATTTGAGTCTAAAAATATCCGTATCTAGGTGGATATCCGCTCTGGAATATTCTATAGACCGATGGATTAAAACCGGGTAACTAGGGGTTAAGTCCAAGCCTCATAAAAAGAAACGACGCAGTATCAGCAAGGCCATTTACTCATAGGTTCACAGGAGTCACGGAGTCACATTTGACACAAGTTACACGTATATTACGTGTTTTGATTGATGTTATCCATCTATAGTTGTTGTCCTTATTACTTAATTGTTCATGTGTGTGTATGTAATGTCGTCAAAAGAAAAAAAAAACCAAGCATTGTACAAAGTGTTAAAAAAAAAAAACAAAAACGAAACAAAAATAATTTTCCATATAACTAAAAAAAGCCTAAAAACATTTTTACTAAACAAAAAAAACCGTTAAATCGATGCGCGTAGTGGGGAAATAAATAAACACTAAATAAAAGGACCAATCGGTCAATAAAAATAATCCAGGAGGGTCCGTCCTTAGTCCTGGTAACAAATGTCTTATGCGAATATTTATGTATACATTTAATTAGTTAGAAATTGTACAATGTATTTTTTAATGCCTGGATGTGTTATTATTATAGTATAGATGTTTAACTAAGTTATCACAAGCTAGGAAATATAATATATATATATATATATTGTTCCAAAAATTGTACATGTACATAGTATAGTTTATGTTGGTTATTTGTATGCCGCTGGTGTACACCTAGAAAAAGCTTTAACGAAAAACAAAAAAAAATACATAACATATATACAAGTAATTCATGTACTTAAAAAGTAGTGAAGCACTTCTTGCATGAAAAATCGAATCCAACTGGTGACGCCCTATTCAGTTTATTTATTTATTATTTTTTAATTTCATTGGAAAATCAAAATGTTTTATCTGGAACCAAAACACCAATCCATTAGCGTCTGTACGATTTATTATTGATTTTCTGATATCAAATGTATGACCAGTACTGTGGTTGTGTTGTTGTTTCTATTGACATTATTCACATTAAAGTGGAATTTAGCACAAAAAATATAAAAACGAGTTGCTTTGATATTTTTGGAAAGTAAAATAATTACTTTGGTTTACCCAAGGCCATGTTTTCGAACTCGAATTTGCATTTTTTCGAAAGATAACATCTGCGGAGGAAGTAGAGTAAAATTTTTATTAGAGTGCCACAATGTTTGATTCCTTATCGGCGAGCTGATTCAGATGGTTTCTCTGAAAAGCCATTGAATCGTTTTGCTTTGGCATCAGCTGCACGCATAAACAACAATTTTATTTCAAAAATACATATGTGAATGATTTCTGACGAGCAGACCTCAATGTCATTCAATTCATTCAGGTAAATATCGTTTCATGGTTGTTGGGATAGTTTACTATTCGTTAATTTCGCTCGTCGTAATCGTAATTATTTTAAGTGGTTATCGCAAAAATAAAATTTCGTAAAAAAATTTGAAAACGAATCCAATCTTATACCAAGTTGTGTAGCACTTACTAACTTCCTTAGGTGGCCTCAACCAACAAATCTCTCCAGCCAACCCGGTTACGAGCCAGTTCTCTCCCACTAATTTGGATGAGCTCTCCCTCCACTTGTTTTTTCCACCTACGGCGAGGTTGTCCTCTACTGCGCCGTCCATCTGGGGTAATTTCGAAGACATTCTTACCTGGAACGTCCATCCGCTCTATGTGAGCCATCTTAGTCGCTGCATGTGAACTTTTCTGACCAAGTCGGTATCCTTGAACAGGCCGTATAGTTCATCTTCTTCGCCACTCACCGTCTATGCGGACGGGACAAAAGATCACTCCTAGGACTTTTCTCTCAAAATAACCAAGGGCATCCTCATCCGATTTTGTCAAAGTCCATACCTCTGCGCCATGCAGCAGGACTAGGATGATTAGTGTTTTATAAAAAGTTAGAGTTAGTAGTTCGAGACAGGGTTTTGTTACTCAATTGCTTTTTTAGCTCATAGAAAGACCGATTGGTAAGAGTGATTCTTCGAATCCGTGGTGTCATTCACGGAGCTCATCATAGAGCCTAGGTAGACAAAGTCTTTTACTACCTCGAAGTTATATCTGTCTTTTGGTGCATTCTGTCCTAGATGCCGAAATTGTGTGTCCTTTTTTGCAGACAGCATATATCCTTGCTGCCTTAAACTCAATGCTCGCAAATGCCAGCTGAGTTCTTCCGATCTAAGTGAATATTTAGTTTCGGGCGTATAACCGCGCTGATAAAGACCTATCAGGTTGTTGACAATCGGTAGGTGTACACATAGTAAGGCAGACAGGGTCTTAAATGCGAGGCTAATAATTCTGTAGTTGGCGCAGTTCAGAGGACCTCCTTTCTTGAGAAGCTTCCTCGTTACAGCAATTTTCCCGAATGTCAAGCAAACATTTGTGAGCGATGCACTGTAAAAAAATTGATCAGTATTATCGGTGAATCAAATATTGGATCTCATGCTCAGTTTTCCCATCCATAAGCAGTCAATATACCCAAATACATTTAAAATTGATCATGAGTTTGACTCTGGAAGAACAAGTCAGTATTTTGGCCTTTGGTGTCAGACGAAGTAAGGCGATTATGCAAAGACTTAAAAATCCTTGAGGCAGCCTCATATACCTGACGGCATGGTTATCTACCCTATAATTTTTAAAACATTCAATTTTAGCTTTTGTAAATGATTGTCCAGAAAAAAGTTCCTGAATTCTTCTCTTAATAGAGAACTGATAGCCTTAACAGATGCATTTCCAGAAATCTTTTCCATAGGTATTCCTTAAGCAACTATAAGCATATGTATATTTCGTATGAACTTTTTTTTTATAATTTATGCAAATGTAATGCATGCTCCATATATTTATTTTAATTGTGTCGCCAAATGTTCCCTAGTCTAAAAAGTGGATTTAATATAATAATAAATTAAATGTGATTCATTAATTGTTTTTTTTTTTTTTTATAAAATTGTAACACCAATTATAATTATTATTAAAGAATAACACCGAAATTAATTCGTAAATATATATATATTAATGTTCCCAATTTTTTAATCTTTTTTATGTCAGCATACTATAGGGTGACTAGTTAACAAATTACATATTGGGTAACAGTAGTCAGCACTGCCAATGAATTTAATGAACATAAAGCAAAACCTAAAAATAAAAATTAATATTAAATAAATATGTTTTAATTAATAATGTCGTGAATTTTTTTTTTTTATAAATCAGTAGATAACTAAAATCAACAGCAAAATCGCATTTCTTGTATCAAAAAAAAAAATAATAATAATAATCTGCAGTGCTGCGGAATCTCAATAAAAATTCATGAGGAAAAAATACAGCAGCTACTTAATCTTCAAAACTACAAACTCACCACAGTTGACATCCTTCCAAGAAGAAGTATGCACGTGTGTACATGGTGATATTGGCGGACAGACAAGTGCATTATCAAACTCTTAATAGGCTGAGCTCATTGACACCGTGCATAAATTTTTATTCACTGCCACTACCTTTTTATTCAGTTACTGGTACAGAAGTCAAAACTATAACATTTTGCTCCTGCTCGGCAGACTTCTGGTGGTAAAGCCGCAGCAGCCAGCTATCACTGGTTGTGTGCATGAAGGAAGAAGACGAAAAGAAAAAAAAAACAACAACTATCCACAAAAAAAAAGATACAAAAAACAAAGAGTAAAAACGAAGAAGGCAACAAAAAATCTTTGGCGGTCCAAACCGGCTCCAGAATCATGGACTTCTTTCCATCGAGTACCTTATACTTACCTGTGTAGCTGGAAGAAAGGCAACCATCTACCTTTACCTTTTCTCTTACTACCTTCTTTTGTTGAGTTTCTGGTTTTCCAAGATTAAAGTAAGCAACTTGAAGAATTTGAAGGCACACACAAACACTACCACCACAGCAACAACAAAAAAAAAAAAAAAAAAAAAAACAGAAAAGAAATAAATAAAGAAACAAAAACAAATTAAAGAACGTTGAAGATGACGATGATGATGATGATAATACCTTGCCTCCTCTACCTGTAGGAATTAACTTGATATTTTCACTGTCCATTCACTTCTCAGCTTAGCTAAGCATGTTAGGCTACGTTGATATGTAGTGACTTTGTTCGACATTCTGTAGAAGTTAAAAAAATAGTAACTACATACGTATACGTACCAGCACCAGCACCTGAACCTGAACTCGTACTTCACCCACTCTCAGTCAAGTACCAGTATTTTTCAAGTACTTCGTCACACGTACCAAGTATCGCGCACTTAAGTACTTCAGCTGTATTTTGAAGTTCATTCAAAGATTTTCAAGTACTTTCATGTACTTGATTAGTTCTACGATTACCTTGAAACATGGGCTAGAAAGCACTGCTCATGTACTTGGAAGTACTTAAAGGTATTTGAATGTACTGCTCAAGTATTTGTAACTTAATTCTTCAAAAATACTTGTACATACTTGCACTTTTTCAAGTACCAGCAACAGAGTTCTGAAGTACAAGTACCTGTACCAGTACCTAGTCCTTGTAATTGAGAGGACTGAAGTCCTGCAATATGTACTTAAGTAATTTACAGGTCTGATTGGAATAAAGTTGGTGTCGAAGGAGCTTGATAGGATTTTCTAAATATATACAAATCAAATGCCCCAAAACTTTTAAATTACTTCTCCTGTAGAGGTCCTATTTCCACCAAATCAAATCATAGGTTACTTTGACACTGACAGCTGTTTTCCGCTCGAAATCTTGACAGGAAGTCAGTATTATACCTCCGCGGAACGAAACAAGTTGCTTTACGCTTGAACAACGTTGGGAAATTTTGAAAACTTATTGTCCATATAAGTGAGTGTCCAAACAGTGCGTTTTTTGAAAATTTGATTTGGCCGAAATGAAGCACCCAACGCCCCTGATGTACGCAAGACTGTGCAAAAAGCATGAGGTATGTTAGTGCACTCATGGTCCCCGTCGTCGTTCGGTGCTCACAGACCAGAATGTGGCTGCTGCAGCCGAGAGTGTAAGACTCAATTCAACAACGTTTTTGTCAACGGTGGGCGTTACAGAGCCATGTTAACCGGCTTTTTTTTTTACTGAAGACATGGATTTGGACGACCTCTGGTTCATGCAGGATGGCACGCCATGGCACATAGCCCATGCCACAATCGATCTTTTTCGCAACAAATTCCCACATCGTGTCATCAGCCCTGGAGCTGCGATTTGACCCCTTTGGACTTTTTTTTTGGGGGGAAACCGTGAAGCACCGATGTTATGCCAACAATCCGGAAGCGATTCAAGTACTTAAGGCCAATATCATCCAAGCAATCGGTGAGCTACCGTCCGAAACCATCAACAAGGTCTTGAAAAATTGGTGTGACAGAATGCGCTACTGCGAAGCCAGGCGAGGTAGCCACTTGAATGTTTGCTCTTACTTCTTTCAGGATCTAGGAGAACTCTCCAATGTCAATACCGACATGTTACTGATCTTCATCAGAACATCAGGATGGTTTGTATACACGGATAACGAGTAAGTACAACCATGGGAAGTTTGTTGCAGATATTTATGGGTTAAATAAGCAAGGGGTACTTTTTCTAAGCCCCCCTATGGGTAACACAATGGGTCAGTGCTTACCTGAGTGCGGTGGAGGTATTTCGTTTCCTCTGCCAACCCACATAGCTAACCTAACCTATGAAACCATAATACATGGAAAAAAAAATTAATGTTAATAGTTTTATTGCACATTTAAAAAGAAACTTGTATTTGGCCCACCCTGTATGTGTAACAATTTCAAAATTTTATTTTATCATGCAGAGTATTAGTTCATTATTGTGTTTCTTTACTTCGTCATCTATTTAACTTGAACCTACGTCGATCACAAGCAAGTAAGATATCCATTTTTCGAATGTACATTAAACTGTTGATTTCCGAGTGGTTAGTGGTTGGCAAATCTATAAGATACGGCTGTTACTTTCTATTATAGAAAGAGCAATTGCCTCGTACAACTTCTTATAATGAAACTAAAGAATTTTGTTTTTGTTCGTTATCGCGCACTACGCACACGGCAAAGAAAAAGAGAGCTCAGCTCTAAATAGCTACGGGCCACCACAGACAGGTTATACGTTATTTCTTTACCTACCTATACAGTTTCGTATCTTCAAAATGAATCGAAAAAAAATAACGTCTACAGCAACCAACAACAACAAGGAGAGAAACGACAAAGACAAACTAAACAAAACCTAACTTTGAGCTCAGGTCGAGTCTCAGCCAGCAGCACTAGCAGCAAGCAGCAAGCAGCGGCAGCAGCGCGGCACACACGTTCACTTCAAATATTCTTATTCTCCTCCAAGCCCAATACAAAATATCTGGTAGCTGAAACTGTCCTGTCCTGCTCTCCCAATAGGACTTCCACACTACCCAATTCACTCTGGCACACAGTTTGTTGGTAGTCAAGACTTAATCTCTCGCCAGTGTGTATGCCCCCAACAGAGTTTTGAGTTTGCTCTTCGATCAGTCTTAAAGAGTTGATCGTACCTTGCGCACCTGTAATTTAACTGTTTTTAAAAACGTCTTGAGCTAACCTATACGTGTGACTCTGTGTGTGTGTTTGAGTGTTGAAGTGTAATCGCGTATCTATGTATGTGCGGTTTCTAGTTTAAGTCTGTCTCGTTTTGGCCTGAAATTTCCTCCTGCTCACACCCAATTGGCATACAGGCGTGTGGGAAGAGATTGGGACTACTTGAGGAGCAAATTGGTAGCGCTAGCGTCAGCTCCCATTGAATTCATGCGAGGCACAAATCTCAGATATACCTACCTACCGAATGAAATTCCAAAACCTGATCCAGCACACCACTACATAACATCTGGATTATTATAATGTGTGAACCTCGAAATGGATTTTTCGAATTACGAGTATAAGTGCTCGCTATATGAGAGTGCGACAATTTAAGTGAATTTATTAATAATTCAATGATTTACTAATTAAATTATGTTAAAATATACTTGTACTTGAAAAAGTTGTAAAAAGTAAAAAGTATACACAAAGTGATCGTGTAGTGAACGTGTGTAGATATCTGTGGAGTGGCACGTCGTACCCACAGGCCCCGCGGGGATTGCAATTAAGTAGCAGTTTTAGTAAAATTGAATATTTAAACAAATATTTAAGAAAACAAAGCAGTGTTTAGTGTTTAGAGTGAGTGCGATCGGTGGTGGCTTAAGCGAGGAAAAGCTAACAATTATTCTGTGCGATCGTATGTGCATGTGTGTTGGTGTTTGCTGCCACTGCCATTGCCACCGAGCACAGTGTGATGCCATGTTGGGCTTTTGATCCCAAATTGCTACTATAGTAGGCCGCCGTGCAGACAGTGTTGAATATTATATACTACCTAATGAATGTGCATGGATTACTACACTACTTTAATGAAATAGAAATGGATTTTGGACTATCTTATGGATTTTGAAAACATCTTTGAAGGTGAGTTGGTTGATTTATTTAAGATGTGCGATAGGTACAATATTTAAAAACGCACAGCGAAATCCACTTAGGTGTGCAAATAAAAAAACGAGAAAAGAACCTAGGCACACACACTCAGTTGCACAATGTTTGTCCGAAGTCGGACGTTATATTTACAGAACCTCGAAGGAAGAACCTGAACATAATGGTGGAGAAAACGAACAGAAAACTAAAAAAAAGAAAAAAAAAACCTTTGGCTTTGTCGAATATTCGCTGTGGTCAGCAGATACAAGACAAGACTCTCTTCGACGATGTACCTAATTTCGAGAGGAGCTATTAAGATCGTTAGTACACCGCGACCGCCACGTCATGAAGAGAGTACTTGCGCGCTGCGACACAGGAAGACTAGTTCTCTGCTGCTTTGCTGCTCTGCTGTCTAATGGGTTCCTGATTACAATTATTCACCTACCAGAAAAGCACCTAACGCAACGGGCGGCAGCCATCATTATTTCAGTGGAAAAATTTAAGCCTTTCGACGGCACGGCGCGACCCTCTCTCGAGCATCGCCATCAGCATCGATCTCTGTTTACTTATTCCTTCTTCTTTGCCACTTCATTTTCTCGTTTCGTTTCGTTCTTTTTTTTTTTATTTCGTTTTATTGAATATCTGGGTCCAGCAGAGAGGATGCTGCGGTGTGGCTTAAGGTGTAGCCATAGCTATACATATGCGGTTGCTCTAGAGTTTATTGTTATTGTTATACTTATTTTCTCCATTCGGATCCCCATTTCTGTGGGTTCTTTCTTCGATGGCTTAATGATCCACTTTTTTATTTTTTCATGACGCTGCAAACTATCCGATACTTTTTGTTTATTCTCGCAACCATCGCAGTATACCTACAACGTTTGCATGGATGTGCTTGCGTTATGGTATGACAATTGCGTGACAGTAAGCGAATTTTTTATCGGTTTTCAGAGCATCAATGTCATTAATTAAAAAAAAAAAGAAGACAAACATCTTATGGAGATTCACAACGTTAAAGACGGAAATCTTGTCCAATTGCATTCACTGGAAGAAAAATCTTATCTTCTCCGAGCTGCAACATTGTCGGCGTCATTAACTGCAGCACCAGCAATAATTAGGATGGGAATGCGAATTCAAATTCAGATTCACAATATTCATGTGATTCGAATGGACTTTTATTCGCAGTACCTCCTTAACTTGTAATTGACTTTAAGAACCAAAATGTCAGGACCTTTAGCTACTTCTCGCGTCAATTTACTCCAATTCGATCAGATACAACTCTTAATGCAAAGTAAGCATACAAATTTGGGTCTTAAATTCTACAAATTCACCTGTAAGCTCAAAACTGAGTCTTGTAGTTAATACTCACAATTATCAACTTTACCAATTCAGAATATAAAATACTTGCTCCTGTCTATATTAGGGAACATGTGCATTTATCATTAGGGTAAGCTATGAAACACCATTTGCGAATACAACGTATTGTCTCCTCCAAAATTTTTACCTAAGGGAAATGATGTCTGAGTTTCAAAACATAATCCATAGTTTCTTAATCTGCTCCAAACTGAATCTCTTGAGTGTAAGGCGAACAATATTTTAAGCCAGAACGGATTACCTACGGAGAAAAGAAGTCACCGAGTCTTTGACCAGCTCTAACTCTAAATATGTAAACACATTCGATCTAATAGGAATGTATACGAGTCAAGTGCACCCACTTGCACGTTGTGTGAGCACTCAGCATCACGCCGCAATGAGAGTTTTTGAATTGTGAACAAAGGAAAGCACGTGATCACTTTTTGGAAGTGTTGATCGTTCAAAAATTCAATATTTACCATTAGGCCGTACTTTTATTTCGTTTTTAAAGTCGAACAATGCTGCCACCACGATCTTGCTTCCACCAGCATAAGTGTCAACTGTCAAAGTAATGGTTGTACAGTTCCAAGAGTCCATGTAGAACTGTGCATATGTTGCTCTGACATTTGTTTGTTTTCGGTTTGGCAACTAAAAACCGACAACAAAACAACCAAAACCTCTTAATTCAAGTGTGAATGGAACATGTTTTAAGTTTGGAAAGCCAGGACACAAAACTCTAATCGACCTACAGTTGCGATAAATTCCTCTTTGCTAAGCAATCCCACACCAGTTGCACTTAGCTTCCATCTGTTGACAAACAACACGTTTTGTGCCTTTCCTATTCTCCTATCTCTTCCGAGAAACTGGGATTCCCAAAAGACAAACTGGAAGGCAGGTTTATGTATCAAATGTTTGGATATAGAAGCCACTGCGTGTTTTTCCTTATCACTAGCACATTCGATTATCATAACCCAATAAAGATACCAGGTATACTTTTGTCCCAAAAAACTCCAGAGGTACCTTGCTTCCATATGCTTCTACGATAGCTAAATCGTCTTATCGGCGGCCCACCAACAATGCGCCGCACCAAAAAAAAAAGGGGGCAAGCAGACTGAACGAAATCAACGACGACGCGGCAAACAACCATACGTCAACATAATTAACTTTCGAGTACGGTTGTCGGACAGAATTTTGAAAGTTCCTTAAAAAAATAGAAAAATTGATAAGATTACAGCCCAACTACATATTTATCTAATTGGTATGTGTACCTATTTTTTTTGTATTTTCCAGATAGAGGCTTCTGGTTACAGTAGAAAAGCGAAGAAGACAGACGACAGCATTACTTTTGAGTATTCAGCGAGTGAAATGAAAAGGGACAATGCCGACAGATAAGTCAGTGATTGACCATGGCAGTGTGCCATTGGTGCGTTCGTCCCGAATGGAGCAGTTCCTGCAGTCGCCTACAAGTTCAAATTCCAGTTCAGATGTGCAACGAAGTTCGTCGGGCGGCCGAGGTGGATCTTCGGTGCTAGCGGCTGGTTCATCGTATGAGTCGCAACTTGCGTACCAGCATCACCTGGCAGCGGCAGCGGGGATTATCAATTCGGGGTCGGGGCCGCAGTCGAATCATCATCGAGAGATTTCTGCGTTTGTACCGGTGTTGCCATCGCGCAATTTGCGCGGGCCGGGTGCTCTCTATTCAGGAATAATGGATGGGCCGGATGGATTGGGCAAAGATGTGATTGGTCAGGGGAAACGTGGATCAAGTTACGAGATTATCGCAATGATGGCAGATAAACGGAAAGAACTGGCGCTAAGAGAGGCTGCAGCAGCTGCAATGCTTCTACCACGTCCAGGCCAGGGGCCAGGTGGTCCCCCGCCAGTTATGTATTCACCGGCAGCGTACCTCGGAGGACCTGGACCATCACCTACATCAGCGGGCTCGTTCGCCTTCCCACCCTCGGCCGCCGCTAGTGGTCTTTTCCCCCCAGGAGTCCCGCCCAGCATGCATGCCGGTCTCGATCGAAGACTGCTGCGAGCACCTGGTCGTGCGTCGCGACCCAAGAAGCAATTCATATGCAAATTTTGTAATCGTCAATTCACAAAGTCATACAACTTGCTCATTCACGAGCGCACGCACACCGACGAGAGACCCTACTCCTGTGATATTTGCGGCAAGGCTTTCCGTCGTCAGGATCATCTGAGAGATCATAGGTAAGTGTTCATACATATGCATTTTTGTTAGACTCTACTCAGTTTTACATATTCAACTACCTACCTACCTACTTTGGCAAGTTAGAGAGATTAATGGAATGCTCGCCTTACTGGATGCTGAACAGTTTTATGACTAGCAGTTAAAAGTTGGATCTACTTTTTAAGTCTCACACGAGATAACCACCAAATTAATGAGAACAAAAAAGCGCGTTTCGCGATTTTACGAGCAAAAAAAAAAAGATACAAATGCCCACAAGAAAACCTGTTTCAATCCATACTTAGTCGTGCCAACACCACCGGGTGATTGAATGTTCACGTGTGTAATGCAAGATTTTCAGGGCAAGTGTCTTGTGAACCGTAGTTACCTGATCTCGTATGTGCCATCCGGGTAAAGACAATCGAAAAAAAATACGCTCTAATGGTTAATTTATTCCGGCTTAATGGCTAAGGGACTTAAAAGAGTATGTGCCTATCTCTTGAGCAATTGTGGTCTATTTTTTTTTGTTTTTTGTTTTTGCATAAGTATTAATCGCGAAATTAAAATTGAGTAGGGTAATCAAACAAGTGATTGGAAGTGGGATTTTAGAATCTTTTGTTCTATTGAAGGATACTGATTAAGGCTAGTGAACTTTCAAGAACCAGGATATTGTCTTTATGAAGGAATTTTATTGCAATTAAAATCAATTGATTGCTTTGTTTAATTATAGTAGCCAACACAGTACCTATAGCGAACACCAGTGGTGTGAATAGGGAGAAATGGAAACACGGCACTTGCACACTACTATAGCCTCCATAACGGTAATTTTGGGTGAAATGAGGGACACCTGCAAGTACTTTTGCTACATTTAGCTGAACATCGATTTAAGTTGGCTACAATGGTGCTCAGCATTTATATTTACACCATGTTTACATTTACTCAGTTACTTACTACTGGCTTACTTTTGTTTTGTTTCCAATAAATGTCAATTATTTTATATTAAATACCGGCTCGACTAATAGTACTTAAACAGAAAAAATTACAACCATAATCACTCCTATGCATTGCATAAATGAAGTCCACGACTTAGTCGTTCGTACTTGCAGATGTAGTGTTGCCAGTGTTAACATCAAGTATGAAGTAGCGGCGATAATGAATTACGTTTCGGTAGATAAATATGGGAAATGAACATACAAAACATATCAAACAAAATAAATACTACAATCCACCTGAAACGAATCATGCGATACCCTATCCTATCCATCTTAAGTTCTGCTTCTTCTTCAAAAATTTCTGACGTTTATGTCAACTAATTTAGTGACTGTACTAAACATCTTCGAAATCTTGAACTAATTGCACAAAAGAGATGTTCTGGTTCTCTTCTTCGAGTCAAAATTATATTCTTAATGGTCGACACTGATATATATATGACACTTTGACATTTAATATTTTGACGTCTAAAAATGAACACCAAAATGAACTGATGTTCCCGCTGTAGGTTTGTTCGATTTAACAACCTCTACGGATGGATGAACTCAAGAAGATTTTAAGTAGGCTCCGTCGAGATATCAATGTTTCGAAACCTCCTTTGATGAAACCTCGAGATTTTGTTTGGTGGGAACATAATATTATTCTGAAATCCCAGGCGATATTGATGTCTCTCAGGGGATAAGAGATAAGACTTCGCTACTTATTAACGATTTACTATAAGTTCTCCATCACTTAAGGGCATGCTCGGTCTGCTTAAGAAAACAAATAAATTTCTGTAAAATGGGGCCTACTTAAGAGTGTGCTCTCCAGGATCAAAATTATCTATTTGTGCATGAGTCCTGCAGTGTAGTGCTTTTCATTGCGATACAGGAAAACCATCGTTTCCGCAACTATTTCAAGTGAGTTACAATATGTAAGAATGATTCACTTATGGCATTTTCTAGTTTAAAGAATCATTTCAATCAATCGAGTTGTTGCGAAAACAATATTTAGGGGAATTTTCGAAACGCTAATTCGCGCGACTTCAAAAGAACCTCCCAAATTTAGTATTCACGAGTCGTCTCTGTGTACACCTTTAAACTTTCTAATGAATGCCATGATAGATGTACCTACATACAAAACTTCAATGACGGTCGACGCGACGCTCAGATTCGTTCGCTGGAAGTGAATCAAAGGCGAAGCCGCCAAAATGTCATTAGCATTTCGGCCGAAAACTACGAACGATGAGTAAACAGTTAGTCCAAATTCAATTATTACTTTTGTGTACCTACTTATGTATTTGTCCTTTTTGTTTTCATTATTGACTTTCAAGATACAGAAGAGCGCGACTGCGCTTACTTGGTAGCTGATGGTAAATAATAGATGATTAATGTTCCTTTTTTTTATTTATTTCACTTTAGATACATTCATTCGAAGGAGAAACCATTCAAATGTACGGAATGTGGCAAAGGATTTTGCCAATCAAGAACGCTCGCTGTTCACAAGATACTGCACATGGAGGAATCGCCACACAAATGCCCGGTGTGTAGTAGGAGCTTCAATCAGCGTTCAAATCTCAAGACACACCTTTTAACGCACACCGATCATAAGCCGTACGAGTGCTCGTCATGTGGCAAGGTGTTCCGTCGAAATTGTGATCTTAGGAGGCACGCGTTGACGCATGCCGTTGGGGATGTTCCCACAGAGGTGTTGGACGTTGGAGAAGAAGATGGCCAAAATGGTACTGACGATGAAGAAGACTCCCTATTGGAAGTGGACTCGCCAAGACAGTCGCCTGTTCAGAGGCATCGATCTCCATCACCCGATAATGTGGTGTCAGAAGTGGAAGAAAATAATTCAAATTGCGGGGAGAAAAGCGCCAGCATTATAAAGCCTCAAAGCAGTGAATCCATAAGCAATGTCGAGGAATGTGAAGTAGATGAACATGAAGATGTCGAGCCAGAGGACGATGACGAGGAAGTCGATGAAGATGAGGAACGCTTCCTAGAACAACTGAATGCAGAAAAGCGAAAGGAACGTGAAGAAGCAGTTACGCATTGCCATCACGAAGGTGGCGAGACCTATACAATGCGCCCTAATTTCTCTGACAAAGACCGAGAATACAATGATTTTCTTTGTAGCGCGCAACTTCCACCTCCTTATGGGCCCTCCTTAAATGCACATCCACATCTTCCGGCCAGACCACCGTTGATATCAGGCCTCGCTCAGTCCATCCATTCGCCTTCTTCTCACAAGCCACCAGAACCATACATTCCAATGTTGCATGTCCGTCGAGATCTGCATCACCAGAAAAATTCGTCAACTCCTCCAGTGAGCACGGAGACATTAAGTTCTCATTCGGCACTCGACTCAATGCCGAGTTTCCTTGGATCTATTCCAATTCGTAAGAGACCGATTGGACTGGACGGTGAACCACATTTAATATCACATCGATCACCGCAGTTCACCAGCCACGGCCATATGGCCTTAAACATGACGCGACAACACCACTCTCTTCTGAAAACTAAGGACGACCTAACTTTACACGACATGGCACCCCCATTGACCTCAAAACCAGTGCTTCCATCCAGAGATCACATTCAACCCATTATACATCCGAACACAGTTACGTCGCAAATTCTAATTGAACCAGGTCCACCGCCTGACATTTCTTTACATGCTCCCAGTGTCCATCAAAACCCAGCTCCAGCACCGGCACCACCACCAGTAGCACCTACGCAACAAGCCTCAAGGGTCACCAATCAGCCGCCCCCAAGACGGACTGGTTTCAGCATAGAAGATATCATGCGGCGCTGAGCCGTTACAAGGACCTTCCACTACTAGCGAGTTATCATTTTAAGAAGGCTAGCTAGCCAACTAGATAAGACGAAAATCTATTAGATATGTGATTCAAAATTTATCTGTTATTTGTCCTAAGCCAAGCCCCAGTTGCCTTTGCGATTGCTGCTCCCATCTACATTTACCTTTTGCATAGAATAGGGAAGGAGCTCCTTTATTAGTTATAAGTATCTTTTAGTATTTAGATTCTGTTAAGGCTTGCCAAACACTAAGTGTTTACTTTACGTTTTGTATTATCTTCCTAGCAAAGGGTTTACCTTTGTCCAAGTAGTGATGTAGTAGCTGCACACCTCCATATGGTGAATAAGTTGTGAACGCGCAATGTAAGATTAGGTTTGCATACATATTATAAGTATCTAGGATGTAGTTTTTAAGCTTAGATGGAGTTTCAAAAGTATTTCATTTGCCTCTGTAAACTTTTAAAGTTTTCCATCATCAAATTATAAAAATAAAGTGTACTAAGAATGAACAGGAAATTGTTTTTGTTCCAAGGATTCTACTTTACAGAAGTCTAAGTTAAGTCTTAACTGAATGGCTAGCAAGGAAGGTAAGTTTATTTATAACCTTTCATAACAGCAAGGAAGATCCTGTGTACGATCTTAAGACTGGTAAGACACGCGCTTTATAAGGGTTTAAATGAATAGCTATTAAAGAGGCACACATGTACGCTCAAAACGTATCCAAGTTCCTCGTAATAGAGTCCTGGTCTTTGGAAAAAAATGCGTAAGCGTATCTGTCAAGTGCTTACAACACAGGCTTATCGAACTATTGCGTATGGATTTTCAACATACTTAAATCCTTTAACCCCTCGGGAGGCATAGGGTGTCAACAACACCTGCTCACCATCGTCTTCGCGCCGTAGAGTGTGTCCAATCGACTCCATCTCAATAGTAGGGTTTATAGGTTCCTGGCCCGTTGTCTTATAAAGTTGTTTGTTGGAGATATGATTGGGCCAAAAAATGCTAAAGATGATTCTTAAATATTTATTTACAAAGACTTGCAGCCTACGTATGTTAATGGTGTCCATCTTCCAAGTGCTGTACCCAAAAAGCAACACCGATTCTTTGAGCCAAAAAGTTACAGCTTTGTTCTTAAGCTGATCACATTACTTTTCCAGATTGTGGATAACATTCCGAACGCAGCTTTGGCCCTGCCTATTCTTCTGCACACATACAGTTGGGCATCACCATGGTTTGGTGAGACGATATTTCCTAGATATAGAAAGTTGTCAATCTTCTCGAGTTCATGTCCGGTTAAGTTAATTTTGAGCCCCACTTTGTTTGCCTCAGCTTCTAGATTGCTGGCCATAAGGCGGAGGTCTATCATCCGGTCTGAAAGTAAACGAACTTCGTCAGCGTAGTCTAGGTGCTTAAGATAAGATGTCATGGTCCAACTAATTCAATATTTTCCTTCCGCCAATGCAGAATGGAGATCAACACTGATAACCGGTGACAGTATGCATTTTTGACGTACTCCACTTTGGAATACTTGACGTGAGACTTACTGCGTAGTCTTGATAATAGCACTGAGTTTTTCTGGAATACCCCTCCTGCGCAAGGCCAACCAGATAGCTTTTCTATTCAATCATGATTCCGTTCTATTCCAGAAACCCTTTAAAAATATCTGGGCGAAGAAAACAAACGAGTGAATTTGTTCGTCAAAATCGAACGAGGAAACTCAACTGTTGGACTTTTTTTTATCACTAAATTCGTATTGACAAACTATGATCCGAAAAGGCAATATAACTCTAACAAACAAGACTCCTCGCGATATCAATAAGCCCCTAGAATCGTGTGACTTAAGAACAATTCTAACTTATAGTTAAGTAGAACCCGAACATTGTTTAAAAGTCATTGGACATTTTAACGTTCTTATACTCCATCCATGGCTTAAGGCTGCTCTATAATAGCCGGAAGCAATCGGGAGCTAATATCAAAATCCTACTTTAATTGTTATTTAGAACTGTCATTTCCATAAGTTGCCCAAAGTAGGATTATGTTGCATCTGTCAAGTAGTTTTGCCGGATAATTTTGTGTTACCAGAACAGCGATTTTTTTACGGAAAACTGTTCGCTTTCAGAAGTAACTATAGGAGCATTTTTACTTCAACACTATAGTACTTTTATCGACAATGATAAGTATCTTCAACACTCCAGACAGACTGAGTTTTGTTTGCAATGCAAATAACAATTAATATGTACAACAGGTACTTTTTCCCCTATTTGTTAATTTTAGATTACTTCTTCAACACGACAGACAAAGACAAGAACCCATTCTTCTTCCATCTATAGTTTAGTTACCCTCCATTATACAACATAATTTCGGAGCCCCATCCATCCTTAGCTGGCCTACACGAGCGGAACAAAATAAGCTCCTGCATCTACCTCACTAATTAACTTAAAAATGCATAAACATTTAAACACCCAGGAGTTGTACTTAGTATCGGGCCGTGTGTTTATTAACCGAATCACGTAAGATGAGTGGCTGTATGATTCCGTCATTTGTTGTTTCCTCGAACTGAACTGGGCATGGGTTTGGGTTTGGAAAGCATTGCGGTTACCATTATCAGCAAATAGGTTAGACCTCAAGGAAGCACACGTACTTGCATGTACGTGAACGAATGAAAAAAAAAATATCTCAATTTCGCTAAATAAGATGAATACTTTCCGCTGCTGATTTTGTCATCCATCGGTAAGTCACAATTAAAACTGAGAATTACGCTCTGTAGTCATGCTATATGAGTAATTGCATTTGTGGAACACGCCTATGAACTAAAAAAATGGAAAATGATATCTCACAACAACTATTCAATACCGTGGTGAACAATCAACTTTAAAATTGTACTTTTATTTTTGTTTTTGTCGGTTCATTCATCTTAAACGCACTCTTTCTGAACAGAATAAAGATATTGTGCACAAAGTAAGCACAATAGTCATCATGTCGTTACTTTCGCTACAAAGAATTGCGCTCAAGTACAAAATTAATTACGTATAACCTCTAGAACCGAGACCGTTAATCCTTATATAGCTTTGGAGAATTGGGGACGAAAATCCACCTATCGTTCAATAAATATGGAAGATTCAGACTCATAAACTCATTAACATTTTCTTTGTAAATGTGCAGACAGACCTTTTAGAGTTCGATTTTAGTGACTAAACTGACAAACATGCAAGAGTATTAACTGTCATAAGAAAGCATCTCCAAAACCATCTAAAAACCATGGGTTTTTTAATTAAATTTGATTTGCTAAAACAAAATAAGAATGCCAATAAAGAGGACAGTGATATTGGCCAATTAACCCACCATTCCCAAAGGACATTACGTCATTACATTACGGACACAAAAAGTATAAATTCTAATCTAACTTCCATATCCAACTAGTGGCACCCAGTGTTATATGTTTGTACTAAGAATAACTTCCCAAGTAGGTACACAAACCACCGTCTAAGGGTGACTATTTATACACATTTGCGCCGCCGCTGGAAAGACTCGCGCAGCTAGCAATTAGTGAAACATTTTGGTTTGGATATGCACTGAAAGGTACTTAGTTTTGCTAGCGCCATCTTTCGTTCATAAATTGCCATGTTGGCTACCACCATTCTGTACATAAACCGGATAGAAAACATTTCTCGCAAGGTGGTCGTCATCGATAAGAAACGGAAACCAACGCAATGCTTTTTAATTCAACCGTAGCGCTACCATCGTTTAGAGAAATGAAATGTCAAAACCTAAGAGTAATGTTTGTTTTGCAATTCGTGAAATAAAATCCACTCAAGCTTAAAGCTAAGTGCAAACTAATTATTGTATTTTCTTTAGTTTGACGAGAATTATATAGTGTTTCTGGTGAAACGTTTGCTGGTTTGCCAAAATCGTCGAATTAAGCTTAAATACTTTAGTGAGGCCTACCTTTTTTGTAGACGAATGGAGATGTCCCGAGCACTTTTGTCACATGTATTCAAACACAACTTTATATAGTCTGACCCCGAGTAGATTTACGAAAAATTAAGTTATTAATCAACTTCATTTAAGAATGGGCGAAGAATTATGAACATTGCTATATGTATATAGGAATACACAACAACTTAATTGCGATTCAATTCAAATGGAACCGTTGCTCCATACGGCTCAAAAGGCAAGCCGTTAAGAAGGTAATATTAATCAGCGATAATACAAAACACCAGCATTTGTTTGGCCTCAGTGAAGAAGTGATTCGAAACTGGGAAACCTGCGCTACTTCCTGAGGTCAAACTGAAAAACTCCACAGGCGGACCAGTACCTTGGAACTTCTTCGCTCCTTCAAGTTGACTAACGCCAACGTTCTTAGTAAACGGGTTGAAAAGTGCTAATTATATATATAAAAAAAAACAATGTACTAGATCCTTCGAATAAATTTGCCACATAGGCTTCCCAATAGTCTAAGAAAAATTTGTTGCACAATTTTGAATTGAAGTTCTGTTTCTAAACATACAGTAGAATATAAAAAATGTATTATTTAAATATTGGAGTTCTTCATCGGTGGAAAGTTCCTTTAAGGTAAGCATTCACCCAGATTGCTTTGTCTCCATGATAACTAAAAAAAAAACTATTGGGCTCAATTTACTGAGAGTAGCTTCATTGAGTTACTAATTGCTTAGAGAGTTCAGGTCTCAATCCTTTAACAACACAATGCATAAAAAAATATACTCTCACTTGATATATTCAAAGATGTGGCACACATCATCGTATCTTTACTTATCTTTTTGTCAAACTGTCTAGCCCCATCAGGAGGCATAAGACTATTTACCTCTTTCCAAAATGAAGCGATCATTGCCAGGTATCTTTTAGGTAATGTTCCTCTTAATACGTCTTATCTAATGATTATGTGGATTTCCCGGTTATAAAATTTCGAAAAACTATACTTAAGTTTCCCAAAATGAAATGTCACGCCACATAATTGTTGTTTCACCTAAATGGCCAAACCTCAAGAACATACATAGGTGCCTCAAATAGATCCTTCGCACCAAAATTGATTTGTTTACCAGATCTATTCATTCATAAGAAAAAGGACTACATGTTCATCCTTTCTTGCTCTTAATAGCTGTTACAAGGCAATCAGCCATCAACAAGGATGCACATTTTCTTTCCTTTTTTCTATCATTTCCCAGTTATTCTCTACGCCTCATTAAACACTGAACTCTTTGTAGACGACAAAGTATGAAGACCACACGCATGCTCTCCATTACCTTATGCTCTGCTGCAAAATGCACTTCATTACATGGCCATTGGATGATGTTTGTTCCTAATTGTCCTGAAATTGCCCAAACATTGAGGACAACATTTTTTATGTGTTTTCTTCTTCTTTTTATGTTTGGGTCCTTTGTTTAGGTATGAAGACCACAACAAGGCTGGCTGTCAGGGTTTAAATTTCTTCGGAGATTAGATAGTACATGGTGGGCGCAGATCCTTACCGAGAACTATCCCAGAAGGGAACACAAAAAAAAAATTCGAACTTTTCAAGGAATTCTCAGATCGAATATCGCCCATTGAGGTTTATACAATCACAAAATGATATCTACACAGTAGGTCGCATGGAAAGGTGCGAAATGACAGTTGACTTTGCTGGCATTGTGTGGCAGGATATGTGTACGCAATTGGAGAACCAACATCATTGTCCTTTGCGTCACTCTTATGACAAAGTAAACAGAAATGTCGTGTGCTGGTGTATGAATGCAGCTATTATCTGCACTCAAGTGATTCTTTTGATACTTGTGTCGTATTAAAAAATAAACTCCTTCAACAAAGGGATAACGAGTGGATTCGTGTTTATCATCGAGGATCAGTAATCCGGTCAGTTTCAAAAAATGTGCTCAAGTGTGGCGGTAGGAGTGGATTGTATGGCACTTGGGCGGCAACTATTAAAGAGGTTAACAAATAGTACATATTGGGTGCAGTTAAATGGAAAATATGTTTTATTGAAAGAAATGCTTTGTTAACATTTGTATGTGACTATACACATTTCGGTGGTGTAGAAGAAGATACAAAGGCGCTAGAGGACAGCATCGACTTTGCTGCAATTGCGAGATCAAACTGACTCCTGCTTGTGAAAGATGATCTTGTAACTGGTCTTGCCCTCGCTGAGCTTAGGGTTAGTCATACACTCAACTTTAGAGGAGATAAACCATTTGGCGATGATATCGCCGTATTGTGACGGTGCTCAAATATGAAAGAGACACTTGAGGCTCAACATTGAGAAACATAAACTAACGTCACAACTGAACGAAATGCTTTCCTATGTTCTGTAAATTCCATGCGGCTGCTGAAGAAATTTTGACTTTATTTCTCACTTTAGTGTTAGAGAGAGTTTGACATAACTCAAAATCTAGGGTGAGAAAAACTGGTAACACACAGACGAACGCGTTGATCTACGTTGCACCTCGGTTTATGGTTATAATATATATCTACAATATTTCTCCATACTACAAACTATGTGTCAAACATAATATGCGGTTAAGGATGAGCTATAAAAACAAGCAACCCTTCGTCGTTGGAGCCCCTTCGGCTGCGAATGAGCCTAACCTATTACTGCGGTTCTGCACGCCCCAATCGCTGCTCCATTTCTTCTGCAAGTCAACGTTTATGATATTACCGATAATAGAATATAGCAATTTCTTTACTGTGCCCTCTTAGATAACTGACACCATTTTACTTTTTCTCCCTGTATTAAAACGGATTTGCGGAATCAGGATTCATCAAAACTATAAGCTGATCTGCGCAAGGAATGACAGTAACCAAGCACCTTGACTAATTTCAGACTGAAAAAAGGTGAAACCACTTGCAGAACGAGTCATTTGTTAAAACACATTCCGTTAGTAACCCTCGAGAAAGAAAAAAAGTAACTTCCCCGCGTCTCTAGACTGCGTAAAATCCTACTATCCCCAGTTGCCCGTGTAATTCAAATGGTCAATAGGGTATACCGGTAGTAACTATTTTTGGTCATCCGAAAAACTCTCTGCCACTTAGACTCTTTCAGCAAGTCTTTGCTTTCTAGTAATGTAATCACAGTATGGATCTGGGACATTTCATTTGGCCAACTTAATCTGGAAATTGGAACAATCAACTCTACTCCGTTCTCATTCATATATTTTCTTTAATTGTCTGAAAAGTGATTTTATCAATTGCACAAGAGAAACATAATTCGTCCTTTGTAAGTAATTTTTTGATTAGATTTCGCCAGTATCTAAAACTTGTTTACATAATTTTGTATCTGTCCCCCCTAACTACAAAACTGATTGTCAAGGAGAAAGAGAACTGTTTATCGGACTGATGTGAAGCACAGAAATGTTTCACCGAAATGCAAAAATCCTTTAAATTTATCTCCAAAGTCACATCTAAAAATTGTTGTTTTGTGAGATAACCATGCGACATTTACATGAACCCCAAGGAGAACCCTTTGAAACCAGTAACATTGTTATCCTCCTGCTGAGGGTACTTGCCCGGTGTACGGTGTGTGCTCAGCAGTTAACATGCACTCAATCCACCCACCGTACTTCAAAGAGCAAATCAAAAGTTGATGGAATTTTTGTTCTCCTCTCTCTGCCTTCCCATCCTGTTGGCAATAGGGGATGGAT
Source organism: Chalcosyrphus nemorum (assembly GCA_949716465.1). Taxonomy (NCBI): domain Eukaryota; kingdom Metazoa; phylum Arthropoda; class Insecta; order Diptera; family Syrphidae; genus Chalcosyrphus; species Chalcosyrphus nemorum. The sequence continues at coordinate 52,529,280 of OX454335.1, forward strand.
TACCCTGTTCCATTTCGATTTGCATATTAATTTTTGTTGAGTTTAAAAAGTTGACTTTTATTTCCTGCTTGTTTTTCGTCCTCTAGTGAACGTGTCCTCCTCAAAAGGTAAACAACATCGACTCTTTGAAGTTGTCCAAATCTAATTTGGAGATTTTTCAACTCCCAGCAATATGGAACACCGTTTGCCAAGGCAGCCAGAAGATATTCAATTGGAGATTAACAGATTGAAGTACGTAATTGACTTATACCGATCTGAAGCCATTTCAGCATGTCACATCAATTTCACGGAACATCGCCCCCTCACATTGAGTTTCACCATAATTGCTGCAATTTTCCACATCATTATGGACAAAATGTGTATGGCCCTAAGCCTAACCTTAGGAAGATAACCTCGAAACCCAAACCAAGCAACATGATGATTATCTGCGTTGGCATGGTATAGACCTTGCTCTATGTGAAGAATTCGCGTAGGACATAACGATTTTGGCGAGATCCCCCAAGAAGTACGATCATTTGTGACCTTTATCCTCGGTACAGCTCCCACTGAGTGCGTAATGTCCTCGTTCGACAACAATCCACTACCTGCGGAGCGTTCTGAAAAGCCATAATGCCTGCTTGCAGGAAGTTCGTCGTGCACATCGAATATCATTTACGAGTAAGAAGAATATCAGAATATCTATCGATGGATACGTGAACCGTGGAGGTCCTTGACTGTGTGTAACAAACAGCAGTATGAGGTACCACTCTCTGTGTCATTAATGACAGAAATTTAAAAATACAGAAGGTACAATAATTGAAGGACCATAATGCTATAAAGTCATTTCCTTTGATGCTTTGTTCCTCAATTGGGGTCGTCGGAGTTTTCCGAGCGTTGTTGCTCGCTCGAATGTCCTTTTTTACGATTCCAAGACTGCTGTTTTTATGGCTCGCTAGAAATACCTATGTATACATGAGAACGCTGCTTACCAGTTCTCGTTTCTGTTTTTGTTTCTGGATTTAATAAATTTTATGATAATTAGGGGCCATAATTTCTAGGCACAACAATGACAGTGATTCTGTCTTTGATTCCAGTGCGAGTCGAGTCCACGTCGAAAACGTTCGTTTTATGATTATCTACGGTCGCGTGGAAGCAGCATTTTCGGGAAGGGCGTGCGCACCAGCGTCATTTGCTGGTATGTTTGCTTTTCAAACAAGGCCTCCGCGCACATTCCGAAGAAGTGTTGCAACAATTGCAATTTGTTTATCTATTTGTATTTTTATATTTTTTTCTCTCTTTTCTTTGTCAAGGCCATCGGGATGGGTATCTAATCGTATTGGTTCCTATACCTACATACTTATTCCACTTTTCCAAACAACAGCATGACAAATTGCGCAGCCTTACTTATACAAGATTGTTTGTCAGCGGATAAGACGGACGACTACTAATCAGTGTAAGGCTTCGAGTGGGCTTGTAGGCCCCTAGCAATGTCCAAACAGAAGTGGCCACTTGCTACTTCATGTCTTATCTGCTTGTGACTTCTGTAGTTTACAAATCACTCCAGATTCGCAACGAACAAGTGTGCTTAATTAAATTGTCAAGTGTGCTAGCTCTAATTAGCTTAGGTTCAATCACAGAATGTGCTTTCCTTATGATGAATTGTCGTCAGCATGGGCTCTACATACATACATATGTATTCCAATCCATATAGAACAGATGTCGACTGTAGGATACGGAAATCAATTTTTGCGCTTGTTTGTCCAGCAATGAACTGTTGACCGCCCCAGGAAGTCGCCACTGCAATACTCCAGTGATGCTCTCAATTCATTGTCCTTTCCGACAGGACAAACAAACAGAGACCAGCTGTAGGATAATTAACGCAGATTAAATGCAAACATCGTAACATCATTTATTATGTAATAATCCGCAACATAGCTGTGATCACGAAATTCACATTTGGAGACCTTTGTGTGCGCCCTACATACAATAGGGTGGACATCCATACACATGGCACTTCAAAATCAATAACAATTCAGTTTATACGAGGCATGACCTTAATGAAAGTTATGTGAGGTTTTATTGAGGCCCTGTGAGGGGGTGTCATCGATGTCCTTTCTTTTTTTTTAATTAAGAAGTCTTATAGTTGTGCATTGGATGAATGGGTAGGGAATTACGTACCTTCGTATCGCCCCCGCTACTAACATATTGTTTGTTCTGTAAGATTAAAAACTGCGGAGGGTGATTTGCTGTGAACACTAAATGATAGTTGTCCAAAGGACCAATTAGTGTAACTTAATGTTTACATGCAGGCATATGCATGTTTGTATATAGAGCTATGAAGCATTAGCGGATAAACGAATGTGTATTCTCGGAACAGGAACCAAAGTGATCTATAATATGATGATACTGATTTTATTTAAGCACCCAAACAACTTAGAGTTTAGATACATAGATTCGCTTACTAATACTTATGTCCTGAATCCTCTTGTGGGTCGTAGGGTATCTACAATACCTTTGCGCCCCTGTGTGCAGTGCAATTTCTGGAAATGTGCATCAGTTCTCCCCGACTCCTTCCCAGTTGTCGTGCTTCCTTCTCAACTGTTTTGCGCCACGTACTCCTAGAACCGCAGCGTATCCTGTCATGCTGAGTAAGCGGGTTCCATTGCATCGCTTGATTAGCTTTGACTTGTCACTCTTTCGTCGTCGTATGGTTGTGCCTTGGGTCAGTGGTTAGTGCTTTGGTTTACTGCGCAAGGGGTTCCAAGTTCGAATCCAGAAAAATCTCTTCCTCTTCCGAGTGTCTGACAAACATTCATGAGAAAGCTCTTTTGAAAACCCCCCTGCCCTTCGGATATGGCATAAAACTGTAGGTCCCTTCTGTACGTAGAGAAATGTATACCACGCACAATACGTACAGTTGTGAGAAGCTAGGCCTTGGCCCTCTATGGGCTGCTTACGGCCTAATATATTTTTTCTTTTATTTTTTTATTTTATGGTTGTGCCTATAGGTTTAAGGGATACGGTTTGGCCAGAAAATTCTAGTGTAGGCACTTGTGGACCAATGTTTGCAGCTTCTCCGTAGTAGTGGCGCTTATTCTCCAGGTACCACATCCATATAGCGCTGGAACAGAATAGCAGTTTAAGCTAATTGCATTACTTCGCCAAACTGTGGATAGCATCCTAAACGCAGCTTTTACTTTACATATTTGGCAGGCTATATCCAGGTCGGTTCCGCCATCGGTTGAGACAATACTCCCAAGGTATTAAAAACTCTCTACTTTCTCAACCGTTCATCGTAATAATCCATTTCCTGTTGATAAGACCGCATTTAGCACATAGTTAACCCTAGCCTAGCCTTGTCGAACCCCACTTTGGAACTCGAATTTCTCAAACAGTCTTCCTCTCTGCAAAACGTGACATGTAGCCCTAGTAAACTTCCTCCTCCAATTGCTTTGCTGAACCAGAGTATCTCAAATGGGTCGAATGAAAGTACATACATACATATGTAAATCATATCTGTTACTCTGATATGCCGAGGACGTGAATCACTTCAAGTAGCAGATACTGCGTTGTCGTGCTTGCTTGTATTTATACAACGTTTTAAGGCCTCTTTTGTCTCCGGAAACACATTCTGAACTTTCGCAGTTCAATATCATTAAAATGTTGGTTGAGGACTTATCCTACTTATCCCTTTAAACATTTTAAAGATCAGTAGAAAAAGAAGCTTGGCTCATTTTAAACAATAGGCGTGTTTTATTAAAACCTCCACAGGCAGTAAAAGCTAATTTTACACATAAAACAAAAAGAACCTACTATAGGTATCTACAAAACTTGATTGTTGGCTTGGAATTCGGCAACATGTTGCGTGAAATCAATGCTTTTTATGCACAGACATTGATGTCACTTTAAGCTCTTTATCCACATTTATGCATCTATTATCTATTTTCAAATATGTATATTTTTCGAACAACTGCAACGAATCGGCGTCTTAATTAGATGCTAACGCTGAATCAGAATTCATTATTTTGAGTTGCAAAAAAAACTGTTAGTCTAGTCTAAAGCTTTAAACATTTTTGTTTCGTTAAAAGAAGAAACATTTATGTGGTTGTACAATTTGAGCTAAAGGTTGGAAGAGGTGAAAAAGAGCTATAATTCACAATCATAGCCACGAACATATGTTTTGTTGAGAGCTATTGGCATAACTCCGATGTCACATGTACCAACTTGATGATATACCAATTCAACTGACAGCCTGCTGTGGATTCCAAAGAGGTTTGTGGAGGTTTCTAAATAACACAACTAATATTTCTCAGTTAAGACAAATATAACAAGAGCTAATGGAAATTTATAAATTGACATTGGGAAGAATGCAAGGGTTCTAAACAAATGTCATTTTTCAAATGCAAAAAGATCCAGAATACATTATTAAATTCCATTCTAAAATCACTTATAAATTTCTACTGAATCATGCCATAAACTCTCTCTGATTGAGTGATGCATCCGAGAATACCCTTCAATGCCGCCAAAGAAGTTTCTTATAGATCGCTGGTTTATGACGGCTACTGCTGTTTGCAGTTGCGTACGACAATTCTTTTTATCGCCGCTAACAGCTCGCAGAACGCGAATAGTGCCCGCAGTACTAGGAACATGAACTTCTCCACTGACAATGCCAGCAATTCCCGCATTGTGTTCCTGATTTTTGACTCTGAGTTTCAGTGTTTATGACCTTCTTCTCTCGGCTACCATCTTCTGCTCCTTTTTTTTTTATATTAGTTTCTTTATATTCAAAACAGTGGATTGCACGCGACCTTTAGCGTCCTTTCTTTACAAAATACAAAAAGGTAGGAAGAAAACCTTTGCAAAAGTTTATTGCGCGACTTCCTTTGAAGGAATCATCATACCTCATCATGGAATTGCTTTATGAGCTAATGTTGACAAGCGACAAAAAGACTGTCGCGCACGTTCTACCTCTTCTTAAAAATGATTCCGCTTTGTTTGACATCTCTTCGTGTTTTTTTCAAGGACATTATTTTGTGGAATAAATTTCAATACTCCCTCCCCAAGCAGTCCCCAATAGAGTGCTCTTAGTACAAATAGCTCACTAATTTATTCTGTTATCGCAGTGTGAAGTGTACATGCATACAAACGCCATAAGTGCGTTGGGTATCTCGTGTTCTAATTAAAAGGGGCAGCCAGTGTGTGCTTCAGTTTTATGGTGGGCGTTTATTCAGATTTTCTCATGGGACCCTGCTCTGGTGACGCTTATGAGAACCGACTGCCGAGGATCCCAAGAGCCCTCCGCATTTGCACCCGATAAGAAGCAATCCAAACTAAGTACTTTTGCCCATTCCAGATAAGTTCAGTGTATCCGCTAATTTTGAATAATTTCTTATTCAACCCAAACACAATGGAACTACATACGAGAATTCGGTTCACACAGCATCATATCATCACACCGAATAATTGATGGCGGCTTTTGTGAGTCCATCACCTCTCACTTCAGTGATAAATGAGGGACTTTGTGTCATTAACTGGTGAATTATAAATGTACACAGTTAAAATCGATACGCTCATTGTGAACGCGCTCGCTTAATGCGAGTGTCTTTTGGATTTATTTTCGGAGTCTGTGTGTAGGTCGGTTGGATTCATACGCTTTGTGGTGTGCAGCAAGCGACCCTACATGTTGACAAGGTGATGCTTAGAGCTCAGCCCCGAACAATACCGGTACGTGTCTGGAATAAAAGAGTTTTAGAGATCTGTGCGATCGGTCTATTGAGATCGAAGTTACTGATTGATAAATCGTTGTTGGGGTCTTTTTGTTTTGGAGAGGCTGCTCACAAATTTGAGCAGATAGATCGACAGGTCTATTAATATTCGTTTAACCACGCATCAACCGAAACATGTCGGGGTTAATTTTTTCGTATTGTTTGCTTAGCAGAAACGTCAGGACATGCAGTCCTACTGTAATTTGTAAAAAAAAATTAACTACTTGAATGCGGTATAATGGGTTTGGGCAAGTTGGTAATATGTACAATATTTCTTCTGGGTACCCAATTTTAGTAGTGATGATCCTTAAAAACATAAAAGGTCCTATCAAATCGATTGAACGTACACACACTGTTTATTTTGTTTGTAAGAACTTTATGAAATAAATACACTTCGCTTTAAGATAGCCCCACTTTAATCAGCACAGTATAATTAATTATCGGATGCAACGCAAACTGTAAACTGTTCGTGGCATGCTTTTTAAAACAGATTCGGACAGTTTCAGCAGTTTATCAAAATATCATCAACTTTTGGACCATACTGCTCGATTTACGATTCGTTACAATTTACGTCAACAAATCTAAAAAAAAATTTTAAAAATTATTAGAAACAATCACAAATTCTGACAGATTGTCAGACAGATCAAGCATTGTTTGACAAATAAACAATTCCGAGGTTGTTTCACATGCAGATATTTTGACGAATTTGTCACTAGTTATATATGTAGATAAGTTTGAGTCGATATTGAGAAATTTAATGAAAGCAATTTGTGTTAGTCTAATTCAAAAACCAATTTTTGCTAGACAAAATATTTCTGACGTGAAAAATTTGATGCCTACATTATGTTCTAGTTGAGGTAAAAAAAAGGTTTGAGTTTCAGACGTGTAGAATACCAGCATGCTGTTGGTATGCATATGACAACAGTGATCAGTCAAAATACCAAATCACAATTTTTACCATAGATTTAGATAACGGTATATATGAATTTTTTGTTGTGTGGGCAACAGTGGGAATAACAACTAAAAAATCGGTTGCACAAATCATTGGTCTGGTCTGGTTTTAGGCATTCTAAATTTACTAGCAAAGTGGACAACGAAAATGGAATCAAAGGTTAGTTTATGGGATCCATCAGCATTATGAAAGTTTACTTTTAAAAAATATATCTCACAACTTAAATTGTTATCCCCAGTAGAACATTGAAGGCATAAAGAGGCACTATATTTGGTGGGACCGGTAGTCACAACCACGTCGACAGGTCCATAGTTAACCACGTAAGATCACATTAGGTAAAATTGATGGTACATTTACCTTAGATCACTTCTTCACACAAAAGAAGCTCTATGCAAGTTCACACTACTTTATCAATTGCAAAACCAATGAGGATAAAATATTATCAAGCAACAGTCGATTTTTACTGGCACGGAGCCTAATCGATAGCAAAGTTTCCCAATGTCCTGTACTTACAGGGTACCTATTCTTATCGCTTAACTAAATTCAAGTGAACTAAGAAGCCTCCGATTAGGAGCAAACAATTCCCAACGGTATCCGGTGGTTGGGAAGACAAAGTGTGAAAAACTGCCCGACAGACATGACGGCGCACCCATAAACTCGATGATTTAATACCTTAAGCACATGCACTGACTGGGAACACAGAACACATATGTGCAAACAATAACCAAAAATGCACCCGATCTAGGACTGCGCAGACCTAGCGTCCCTCAGCGCCACTTAAGCAAGTGTGATAGTTCAAGTGCAAACCATGAATTTCGTAAAAAAAAAAAAAAAAACGAGAACTACTCATTGCATTGTTGGATGACGCCTACGAAACGATTAAGGGTGACACACTGAAATTGGACACTTAAACAAGAAGTGGTCACAGTCCCATCGAGAGCGAAATATCCAAGAATACGGATAAGTTGGCCCATAAATTACGTAATAGGAGTGGTTTGGGTTTGGGTATTTTGTAAAAATATCCAAACTCGTAATCTCATAAATCTACGCGGGCACCGAGGCGTTCCGACTAAGCCCTTGAAATTTGTTTACACTACACACTATACACAACGACCAACAAGGACCAAGAGTATATCCTAGTCTCACAGCGTAATGTGAGAGACAAATTGGCGCACTAGAATAAATTTACGTAATGGCAACAAGTGTTGACGGTCAATATACGGAGGAGCTGCGTGCGTGCGTGCAACCAAACATACGTACCATAATGTTCTGGGAAAAGGACAAAAAAAGGATCGGCTATAATTTCACCATAACGCCACATAGCTGACGCTGACAGATATACGATGTTTAGATGAAAATAAGGAGGGGATCTCAAATCGCTTCCTAATCTCTGTGTAATTGAAATCCCAAAAGAAGGGGCTCTTAAGAGACTCTTGTGAGAAACTGTACCCATCAGCAGTAAAACGGTTTGTATGGGAAATGTGTCCTTGAAAGAGTTAACACATCATCACGCATAATTCCACGTATCAACATCATCAACTCAAGGACATGCCACAGCCGTGGAACTTTCCGTTTCCATTCGAAAAAATTCGCCAAATTGCAGCTATTAGTGCGCGAGTATTTGGCAAAAAGGCAGCTCTGGACTCACCCATCAACACACTTTATTGCGACCATATAAAAGGGGTGTTCCGATGGTAGATCAAAGCAATCAAAGGGAGTAAGATCTACTATTTCAATTATTTCGCACGTAAACAGTTTGTCGGGTACGGCTACCTAGAACGAGTTACCTTTTGTTCTTCGTCGTTTTTGAGGAAATTTGCATCAGCGAATCTGGTCAGGTAGAACCGCTTCTTAAGAAAATTGTTGACAATTATCATTGTCAACAGTCCACCCCTTTACGCCGGTAGTTCAAACAATGAGAGCAATTGCCGCCTGAAATGAATTACTTTACTAGTTTAGTGTCAACCGGCTTTCGCATCCTTTCAGCGATTTCCTCACAGATCCCCGCAGTGCGTTTTGCGAAAATGGCTTCACCTTGAAACCGAAAATAAGACATTTATGGTTTTTGAAATGTTCTTTCTTATTTGCCAGGACACAAATCCTGCAAATATTTACGTATTTATGGTCATGTGCAAATTGATCCTTGCACCATGGCATTTTTGAATTAGACACACACGCCCCGAACCGCCAGAGAGTAGTACATATTTTCATAAAGGGTTAACCGTTTTGACAAATCATTAGATTAATCCTTTCATCTCCCTTTGTGGCGATGTTGTTTTGATGTGTTTCCAAAACAAACATTTGCAGCCGAATGTGTACCTGGTTGGGTATTGGGTTTACCATTAAAGGGTTACGGTTCGTTGATGGGATTTTGAGGCGAAGCCTTTCTATTGGTTTGTCGTCGTCGTCGTCGTCGTCGTCGTCGTCGTCGTCTTTGCGTGGATAGATAAGTTAACCCCAAATTGCGGTCGCACAAATACATGGGAAATATGTTTGCTAATGGCGGCGGCGGCGGCGGCGGCAGTGGTTACAATTGCTGGGGAATTGCCATTTTTTATGAATTAATACCACCGGTTAGATTAGACCGTGCGCATTGGGGTTTTATTGATGCCCTTATCTAATGCCATTAGGCGACGCCCACTGATTCTATTACAATGGAACACAACTGACGTCAAATGAAAGAGAACTAACTTTAAACGAACTTTTAAAACTTAACTAGATAGGAAGTTGTTTAGACTAGTGATAGGTTGGATCCTTATTCGTCCTTACATTTGTACTTCTAAGAAGGAAAATAATGCTTGATATGTACCTATATATTTTTTTATTTACCTACGAAGTCCAATGAATGTATTTTCAGCATCTTTATTGGATTTATATTGATTAATTGGTATAGGGACTTAATTTTAGAATTTGCAAATTTATGATTTTTGAAAGGTACCGACGATATAAATTTTGACATCGGTTTTAGGTTTGGCCTGCTGTAAAAATTGCTTTATGGGTTGCAAAGAAGGAATGTGATACGTGTTACGTTATTTAATGGGCAAACCATTGAAAAAGCTTGATAAGGTGACAATGCCCGCCCCAATATCCAGTTAATAAGAAATCAAGCTCGTGTTTGAAGGGAGATATTCATTCCTTTAAAGCCGTCGATATTTTGCAACGATTTTGCATCGGAGTAGGTATGTCTAGAGCCGTCTTTATTACGGAATGATTTGTTTTAATTCAAGGACTTTACAATAACTGCTTGTGAGTTTCAAATGATTTATTGGAGCAGTAATTTCCAGCATCAAAGAGAATAGGTATAATCCTTTCAATTGCTCTGTCATTTGAAATCACTTAAAGTCAGTTGAAGTGCATTCAATGGACTGAACGCACTTGATCATTAATTGCATGCAATCTATTAAAGTAAACGAGGAGCCCCAGAAAACTACATTTATAAGGCAATAAGGACAATAGTAAGATGTCCCACAGGACTACAGCAGTAACCAAAGAGTTCTAGGTCGAAGCTCAAAGCTTTGAAGCCCAAGTGAAAAAGTTCAAACATGTCGGTGTTCTATAAATGATAGTGAAGTAACTCGGGATATTGTTTTTTTTTTTTTACTTGAACCTTTACCTACATATAACATTATTTAATTTGTGCAGATTTTCGATCTCGAGATTTTGATGAATTTGAACATCACATTACTGTTATAGAGTGGTCCAAAAAAGTGGGTCTGCCGATGCCGTCTGTCTGTCTGGCTGTGCACGAAGTTACAGCCTAAACGGGTGGACGGATTATTCTTACATGTACAGGTGGTATCCTAATTAGTTAGGTTATCTATGGACCTGTCACTCTTTCGGAGAATACATATGACCAAACTATTCCAACTATCCTCGTCGTATGGTTGTGCTAATAGGTTCTTTCTCTAATAGAGCTGTTCGTAAAGGATTCGGTTTGGCTGAATCTGGCCAGAATCTTTAAGAGATAGCGTATGCACCTAATGACTAATGTTTGCAGCTTCTTCCTGATAGCAGCACGGACTCAACGGTGGAATGGAATAGTCGTAGTTCGGTGTTTAGGCTAAATCAAGAACCTACTTCCTTAAACTATGGATAGCATCCCAAACGCAGATTTTGATTTGCCTATTCGGCTAGCTATGTCCAGTTCGGTTCCGCCATCGGTTGAGATGGCTCAACCGTTTACATGTTGATGAGTTTATCGAGTTGCCTTTGCCTTTGGGTTTTGCGAAGTTTATTTTCAGCGCAAGGATGTCTGCTTCCCTCTCCACATTTGCTGTCATATGGTGAACGTCATTTGCCGAGTCCTACTTTGGACTTCGAATTTCTAAGACAGCCTTCCTCTGAGCCAAACGTGGACCCATCATATGGAGCTTTGATAATTGATATTTATGATTTACACTTTCAAATGCCTTTTAAATTCCATTTGTGTCTCTGAAACGATTACAGATATTTCCTTAAAAATGAGGAATCCTTTAAGCTGCATATCCATTTCGTTCTTTCGAAGCTTGCATTCTTGTATATAGGTGAGACTTAGTACGAGCATAAAATAAATATTCATATTCCCGTCATTATCCTAGATAAACCCTCTAAAATATTCAGTCGTATCTTTTAAATTTGTATTGATTAGAAATATGAAGGAGAACTGATTCGATTACTTCGGTTGTTTCTATGTTCCCGACTCAAGAAAGTGATAGCCATGTAGAGAATTCAACAAAGTCTAGAGATTTGTTAAGGTGGTTCTTTGGGAACCTGAGGGATTTGTGTCTACTAATTATGTTTGTGTCAGCAGTAAAATTTCTTCCCATTTTTAGTACCATCTACTTACATCGAGAAGCAACATTTTATTTTTATCAATAATAAATAACTTCTTCGATTCCAAGTTAGGTTTTAAGCAATCTGTTGTCCTATGTATCCTTGACCACACTCTTGAAATAGGATCTTTATATTTGAGAGAAATCTTTTGATAAAACCTTAAGAGTCGAAAAATCTATAAATCTATAAATATTGAAAGGAGATATATCGAAAGAGGCTAATTACAACCAAGATCGGATTAATAATTGCTGACTCTATTGACTTAAGCTTGGTGCCTACTAAATGGGCAATACTGCTTGGCTTAAGTCGCGGATAGGTATCAGGTAGTTTTCACACATTTGTTTTATTTGCCCAATGAATTCATTCTTCTTTTTACGAGAGCACAACTTTTTTTACCATTGTCACCTCTATAATTTGTTCATCGGGATTCATAAATAAATTATAAATTATTATTTTTCCAGGCCATCCTAAATGACCCCAAATCCTACACCAGAACTCAATTGTAATATTTTTTTAACGTAGCCCCGCGAAGTGACTTTGTAGAATAGCAAACAAAAAACTACTGGGAAACCCCTGCATTTTTTAATTGCTCCGTACCGTACTATATTCTATATTCAAAGCAAATTGCCCTCGGGACTTCTTAAGTGTAACATTTTTTCAGCCGTTTCTAGGAACAAATATAGGTGCACTAAAAAATCATAGTGCCTTGTCCTATTTGCGGCAGCACAGCCTTGGCTGTTATCCTAATTTTTTTGTAAATGGTTCATTTTTTGACATTTTTTTTATTTCTATTTATTTTTTTCAAAAAATCACTTAATTTTACGACATTATGGTAAATAGTTTTTTCTTAAAAAAAAATCTACAGAAATACTTGGGTAGGTAAAAAAAAAAAAAGAAAACGTGAAGACATTTTGGATTTTTTGAAGAAAATTTCGCGGAGCGAAGCGTAAGATGAATGCGATGCATTGTTGCGGAATGCTCTTATTTTTTAGGTGAAGCATGAAGCATGAAGCATGTAGAATGTAGCAGGTTAGAAGGAAACACTGTTAACTTTAATTTGCCGCCTTTTATGACGGCTGATCAAGCTTTAAAGATAAAGAGTCGCAGCGAGCGCACCCCTTCTTCTATAGCACGAGTATCTCTATAATAAAATGCCAGTTCTAATAAAAGCACAACATGAGTGATTGCAGATCCAATTTATTCACAATGTCAATGATCAAAGCGGTAACAAGGTACAAGCCGCCCCATGGATGGCGGCCTGGGACGAGCATGGACGGCGCAGCGGCTTCTTATCAGTGCCAAACAGGTGACAGTAAAAAGTAGTTTTACCCGCGTAAATGGAAGTACTAATGAATGTCATCCGCAACGCCTTCAAACAGACCGCGCGATATCTCGGCGTATCAGAGTACCATTTCCGCGGAATGGAGTGATTCCGAAAGAAGCGCTGCCTTTGTTCAGGAATGTACATACCTCCATACATATATATAGGTACTTGCAATTGAAATGCGCCTTCCATTGTCAACAACGACAGCAATTTCTGATTAGTGGGAGAGTTTCGCAATTTGCGCGCCCCAAACACCGATAGCGAGCACGTATGACGGATTACGCGCGGAAATAACCGCCCCCGTGTGTAGCGGGAATCAATAATCCCTTACAGATGCGCATTCGAATGGGGATTCTCACAATCGGTAGTGAATACCAGTGGTCATGTGCTTGGAAAACCAATCAGATTGTTTTGATGCTGAAATAACAAATGTTAATAAACTCTTAACGCCATTTGTGCAGGTTTAGACTTACACTTGTCTTATGTTGCCGACCATATGCGCAAATTTGAATCTGCATGGGATTTAAATTTAATTCAAGTGGCAGCGGGTCCTGTAAATATGTTCAGTGTTTTTCTTTGATTTGTTTCCTTACCCACAGGAGTAGTAACTTTCACCTGAGCCAAAGATAACAATACAAGTTGAAATCCTTGTTTGGAATATGATCCCACGAAATTTTGTTTATTTCGACCGGTAACAGATGGACCATATGAGACACTGAAATTTCCATATTTACTGTCGCTTTGAAATAGCCAAACAGAAATCTCAGTCCCACTGGGCACTGTGTATCCCTATTCAATTCAATCGGACAATTGTTTGACGAAGTTTATAAACTTTGAAGTGTTATTTGTAACACCGCACTTTCTGCACGCAAATTCGCAGCTTTTCAAATTTATAAGAGTTGGGGTCGAATTGTCTTAAAGTGGGACAAATGTCTACAAATCTAGGGGTACAGGTTGACAAAAAAAACTGCCTCTTTTTTTGTATTGTTTTACTTCAGATTATTTTACCAATCAACAACAACACATCCATTTGACAGAGCTACATACATATGTATATACAAATTTGTCCAAAGAAATTTCTTGGACTAAAATTCGCAGCATGGAGAGTTTTTTTAATGTTCGGAAACAGGAGTGCACCATTTTCCGTAAAATTTCGTAGATTTAGCTCAAACGACAAATTTTTCTTAAGGCTTTGTATCAAAAGCGGAAAACGAATTTGATTAAATTTCATATTTGTATTAGGTTAGGCAAATTCTATAAGGCATAAGACATACTACGTTTTTGACTACAAATGCGTATAACGGTACTTTACTTGTAAACTAGCTTTACAAAAAAATGTCGGTAAATACCTACTTTATGGGTTTCGGTCGAAATTGGAATGTGAGAAATATTTTCATGCACTGGAATTGTAAATTAAAAAAAAAAACATTGAATGTGTTACAGATTTGTAAGTGAATATCGAAATACTTACTAAGGTATTTTTTTTCGAGTCTCCTGTAAAACTACGAAAAATATATTTTTTGTATTTAAATGGAGCGAGTTATTGGGCAGATTAGGATTACTTGTAGACTTGTGGACTCTCTTTTACCAGGAATCTCCTACAAAACATTTCTGTTTTCAATTCGATTGAATTAGTTTAATTTATTTACAAAAAAAATCAACAAGGAAAGATTTTTAATTCAATTTCAATTGCAGAAAAGGACTAAAAAGATAAACAATTTATAAGTTGTTGTGGTTAGCAGCGCAATTATGAGATACAGTTGCTACCATAAGTAGGTTAACAAAGTCAATATTTGAAAGTGAATAAAATTACCTTAATGTTAAATAATATAATTTTTATTAATGTAAGCTTATGCGGACATAAGTTATGTAGCCCAGTAAAAAAAAAATAATTTTACCTTATAAAATATACAAAATTAAGTTTCTTTTCTTCATGTTCTTATTTTAATGTATCAAAAGTAGGTTTATAAGAAGTTAATGACAGCAGTGCCCCCCTTTCAATCGAGACACTGCGGGTATACTTTTTACACTCTTCGGAAGTTATTTTAGTCCATTCTGTTTCGATTAAAGACCTTAGTTCTGAAAGATTTTGAGGAGTATTCTCTGCAATTCTTAATTTTAATAAAGCCCTGATGTTTTCTATGGGGGACAGGTCAGGACTCTGTGGGGGCCATTCCAGGACGTTAATATTTGTATCTTGAATGTATTCTGAGATGACTTATGCACGATGAATCGGGGCATTGTCCTGCTGCAAGGTGAAATAAGCTCCAATAAGCTTTTGTCCTTCTAACATCTGAAGGTATTCTTTAAGAATATTCAAATAGACTGCGCCTGTGACTCTTCCCTTCAATATTAACATTTTGCCGACACCGTTAGAACATAGAACAAATATATCCCCACATCATAATACCTTTTTCTAGACCTTTAAAAGTCGGTTTAAAGAATTTGTATGCCAGTATTTCCTCTTTCTTTCGCCATACGTAGGTTCGGCCATGACTATGTTTTAGTCGAATCATTGATTCAACCGCCCAAAGCACTTTATACGAAAACTCAATAGGCTTTAATACATTTTCCGTATAATACATTTAATTATATTACCTATACATAAATACCTACATGAGCTAAAGAAAATATACAAAAGAGTTGAGCTATTATTCGTAAGAAAAGAGTAATTTCATTGTGATCAAAGTTATACTGTCATCACCGCCTAAGTCCAGTTTTGAGAAAAACTTTAAAGTTTTGATTTTCTGCGAAAATGTACGGAATATTGAGATTTCGGTTTTGCCTTTTTGTCCACACATTTGTTGTTTTTGTGCGTTTTGGAATGAAAAATTTAAAGTATATACTTCAAATATTGGAAAACATTGTGGCATACTTAACTTAATTTCTTCTTAAGTCGACTTAAGCGGTTATGGCTTGTGACCACTGAAACAAAATATCAATTGCGGTGAAATGACTGCACCTAATACTGAAAGCAGTGTGAAGACATGCTGCTTAAAAGCTTACAACATTTTGCCCAAAAGTTGGTATTAGGGCACTTAAGGCCGATTTCTTTAAAAGCCGGTTTGTTAAAAAAAAAAAGAGTCTACCAATTTCTTGTATAAAACTGGAAGATGCTAATGCTGGAAGATTCTTAGGGCCAAGAAGTTATAGCCAATTCACTCGAAATGGCTTTAACGATTTTGAACATATTTGAGTTAGTCTAGTCAAATGCTATAAGATGGCATGCCAGGATTTAGGCTAAAATTGTGTATAACTAGTTTTAGAAATATAGCCCTATCTCGGTTAATACTCGATGAATTTTAGTCCAAACCTAAACGTAAGCAAAATTTAATGTATGCAAAAATCTGGCATATAAACTTATGAAGAACAGTAATTGAATTGAACTGAAAAACGTTTCGCTACGCCAAAAAATAATAATTTATCGAAGTACAGGGAAATCAATTAAACATTTGTTGCTTCCTGAGAGTTTTCATCTTTTTTTTTTTTAATTAATGGGTATATTTACTTCTTCATTTTCTTCAAACAATTTGCCACATACCTAAAAATGTTGCTCAAAATTTCAAGTTCGAATCCAGAAAATACAATCAAAGTTTTTTCACGGTCCCACCTCTTGCTTGTGTCTGACGAACACATCCCAGAGTGTTACTGTCATTATAAATTTTCTTAAAAAATCCCTTTGCCTTGCGATAAGGTACAAAACTATCCTTCTACGATATGAGCTACTTATGGCCTAATATTTATTTATTTTTCTACCTTGACTAGTTGCCAAAGCTTCTCAACGAACTCGTCCTAAGTCAAATGCTTATTTTGAAAAACACTTGTCCTGAAATTGAATTGAATCGTTTTACACAATTTAAGAAGGCCACAGCTGCCTTTGGTTTTGCTTTTAAGATAATTGACTGCTTTGACTGTTTGCTTGAATTTACCGTTACTTAATTGAACACAAATAACAAAATTTCTGACAGATAACAACCGCTGTACGGTAAAAACGGATCTGATCAAAATGTACGGATGCTGATTCGTAATGAATCATCGCCCATCAGTAAGCAGACGAAAATCAATCTAAAACTTCACAGATTTGTTAAGAAGTTTGTACAATTTTTCCCTCGGTTTGGACATCTGAAATCATTTCATTTAAAGGTGTGTACCTACAAGCAAACCTACCCACCTGTAAACAGCTCTAAGTACATATCTACCCCACCTCGGAGGAGTTCTATAAAACAAATTAACTGCTAAAAAGTGATAAGCTCATTGCTAAATTAAAGCGTTTTATTGATTTAAGATACTACCTACCTTTTCATTGCATTTCCAGCGAAAGAGTCAATCAACAAATAAAATATTTAATTACCAGCCATAACGCGTGTGTTTCATTTATACAACATTCCTTTTTTTAAATAATTTTCGAGGCTACTGATGTTTTACCGCCACTGCCCTACCAAATGAAAATGGCCATCTGATGACAGACACTAATTAAAACATGCATGTGTGTACGTGCATGCGTTTTAATGTACGCCATTACATAGCAATTAGTCTACGCCACCACCACCGGTCCCCTTTCAAAAAAAAAAAAAAAAAGAGGATAAATCAAGCCTTATACCCTACCACCAGGTGCTGTAACATCTTCCATCCAATTTCGATGCAAAATAAAGGTACCTAATGAGCAGAAGAAAAAAAATGAACAACAAGACGTCAGCAGCTATTTTTACGTCTTCCTAAGAAGCGACACGTGGAATCAACACAAGGATAATAGAAAACAAACAACAGCATGAAAGAATAATAAAAATCAATATCTAACCACAAGGACCTAGCAAAAAGGGATGCAGATGAAAGCATCCAAAAAAGACCAACAAAAAACAAGGTACGCATCAACCCCTATACACCACACAACCATCCACTGTATTGTGTGCTTGCTGCCCCTCGACGAACCGAACCGTGTATTATACGCTGCCACCCGGTTGTCGATCAGGAGCCCAACAGTTTCCACCGACTTACCAGCCAGCAGGCAGCTCTGACCAATCCAAAGCCGAATACGATAGCTATTTGCATTCAGGTAGGCGGTTCCCAGTCACCATCTTTACTGAAACTGTTTGTTTAGCACTCGCACACACTGCCAACATGGTCACACCGACAACCCCCACCATGCACAACAGAGTGCCTTTAAACAGGTCTGCAACTGACGATAAGTAGTTATTACTGAACAAGATACGGCAGAGGCAAGACACGTTTTCCATTTAGTCTACTCACAGAACCCGAAGAGTGAGGAGAGTTTCTGGATATCTTTCCCACACACAACTCACAATTTGCCGTCGTCGTTTTATATATTAGATTTTCATTTTCGTTTTGAGGGTTGTTCAGCCACTAGCTTGCGAATACAGTTTTAGTCGTGTATGTCAGTTTGTCGGGAACGTGCTACAGTTATTTATTGAAAAGCCGTCGCATAAATACATTTGTCTTTTCTTTCCTTTCCTCTGTGAAGTGATAAGTGCTGCTTGTTGTGTACACTGAACTTAATGAACTAAACCCCAACAAAAAGTACACACACCCTACACAACAATTATGTCATCCACATCTGCCTCCCCAATAAGCAACATCACTGTCGACGACGAGATTCACATCAGAGATCAAGGTAAGTTGTGTGTAAGTTATTCTGCATCCCGAATAGTGTCTAATAGCCGGTGTTTTTGCTTTTAGATTTCTCCCCAGAATACATTACAATCAAACAGGAACGCGCATCAAGTATTTCACCGATTTTAACCCCGCCACATACGCCGACGGAAGATCGCGTTCGAAAAATTCAACACAGTCCGCTCTACGAAATGGAGCAAATGCGCCACCACCAGCAGATGCAGCACCAACACCAACATCAACAGCAGCAGCATCAGATGCAGTCGGCACAGCACCCCATGCACTATCATAGCGTGCCAGTGCCGCTGCATCATAATATTGAGGAGCAACAGCACCGTTTGTGGCTGCAAGCTCAGATGCAACAAGCGCAACAGCACCAGCAACAGCAGCACCACGCCTATCCTTTGGGGTACAACCAACCTGCCAATGGTGTCAGCATGGAGGCGGCTCAACATCAGGCGCTGTTGATGAACCAATGGATTCGCAGTGCAGCCCTTTACCAACACCAGCATCTGCACATCCGGCCGTATCCGGACATGCAACGAATGCACCCCGCCGCCAGAGTAATGGGAGGCATGCCTCCAATGAAAATCGCTGGACCAAACGGAACCAGACCAAAGAAGCAATTCATCTGCAAGTACTGTAACCGGCACTTCACCAAGTCCTACAACCTGCTCATACACGAGCGAACGCATACCGATGAGCGGCCCTACTCCTGTGATATCTGCGGCAAAGCATTCCGCCGGCAGGATCACTTACGCGACCACCGATACATTCACTCCAAAGAGAAACCCTTCAAGTGCACCGACTGCGGCAAGGGATTCTGCCAATCCCGCACGCTGGCCGTGCACAAAGTTACTCACCTTGAGGAAGCGCCCCACAAGTGTCCCATCTGCAACCGCACCTTCAACCAAAGAGCCAACCTGAAGACCCACATGCAGAGCCACAGTGTCCCCGAACAGGAACAAACAACTGTCGAGTCAAAGATCCCATCACCCGTGTTGGACCTCTCGCAGAAGACCATCATTCACCACTCGCCGCCAAAGCGGGCGCTCGGCTTCACCATCGACGAGATCATGAAAAGGTAAGCCCCACGCACGGTGGTCTTTCCGCTGCCGACCAGAGCACGAAAGACGTAAAAGGCTTCACGAACGAAACCAAACCAAAGCTGCCAGTGACCTCATTGTTCCTGTCGTTTGGTCTGCTGCAACCCCCTCCCAGGCGATGCGCTGCCACTTGCCACTCTCCCCAGGCCGTAAACGGGCCGGAGACACCCCTGAACTTCACCTGATTAGCAACAACAATTCGACAACTATGCCAAAGTTTATAACGAGTATTATACGCGATTAGCTGTTTATTTAGTTTTTTTTGTTTTAAGATATAGAAACATGTTTATTAGTACCTAATGGCGGAGCGCTCCCTGCGCGCTCCAAGACTGAACCTAGATGTTAAGTAGAAACAAATTATAAGCCCCTAGCCCCTAAGCAAATACAAGTGTAGTAAATTATTATCATTATGACTTCTAGATGAAGATATCAAGATTTATGTCTAAACAAAAAATAAACACAACAAAACTGCAAAAAAAAAAAAAAAACACAGAACTTCAAAAGAACAACAAATTGTATTTTACTTTATGTATGGGTAGTTGTAGATACATATGTATGTGCGCAATAGATACGACGAGATAGGACAAGGCAGCGGAAGCTATGTTTTTGATCAGAGACTCAGTACTCTGGTGCCGAAGCGAAGAGCCCGCAGCCCGGTAATAATCAAATTCCCCGGACAAACGGCGGCGATAACACTCGTTTCGATTCGATTTCGATTTTATTGTGCATTCTGTTTGAAGAAATAGCTAGCGCGCTAGATAAAGATATTTACGAGTACCGCACTGTAATATCTGCTGATTAGCGGCTGATGATTGTGTGCACTCGCGCAGCGTATATTTGTTTCTCGGTATTTAAATTTCAACACAATCCCAATTCGAGTTGTATGAGTAAGTATTAATCCCCCTGATAAAACCCCAATTACGTGACATAGTATAGTTTTTGCAGTTCGAGCATCTAATATGAATCTATACCAGTGTGAGAACTATTCATTTTGCAAAAAAATCAATGAATACTTTTGCACCAGAATGACAGATTTTGTCCTAGAGGCGGCTAGATTCGTTAGCGACTTATCTGTCATCACGGTGCAAAAGAATTCTAGCAGCTGAATTAGGAAAGTGTTAGGAATCCTAATCACAGGTATAATTCACCCTAAAAAGGCGCTAGAGGTCACAGTGTAACTTGAAATAGGTATATCATACCAACTGGACTTATGTAGGTTGAAGCCTATGCCCTGCAAAACTTCAGTTTCTCTTATTCAGTCCTTTAGGACATTGAGTGCAATATGCCCAATTAACTTATGTTAAGATCGTGCGCCATCTAAACCCGTGCTCTTTAAACTTGAAAACCCAATGATAGATTTGAAATACATATGCAAATTTAAGACTCCAATTACAAGAGGCAGTGTGTGTGTCCTATACGCAGTAAAAAAAACCGAGTCTGAGGACTGACTTTATGCAAATTCAGGAGGATCCTTCGATGATGTTCACAGCGGTAGTGTCACTCCCTTTTTTTTCTTCTCAGAGCTAAGAATCTAAGGAAGATATATAGGTACCCACACTGTGGCTTACCCATTACCAGATTCGTGTACACAGCAAGGAAGGAGGGACGAGTGAACAATCTTATGCCTACCCTACCCGTGGAGATTTTAATGGTATCTTCTATCCGGTTGCTGTGAGATGTGATGTCATGATTCTGGTGTTGTGGACCAACACCACCCATCGAGTGTGTGCCATTCACACCATGGGGTGAGTGCAATTTGTGTTTTACCAAACAATTAAGTGCATCCTTATCAACGAGTTTCTTCCTGAAAACCCTGAAAGTCTCAGCAGCAGGTAAGAGAGAGAGAGTGTGCCCTAACGCGTAGACACCCTGTGGGTAGAGCCCTTAAAATGCATGCAGATTTCTTGTACAAACAAACAGACAAATGACAACAAACAGGAGAGACAACAGAGACACCAGGATGGACAGAAGGTCTTTGTTTTGTCACCAAATATGCTGGTGTCGTCGTTGTCGCATTCAAAGGATTCTCTCCGCAACTAGGGTGGTATCGGACGGACTCTGGCTCGGCGGGGCAGCTCCCGTCTTTTTTAGTTCTTAGTTCCTTTTCATCAAATCTCTCATGGGAGTCACATGCTGATTCTGCAAAGAATAGACACGTTCGATCTAATGAGGGCAAATGTCCTTTGCCATCATCCATCCTGTGGCATGCGCGCGCATTGACAGACATTTCAATTTTAGCTCACCTCCTGCTGGAGATGAATTTTTTTCTTTCTTTTTTTTTTTTTTTGCCAGCTGATGGGCCACCATATGTATGTGTCTATAACTATGTACAATCATTTATTACTATCTAATAACATCGCTACGTGTATTTGATTTTTATCAGGCGGTTTGTGTGTGTGTTTTTTTTTTCTGTGAATAACCCAAATGCCGGAGAGGATCAAAGTGAAAAGTTCGACGGAATTCGAAACGCGCCTCATGATTATATTGAAGCTTCAAGTGGTTATTGAGTTAACAGTAGTTCAATTGAGTAATTTTTATTGCAATTTCCTCAGCCACTACTGATAGAGGCGGCCGGCGATAGAGCACAGAAAAGGTGAGGTGGTGGGCGCATATCTAACGCGTGTACTGTGTGTGGTATACCTACGAGTACAAACATAGATTTGGATCTGAAATTGATTTTGGATGTTCCCGCGGAAAGTACCTAGTTTTTTTGTTTTTTTTTTTTTTTAGATAAGAGTGAGAGCTGATTTGTGGTAGGTCTATGGGGTCTATATTCACTTCGTCTCAAGATAAATGTAAGATAAAAGAATGTGTGCTGGATCCTAATTAGTTTATCACTCTGAAGGTGTCTGGGAAAATTTTCAAGAATGTATGTAGAGCAGATGGTTCTCAAGTTGATTAAATGCGCTCTATCGAAAGTGGATTTACAGGGGGTTCACACTCGTTTAGGGTGCCAGCTCTTTATGTGCTACTTAGTATGATGAAGCCGTTATAAACACAGCTCAAAAGATGATTCTATTTTTCTGATAGATATAAATTTATTTTAATATTAGAAGCTTTCGCCACTTCTCAGTCATTCTGGAGTAAAATTGAGGTGAGTCCTTAGAATCACATTTAAAGTGTCTTTGAGGAAAGTAGATCAATTAAACTTACATATATGTATGTAGAGTTCTTCACACCTTTCATCACAGATGTGTTCTTATCCATATAGCAGTATGGATACAATGTAGTGAACATGGACCTTGCTTTGCGATTCGATTGGCAATATTCAGTAAAGTTCCGTTATCGGTAAAAACCAGCTATGTCCAAGAATGCTGATACATAAGTATGTACATATTTACGTAGCCTGTAAAAGACTAGGCACACATTGTCAGAACTTCTAGTACAAGAGTTAATTTCCGTCGACAAAGCAGCAAGCCACCTTTCCTCTGTGAAACAGTTGACATGGGGATGGTAACATGATATTGCTCTTATTTTATCCGGAATGCCTCTCCTTCTTACTTAAATATGTTTTGTATCCTCTTGTATGGATCCTATAGTCTCTACAAGGTGTGATTTCCGTCAATGTGCCTCAGCTCTCCTTAATACCCTCCCAGTTGCCATGCTTCCTTCTCGACTGTTCTTCGCCACGTACTACTTAGCCCGAAGCATTTCCTGCCAGCCTGAGGAAGCGGGTTCCATTGCATTGCGTTGTTAGCTATGTACCTAGCCACAGAAGAATCGCGATCCCTAGGGTGAGCCTAAACGACAAATAGAAACCTAACCTTGTTGCACAAGCACTTAATTGCCCTACAGTCATTGAATAGATCCTTCATCTGGTTCCTTGAACCCAACTCTTCTAGTATACTAAAGAAGTACTTAACAAGGTGTACTGATCTAATTTTTTTAGTGCCCTCACACTCGCACAGTATATTCGTTATAATCTACAGATGTCCGATTCTAATAATACCTACCTAGCTCACTAATAACACCTGATCTCTAACGCTTAATCAACTGCCATAAGGCTTTGAACATCCTATGTTCCTCCAAATTATCTCATCTGCGACTAGCCATATTTTATATTCTGTTGAGAATACTTCTCCTGCCCACACACAGCTTTGATCGTATGCTGTTCCCAGAAAAAAGTTTAGCAGCTTTATTGGCCAGTTTATCGGCGCGCATTCGTTGCATTGAGTATTGCGTGCAAATTTAGCGCCTTGAGCGCAGCTAGATGGCAATAGCCTTTTTGGATATTGATCCCATTTCAAATGTTCAAAGCTTTTGAATCAATACCGGAGCCTGTACCCTTATTAGTTTAAGACCCATGATGTTAAACTTCATAATTTATGAAATCCTTTCTGCTGGATACGCTTCTTTATCAGAACTGTCCAGAGTCTCAGGGAAAGTACTCCTAAGAATGCTGCTGTTTGTTTTTTGCACTATTGTCAACTTATGTCGGACTATCGAGCGTGAGGGTTCAAACAGCCACACCTATGACAAGGTTTCTTAGACATATCTAGAAAACAAGAATGTCCCTTCTAAGGAATTGGGTCAATAATTTTTTAGATGCTTCAGAAGATCACCTAATGTGTGCTCGTAATCGATCTGAAGTTTAACAGCACATATAGCAGTCTTCTTTCTAATCAACCAAAAATAAATAAATATTAGGTCGGCCGTAAGCAGCCCATAAAGGGCCTAGCTTCTCACAATTGTACGAGTTGTCCGTGGTATAGATTCCTGCTCTTAGAGAAGCGATCTGCAGTATCCGAAGGGTTTGGAGAAGCTTCCTCATGAGATAGGTAAACTATTGCATGTTTGTCAGACGCTCGGAAAAAGTGGGGTCGTGAAAAAACTTTTTTGGAACCTGGAAGCCCATGCACAGTAGTCCAACGCACTAACCACTAACACACGGCACGAACGGCACCTTGTTTCTTATAATTTATTTCTCTGAAGCTTCTGTATCTTAATAGGCATGACTATGGAGTCACAGCACATTAATTTTCTTTCATAGAATACTCAGCATTTTCACACGAAAACAGGCAAACAAGTATTTGGAGTAAGATCTCTCCTTTAAGTTGCCATTTTTTCTTTTGAAAACAGTGCTTACAGCCTCCAGCATCACACTTATGAGTGCGTACATCGCATCAATTACGAAAATCTGCCTATTATTCCACGTTTAGACTATCATTCCTCTTTTGTTCCAAATGTAGATGATTAAATCTCATATAGATGTCGCCATGTTCGTCAAGTTCAATAAGCCTGCCAGATCTACTGTGTAGGGTGATAAAATTTTTCATGACAATAGATATTGATCTGAAAAAAAGTCTTTAAGTAGTTTCTCTGCAAAATAAGAACGCATTCAAATACAACTTGGAGTTGTATCTGTATCCGTCAACACCTACTCATTCGAAAAACAATATAAAAGTCAAGTGAAAACGAGGCTAGTCCCAAAAAAGGAAAGTGGTAGCATAAACCCTAATTTCCATTAGGGTCACCTCGCCCAGAATGATTTTGCTAACGCATTTCCCATATCAAAAAAGATCATCTTTCATCCAAAGCCTAGTCGCATTTGTGCGATAAAAGATACATGGGAATTTCTCAGAGAGAGAGAGAAAGGAAGTTGTCATTCCTGGTGAATCAGAAATCACAGATAACCCAGAGATGCGTAGGTGTCGTAGGTAAATGCCAAAGCCAGCCCAAGTGTCTGATGTTTCCGTAAAGATAACGACGACGATTTCAGCATAATATCAAGCCCGCGTGTGTGTACTTGTCTGCCCATTTGACACAACATAAAACCCAACAGCGACAACGACGACGACAAAATGATTTGCAAACACGCCTAACTTGAGTTATGGCACCAATTCACCGAACCGAACGACTGTGTCCATTTAAAGTAACCAATAAATAATATCTATTAGTTAATTTTCGAGATTTTTTCCCACTGTTTTTTTGACTCGATTTTGTGTGTTTAATTGCCTTGACATCTGTTGTCGGCAGTTATGGACAGGCGGCGGCGGCGGAGTCGCGGCTAAGGAGAACTTCTTAGACTATGGGCTAACTGATTAATTGGATGATAATTATGGATAAACGTCATAAAGCCTGATGATTCTGATCAGCGCAGTGATGTAAACGTTCATCCGCCAATTAGTGGAACAGAGGAAACCTGTTCGCGCGCTGTACGGAGTACGGAGGTTGATGGTGCGCTGCTCTGTGTGGCCTTTTTTGTTTTATGATTCTTTGGGATAGAGATGCCCAAAAGTGGAATTTATGTCAATTCTAAATTATTATGCTGGTTACCACCACACGAGCTGCTTGATCGGGAGCTATAAACAAAATCTATTCAGTGCCCAGCGTGGGTGTTCATCTGTAGGCCGTCGTCATTTTGTGTTTGTGTGGAGAAAGTTGCTATGATCATAGCAACATTTCCGGAGTAATTGACTGCAAATAAGCAATAATGCTCCAGAATGATGCATGAAATCAAGTTCCATCCACACTAGCCATTGTGACACCTATTGTAACATTGTTCGATGCATGTGAGTGCGAGTAGTGCGACAACAGCCCTTGGTCGCTTTGGGTCTCTTTGAAGAAGCCGTTTCGTTATGCACCGCAGTTGCTTCCCTCGTCATAACTCTCAATTCCCAGCGCCCATTACAGATGGGAATATTGTTTGATGGGCGGCAAGCATCGAACAAAGGGCTGACACTGAATAGAAGTGACATGGCCAAAATTTACACGACACTCGCACTGTAGTATAGATACATTGAGTGTGGCAGGTACCTATTGATGTAAATGTCTTATTTGGCTCTTTGTTTGGAACGAATGCTGATATCTACTGTACGAGGAGGCGCGCATTCAGCTGACTTGTCGTCGTAAAAGTTGCTCACAATCGCAGGTACACGTAGCAAGAGACAATGTGTGCGGATTGATATACTGCCGAAAATAAATTATATCAGTGTGTCATAGTCGAGATATAAATGGGTTCCGCAAAGACACCTTCGAGTCTGCCAAGTTGAAGAGTAGTTTGGGCCACAGTACTACAGTTTGAAACAATGCGGGCGCTTTGTCGAAACGACCGAAACTAAGATGAAGTGGCAACTCCCCTTGATCGTGGGCTCTTTGTTGCGCGAGTTCAAATGGAAAATTAATTGTACAGGTGTGGAAACCGTAAGTGGTTATAAATAATTTGTCGTTGGCACCCCTAGAGAAGATAAAAGTGAAGACAATGTGAAGAGATTCCTTATCAGCCGCGCAACGCACAACAGCGTGAGAGGGTTGAATTTTATATCACAAGGCAGTTGGGCATGGACTATCCCTCGACAACACCGGGTCTGAGAGGGTTTGTTTGTAGGAATTTACTTGCTTTTAAAGTTACCGACCCGAAGGATGGTCGATGATCGCTGGCAGACGCAAAATGTATACATGTAGCAATACCTACATACATAACTAAATAGATAAATAAGCACATATGGCAACAAGAATATTGCACGGATGATTAACTCAGTCTAAGCACCTAATTCTCTCCTTTTGAGGTTTTTAACCAACTAAAGGGTTTTGCAATAGGGATTTCTCAACTTTGACAGATGATTGTGGGCATATTGTTGAACCTACTTCTGTCAAATTGGCTGTCGTCAATATTTGGAAATGATTAAATTGTTTTATGAAAGTGGGTCTTCTGTTCATTTTACCGTCGCCATAATCGTTCCGAGAGGGCTATTTGTAATGTGATGGATAAATTCGAGTCAACCAGTTCAGTGAACAGTGCTTCAACATCCGTACGCCAACGCTAGAGCTGCCGATGTCCATGAGAGTGTGCAGAAGAATTTTAGACAGTCGATTCCGCTCCGCGCACAGGAATTCGGCTCTTAACAGAGCACGACTCGCGGCATGACTTGGGCCTTCACTTGTAATAGATTCAACTGACCCAGGAGCTTAAAGTTGATGACCATAGACAGCGCATTTGGCTCGTTCACTGGGCTCTTGAGCAGTTGAAAGTTGACCCCGATTTCGGGCCAAAAAATATATTCAGCAACGAGGGCCATTTCTGGAAGAATGGGTTCGCCAAAAAGCAAGGTTAAAGCAAGTCAATACTTCTTTCAGATCGACGTTAGTCGCCAATTTGATGCCCTCGACTTGGGGTTTCAACAGGACGCGGCTACGTGCCTCAATGTACATTTTGCACGAGCGATTTCCGAACACCGTCGTCTCACGACTTAGATGGAACAGCAGGAATTCTCCATTGTCATTCTGCACAGTCGGACGAGCTTGGGAGAGATCCCAAGACTAGAGCCAAGACTGTTTAACTCTTTTCTTTGCACGCTATATTAGGCTACTTTAAAATCAATAAAGAGGTTTTGCGTGATGGTGCAGAAAGGATCTTGTATGCGATGTTAAGAAGACTTGTACCTATGTATGTAGTTGGCGTAGCTTAGAGGATCTCTCTTTCTTAAGTATCGGGCAAATGACGCTGAGGTTTCATTCATTGGGCATTCTTTCGTCCGGCTCCACCAGGATTTTAGTTTAGATATCGCTATCTTAACTTTATTCTGATCGGGTTGATGGGAATCTTGACTATCATCGTCATTATTGAATGGTTCATTCTGCCTGACAGTCCGCAGAAGTGTTCCTTCAATATCCTCAGCACCGAATGCGATACTACTGCTATGTTGCCATTTTCGTCCCCGCAGGCTTCTGTTCTGGCTTCAAAACCTTTTGGTAGAATTTTCATTTTCCTCCTCGATCCAGCGCTTCTCATGATCCTTTTACTTCTTTCTGAAAATTTGATGTTCCTCTTTTCTCCTCCGTTCAAATGAGGAAGAAATATTTCCAATCTCCAAATGTTGTGCATCAATATGTCGCATTGGAAAAATGAAAGAAGAGACAACTTTTATCCAGAATTGATGCAGAAACGCGTACTGTTTCAACGTACTATCCACAATAAACACTCTAACCGACCTTTGTCCAAAAAAGAAGACAAATTAAAAGAGAAGGTTAGGTACTATTAAAAGTGCTTACATGTTACGTTTGCAACTCTGCAAATTGTACTTTCAGGAAAGTGTAAAAATCCATTTACAACTGGACGTCCATAAAACTGAACATCACTGGAATCGGCATCACTACGAGTAAACCATGTTCTTAAAGACGACAGTTATACTCCTTTAAGTGGTACTGAAAGTTAACTAAATATAGTACATGACGTCTTGACTAATAACTCAAACGAAGAAGAAGATTGTACTGCTCTCAGGCACATTACAATGGAAACATCTTCGGAAGCCTTGTCTTTGCTTGTCCCTTCTACTTAGGAAACGCAAATGGACTTTTAATGCCCTCTGCGGCATGGGAAAACCGAAAACCGAAATATCTGTCAGATCTGCTGGTCAAAACACACACGAGTGCGAACTATACATTTTGTGTGCCCAATATAGGTAGAGGCCAGAGTTTAGCGCAAGGAAAGTGAAGCACATAAATGCCTCAACATTCCAGACCCACAACACACCTATAATTAAGGCAGTTGCAAAGTTTTCAGCGTGGGCTGAGCCTATTTTGAACATTTTGTAAGAACTTTATGATCAACGATTACATTTTGTGCCTTCGCATCATCATTTCGGTGAAATTATAGCCCTTGGCTATTTGGATTTAAAACAGTCGCGCGGGTTGTTCAACAGCGACGGTGAAGTAAAAGACCTTAAACGAATACCATACCGAATCGCCCCCGACAACGACTCCGCGAGGCGCATTTAGAGGCGCGTCCCCCTTGCTGTCGCTGCTGCTGCTGCCGCTGCCGCCGCCGCTGTTGCTGCTGCTGCTGCTGCTGCTGCTGCTCATTTGGACAATTTAATTCCCCGTTGTTGTGTTTTGCCTTCTCGAGCGTTCGCGTTCGCGTTCTCGTTCTCGTTCTCCGAAATCGCCCCCAATTTCGACATCGGCACTGGCCGCAGCGTATAACGCATTTAAAAGGTCATTTGCTCTCAGCTCGACTTGTATCGCCAGTGGCATTTTTCGGAATCGACAGTGAACGATTTTGTTGCCGGTGCTCCTACACCCATATTGTCTCTGAAGTAGCGTTCAACATCGCTGAAGGCCTCACAGCAACCCGTAATTAAAACGAAACAATCTTGTTCTTTATGGGAATCGCACAGCAGAGAATTAGGCAATTCGGGGTGGAATCCACTATCCGAATTCGAGTGTGTTTATGCCTTTCTCACATAGTAACTACAGATAGCCAGATGCACGTTTTATGACAAATGCCAGTCGATGGTGTCGGACGTGGAGCGTAGGAGCTTAAAATTGCCATCAAGCGTGTGGTGGTTGGTAACCTGAATTCAAATTTGCGTTCGTGCTATCTGTGTGCAATGTGGTAAATTGTTTTGAGCCAACAGCATGCATGCATGCATCCATTCGCTGTCCATCCTTCTCCGTCGGTCACTTAGCGACTCCCAGCCGACAAACAACACCGGCATAATTACCAGAATCACTGGCTCCCATCACCATCACCATCACCGACCGACAGTCATTCAGTTCGTCGAGTATATATAGTAGGCAATCAAAGGCAATCTCTCTTCGTTTGGTAAAAAGTGTGGGAACTTTTACCCGTTCTCCGCTCCTAAACGAAGTCAGGGAAAATAACAACTTGGCGTTTACTCCAATAATGCACCACCGATTGGGGGAAGGCGCTCAATTACAAAAAATCAATCCTGGACTTTGATTGTGCACACACAAATTGTTGGATTTCTGGCAGCGCGGCGGCTACATGGGTGAAATGCCTCTGGAATGCTGTATGCTGTGCTGTTTGCTGTGCATCTGGAGCCAATCATCACCGACCACTTTGGTTGGAGTACTCCAATGCAGGCGAATCAGTTTGCTGGATTTGGGTGCATTGTTTGGGAACTATCCCCATTCGTAATGGATGCTGTTTTACTTGCCATTGCTTCGGCTGCAACTTGCCAATTTAGTAATTGCAACTTTGCCGGTATGTAGTTGGAGTTATGGTGGACTTTGGATGTTCTAGAAGAATTGCATTTATTGGCAAACTTTTTGGTTTGCATAGAATTTATTTACGTTTTATGTAAGTACACACGTTTGCCATTGACAGATATCCTGTATGGAATAGCGGGACTGGAATTTTAAATTTTTGAAAAAGTTATAAATGTAAACATATGCTTACCAGAACTATCCAAGGTGAAGCTGGTAAATTCCAGACTAGTAGAGATGCAGTAAGTCGGGGAGGTTGCGATTCATCTAATCCGGATCATAACCTCGCTCAAAGCAAAAGAAAATAGTTATGCCAAAGCCTAGCAACTAACAGCCATAATTTGTAATGCCCGAATTTTTTATGTCAGATTCTCCATATTTGTGTTGCTTCACTGTGTAGATCCCAGAAGTATTCCATCTTTGAAATGAAAATATGTAATTCGCTTTTAAATACAGTTTTGAGAAATTTAAATTGCTGATGCCTAAGTGCGGAAAATTATAGGTCTGTTCCCGTACTGACCAAAACTACGAAATTCTACGAAAAATAGCGAATTCCTGTTCCCCGTACGTCAAAGTTTCGTAGGTTTTCACAGATGAGAGTGCTCACGAGAGAGTAAAAAATTTCCCCATGCTATGTTATGTTCTTGTTGGCTGGCAAGATAATTTAAATTAAAAGTGGTCTAAAAAGTAGGCAGCTTTTTTATAAAACCCCTCCATGTACTTTTTGGGGAATTTGTCTTTCTCTGAGACAATTTTTCCCCCACTCTTATAAAGTTGGCAAGCTGCGAAAGTACGGGAACAGACCTTAAGTGCTTGAATCGCCAGTGAAGCATTCGCGCTGACTTAAGATTTAACATAATCCCAAAAGACTACCAATATTTTCAACCTGAAAGTCTATCGCAAAAAAAGGATTTCTACATATTTTAAAACTAAACAATTCTACCCTCATTTAGAGATAGTGTGTAGTTTTACACACACAAGAAGCTTTGAGCTTCCGAACGCGCATACAATCTGCCATTGCGGGCACAAAACCAATAACTAGCCAAAAGCTATCATATTTCTTCACAAAGTTGAACAAATTTTAGGACCTGTTTTTATTCACTCTAGCGAAAGAAGTAACGGTCAAATAGGACGATTTCGAAGCTTAACTCAAATCGCCAAAACTATTAAGCGGACGTGAATGGCTTGTAACAGAATGGCCTCTGCCACTGGCCCTGCTACAACTACATGTTAGCCAAACCAAATTCGTCAAATTCTGGTTATACGAAGTCCATGATCGTGATTTGTACCGCTCATCAGTTATAGTAAAGGCGAAATCAATTTTTCTCAGAAAATCAAAACCGTATGGACATTGAAGGAAATAACAAACCTCTAAGGCGTCGGAACCCTTCAGTTTTTTAGCTCGCCGCTGGAAAATCAGCTGAAAAAAATGTAGCTTTTTCTATTAGAACCAACAGACAGTTGTCGACAGTTTTCAGGTGGTTGTCGATATTTCTGGGTTTTGCTTAGACTTTCCCTCCCATAAGACTCGTTCACAGTTCAGTGACTTGCGAATAGTTGAACCGCGAATCAACTATTGACAATTGTACCATTCGACATAGAATAAACAATACTATAAAATAAGAGAATTTTCCTTAGGAACTGTCACATTTTATTAACAATACAAACCCAATGAATAAAAGCTGAAAATTGCAGACTATGAATGAAATTTCAAAATTTGTTAAGCCTCGTGAAATCTGAAACATGTTCTACTGCTAAGTCTTCAGAAATTACTTCTTACTACTTGAATTGAAGGTTCTTATACTGCGTCTCCACGAGTCTGAAAAATGGCAGACTTTTCAGTCAGACTTCTAGTCCGCCAGACTTTTATGTCATTGGATGGGCGAATATTGTTATGACTTCTCATTTGTCAACATGTCGTCAACAGCAAACAAGCAAACAAGCTCACTTGCTTTTAAAAAAAATTGGGCAAGTGCGAGGAGGGCCTCGTGCAATAGTGTTCCGGACATTTTATATTGTCATTAAATAGAAGGCAATTTATTCATATCCTGCATAGGTAACCTAATACTGGTTTTGATATGAATAATGTAATGTCTTGTACGTAGGTATGTCCTAGTAATACTGAGCTGAAATTCCAGTCCATTTTAACTTACACTTTCAATATAAAACATGGCGTACCAAGCTTTTGGATAAAAATGCATATAACGGTACTTTGCTTGTTAAATGGTTTGAGTAAAGCAAAACACTGGCAATACTTGACATGCGAAGGAATACAGCATTTAGAGTTTTAAAAACTAAAAAAAAAAAAAAAATATTTTTGAAAAAAAAAAAAAAAAATAAAAAAAAAATGGTTTTTTAAACGTATTTAGTTTTCAAAAGCAGCATAGAGCTAACATATACGATCCATTCGTGCAAATAACTTTGTTTTTGAAAAATCGAATTCGAATGCAGTAGCAGCAAGATAAGAGCTTATAGGGAAGTCCATGCGCTCTTCTAAAATCTGTAACTCGGGAACTACTTAGCAGATTTAGATGAAACTTGAAACTTGAGCAAATCGTATTATCAAAATGATCTACTGTAAAAAATATTTGGATAACATGAAAACTGGGGGAGATACAGTGGGGTAACTAGATGCCCCATTTTTTTAATTTTTCTCAGAAAACATATAAAATACAGGAATTTTTGTATTGTTTTTACAATCTACACTAAATTCTACTTATCTCCAATTTTTTTCATATTTTTACCATTTATGGTCTGGCCGCTAGGGGGGGGGGGGGGGGGACAACATTTTTCAAATGTTTGGCGAGCTTTTTTGTTCAACAAATTTTGCCAGAAAAAAATATTTCTTACATATATAGAGCCCTTGCAAAATTCTCTTTAAATTGATATGCCACATGATGGGGAACAAAATAATTTTTGTTTGCCCTTCATACAAGGTGCCCGAAAAAGGGCTCCCAAAATGAAATTCATTGCCGCCATCTTGTGCAGGTTTCCACATAATGTATACATAGCGAAAGTTTCAGCTCTCTATGTCTAACGGTTCAAAAGTTACAGGGCTGTGACAGACTGACGGACAGACGGACAGACGGACAGACGGACAGACAGACACCGTATCAAACCCATAAGTGTTCCGTCTTACCTTTTAAGGTCCGGAACACTAAAAATCAACAAACTTATTGTTTCTATTTGTGGAAATCAAAAATCTGCCATCTTTGCACGTCTGGAAAGCACTAATAAATCACATCAATTGTTTTTTTTCATAAAAAAAAGACTGCCAAACTTCAAATTTCAGTCACGGTTGATGTCCACAGAGAAGACAAGACAAAAAGGCTTGCTGTCTGATGTCCGACTGCAAGTCAACATATTAATGTCACGACTTGAGTCTTGAATGAAATTATGTCTCGTGGAGACTGGGTATTAAGTATTCACGAGATTTATCTATATATCTTCGAAAAGAAGGGAGAAGAAAAAAATTGGTTGGTGTCCAAATTATTAAAAAAAAATAGCTTGTGATTTTTATATTCAGATATAATTCACAATAACTTCAAATATACTAAATGTCCCTTTAATAGATAAAGATTATGATTAGGCGTACATATACATGATACAAACATTTCCAACAAAATACCGGTCAAACAACAACACACTGTTTCAATTTTTTACTTGTACTTATATCATAGGGCTAGTATTGGATTCGTGCAGTTTATCGACTTCGACATTTTGATGAATTTGGATATTGCCATCATCATTTCGTTTAAATTATACTCTAGGACTTGTACAGATGATGAGATAAGATGAGACTTTTACCACATTTTGCCTAAAAGTTGTTGTAACGGTACTACTTATGACCAATTTGGCTAAAAGGCAATTTGATTGAAAACAAATTAACCGTTTTTATTAAAATTTCGATCTTAGATTATAAACTGCAAATGGCTTACAAATTTGTTGGCCTAAACCAGGTTAGCATAACGAAACTGTTTTAAGGATTAAGTTCAGTTTTAGTCAATTTGCTCAGGGCCCCGACGATTTTTGTTTTAATTTCATATTTAGACTAGTTTAGGAAATGCCTATAAGATGACATACCACACTTGTGGCGAAAATTGTTAGTAACTGAACTTTGCTTAACAAAATTTCCTTTTTCTCGTAAACAGCTCTTTTGTGGAGCACCTACTATAAAATGGCGAACCACATTTTTGGCCTAATTGGGTAATAACGATATTTTTTTATGTAACAATGTAACAAAGTTATACATATAGATAAAGCTGCAAGTTTGTACGCCCCAGTCATGCACTTTATTAAATCTAAAGTGTTCTTTACTTAATTTTCGAAAGTCACCCTCAAATCGAATTTGTGTATTTAAATCTTAAAGTAAACCTTCTAAAGCTAATTAAAACACAGGCGTAATGGATAAAGCATCCCCTTCCTGTAAGCTTTGCTCTTAGTCAAGTGATAGTTAATTAATATCTACTGGGGTGTTACTAATTAAAATCGACTGAAGTTTGTTGCTGTGAGTGTGTCCTCATCACCTTTCCTACTTGTCATTAATCTATCTTCCGCTAATGGCATACCCTCCCAAGTGTTGATTGAACATTACTCTATTTCATAACTCAATTACCTTAATTGAGGCGAGGCTCACTCAATAATTGCATTAGGCCGATTGAATGGCTCTGCTACAAGGACAATTATTATTGGCAACATGTCGACACTCAGCGACATTATGCAAACACCCATGCGCTGGTATAAGAATCCCCATTAACCGCGCCAATGACGAGTGCAATCATATTAAGAAGCAAATCTCAAGTTATTTTCGCCACGAAAAAAAGCGAGGGGGGGGAGAAAAACGAAAAACAAGAAAAAAAAGATTGCAATTTCTGTTCGGCTGCGGACTGCGGACTGCGAATAAAGTCACGTAATTTATTCCTAAAAAACTCTCACGGTACTTTAAATATAATTTTCCGTTCACATCGCACATTTACTGCACTGCAGCAGTTTCGTCTTGGTCTTAAAGTGATTCAACGACGCACAACTACCACCTAGATACATCAACTTCTCCATTGCCAGTGCCAGTGGAGTGGTAGACAGAAGAACACACCAAATAAAAGTCCCAACACTGGCGCAAAACTTGAAATTCTTCTACGTGCGACGATTTCACCCTCGGGCGATTTTTACCGACCAACATCTCTCCCCGGCCGGGCGGCTGGCTGTGGCTGGTGTGCGGGGCTGCATCAGATTGGCGAGTGCAATATGGTTACTTGAAGTAAGTTTATTACTGGTTACGCTCGCAACGAAGTTGCCGTCTATGCGCGGATCCACTAGGCAGCAGCCAACCAAATGAATGGCCAACCTTCCATTCCTGCACTGCACTGTCGTCGTCGTCGCCTTGAAACTCTCTGCATAAGCATAAGCATCAGCATCAGCATCAGCATCAGCATCAGCAACAGCAGCAGAAGATCGAAGAGAGGTCAAAATGAGGAAGACCGAAACCGAGACACGAACGCGCAGACCTACCCCGCGCACTCGGTGCACAGCACACACCATCAGAGAGAGAGACCAGCTCACCAGCAGACAGTTCAAAGGAACAGAGTTATTTATAAGGGGCAGTAAAATAAAATATTTCACCAGACCGGC
The DNA here is from genome assembly GCA_949716465.1 of Chalcosyrphus nemorum. Classification (NCBI taxonomy): domain Eukaryota; kingdom Metazoa; phylum Arthropoda; class Insecta; order Diptera; family Syrphidae; genus Chalcosyrphus; species Chalcosyrphus nemorum. The sequence continues at coordinate 52,565,421 of OX454335.1, forward strand.
CGGCCGAATGAACCCTGAACAGATTCCCATAAGGAGCCGCCTGCTAGAGCATCAACGATTTTTGAATTATTACCTTCGTTTACTTCTTGTTGGCAAAGAGTCAAATTGGTCGGCACACGCTCGCGGGCACACGTCATTTCCCACGGATCTGCCTGTTGCAGCCACGGTTGCGCATTGCTAAACACTGAATAGTGCATGTCATATACACATGCAGTCCGCAGTATCTAGATGGGGAAGAAGAAATCTCAAAACTGCCAACACGGCTAATCAAACTGACGACAGAAACGGTCCCCCGAAGAGTTGAGCTCAATGCTCTGCGTGGTGTCACCCACTAGGCCGGCGACATCACCACCACCGAGCACCTCATAGTGTAAACAAATTAGTCACATTATCTCGCGCGTCGCATGTTAGCGCTTTACACGACTCCTAAGCAGGGGCACCATTAATTACCCACACACACTCTGCAATTAAATTGTAAAAGAAGAATAATTAAATGTGTTGAGGCAAGGGGGTGCCCTTGCATGATTCGCCCAAATCGACATCAATTAGCGGGCTCTCTAGCCAAAACCTGAATCGAGTGTGTGTAGCGTAGGCTCTCGAAGGCTCTGTGAAACCTGATCCGCGCTGCACTCACCCACGGAAAATAAAACCATTGTCAAAGCGAGCGCGCACAGGATGAATCTTCATCTTCATCTTCAATATATTCTCGATTTTACGAGTATGTGCGCGAACAGAGAGCCTTTCGACTCGTGTCGAGTTGGTTTCCAAAAACCAAAACGAATTAAAACGCTCAAAGGTGGTGGTCTGGTGCTGGCTGGCCTGATAAACCCTAAACCATGAAACATAGTTCCAAAGGCAACAACGAAGACGAAGAGCAGCAACCAACCCTCAATTAATTTCATTATCACGTCCCCAAATTGATTTGTCGATTAAGTCCCCTGATGGCCAAACAACTAAATTTGTCTTCCTCTGATACAGATCAGCATTCTTCCCAACATCGATGGGTTGACACTCAAAGGATGGACAGCAAATTTGACCTGCCCAACGACAAACAACAAAAAAAAAAAAAACAAAAACGACAACGACGACTTTATTGAGTTGAGATGATGACCACCACGATCGGAACGACAGAGAGGACACAAGAGACAAGTTCCAAATTGAGGCAACTATTTGGCCATAACTTACAACGAAAACAATTTCGTAGGCCGTGTTCCTAATTAGCCCACACGGATGGGCGACGTGAGAATTAATAGTTGACAGTTGTCTTGCCACACACTTTCGAGTCCGTCGTCCGTCGGTTGTTCGCCGATGATCCCATGGGAGACGATGCTGATGATGATGCTGCTACGATGCCATGGTGTTGGGAAGTGTCACCTGCTTTATCTAAACGATGAATCAGTATCACCAACTGCCGCGGAGGTCCGGCTTTTCAATCACATTAAAAACTTAATTGTAGTGGACTCCTTGGACGCTGTGCTGTGCTGTGCTGTGCTGCGCATACGGCATACCTACCACTCTTGGTTGGTGTCTTATGGCTTTGGTCGCACTCCAACTTAAACTCCAGCCGTGGGGTTTCTCGTTTTCATTTTATTTCTTACTTTATATAGAAGTCAATTACCATTTCGGTATCAGGATGGATCTAAAGGTTGGTGGTTAGCATTACGGATGCAGGTGATCCTTTGCGCTAAAGCGCGTGCGCGCGCTCCAGCGCTCAAGCCTCTCTCACCTCCACCATGTGTGACTGTGTGAGATGTTGTTGCAGGGCTTCAACTTCAACAAATGCAACCTGTGGGTAATTTCTGTCGAGTTGGGGAAATTTTTCATAGTTCCGTTTGTAATTTATTTGAAAACGATAAAAAGGGTGTGATTAATGAAGTTTTTTTTTCCCCCCCTTTCCCGGCTTCGATGTGGCTGGCATTTGTATATGCGTAGAGTAACACGTTTTATGCTGATAAGGAGAGTGAGTTTCTTCTCACCATGCGCACTCATAGGGATGAGGATACTGAGGTGTTGGGGTGTGAGTGTATTCAAATTAGGATTGCCTACACCAACGCATGATTGTTGGTGCGTGTTTTATTATAAAATTATGTTGCTGGAGCTGATGCGCGATTAAATATGAAATGCAATAAGGAAGTGAGCAGTAATTGAAGGCCCAAAAATGTGAGCTACACACATACACATGTAAATATGTACAAACTGTGTAAATAAATATTTCAGAAAAATATATACTACTAGTGAGCTTAGCTAATATTTTCCTAGTTGTCATATTTCTCAAACGATCAAGAAGAATATTTCGGACAATGGACCTTGACAAGATTAGTATGACACCTATGGGTGCCGTGGCTCAGTGGTTAGTGCGTTGGACTACTGCGCAAGCGGTTCCGAGTTCGAAACCAGGAAATTACCACCAAAGTTTTTTTCACGGCCCCACCTCTTGCGAGCGTCTGACAAACATCCAAGAGTATTTACTGTCATGAGAAAGCTTCTCAAAAACCCCCCTGCCTGTCGGATACGGCATAAAACTGTAGGTCCCTTCTGTACGTACAGAAATGTATACCACGCACAATACGTACAGCTGTGAGAAGCTAGGCCTTGGTCCTCTATGGGCTGCTTACGGCCTAATATTATTATTATTATTATTATTATTATATTGTCATATTTCTCAAACGATCAAAAAGAATATTTCGGACAATGGATCTTGACAAGATTAGTATTGCTCCTAGTTTTAATATACGTACATCAACATGATAGTTTCAAGTTTAAATGGTCAACCAGAGAATTAAGGCTCTAGACGTTGTCGTACGTAGTCATGCCAATACTGCACCCATAATGACTTTCCGCTCAGTTTCGTTAAGTTTTCGTTCACTTTTGGTTCTATGCGTAAAGAGTACTTTCATTCGCACAGTGCGTATGGAGTGGTGTGGGTGACTACATCATGTGAGCGCCAGCCAAAAATGATATGCTGTACGGCTTAAGGCTGAACTATAATAGTCTGTAGCAATTGGAAGCTTATGCCAAAATTCTACTCAAAGCTGTCTGTAGTTCTGTCATCTCCATAACTTGCCCAAAAAAGGAATATGTGTTATTGCATATACATACATATTTATGTACATATCTGTCAAGTAAGTTTGCCGGTTAAATTTTAATTGTCTAATGAAACTGAGTATTATTAAGCTATTTCAAAATTTACCCCAGCTGACTGTCAAATTTTCATGTGAAAGAGCAAATAAATTCGCGGAAGTGCGTAAAAGTGACCAAAAACTTACCAAATCGAAGCCAAAAGCTATTTTGGTTGTACATTACAAATCCTACGAAACCATTCTTCCATTAGGTCAGCCTTTAGACTTTGACTGTGCGTGAGCAGAATTTTCATTCAACTATGACATTAGCTGGCGCACGCTTAATTCACTTAAGGTTGGGTCTTAAGATTAAACAACATACAGAGGGAAGCCGATGTCGTTGGGCTGAAAATCAACTCGGCAAAAACAAAAATGATCAGCCTTGGACCGAACTTATTAACTCATGTATGCATTGCTTGACAAATAGTTGAGAGAGTAGAGAGTTTCCAATACCTTGGGTTCCGATGGCGGAACCGAACTGGACATAGCAGCCGAATAGGCAATAAGCAAAATCTGCGTTTGGGATACTATCCACAGTTTGACAAAGTAATGCAATTAGCCTAAACACCGAGCTATGACTGTTCCGTTCCAACGTTGAATCCGTGCTGCAAACGTTGTCAATAGGTGCGCTACGTCTTAAGGATATTCTGGCCAAACCGTATCTCTAACGAACAGCTTTATCAGAGAACGGGCCATGAACCTATAGGCTCAACCATACGACGACGGAAATGGCAGTGGATTGGTCACACTCTCCGAAAGGGTGACAGATCCATAGCCAGCCAAGCGATGCAATGGAACCCACTTACCCAGGATGGTAGGATACGCGGCGGTCCTAGGAGTACGTGGCGCAGAACAGTGGAGAAGGAAGCACGGCAACTGGCAAAGAGTTGGAGTGAGCTGAGGCATATTTCCAGAAATCGCACACGATGGCGCGTAGGCGTTGTAGAGGCCCTTGGACCCACAAGGGGATACAGGATTTAAGTAAGTAATATGCACGCATATGTAAAAACACGAATACACACAATCTTATAAGCCAACACATAATAAGCCCAGCGTCGATACGTTCAGTTTTCGTGCACTTTCGGAAACATTACCGAACATTAGAGAGAGCGCTCTTTGCCGTGGATTTGACAGTTGGTAGAAGTTACCCACCGTTATGTGTTAACATTAATGATTTGTCTCACATTTGCTTGTATTTTATATTTGGAAATGTTCGAATGATTACTGCTTTCGTTCTCGTTTTATAAAATTTCTGCTTCTATCCATTTTTTACGCGAAAAATAACAACTAAAAACCAACAATGAGAGAAAAAAATTGTAGATTGTGTTGACGGGTGGCTATACGAGCAAAAGTATTATGGTTAGTGGATGGAGTTGACAGAACGGTCAGTTATGACATTAGCTTATGCTTTTCAATGTTTTGTTATGATTGACCCTTTACTTATAAAATCACTTAAAATTTTCCCACATACCCAGAACGTTAGTTCATAAATGACAAATGTCTATTTAATTTATCGACTGGTTATTTGCTCTGTCCACTCTCTACATCTCAAATGACTTATGATAGACTATACCAAGTTAAGCAACAGAATTTCCTTATATGTAAACAATATTGTATGATTTTCTCTAAGGAGCTGCAATGACCAAATTATCAGCATTCCGTACGCAATGTTCGAATGAAACCACTCTACCAAAACTGGATATTTACATGATTGCTTACAATAGCGTTCCGAGTCTCAATTCAATTATGGTTGGTATCCTTTGAAAAGCTGATGGCTATTAGCTCATTTCAAATTGTTTGCGGAATTGCTCTGTCTTCTGGAACTTAATCGCTAATATAGTCAACATACGAGAAGTGTAAGTTATAAGTTTAAGCTTTTTTACAGCTCAGCACAGATCTCAGTTTTTTGTTGCCGATATACCAAGTCAAAAGTCAGAATCTGATCGAATATCCTCTTCAAATTCATGCAGTAGTCTTTGCTTTATATGCGAGTGAAGATATCTACAGACAGACAAAACACAATTTAGTGAGGGCAATTAAGATGACATAGGCGCGAAAATTGGAGCAAATCGATACTTTGTCCTTGATGTCCACAGTTCGCACGCCAACTCTTTTGACAATTTTAGTGCAAGGAAACTTAACTTCCATTAAAGTGATCATGAGCCACCCTTTATTCTTCGATTGAGCTTTTATTTTTTTTATTTTTATACCCTATCCTAAGGGTATATTAAGTTTGACACATAGTTTGTAACATAGAGAAATATTAAAGATAGACCACATAAAGTATATATATAAATGATCAGCATCAGTAGCCGAGTCGATTGAGCCATGTCCGTCCGTCCGTCACCAGTTTTTGGGCCTTAAATTTTGAGCTAGATCGATGAAACTTTGTATACGAGATCCTTGGAAAGGAAGCAGTACAAGTGTAACTTTTTTTCAGTAATTTTACATGAGAGTCGATAGAACTTATGTAGTTATTCAACATATCATCAACATACATAGTGTACGGCCACGCCCACGTTTTAGGGGGGTTTTTATTCAAAAACTGAATTTCGGCAGTTTCATCAAAATAATAGCACTTTTTAGCAACAAAATACAGTATATGTTGCAAAATTTTTGAAATTTGCCCACTATCACTCTCACTTATTGTGAAATTTGTGTTTTGAAGTCATTCTTTAAGATATTTGAAAAAAGTAGCTTAAGCAAGTAGGTGTATTGGTGGAAGAACAAGCTAAGGGTATAGGAAAGGGATAGGGTATCAAACGATCCGCTCCAGACGGATTGTAGCATTTTCATATGTTTTTATATCATATAGGATTCCCGTACTTTCTGCACTCATATTCGCAGCTTGCCAAAATTCTAAAAGTGGGGGGGAGCTCTCTTTTTAGACGTCACTTTTTTTTGTGTTGATTTAGGTACATCAAATTATTTTGCCAATCAACAACAACACAGCCATTTCACAGAACTCATAAATTTGTTCAAATAAATTTCTTGGACTAAAATTCGCAGCATGGAAAGAATTCTTATTTTCTTCTGTGAAAAATTACGAAACTTTGACGTACGGGAACAGGAATTCACTATTTTTCGTAGTTTTAGTCACTGTGGGAACAAACCTTATGTACCGACATATATGTTAACTCGTCTGTTCGTTCATTTCCATCTTAAGTCTTAACTTCTGTTCCCTGTGTCCAAGATGAGAGTGATTCTCGATTGACTAGGTCCTGGAATGCCATGCCAAGTCAGCATGTTTCATAATTAACTAATGAAAAAGGGGATAGTTAAGCTAGGTGCTGAAATGTGACAGGCCACTTGTACCGCTAGAAACAAACGTCCCACTGAGTAGAATGATATGTTGGAGAAGATGGCAACGCCAACTCTGCAATCCACTTGGGAGCTTTTTTGTATATCGTGACTAATTTTCAAAACTTTATGAACTAATATAGATCTTGTAAAACATCTGTTAGATAGGATCTTAATGTTCATCATTGCGCACTGTAGACTGCTTTTTTCAACGATTGAACCTTACTGCACTGTAAGGTGATCAAGTGAGTCAAGCAAAAAAACAACACCATTTCGATACACCCATTACCTGTGTAGTTGTTTCTTGTTTTGAAAATACTCGTAACAAATTTACATATTTGCAAGCAGCCACACATTGATTGCTCTCCGGCTGGGCCAAATATAAATAAAACACTTGATTACGCGAGCAGTCACCCTGGAGGAGATCAATTGCAGAGGTGCTCCAGAATGCAGTAAGCAGCCAACTTGACTGTCAGTTTATTTGCGTGAACAACAAATCGAAACCACTTGAACGGCTCCTCTCTCGACACAAAAGATACACAAACACTTATGCAAATTCATACATTTGTATCGCAGGTACCTACTACGCGATTGACAAATGAAAGCTAAACAACACCTAATGGCTGTGTTTTGTTCAAGAAAGACATGCACACAGTAAGTGGAAACTTCATTTCATAAGAAATGTTGCCCAATACAATATGAATTGATTGCATTAGAGACTGGGGATCCAAATCGAAATCTATTGGCGCGATTCATTGACTCCGGTACCCCAGAGTGCGCGTGAAAATCCACACCTATGGAGAAGCAATTGATCCATCAATTATGTACTGTGTTATGATCTTCCAAAAATATGCTCGTACGTCTGAAAAGCGATATCCATTCGTAGAAAGATACAAATTCAGTTCAGAGTCCTGCCGTGTCATACCCATCATCGTTATATCAAGCAGAGCTGAAGCTGAGAAGAATGGCTTTAATTTAATTAACATTTCTTTCTCTTAGTCCGCGTGTAGGAGGGTTTGTGTGTGCATCGACTATCATCAATCACCGAATAACAATGAAACCGCCAGCCAAGTACAACCAAAATAACCCAAAACCTGCGGGGAAACTCTCTCACAATTTCCTTGACTAAGTATCACTTTGAAGTCGTGTGGTGCGACTGTGCGAGCACAGCAGCAAGAATAGGGAAGCACCCTAGGTCAACTAGACACCCAAATGCTAATTATCGTCAACTTGACCTGCAACAAGTATCTGAATCATAACACAGCGTTCTTATTAGATTGCGCTCCTTCCACATAATGTCGTCATAAGTTAAATATGAGCACAAGTCCGCCGTCCGCGAGGCTCAAGAAAGGCCAGAAAGTGCACCTTTTAGTAGAGAAGTCAATCTGCTGCATATTGATGATGAAGTCAATTCCAATGAAACAACACTCTAGCGTTGCGCGATACTCAATAAAATTCCTACAGAACAACTCTGGATCAGGGTCTTATCTGTATCCAAAGTTGCTGGGCTGGTCGGTGTCGTGTCGGTCGTCCCAAATGCAGTTCGCGTTCGCGTTCACGTTCACGTTCGCAGCCATGCCACATTTTACTGCTGTATCCAGACGACCGGAGCGAGCCAGGGCAGCGCGCAGAAGTATCGGAGACAATCTTCGTAAGTGTGAATAACATCGAGTTGCGATATCAGTTTTATGGGTGGCCCACATGTCAGGGGCCATAAAGTAGAAAATTATCACCTTTTAAATTGAAGAAATCCAAACAAATTGAAACGGATATCGTGTTTAAGTGCTATCATCATCATTCCCATTAGTTGTGGCTAATGTCCAGCCCAGAATGGCTTAAATGTAGTAAGTGCGAGAGTGGTGTAGGTTTGCCACAAGGAATTAGATGCATGCCGAGACGACGATGTTTGTTTCTGTTTCACTTGTATGATGTACGCATACAGTGGGTGGTAAAAGTACAGTTTTGTGTTTGGCTAAAGCTTGCAGTCATATGTCAATGCGAATGTGGAGTCTTTACCAAAAGGTATCATGTCGTTTGGGAGGCTGTTGAGGTGTTCACTTTTAGTTTCGACAATAAAATAGTTCAGTGTTTAGTTTGACAAACTTAAGCATCGATAGTGTTAATCAGAGCCCTCCAGTAAGTGGCTCGGTTTGGGAGCCATTCGAAATATTCACGGAACTCGAGTTATTCACGCACATTCCCATTCATTCACAAAAAGTATTCGCAGGGCTCACATTTTATTGCCTCTCATAAAATGAATCTGAAGCGAGCTCCCATTCAATTTTATTGCAAGCTTCGCTGCCTGGCACTGAATTTGGAAAAAGGCAATGAATATTTGGAGTTGCTGGATCTTTTATGTATGCATGTATGCACATCCATATGTATTTGCAATGCTATTTGTTTTTGCTCCTTTTTTGTCGCCTTTGTTGTTTGTCCTTTTATAATTTTTATGAAACTATTCCAAAGCTCGTAAATCATTTGCACATTTCACAGCTTTTGTGAATACTCTGATTGAATGAATACTTTGAATGTGAGCCTACTACGCACTCAAGAATTCATGAATACCAACACTATGATGATTCGTTTTCATTTCGTACATGATTTATACTTGTTTGTTTTCTGTGTGAAAGGCTCGTTTTTTAGCTAATGATTCACAACGGCAAATGAATGGATTCATGTAATTCCTTGGTATGAATCATGTTTTTTATCAATACAAAATGCCAACTTTGATCTAGAAGGGAATGGTCCTTCCAATCCAATTGATCCCTTTGTCCACAGTAGATTCTTATGTGTATATATTTCAAAAAATGAAGACGAATAAATAGGGTCCTAATTTCACTGTCACATCGATGAATGAAGCACATTTTTTTTCAAATTCAAATAAAATTTAATTATTGGAACGTCCTCACCCTGTAACTGATGTTAGTTAATAAACATCTAATTTTCATTCCCAAGAGTGTAAGGTACAGCTCAGCAACTTGCAAATACGAACGGGCGAATATTCGTAAATCTTGACATTTCATTCATTCAATCTGCGAGTTTCATTTGTCATTTACCAAAGAAAAACATGAAAATCTTGAGAATGTTTTGGTGGTGCGAATGGGGATTGCGCTCCACATGTGTTGAATGTGAGTAAAATTTGACAATTCGCAAAAAACATTCGCTTATTCGCGAAGAAATCAGCGAATTGTTGATTTCTGAGCACGTGCCGATTGTACAACTCCTTACGCAGAATCAACGCAACAAATTCACAAACACAACAGTTTCGAGTAACCAACTTTGTTCCAATACTTTCGCACCACAGTGTAACCCTATACGGTTGTCTGACAAGAAGCCCATTGTAGGAAGGAAACAGTATGCTGGTCGGCTAAATTCGATAGCGACCATCGACAAGTAGAGCCCGACTAGTTTTCACGTGTGTAAAATAGCCTCCGAAGCATTTTACCAAGACTGAGCAGAGCATGCCATTAATATCATTACAGCCAGCAGTTCTCCCGCGAGAGAATGAGTGTCTCATATCCGCGTGAATACGCGGAATTGATACCACCAGACTGGGCTCTGACTGGGCGTTTCCACGCAAAAAAAATGTGAGAAAAAAAAAAATAGTTCACTTGGTGGACCCCACGCTCGCTTGTGTTAAATGATACGGAATGATCGTGTGCAGGTTCTCGAAATGTTATCTACTGAATTCCTGCTCCCTTGTCCCAAGTGCAGCAGCCTCTATCTAAGTACCAATCTAATTTATTACCATACAATTGAGTCGTAGTCAGATACCATGTTAGATGGCCATTTCCTCTGTTGTGTTGTGTTATCCTGAGACAGGGCGCGCAACAATTACAATCAACAATCAATTGCTAGGCATTAAAAGGACTAATCAGGTAGGTATTGAAATCGAAGTAGTAGCCACAACAACGACACATATTTTGGTCATTACTTGACTTGCAGCAGTGAAAACCTGGGAACAGGTTTTTCGAATTTCCAGAAAGATTCCAGTGATATTGTTTCACTGTGGCGGCCGCGCGCACGTTAAAAAGCAATAAACTACTCGACCGTGTTGGAATTGTATTTCAATAATTTATAACTATCCAGTTAATTTTTATGGCTGACCACTCACGGACCACCGGAGGGTCGTGGTGGCGCTCTTCTATCAAAAGGTCCAATAATTTCCATTTGAATGTTCTCCTCACAATGTCACAATAGATTTCTTTATTTCTTCTCCCCCATATTGGCCGGGTTATTTACAGCCTGAACATCAGTGTCACATAAAACCTGAATGCCCCTATACACACGGCGAGACAATGCCAAGACGTAAATTTTTTGAGCTATGTTTTAATTGAAGCTCTGGCTATAGGTATCCATCCCAGCAGCATCCAGTGGAGTTTAGATGTTTTTTTTTTTTTTTTTTGTTATTTTGGCGAAACACACGCTGCGGGTGGATCCCTGGTTTTAACGTCGTCGTCGTCGTTGTTCCTAAAAGAAGATGACGTGGCACATTCCTGCCACCCTAGCAATCATCACTGCTCTCCGCACCGCTCAGCGTGATTTGGAGATCGCACTCTCAAGAAACATTCATCTTATTGTATTTTTTTTTTTTTCGTTTTTTTGTTATTCTAGGTATGTATCTGATGTTTCAATGCGAGAGAGGTCAACACATCGAACTATGACTTTGAGATTGACTGATGAAGAAAAACAAATTGTCTGCCAATGATCACGGTGAGGCGATCATCATTTGCCCAGTCATCATCAGAGGTTGTATATACCTACCAAGCCTTTAAATCTCCCACAAAGATAAAAGGTATATTGCTCACAAAAATCGAAAATCCACTTTTGGGGAGGCAGCCAGCCAGCCACAGTACAAGACTCTTCATCGTCGTTCCCTCTCCATACATACTCGTACATATATCATTCCGCCGACTTCGTCCGTTGCACCACTCCCACTTGGGCACAATGGAAGGGCCGTTCTCCATTGATATTGTCGATTGTCTGTTGTCTCTTAAATGCAGCAACAGTAAGAGCAACCCATTCAGGGTTCAAATTGCCGATCCTTTTGTGTCGAATCAATTCGAAGCAATCGGCCAAGTACTGCATTCGTCATTGTGATCCGCTCCTGATGATGGTTGACAGTAGTGTGTACGCGGAATTGTTAAATAACCGGGGCACTTAAGACTGGCGGTCGATTCCGCGCACAAAGGATCATATGATGACCCACATGCGCGCACCCTTGGCATATTTCATTGAAGTTTATGACTGCTTTGATGGAAGTTACCTAAATTGCTGGCTATTACGGCAACCGGGACCCATTTCGCCCTTTTAATTTCGGACCGTGTGCCAATTGAGATTCGGCATGCATTTCGCATAAGCCAACGAACTTCTAATTGCATTTTCTTTCCCCCCCAAAAAAAAAAAAAAAAAAACAAGAAAATAAATCGAAATAATGGGAAGAAAGACGACGACGACGAAGAAGTAGAAGAAGAATTAGCCAAGAAGCCACACCAAGTCCCGATTTTTTCCCACACACATAATCGTCTGTTGTTCGAACATGGATTTCTCTATTTCGGACAACAATGTAGCGATGTAGGTTCATGACAAGCTGACTTTAAGTTGTCCATTATATGGGTGCCATCCCACGAAGAGCAGACAATGACCATTGTGCGGACAAAAATGTTTGGTCATTTCGATTCAATAAAGTCCCTCCAACACAATGACGGGGATCAATGGCTAGATCCAAAGAAAATAACACATAACTTTCATTCTCGTCGGTTGCCGCCTGCGTTGCGCTGGAATGCCCGAAGCCCAAAGATCGAAGACCGAAGACCGAAGCCCCGAAACCCGGTGTGCTGTTGAAGAGCCATACAACACACTCTCTTCTTCTGTTGGCTTGGGTTTTAGGTGATGGAAGAATTAAACCAATGAGCCGCTTTCAATCGGATGACAGAAATTAGTGAAATTTATTGTAACATGCACTCTCTGTTGTCTCTTATGTGTGTGGAGATAGATACCCTCTTGAATTTGGCCCAAAAAAGGATCAGCAGAAGTGCTTGCTTGATGATGATGATGGGATGGTGAACATTTGGTGGTGTCGGATCGCATTGTCCGATCATACGCGCGCTAGCGGGTGCTTGAGAGTGGCACTGCCGTGCCGCATATCTAGTGTATGCCTGTTGGCCGACCGCACCATTTCCAAATTGTTAATAAAATAAATAAAAGCAACAGATACAACACAATGTAATGGTTTCGTTTCGTTTCGTTTCGTGTGGTTTTCTTCGAAATCTTAGACATTTTTCTTTCTTTTCTTCATTTCTGGCACTTGTTGGAGGGGCCTCTCTTGGTGCACGTGTGTACGGTGTTTTTCGGAGAAAAACATAAGCATTACAAGCGATTGAAATAACAACAATAGATCCACGATGATACATGCTCTCTACACCCTTTCCTATCGCGCGCATCTCTTCATTACAAGCTGCACTTAATTGAATCAAATTTCAGTTACTTAAGCCATCATCACCATCATTTTTTTTTTTTCAAAATCGTTCTACCTCCGAGTTCTGACCAAAGATAAAATTTATTCTCCCTTGGGGAATATGAAACCCCTAATTAAACGGTGGCTCCTAAAATGTTCATATGTGGTTGGCCGGTTGTGGTCATATATCATGTCAAACTTTTTGCATATATTAGGAGCTAAGCCCTCCTATAAGCGATTTGGGGGCGTTTCTGTTGAACCCTCTTGTTGGCCTTTATGGAGCCAAAAAAGATCGTCAGAGATTGAGAAACCCTATTAGCTGTATTCATTGTCCTTGAACTTGGCTTTATTTCATACTACGAAGTTGTATCCGACGCAATGCTCCTGCTTACGCTAAGCCACCCTCCTGAACCATGTCCTGTGGCATCCCTTCAGTACAACCTGTCATAAATCTCTTGCTTGGTGCTCAAGTCATGTTCAGAGCCATTAAATTTTCACAGTAATAAAATGTACTAAATTGATCAGAAGACACTTAAGTGTATTTTAACATGAACGCAAAAAAATACTGTGAATTACAAATGAACGGAAAAATCACAGACAACTCTCTCTCCAGTCAATTTGGATACCACACATAGAGAAAAAATAGTGGGACCTTAAGTGCTCAACTCATAGAATCCGTTGTGCCAATTTCCTATCGGAGATTAGATTTGTCAGTAGCGTCAAGCCTGAAGTTTACTAGTAGCGAGAAGCAAAGGATTTCCTGATCTCTAGCTTAGCGTTGTCTTCAGCTTTACAGTTCGCTGGAATGTCTTTACCTTTAGCCTGTCACCAACAGAGGTGAAGCCGTAATTGACTGGTGTAGGTTAATTTGTGGGAAACGCAGCACCAGGGCTACGTCTGGATGGTCAATTCACATCTTCTTCGCGTGAGATAACGATGGGCAAAAATCACTCGTACAAAATGTCCATTGTGACACAGGGTGTGTGCCACGTAGCGCCGGCCGTCAAGTCGTCAGTGTCCATATTATCCAATTGGGGCCAAGAGAAATTGGTTATCATCGATAGACAGCGCTCAGCGTTAACGATAATGGCCTGGCCAACGTCCTTGTCAAAGACCGATGATGCGCCAGTCTAAGATCCACACCAAACTTTGAGTAGATGCATTGCAACTTGATGGATTGTTGTCGTTCTAAATTTGACAATTTTGTTTGTTGACAAACTCATTCATTCAGAAAATGGACTTCGTCTCTGAATATGGAACTTTGAGCTCCTGGGTCAGTTGAATCTTGTAAGGGTGAAGTCCTAAGTCATGACGCCAAATTCTCCAAGTTGTGGTCTGCGAAAGGCCGAGTTCTCCTGCGCGGTGCGGTATTAACTATCTCCGATTATCCTTAACATTCTGACGGACAGCGGCCATAGTTTAAACAGAACTTGCGTTTCGTTGACATACGAGTATTGGCGGATTGTTCACTGAACCGATTAGTTCGAATTTACCCACCACGTTGCGAAAAGTCCTCTCGGAAGGACGACCATAAAATAAGCGAAACGTGCATCTCGTCTTTCTCGAACAGAAGACCCACTTTTATGAAACAATTTGAGCATTTCTGCATGTTATAGAGTGCCAATATGACCAATTTGACAGATGCTTCAAAAGTATGCCCGCGATCGCCTGGCAAAGTTCGAGGCTCTTATTGAAAAAAGGGGAAGGTTCTAGCCTCAACAATTACTTATAGACTGCTTAAAATATCATAACCAATTCTATATTCTGTGGTCAAAATCTGAATGCACATACAAGTCGCTAGTCATCTTATTTAGTATCAAGCTCACACTAGACATTATGATAGTACTCGTAGCAATAAAATTCACAATCAACCAGTCATGAAACCATTGTATCATCCCTAATTCTCCCTTGGTATCCATAAAATCCATAAGTCAGTTTAAAGTACCAAATAAACAGAACTCTTATTCAAATAGAACAAAGGCCAGAGAGAAAGACCTCTTTTAAATTAAATGGATATTTACTACCGAATGCTAACAAGTATCTGTTCAAGATCCTGTGGCGACTGATTAGACCATACACAATGTCCATTATTTAATAAAAAAAGAAAAAAAAAAATGAGAAATAATAATCGTTGTCGATTCAACCATTTATAAAAGTAATGCTAATGCTGGGAAAAGGTTCAGCGGCGGCGGATCGCCCAAAATGTAATTTATGTCTTCTTTTACCTACTTTGGAAAATTTTTTTATGAAATGTTTGATTGCACCCTCGTTATGAGGCACCGCTGACTACCATTTGGTGGACGACCCGCAACTAGGACCCCTAAAACGAAAATTTTGAAACAATAAAAATATGCCCGGTCAGCGGTATCCTTTTGCCTTCAGTGCACAGCACAGAGAGTGGCATCCAATTCCTGTAGGGTTGAAAGATCGAATTCCGGCTTTTTTAGGCGGAACACAGTTGGATACTCATATGTATGTTGGACTGTCGAACGCGCACATATCAATAACGTGCGTGGTTTGGTTTTCTACGATCATGACCCTCATTAAACGGACACAATGATGGCGGCTAGGTGTAGGCTGGATGTAACCACAGCATCTGCCGAAGCTGATATGTCCCTGCGCCGCCGGCCGCCGGCCGCTGGCAAGTGGTAGGTAGTGTTGATAACGAAAGGTGGAAACGCCTGCTTTAAAAAATGAAATCGAATCCTTTTTACTTGTTTTTTTTTTTTTGTTTTTGGGTCTTGTTGTATCTGTCGAGAGAGGGGAAAATTAAATATCGCGCGAGAGAAAGATACTGCGCGCGGATGGTTAATAAATCCGCGTGCAACGCGAATGAGACCGCGCTGAAAATGGCCATAACTGATTGTCTATTAATTTGGAAACGGATAATGGAAGATTATGCGAGAATGCGATGCGAACGATCACACGGGCATAATATTTACTTAGAACTCCCGCTGTGCTTCTGAATTGAGTATAAGCCCGGAGGCAGAATCCGAAATGAATTCTGCCATCGTTTTTATTGTGTTGGCAAAGGAGCTGTTCTTCCATCGAGCCATCGGGCCATCGGGCCATCGCTCAGTCGCACAATGAATGAGTTATAAGACAGGCGGCCAACTTAGGAGTCTATCGATTTTTAATGAGCTTTCAGGGTATGAGAACAGACGTCAGCGTGTCCTCCTTCTTTTTTTTTTCCTGGTTTACAATTCGAAAGAGACTTCGTGTGGTGGTCATGGCCATGCAAATGTATTTTCTTAATTTAACTGGAAGCCGGGGAAGGGCTGCTACCATCTCTCACACAGCCTCTTCATTTTCTGTCCATATTTCGCCAAAATAGCCGACACTTTTCTAAGCCGCTGGCGGCTGTTTGTTGGCTGTGGTATAACAGCAGCAGCAGCAGCAGCGCAGATTAAAAAAATAAAACACAAACGATGATCTCCGAGAGAGATGGGCATGGCAGGAACGCACAAAGTGCTGCAAGGAATCGCTGAAATGAGGATGGGTGCAAATATATGCAAAGTGGAACCTTTAGGCTGACATATCGCTGGCCAGATGAAATATGGGTACAAGAAGCCAACCGCATATGCATATTTTAGGGCCACTGTTTAATTAGGGGTTCCATATTAACCAAGGGAGAGAATATGTTCGTGGTATCTCCCTCCCGGGTTGATTGCGGACGCGAGCCGTTTAATCGCTGCGCCGCACCAGCAACCGGCTGACCGCACGGTAGAGGTTGGACGCAAGTTGCCGATGGTTGTTTGTCGGCGCGGCATTGGCAGTGGTGGTGGTGGATGAGGAGAGGGCGATGATGGCTTAAGTAACTGAAAATTGATTCAATTAAGAGCAGCTATGTAATTAGTCAAAGCAAACACTATAAAATTCGATTGCTCGTGTTCCAAATTTGTTGAGTGTTCAATGAAGATACTTTCTAAACGATTGGATCTGTTATTTAGTAAACAGATACCGAAATGGATTTTATGCGCCTCTTTTTCATCATTATTGGATCCTGTAACAGTAGATTATTTTCTAATAAGATGTGGACTCCCAGACAAGTACTTCTTGAATGAACAATAGCTTCACATTCAGTGAAGTGTTGGGTTTGTGTCCTTTCATGGTCTGCGGTGTCAATCTTGTCCTATGCCCAGGTTTTCTAAGGAAGTCTTAAGCCTACAGTGGCCTGTTGACATGCTCCGTGGATATAAAATCAATTCTTGTTCCAATGCAGGCAAATATTTGTACTTCTTTTCAGTTTTCCGATGGGGGACATCATCCCAGAGTCTCTTAAATCTTTCCATATCTTTTCTAGTCCTTTGAGCAGTCAGTATGTCAGTTGCTTCGTTACTCTCAACTCCTTTATGTCCTGGTACCTAATTGAGGATATTTTCGCCTGCTTTGATTATTTTGATTTTATCACGAACGAGCTCTGTGCCTTAATTGCGGGGTGACTGTAATACAGAATGGTCTTTGGTTGCTCCGCGATTTCACAAACTGCATCTCAAGCTTCTTGTGTGCTGAGCATAAGTCTGATGAAATTCTCTGGGTTTAAGCTCACACCTAGTCTGTTCGCCAACAGGTTTCGGCCTTCATGATATCATGGACAGTGGAATGCTATGTATGGATGTAATGCATGTTTTTCACTACTTCTGTGCACATTGGACAATAAGGTTTGTCTTCATGCCCAAATCTGTGGAGGTATGCTTTGAAACATCCATGACCAGTAAGCATCTGCGTCAGGTAGAAGTTCAGCTCTCTATGTTTCCTATTGATCCATAGGTCGTTATTGGGGATCAATCTTTGCGTCCATCTACTTTTAGAATAATCAGAAGAGTTTATCTACCTTGTCATACTTCCAGGTTTGGTACATATGATCACTTCGCCTCGTTGGCATGATATTTTCGTGCAGCTTCTTTGACGAGAAGGTCTGTTGGCACCATTTTACATATGAAGTTTTTCAGAAGACACTGCATACTCTCCTCAATGTATTGGTTCTGTAAACTGCCTCTATCTTTCTACTGTATGATTTGGTGCTCATTTCCCCAGACCATATTTGGGAGCCCTAGAGCATCGTCAAAGTCGCAAGTCTTGCAAAGAGTAGTCTTTTCTTTTGTTTAAGTCCCCCAATGTTTGGCATGATGATCTTTCCCAGGGTAGCCGTTGTCCTCCGCTGCATGTTGCAGATGTTGCTAAGAGGTTAGTCGAGCGTCCATAGTAATCCCAAGGTACTTCAAGGAACTATAACTATACTTAGGCTTTATCGATATACTTCTGCATACGATAACGGCTCAGTTCGCTTTCTTCTAGGATTGACTGCACTTGAAATAGTTGCCTTTCCAAACGGAAACACTTTTTAATTGGGTCCTATGTTTAGGGTGACCCTCAGTCCTCCTTAATGTACTATTTCACAGAGTGGTTCTGCAACTCACATTTTGCTATGATATCTCTTTATCCTTATCCTTCCAACATCAGTCAGCTTCGTCTTCGTCTACTTTATACTGTAGAACAAATGTTGTAGATGCGTCGAAAATCTGTTTGATGTGTTTTATGTGCGCTACGCAAAGTCTTATGATTAGTCGTCTTAGTCTCTTCTCGCTTAGATTGGTTTCCCTACGATCAAGCTTTGAAATTTAAGGGCAAAAATGAACGTATACCTACGTTAATTTTTATTATTATTTTTTTTTTTTTTTGATGCGCTGGAGGCGATGGACTCTTTATGGATATACTCGCAGCCCGTACTACGAAGTTATGCCCGACTCCATGCTCTAGCATGTTTACGTGCTAAACCACCACCCCCCAAAACTGTCCTGTTGCCCCCCTACGGTACCGCCGATCAAGGCATTCCTTCGTAGGGGCAGGTTTTTGACGTCATGTCTTCTTCGTTATATGGCAGGGCTCTGTTCTTCTTCGGCTCTTTGTGTTTGGTTTTCCTACCGTAGCTCCTGCATTATGCTTGCAATAATGTTGTCGGTAAGAGCATGAAACCTATTAGCCGCCTTGGGGTTACCGCATTTCCAATCTCTCGTTCTAGGATGTTTATCGCAGACTCATATTGTTTGCACTCTACAAGGACGTGTTCCGCGTTTTAGACTTTCCTTTCACAGTGCCGGCAGAAAGGATCATCTGCGATACTGAATTTGTGAAGGTATTCCCCAAAAATTCCATGTCCTGTTAGGAATTGAGTGAGGTAGAAGTTTACCTCCCCGTGTTTTCTTGTGGTCCACTCTTCGATATTTGGCAGCAGTTTGTAGGTCCACTTGCCATTTTCTGACGTGCTCCATCGTCGTTGCCATTCTAATTTTGCAGTCGCTCTGATGGTGCTTCTTTCCTCGTTGTCGCTATTCTGCATGCATGCTGCTACTCTGACCTCCAGGTCGATAGGCATTCGTACATAAGTATAGAAGGATATACTTTTGCATATGGAGTCTTAATCTATCAAATGAATGCTTTTCCAATCATAACAGAAATCATACCCTGACACTATCAATAACTTGCACACTAGTCTGTAACTAGTACAGTATCTGTTTGACTGAACTTAAATTTAAATAAACAAAAGAAGAAGAAGTATCGTATCATAAAAATTAACGAGAACAACAACATGTCAATAATATGCAACTAAAAATAAATTTATTAGAACGGAGCACAGGTTATAAAATGTTAGTACAATTCTCACGAATCAACCCTATTTATCTAAGAAATTATCTTGCAGTAGTCTGATTCTTATTTGTCAAGTAGTTTAGTTATGAATACGTGCCTGGTTTCACGCAGAGGAGTTTCGTCTCACAATCTGAACATCTTCCCGCAGTATTAGAGTAATAGTGCCTATTGTATATAGAGAATTAAAATGCAACGCAAAAGAATTCTCATGAATTGCACCAATTCATTCGTTAAACATTATTAAATTAATAGCTTCCTTGTTCAGAATCACATAAATCTTTATTATTAGAAAACTCGTGGTATTTATCAGATAATCTGGAACTATTACTTAGTATCAGAATATTACTAAGTGGAGAGGCTTGTTGATTGAGGCCCAGGTTCACCCCGAACTGTAGGACCATCCAAGAAGAAGAAGATAGGCTGCTTTGTCCGAAATTGTTTAGAAACTACTCGTTGAGATTGCTCAGATAATAATCTTCCTTTTCGTTGTAAGAACTCTTGCCAAAACCGCAGAAACATAAGCCGAGTCATTTCTTCTTGGAGCTGGAGGACTTGCAACGGCAACGTTGAGCTGATGGACCTCCTGAGATTCATATCACTATCTGGGTGGTTCTAACAGCGTTACTAGGGTTAAATGATCGGGCACAATGGACCCGAATTGTTGGTCTAAGTGAGCAGTGACTTTCTTGTCACCAGGCACCCGTCTACACAACTGGGCCAATCGTTGTTTAGAATGATCGGAGACAATGCTGTCTACAACTGTGGCAATGGATTACTCTACGTCCTTGGAATTGAATGAATCTTTACCCAATAATTTGGTTGGCGTATAATTCCATTGTCCTTCGCCAAGTTACAGTCTCAGTTAGCTCTAGGCCGGCTGGACTTTGTCATAAATCGCTCTCAATAAGTCCTAGTAGCAAGATAAGCGTCAACTGCTTCACTCATCGACTCAGTTTATTCGTTTTTATGAATGCTTCAGCGATCTCAATTAATTGTAAGTCTATTAATATGGCGCGTCAATTGTGCAATAAATTTAAACCAATTCCAATTAGCACTTTGTCGTTGGGTCTCCGGCTCCACCTTCAGCAGTCTATCGTGGTTGCGTCCAATATTCCACACTTTGTTGTTATTGTTTTGGTTGTTGTCGTCGTCGTAGTGGACGTCCGTTCAATATTGTATTTTCTTAAGATTTTTTTTGTTCTCCCTGATTTTGTAATGGCATTGGGTTACGACCGCACGTCCCACTCGTTTTTTTGTTGTTGTTTATTTCCGTAAATGAAATGAAACCTCACACATTGACCGCAATATTTCGACTGGGCACCGTTGAATAAATTGCGTTAATAAAACGAAGACTGATGGCCGGAGATCAGGAGAAAACCGCAGCGCCACAATTTAGGTTTTATGGCGGCGGACCACTAATTGCTACAAGAGGCAACCATGTGATTATCACATGCGGTCACCTGCACGCTGTATGCCATGCCATGTCGTCATCTCCTTCGTCATCGTTGTCTTCTGTCTTCTGTGTGGGCATGCGCGCGCCGCCAAAACCGCTATGAGTCAAAATCAACCTTTGGCATCATCTCCAGCTCCACCAAACAACCAACCCTATGGGTGGAGTGATTTATGGGCGCTGGGCTCCACACTCACACACACACACCGGTTCGTTTCATCGGGCAACATTTTGTTGCTCGTAAATGTTTCACTTCGTTTTTCATAGACCGCACCGCGTCACAGCCCAGATGACTAAACATGGGAAAACAAGCCATGTCCACTGACGACGTCTCACATCTTGCATTCTTCATCCACATCCATGTCATATTGTCATTGATATTGAAAAGTTGTAGAGCACACTTGCTTGCTGCCTCCTTGGCGATGATTAGCGCGTGCAAATACCTCAAAGGCACGGTCCATATGCTAATTGTAATTCAATATCTTGGAATGATACGGAGATCGCTCCGTAAAATCAAAGCGGAATTCTCTGATCACAACAGCGCGCAGCAGCAGTGAAACGCAGGCAGGTATGTCCCGTCATATCGTCGTCGATCTTAGGGGCTCCTCCATCATAACCCCCCTGCCGAGTATGACAAAGTGATGATCTGATCAGTCGCCGCTGTTTCTCTTCGTTAATTCGTTAAACATTAACATCCCACAGAAAATTTACATTAGGTTGATACTTCTGCGCGACTGTGCCAATACAATTTATCTCTCCCGATGCTTTCACATTTTTTCCTTTGTTTCTCGTTGTCGTTCTTGTCTGTTGCCTCTCTATTTGGGTCCGTCGTCCGTTCGGTGTTTTCGGGACTCGAAACGGGCGGGGGTACGTTTGTAATCATTTTTCTCGGCCTTGTTCCAATCGACACATAAAAAATGCTCACATCATTACCAAGCTGTGTCAATAATTAAGGCTATTAATCGTGCAGCCAGTTATGAATGCGTTCCGCCGCGGCCGCGGCCGCGTCCGTCGCCGACGCCACCACTAGAGAATGCGCGCAGGACCATATAACTCACCAGATTCGGATAGCTCACCGAATGACAGACGTGCTGTTGTGTTGCACAGGATGACCGCCCCGATGGGAATGGATAAATGTGGCAAATTATTGGCAGTTGCGAATGGAGACGTGGTAGAACGTATCGTGGGAACTATCTCCCTTTTTGGAGCAAATAAACATTTTGGACATTTTGATGCGCGAGCTCTTTTGCCATCTGTGATGGACACAACAATGCTCCGACGGAAATGCTATCTGCGCCCGATCTCTGATTGAGCTTGGCTTGGCATACACAACAACAACAACAATAACAATTGACTGACATGACAACATGGGAAGCAATCGAACGAACCCTTTCTTGGGGTTCCTCCTGATGGTTTCTGATTGAATTGCCAGCAATTTACATGTATACGTGTCGAATTGAATAATTGGGTGTTTGACATGTTCGCAGATGGGTTTGGCGGAAACTCGGTTTTTTGCGGATTGAAATTCGATTGGGGTTATTCACGGAATACAACGGATGATTCATGGGATCATTTTTCGTATGTTTATGTACTGTCATGACCTAGAATAGGGCTTGGGAACTGATACCTGATTGATTGCTTTTTTTTTTCCTTACAACATCATTTACTCACTTGCGTGAGTACCAGTACAGTAAAAGAATTTGCATATTCTTCTCTTGGAACTGTTATATCAATTTATTATATCTTCATCTCCAATTCCAGTGCTAATTTAAAACACTGTTTACCACTATCAAAGTCAAAAGGTGTTTACGTTTTGTTGTAATCCCATGCAAATGAGATGTTGCCTTAATTTATGTAAATGTTGGGCAATTAATTAAACATTTTAATGTCTAAATAATAAATGTTTTCGAAAATAGGCGTAAAAAATAAGTGGTTATAAATAAATAAATTAAGAAACATTTAGCGGTGACCTTCATACTCCCCCCTAGGAAAATACAGGCCTCCAAGTGCGACCAAGAAACAGGCCATATCTCACTGGTTCGTCGACCTGGAGGATCTGCTGTTCAATAGGTGTGAACACTTCCATGAGCACATGTCGAAAGCCTTAAGATATTATCTGGACTTGTCAATTTTAATTCTAATTTATTTGTTGATGTAATTAAAGATTTTCGAATAAATACTTTGCATACGATTTATTATTGCTCGGACTGCGATAACTCAAGGGGGTGCCGCGCCGTCGAATTTGAATATTAATTTTCCATGGATACTAGTTCGACTTTAGGGGTGGTCATATCTTCTGGCTATTTTTGTTCAATTTTAACATTTTTTCACACTTGTACTATCTGCTGTCAACATTTGTTTTTTAAATTAAAGTTTAAATTTTTAGTTTATGAATACCGTTGTACAACTCCTCAACCAACAAGCCTTTCCACTTAGCTTGGTCTTTAGCTAATTGCCTCCAGCTGCGCACTCCAAGTTGGTCGAGGTCCCCTTGAACTTGTACGCGCCAACTGCGGCAAGACGGTCCTCTATTGCGTCCTCCGGGTTTGATTCAAAGACTCTGCGGACCGGACTTTCGGTGTCCATTCGCTGTCCATGTCCTAACCATTTCAGACGTCAAATACGCAGTTTTTTGACTATGTCCATGTCGCAAAACCCGTCAACGCAAACGCGACCGAAAACCTTACGAAGAATTTTTCTTTCAAAGCGACCAAGGATATCCGTATCCGCATCTGTTTTCAATAAAGTCCATATTTCAGCGACGTAGAGCAGGACTAGAATGTTCAGGGTCTTATACAAAGTTTTCTTAGTTCTTCGAGATAGGGCTTTACTGTTTAACTGCCTTATTTGGCCAAAAAAACAGCGGTTGGCAAGTGTTATTCTTCGCTTGATTTCAGCGTTGGTATAATTGTCAGAGTTAATAGCACAGTCAAGGTAGACAAATAATGCACTTACTTACTCACATATGTCCTGACCTCTACAACGCCAGCGTGCAATCATGTTCGGCTTCTGGAAATATGGCTCAGATTTCTCCCACGCTTTCGCAGCTGCTGTGCTTCCTTCTTGACTGTTCTGCGGTATGGGCTCCTGTGCCAGCAACGTACACTGCCATCCTGAGAAACCGGGTTCCATTGTACCGCTTGGTTAGCTATGGCCCTGCTACCCTTTTGAAGAGTGTGACGAATTTACTGTCACTATCGTCATCGTATGGTTGTACCTGTAGACGTGGAGCTGACAACAGGCGAGAGATCACAGCAACGCTCAACAGTAACCGTGATTCTTAATATCACCAGGTTCAATTCCAACAGGTTCAGTGATTCCCAAGGACGTCGTCACTTCAAGAACCATCGTCCCTCAGAAGCAGAAAAAATCAGCAAGACAATCCAGGAGGACTTAGATGTGAATGCTGTTAAAAATGGAGCACACGTCAAAAAGAGGCCAAAAATCCATTCCTTACATACGACTATCGGCAGAAACCTGAAGACAGATAGGTGAGCATACAGATGATGAACGTGGACTCAATACCCAATATCGTGTGAAAAAGTAGGAAGTGCAGTGTTTAAGAGTGAGACTTGCAACACATCAGTCCATCAGAAGCACCGCCCAAGTGTGACAGATGATTTGCTTTTATTAAGTAACCACTGGCAATGACATTGCTCTGTGAGATGTCACAAACAGATTACATGCATGAGTATTGCCTCCTTTGGATTGAACGCATTAAATTAGAAGACCTATCTTATGTATATCTCCTCTAAGAAGATAATTCTGCAGCTGAACATCTTCATTAGTAAGAACCGATCAAATGCGTGTTCACCTGAAGTTTTCGGGTGTGCAACCTGAGCCGTATAAGCCCATAAAGGCAAAATGTAATCATCCGACTCTAATTTTGACTCCAGCATGTAATCCCTTAAGCGGGCTTAAGTCGATTCCAAACTGATCCGCATCCCATTAGGTCGCATCTATCAGATTTACAAGGAAATGACAGATAAGTATTCCAAATAGAAGGCACTTGATCTGCGCCGATTCCGCGTAATCTAGTCGAGAGCATCTCTAACGAATGGGTGCCCGAATTCGAGCTGCTGCGCCTGGTTTGCCAAATGGATTAGCTATTGTTGGACGTGACATTTATATCTTGTGGTGGTGGGCCCACGATTCTTTTATTTACTCCTGATAAGTGGCTCACTTCGGGTTGTTTGTTCCATTATCCCGACGCAGGGGAACACAACAAAAAAAAAAAAAAAAGGATGATGTTCGTTCAATTGTTGTGGGTTCCATCGAAAATAATCGAATCAAATATTTGACAGCCCTAATAGCACTGAGCGTTGGAAAATTATCCCATTATTGCCAGGGAATTTATTGCGGTCAAAGATAAACACCGTGCGGGCGGGAAGGTACTAATTTGGGAAACCCAAAGAACGAAAGAACGAAAGACCGAAAGACCGATTCTTATCACTCTTGGGAAACGAGCCAGCAAGGATTACCTGCTGCTTGTTGAATTAAGATTATCAGAGAGCGAACCCTAATATGTATTCTTCGATCTTCGGTGCTAATGAGATCAAACCGAATTGCTGTGAATTGTTGTGAATTGCCGTGAATTTATTCTAAGAAATTCGCCGTGTGTTTGCTTGACGGACGGACGTTATTTGCAGTTGGCGGTGGCTTTGTGGCTATGCACCCGCTCGCCCGGTGTGGTCACAGATCAGAACAGATCCTAGCCCGATGATAAATAAGAATTAAGCCCTGTCATGGAAATTATTCTGCCACAACGAGAGTGAAATGCATAAATTAAAAGGACTCGACGACACAACTAGAAGATACACTCACTGACTATGGAAGCATCGAGATCGCTCACCGATCGGCCAGCGATCAATGCTCATCGATCGCGCATTTTATCTGTGCTGCTCCCTCGTGGTGGACAGCGATTTCGAGTACTTACAAACAACTCTATAGGGGGCTCTTTACCGCAGCTAACTTAGCTAACCATAAGTCAACCCCTCGCAGCGAACGCAGTCATCGATGGTTGGCAGTAGGTAGGTAGGTGGATGCGCTCCTTCCATCGGGGTCTGTGCTATGGTACTGCACTGTGTGTGCGCGAAAAAAACAAAAAAAAAAGCCTAATGCTGGACGTGATTACAGTCGATGTTCATTTTAGAATCAATATATCTTGCTATGGTCTGCCTGAGAGTTATCTTTCCGGGGTGCGCTCGCTGCAGTGCGCTTTTGCTGTCGAAAAAATCAATAAATAAGTGCATGCACTCGGCTAAGGAGTCAAAGAAGAGCAGTGCCTGGCTGCTGTCGTTGCATATCCGGCGAAATAAATTTTATGCGCTCGCCCATTATGCGAGTAAAATTATTGATCAGTTGATCCCAACTGACACTGGCAAAGTACGATGATGTTTTCTTTTTTTTCTCTTTTTGGAAAAAAAAATCAGTTGTATATTGTATCTGCAAATACCTACATATATATGTATGTATGCCTAAACCACTAGACTTTTAACAAACACGTGCGAAGTCGTCGTCGGTCGTCGGTCGTCGGACTAGGATCAAATACGATGACGACTAATCAAGTGGTGTGCCCTTCAGGTAACCACCGCGCAATTTGACTGCTTCGATTGCCTGTTGTAGTGTTTGTTCTCGGGTGAAGATCAAAAATCCCATGTGGAACCTCCCGAGGTGCAGATAAACACGACTTAGGCTGGAAATACCAGCCAAATGCACACAATGAAGTCCTTTTTGTTTCTTTCATATTCTTTTTGTTTTTTAATTTAATTAAAATGTAACCCCGCGACATGGCATCGAAGACAAAAACAATTCGAAATGCATTTGTGGCCGCGGGCGAGTGCAGTTGTAGGTATCCTTGGAGACACTCCCTGAAAGGAAGAGAAAATGGGCCTCCACCCTCCGCTGCAGTTGCGGCTGCGACTGTGGCTGGGACTGTGGCAAGCCCAACGCGATTTCATTGATAAATTCGCATGGGACGACCATCCTGCACCCAGCATCGCATCGCAACAACGCAGCGCCAAGATACCATATCTAATGATGGGATGTTCGCGTCGTCATCGACAACAACGACGAAGACGACGACGTCGACGTCGACGTTCAGAAACAAAACAACGATGACGATGCAATCGCAAGCCCATTTACAAGACAATGCTGTGCGCGATGGTGACGATCAACATGGCCCTGGCCAACAGATTCAGTCAGCCTCAGTTCCAGCCGCCCCAACCGTTGAACGTCGAAATTCTTTGCCATCATCATCGTCGTTGTCGCTGTTGTTGTTGGTTGTATGTTGCCTATAACATCGATTTGAGTTCACATGTATGTTTGTAGCGAGAGGCTTCAATTTTAGCGGTCGTGATCATGTAATTTCTGCCCACGCACTTACTCGCGGTGCACGCATCTTCTGCACTAATTCGCCATTTAAGATGTTCACTCGGTCAGCTATCTGCTGCGGCTGTGCTGTGCATAATTGACGACAGCGCTGAAAGCCCCATCACACATTCGGATTAGAAGAAGTCGTCGTCGTCGTTGGTCGCTTGGCAAATGTTTACTATCGGTGACGGCCAACCAAGATGGCCGAAAACTGAAATAATTGAATAACTTAAATGGGGAACATAAAATTTGCATCGAAGTGGCCGCCTGCCACAACATGAACTACGACACCGATCGGTCGGTCGGTCGGTCGGTCGAAAGGATGTGCTGCACCAAAACCCATCCGACCAAGCAAATCCGTCCTCGTCTGTCAGGGTTTGGCAACGATAGTCGCGCTGTCCGCCGCCAACGGATGGATCGGACACACTTTGAAGAGTGCCGCGGCTTTTCACAGAGCAAATCGCGTTACGATCCATTGTAATTGATGTCAATTTTAAATGTTTAGCTTTGGAGTGTCTTGCCGCCGCACCCTCCGGGGTCCCTTGTCCGGTTTCCCTTTGGCGCAGTCGCAACTATAACAAAACGTCAATCTTTGTAGGGCTTTTTTTTTTTTCTGCATATCAGCAGCAGGAGCAGTTTGGCACTAAGTGAAGCGTCAAATTGGCAGATTGATAGAATGCATCTCATCGTCGACGTCGATGTCTTCGTATTCATCGTCATCGCTGTTGCTGACCACCTTGACGTAACTAAATAAGTTGTTGAACGCGCGCGGTATATTGGACGTCCGTCGGTTGTTTTCTTCTTGGAAGTGGTGTGCCTGTTGAGGAGGTTCGAGTGCCGTGTTCGTCACCTCTTCTTCGTCGTCATCGAGTTGATTATCATTTTATTTTTGTTCACGGGAATATCTCTTTCCATTCTTTCTTTTGTGATCTCTGGAGGTGTACATGTACACATATGTATTGTTCTGTTCTAGGGTGCTTCGTCTTTTTATTTTTTTTTTTTTCTCTTCTATATCTTCTGGTTGGGTTCTTGATTTTTTGTTCTGTCGAAAACCTGAATCAGCGCATTCAATACAACATTTCAATGGCAATAACGAAACAGTATTGTTTGTGATCCAACAATAGAACTATACAAATCGTTTTAGAACGATTTTTAATCGAAATCAAAACAAAGTTACGTGAAAGTGTGTTTGAGTGCTTCAACGATAGCTGAAGACAGTTCTTTTTTTTCTTCTTGAATGTTTCATTTTTATTCTTTAAATGGCTTTTCAAATCGATCGGTATGAGCAATGTGGTGGAGCAGATTGTGATCAGCCAACAGATATGGTGATTCAGATATATTCATAGCCTGTGATGATATTTCAGTTTCCTTTTGTTGGTAGGAAAAAGTCCGAGGACGGATTTAAGCTTTTTCTAATCTGTAATGCACTACTGGATTCCTATTCTTCGTATCTATGTTTGGTCTTCTGGCAAAGTTTTCAAGAAAAACTCCCAATAATGCGAATACTTCAAGTATGCCAGTAGCTATCGATGTATCTGGCAAAGGTCTATTATTCTCAACACAAAGTATTTCTTTGATTCTATGGGATGTAGCCAGGACTAAAGAGAGATATTAACTTGTTAAGGTGCAATAGAAAGCTTCGAAATAAGTATCACACCATAGTCTAAATCTGGAATGAATATCAACAAATTTTCAAGACTCCACTACATGCGAATATTTGTCCAAGAGCATTATTATCACGATAAGTAGGTCATAGTTAGAAAGGTTCCTTTTCTGCTGAATTCCATCGACTTATTGCTCGAGTGTGTTTCTGATAATGAAGAGGCCAGGACTTTTACGACTAGGTTTAGGTTAGGTTATGAGCTCTTCATAAAACACTAGGCAGCATAATGGCGCGATCCCTTCAGAGGGTCCTAAATGGTCAAGAGAAACCAATAGCCTAAATAATGTCGTCCCAGAATTTGATTGTCCTGTAAAAATTAAGTAGGTCCTTCGGTTGGAAACTACTTCTTCCAGACTACTAAAAAGTACCTGCCTAGATATAAACATCTTTTTCTAGAGGTGCCTTCATATTCGCACATACTCTGCGTTATATCTTCTGACGCGTTTTGATCCTCACAAAACGTCAAAATATCCGATTCTAATAGTCCTAGTCTACTGACGGTCTTCTCAGAAAACAATATCCTGAGAGGATCCCGATCACAGTCTTAATTTGTGTTACTGATAATTTCACCTGATCTTTTATGGTTGATCTCAGACCATAAGGCTCTGGATAACCTATGTCCCTCCAGATTAGCCCATCTGCGGCTAGCCAAGTTGTATATACAATTGGTAATACCTCTCCTGGCAACGCACAGAGGTGCCCTGATGCAGTTGATGACGTTCCCAGATGACAGTTCCACAGCTTTCATAGCCAGCCTACGGCTCATTCATTACCCTCAATATCACAATGTCCAGGTACCCAGCATAATCCAGGACTTTTACTTACATAGAAAGTAGAATTTTCTTTTGATAGTCGGGAATCTTTCCGCCACGATACAGAGCCCGTACTTAGTACCTTTATCATGAAGGCTGACTTCAGCCTTAAATTCTTGGCTCGCTTTTATTGGCAGCATTCCATTGTCACTCCTGTTTTCATTGTTCCTTCATGATGGTTGCTGCAGTATCCTTTACTACTTTTTACAAGGCAAAGTCTGACCTATGATCAGTAAGTCAGTGTAGGTGAAAGTTCTCTGCCCTTCATATTCATTCAGGGGTTTATGTTGGGGATTAATCTCTCTGTCCATCCGCCTTTGTCAGGTTCCACCGTCTCTCTTGTGATTCTTCGAAGCTTATCCCTATTGGTACTTCCGTGTCACTTCGATTCAGTGCTGTTTGTCCTGCTGGCATGATGTTTCCCATAGTTTTTTAACACATTTTTGACGACTCCAAAATAGATATAGGTGCAGAGCCGCTCTTAACTTTTAACAAGAATCCTTTAGACTTCCACACACATGCAATGTCTTACAGCTAAAATACTGGCTACAGAAAAAAACCGTTATACCAATCACATTCCTTCATCGAGTACAAAAATCTTTGTATATAGCAAAGATTTCCTGAAATCAATAGAAGCTCTGTTGGCTACCTGGACACAGTAATGTAGAAACGAATGAAAAGACAGATGAATTGAAAAGAGTAGAATTGATTGAATATCGGTGAGGGGGATACATCCGCACTGCCACCGATTAGGGAACTGTACAGGATCATTAACAACATCATAGAGAAAGAGGCCAACGCCAACTGGCGATCTAGAAAGGACTGTGCAACTTTTCGTAGCTTATGGCTTAAAATTGAACAAAAAAAAAAAAAAGGACAATAATTCCAGCTTCTGTTCCCATAATCACTGGAGTTATCACAGGGCACTGGGCTGTAGGAAACATGCTTTGAAAATGAAAAGCTGCCTCGCCTTATAAGAACAATACCTACATGCGTACTCTAGACTACAGAATCTCTTCTGGCATGGATAAGATATCAGAGTGACAGATAAGGAACCTAATTAGATTCGTTAAAACAAATTGGTTTAAAGGTAACCCTACACTGAGGTAGGTGTCCATCTCCCCTCCCATCTAGTTTCGGGTATGATTCTAATGCCTCCTCTGCTGTTAGCAGGACATTCCCTCGGTACAGACTGTGCGGTCTTAACAACGCTTAGCATGCGCTGGGGGATCAATTAGACCTTCCACCGCACTTTCAACTATTGTGAAGACTGCAGCTGCTGGTGGTCTAAAGCAACAACTCTTCCCCTAAGTTAGTTGGATACATAATGATTCTGGAAAGAGTTCTTCTTCTATTTAATCCAGCAGTGTGTTTCTAAGACTTCGTCGTAATCCCAAATCGGTGATCCTGAGATAGTTAGCATATCTCTCAAACATCTTCAGCAGATTTGTATACTTACGGATCGAGGATGACGATGGGGTCCGAAGCTGGGAGCTGGAATTCCTGGTGCAAACTACAAATTATCTATCTCTATGGTAAAGGTAAAGGGACTACAATCTTTCAGGCAGAGGTCCTAGCTATGGACCATTAGAAGAAACCTCCGTAGATCACACATAAATATGCTCTCAGATAGCTCTCAAGGCTGTCAGATCAGAAGTTGAAGAACTTTTAGTCAAAGCAGTTAGCTGCACACAATAAAATCACGTGAATGTGGGATGATGGACACAGCAGCATCCCTGGAAAAGAAGCCCTGATGAACTTGCCAGACAGGGTGCTCAGGCTTTATTCATTGGTTCTGAACCATTTTGCAGTCTACAAACTAACCAGATAAAGATAGAGCTCAATAGATGGGAACGTCAAGAAATGCTCTCTCAAACTGACTATAAACATGACTCCAGCTTGGAAGCACAACTATTAATTATTACAAACAATTAGGCAATAGCACAAAGGATCTTAGGTTTACTTAACTTTCAGATAGTTTCGGATAAGAGGTCACAGTAAGACTATAAAATATGATTGGAGTCTATCAAGAAATATAAAAAAATATCACCTTTCTATTCCCAGAAATATGTATATGTATAATATATTTAAATGTAATGCAAATTCAAGTGTTACTTATGTAATTCAACGCAAATGAAGCCAATAAAATGCTGAAAAGAATCTCTTATAAAAGATTTTTATACCATTTCACCGGGGCATCCACTGTTTAAATGCATATATGTATGCATGTAGGTACACGGTACTAAAACCACTAAATACACATACCTGAAGCATTTGGAATTCCGTCTTTCGAGGCAAGCGCCCGCGAATTGCATCTCAAATGCGCCACCACCATCATCATCATCATCATCCGTAAGGCACACCACATGGACAGATGGATGGCAAACTATGCAAAATGAACTTTGGCGGTCTGGCGGACTCCGAGAAACATTTCAAAAGTCATCGGGGTCAACTTTATGTCTTGGGGCACTCAATTCACAGCAGGTTCTTCCGCGCCGTTCTTCATGAACTCAAACGGATACGAATACGAACATACCGGCAGGGATCGCGCACTGACGCGTATCTATATCGCACACTGCACACGAATGTGATGCTGCTGATGGGTTCTCGTTCTTCTTCTGCTCGTTGTACCAGAACAATCTGCGAAATGTGTCGCAGAATTTAATTTCGTAACTTACTAGAATCATTTCGCATCAAGTGCGCTCCGCGGGGAATTTGACGGCAATAAAAGAAATTGGAAGCACAGTATAATGGGCTTGAGAGTTAAACACGATTAGCTACGGTGTTGGTTATAGTGCCTATTCTATTTATAGTTTGACCGCGCCATTATGATTAGGAATCAACTTGACGATGACTTTTTAATGTTCGACGGACGGGGAACCTTCTTAGAGGAGTCGACGAACGCACAGTGACACTGAGCATCGTTTGGAATTAATAAAGTCTTACATTCCAGGTACACTTTGGTCACACAATAAAATACAGAAAGAATTCAAATATCAGATAGTAAATAAATTATATTAGCATATCCATAAATTTATATTTTTATGATTACGAACTAAAAGCATTAGCTACCCTATAAAACAGACAGAGTCGGTCTCGGTATAAAACATTCAAAATATTTTGCAAAATCATTTATCATTATGGGAATTATACTTGGAAACTTAAGTTTTAAGCATTCACGTTGAGTTTCGGATAAAATCCACTGACGTTGACAAGCTATTAATAAAAATGTTGTTAATTTGTGAGATTAGACTTGACCGTCTATCATTCATTGTTTGGATTCTGAATAGTGACTCACTGCCCAGAGCGAAACTTAAGTTTCACTTTCGCATGAAAACATCATCGAGAGGCTTTCTGAGTTCTAACGTGCAATAGCTTAGGTGGTACATGTTTGATGTTATTGTTTTGAATAGGCTTTCCAAGTAGACAGCTTTAATATATTAAGAGTTGGTACGATGTTATTATTACAGTAACTACAAAGCCTTAAGCACCTAGTACTAAATTCGATGTTAATGTCAAAATGCAATCCGGGGCTATCCGGTAATGATCTTTGTTAGAACTTCAACACAGCCAATAGCAAAGCAAGACTAATGATGTTAGTTGGCTAGAACGACTAAAATCGAAAACAAAGGCTGTATGGAAGTAAATGCGGACACGACGATGTATATGTCCAGAACATTGGGCAGAACGTCACTGTTGATAACTAAGTATAACTTCGAGGTAGTAAAGAAGTTCACTTACCTCGGAACAAATACAAATCCCACAAACGATACCTTTGTATAGATCCCACGAAGAATAGCCCTAGCAAACCGTCGGTACATCGGTTTAGCAAAACAGCTGGGTTCAAAACTGCTTACTCGACGGACCAAATCAATGCTCATCTTACCAGTTTGGCTTTTATGAAAAATTAGACTTACCCTATTACTAGATGAAAAGTTGTGTGTTTCGTTCGACTAAGTTTGAAAATCTTTCATATACTCCAAGTCCAACACTGACCCCAAGCAGGCAGATTGCAGTATGCCACCCACTACACAACATGTCCAGCTGTGAGAAGGGTCCTGGGTGGTTAAGTTTTAAGGGCCGATATTGATTTTGAATAAAACACAAATTATTTAGGAAATTATTGTCATTTCTTTTTATTATGATAATATTGGTATGGTTCAATTATATATGGAACAGAATATCGGCCCAATGGCCGTCGCGACATCGGCGGCACACCTCCATCCGATGGTCCAAATTTTCGATGACGCTGAGGCATAATTGAGGTTCTTTGCCGTTAATGTGCCGAATTGTCTCATCCTTTAGCTCTTGAATTGTTGCTGGCTTTTCGACGTATACCTTTTCTTTCAAATAACCCCAAAAAAAGAAGTCCAACGGTGTCAAATAACATGATCTTGGCGGCCAATTGACATCGCCACCACGTGAGATAACACTGCCTTTGAATTTGTCGCGCAAAAGAGCCATTGTTTCGTTAGCTGCGTGACAAGTGGCACCGTCCTGTTGAAACCACATATCGTCCACATCCATATCTTCCAATTCGGGCCATAAAAAGCTCGTTATCATCTCACGATAGCGAACACCATTCACAGTAAATGCCTGAGCGGCCTCATTTTGGAAAAAATACGACCCTATGATGCTGCAGAAAAAAACTTGACGTTTAGGTGTGGTTCACATTCAACACCGGCCCTTAAAATTTAACGACCCTTTACATGAAGGCTTCCCCGAATCTTTGACCTCAACTCAGGATTACGATTTTACAAAAAAAAAAAGTTTCCTCTGTTTTGGATAAACAAAAATATTACATTGGTCAATCTGTCAAATATGGATATGTGGGGATGTAGCGCCAAAGAAATCTGCCCAGGCTTTAAATTAGTGGGTGGATAGGCATCTTAAAAGGCGCTAAATGCCTTTAGCCCAAGCTTTTATGGATATTGAGAGGATAGTAACACGCCTTTGCTCTGCACATTCTTCGCACGGAGCGATGTCAATGCAAATTCTGCTGCAGTCACAAACCCGGCCATACTCATCAGGAAGAATCCGAAACAGCATCTGTCTGGGAAGGAAAGCAGCGGTCACCGATAGCAAGGAAGGCAAATACAACTACTGATTTTGTATGGGAAGCATTCTAATCGCACAGCCGACTAGGTAGTGGAAAATTCAACACCCACCTCTTCACCTTGTGCACTCCCTTTAAGGAGACTTCTGGGGACTGCAATGCTAGGACTTAGCAGAAGCTTTGCGGCTAAAAGAGAACGAAATATTGCGCAGGGGAAATAATAATAAAGAGTTCAATTCAACAAAAAAAAAAGATCCACGGAAAAGTTCTTAGAAAATGTCAACTTTCCAATCTTCTCAGAAAATTGATATTTTAGAAATCGCCTCAAAACCAGCAGTGGTTGTGTCTGTCTGACAGCTAGGACTGGTCCAATGACAAACATTGACAGCTACGCTTAGAGAAGGGACTTTAAAAAAGTAGTACCTTCTTTATTTTAAATGATATTTTTTTCTAATTCAATTTTTATTTGATAAAAAGTTTTACTCTTTCGTGAACCAGAAATTTTCTGAAGTGAACTCTTTACATTTTCTACACAACTTTCCATGTATAAGTTGTTTTTTACAATTTTTATTAGAACATGAGTAACATAGGAAAAAAAATGTGTCTTTCTGTTGGCAGCTTCAAATTTAACTAGTTTTAATGGTTTAAACCAAGATTCAGCCGATGACACTCAGCCATAAGTGAGCTCCCTTAAACATATTCCTTGGAGCCCATGCAAAGTACCAGCTATTGTTATTGGTTAGTTAATTCGATCATTGGCATATTGTTATAAACACTTTATTTTTTCTGTACATAAGAGTTAACTTAAAGAATATTTAAGTAATAAACTCTTATCACACATTTGTGTGAGATTTCTTGAAGCCCTTAGGGTCTCATTATTGCCACGAACTTTTCTCCATATTCGACCAAAATGCATCACATTAGCTGCACATCACGATCGCACGTATTGAAACCACCTGACGCAGTAAATAAATTCGCAGAAATTCCCACACGAGTTGAGCACAGGATATCCCCAAGCGCTGGTGTTAAGTTCGACCAATATTATATGGCAAGGGAAGATCTCGCACAGGATTGCATTTCCTTGCAAGCTTACATACATATCTGCATAACGATCATTTGAAGGTAATTTGGTAATTATTGCCGCTCTAAAACCAACATTTTATAAGTACTTCACTCATCGCTGACAATTACTGAGTAAAATGTTTTCAGCTTCCACAAGTGCGTGGTGCGTGGTTTCGCGGAATTAAGGAAAATATTACAACTTAATGCCTGCAAATCAGTGTGGATTAAACGACCAGATGCCATGATCCCGTCACATTTATCAAAGAATGAGCCACCATCAATTAAAAATTATTTTCCGACAAAATGGCATTTTAATTTGAAAATAAATTTTATAGTCACCGTTTTGCTTGTCGAACAGACTTCCACTCTCCGCACATAAATTTGCCAATTTACCAATTGGCCGGTGGCGGGCGGTATGGTGCTTGTGGCGATGAGGGAACGGGAGAAACGGTAAAAGAGCTGCGGCAATTTAGTCCTGGTCCTAATGAATTCCCACTGTTGCATTCCAATTACGCTTGATTGCCGTGCTTAACTGAATGCGTATGTGAAGTGAATGTATCAGGTAACAATTTTAAGGAATCTTACTTTTGCGTTGGGGTTTTAGTGTCAGGGTGAACATCTTGTTATATATGTATAAAGAAAGAAAGAAACCGTTGTATAAGCTGATCAAAAATTAGACTCAAAAGTGATGGCTTTTTCCGATGATGAGAGTCTTTATGTTGGCCATTATTGTAGCATTATCGTAAACAAAATGTAATGCTTTACTTTCACCAAAAAAAGCCTTAAAACTCAGGGAGGCGATAGACCTTGGAGCATGTAGAACTATGGGTGCAAGTTTTTTAAACATTTTTTGGATGTTGCTGGAGATAGTTAAGCTTTGAAGTACACCCTCATGTGCATGTCTAATATTGCTCGCATTTTAATTTTGATCGAAATCTATAAAGTATTAAGCGAAAATAGCCATTTTTTGTAAAACCAGCAAAGTTACCGTTATATTCATTAATAGACAAAACAGGGGTCAAATTGGCCTAAAATATAATAGGGCTAGAACGATTCCAATTCCCGATTCTATGCTAGGGACTATGCAACAGATCTTAGATATGAAGTGCTTCACCCGTGTAGGCATAAAAATTCAGAAAAAGAATTGTTTAATCATTGAATGATCAATTTCGGCCCGTATCCATAGATTTTTCAGAGTCATAAAACTAAATTATTCGCTTTAAAAGCACCTAGTGTGTGTTCAACATGCACGCGAAAAAGAAACTGTGAATTACGAACGAATGCAAAAAGCACACAACTTTCTCCTCAGTCAAATTGGATGCCATCCATGAAGAATAAATATTGAATCCTTACTACGTGCTCTACCAATCTGTAAGAGAGTATTCATACCCCCTTTGGCACATGCAGATTATAAAAAAAAAAGTAAGTAAGTTCTGTGGTGTGTCATGTAAAATTAATAAAAAAAGAGATTTTTTTCAAAAGTAGGCGTGTCAATGGGCGAATTTCGGAATTGTTTACTATTGTATAGCTAAGGCCCAAAAATGTATGACAGACAGAAGGACATGGTTTAATCGACTAGACTATTGATACTGAAGTGATCATTTATACATATGTATATACACTTTATTGGCTATATCTTTAATATTTCTCTATGTCTCAAACTATCTGTCGAACATAACATACTCGTAGGCTTTTGATAGGTTCTTATCTATTTTTGCTGGTGGCTCCCATTGGCATAACATGCCACTTTGCCAATAATGGCACGGAAACAAATTTTTCTGTGTAAACGCAGATTAGAACTCCATAGTATTATTATCCATCTCAATAGATATCGTCCCTCAAAATATCTGTTTTATAGCTATAAGCTTCGAATGCCCTCTTTTAGAAACTCACTGTATGTTAGGAATAGATGTCCTGTTGCTACTTCTCACAACTCCAGCTTTTATTTGAGCCTTAATACTTACTCCACGAATATGCATACATGGTTGGTTGGTTGGTTGAAACCGACCCTCGATGAGGATGCACTTAGACCAGTAAAGGTGGGTGGGTCACCCTCTTACCATAGGGAACCATTTACTCCTTAGTATGAAGGAGCCAATCTTCGCCATACAGGCATTGTTTAGATCACTTAGATCGTTGAACAGGTATTCACCTAGTGTGGCCTTTCTAATGTTGGCAAGTGCGTGGCACGTGCATAGGAGGTGACTGATAGTCTCCTCTTCTTCTTCATCTCTACAACTTCCACAGAAGTCATTATAAGGGATGCCCAGTCTTTGGGCATGGTTTCATTTAGCGTGGGTCAAAGCAGCCTTGCAGTGTTACAGTGGCCGAGCCACCGATGGTCGGCATGGACAAGGTATTTAACATAAGACGTTGGCGCCTCGATCTCGGTGACGTTTATGCTGTTTAGACCTGAGGAGCCTCATCGGGCCAGTTCGTCAGCTTCGCAATTCCCTGGTATATTACAGTGACCCGGTATCCAGCAGAGGATGAGGTTGTACTGTCCAACTATCTCGTTCAGAGATACGCGACAGTCCTTCACTGCCTTGGATATCGTTGTGCTGGATCCGAGGGATTTGATGGCCACTTGGCTGTCGATGTATATGACAATATATGCATACATAGATCATCTAAAAAATTGTATATTCATCCCTTCGAGTGCAACTTTGACTATCCTCTGGAAATACCAAAGCCAGCTTAGAATACTAAACAGAGATAAGAATTACCTCACTGATCTGTTCGACAAATGAACTCAAATTTGTACTCGATTTTGGTTGATTCGGAACCTTAAGTTAAGAGTTCTCTGATCTTATGAAATTAAACAATTCAAAAATTGGTTGCATTAATTGCGTAATATAATAAGGTAAAAACGAAAAGAAATCATTTATTTTAAACCATACTATTTTATTAAGAAAAATCATTAAAAACTTTGTCTCCAGGTAATTTTAAAAACTACTAGTCAAATAAATATAAAGTTATATTAATAATATTCTTAATTTTTATGAAAATGCTATAGGCTTTTTTGTTTAAATGGTTTTTTTCTTTTACAACTAAAATAAGCATTTTTATCTATTTTTTTAGGCTTACCCATATTTCTTTTTTTACTTAAAAATAATTCAAAATAATTTAAAAATTTACGCGAAGTAATAAATGTGTCAGTATTGAATGTCAAGTTGTACTTTTATTCTGACAAAAGCGGAGAAATTTGTGTTGGCAATAACGACAGAATTTTGGAATGAGCATATAACCATTGGACATACAAAAACAGTTACTTTGAACTTGTGAAAATTTAAGGCATTTTTAAAGAATATATTAGTTTAAATTTTGCGTTAAACTTTTTTTTGTTGCAAGGTTCTTCCATTTTTGTTTTCAATCAGATCTAATGCTGAACAACAAATAATGTTGTGCTAACTAATCAAAGTAGGTACTTGATAGACACGGCTCCAAATTGGCTCCAAAAACTAATAGATTTTAAAAATTTTCAAGATTTCATCAATTTTATGTGTATTTGCTGTTAAAAAAAAAAAAAAAAAAACATGGTAGTAACCTGTAGCGATAGAAGAAAACAAAAAAGAGAATAACGAATGGCTAGCCAAAGTCAAATGAAATAAAAATTCTGATTATGATGGGTTTGGCTTTTATTTTGATTCTCTATTCTGTCTGGAAACAAAGATACTGTTGTCAATTTATGAATACCCCTCAAATGAATATGTAACTCTATACGCTCAGTTGTTCTTCTTTATGGAATTTTTCCAAACTTTGTCATAAGCTTTAATTTTAAATTGGTCATAGACTTATGATAGAAAGAATCGTGAGAAAATTATAATTGAATTTCAAACTCAAGCCTTTCTCTCTTACTTCGAGTAGGCGAAATTGTGAAATTAACCGACAAGCTGAAATCAATTTGACCTTTTCTGTCAACTGTCAACTGTCAACTTCAGGTCCCCGATGACGCCTGTCAATCCACACTCATCTACTTCTACTCAAATCCGTTCAGCGCACAAATCATTAAATCAAATCAGCACTTGCATCACGGCTAATAAAAAAATGTGCATCTATGGCTAAAAGCTGGTCGAAAAATTATTGTTAAATCGACTCTTACTAACTTTTATGCAAAAAAGTTAAAGCGACGACGCGACGGCGCGATGGGAAAACTTGTTTAGAAATGTCATTCTTCATGCCGCTTCGAATCACACTTCAAACCGTGGCATTGTTTGGCTTGCGCGCTGCCAGCCTACGTTGTGTTGGCCACAAAGTCAGCCGTCTTCGTCGTTGTAGTCGTCGCGGAGCAACAACCAACCTGTCGAATCGAATCGAAAACGTGTAAAACACTCACTACACACGTATTTACCTACGTCAAGGTGCCCAAATGTGGACATGAACAATATCTGCAGAATGCCATAAGCTTCACAGGTTTTGTTGTTTTTTTTTTTTTTTTACTTATGATGACGACTAGGAGCAATCAACCACCTACCACCACCACCAACACCACTACCAGTGCAAAGAGGAATTCCTCCAACAAGCAAATCGTCGTCGGTCGACCATCCGCATCCATTAAACCTTCCCCTTCTAACCCACACACATAGTTCCTGTTCTACCACCACATCTGCACTGGCAAAGGAACACCACCAGCACCAGCTACCTTTGGCAGCTCCGATGTTAAGCGAGATCTTCTCTACACCACGGGCAACTTGGCACGATCGTTTGGTTTGCTTGCTGTGCTGTGCTGTTGGGCACACCGCTGAGTGTATGATGGTGTGGTGGTAGAGTGGCTGGTTCGATCGTCGTCGATCAAGGCAATAGGCCGCATGACTACAGTGCGGCGGCGGTGTGTGAGTGAGAGAGGGGGCAGCACAGGTCCGTGTAGAGTACACGGTGCGACGGACGTTTAGTTGTATCGTGGACTTTGTTAACATTGCGCGCGCATATACACAAAATCGACGCTCTCCAGAGTCAGTTGGTGGCACAGTGCGTGGCAACAATTAACCGATGATCAACAACTGATTTCCATAAAAAATAATTATTGTGCACATTTAATTAGAGCTTCGGCCGGCCGACAACAACTGCAAACTGCATTTCATCCTCTAAGATCTGACGAAACCGAACGATCCGATCCAATCCGATCCGACTCATTGCCCAGGGACGTCACTGAGCTGTGTTACTGTTGCGGGGCGGCTCTTTGAGTGCGAGCGTATCGGGAGCCAAGTACTTTCACACCGATGATGACAAAAGTCAATAAATAGGGTGGTGTTTGCTTTGTTTAATTTTGCTTTCGTGTGTTGGTCTTCATATTTATCTCTCGTTGAAACGTTTCAGTGTGTAGTATAGTGTGTTGTACGTACCGTGTTTGTTGTTGTTGTTGTTGTTTTATTTGTTTGCCTTGTGCTGTGAGGCATGTGATGTAGATGTCTGACAGATGCAGATGAATTATTCTAGATAGCTATACCTACCTACATTGTTTTGTTAAAGTCCAGCTCGTAGTTATTGATCAGAATAACAAACACTTGCGCTACACAAACGAGTTGTAGTTGTTTTATTGCCCCGTGATTTGAGTGGAATCTGTTAAACGGTTGCTTTTTGTTCCCCCCGCTAAACACTGAACTGAACTGAACGAGACCCCCGTCCATGACTGAACAGTGATTTATGGTCGCGTGTCATCTGTGAATTTCATGTTCATCGTCGTCCTTAGCAGGGTAGTTGCTGTTGTCTATGCGTAGGTGTGCGCGGCGCTGTATTAAACATACTGCAACGAGAGTAGAAAAGGTGGTATCCTGCTGTGCACCCGAACATTATGGAGCAAATTGCCGTGAGCGATATGCAGCAGAGCACTGCGAGCCTAGTAACAACGAGCACCGCTGCCGCCACAGCAGACTACAATTGCTTATCAATTGTGGGTGGAAAAATGCGAAACATGGCAACTGGAGGAGGCAGTAATCTGGCATCAGTCGTGGAAATCACAGAACCTGTTACT
This sequence comes from Chalcosyrphus nemorum, assembly GCA_949716465.1. Classification (NCBI taxonomy): domain Eukaryota; kingdom Metazoa; phylum Arthropoda; class Insecta; order Diptera; family Syrphidae; genus Chalcosyrphus; species Chalcosyrphus nemorum. The sequence continues at coordinate 52,607,331 of OX454335.1, forward strand.
GTTAGTGCCGGTGGCACTGAAGCCAGTTCTGATGCGGATTCCCCCACACTATTCTCGACGAGAAACAGCAACAACACGTCGTCCAACGATCTGGCAGCAGCTGCCGCAGTGGTTCTCTCCCTACAAGGAACAATGGTATCCAGTCTGCAGCAGGCGGCGATGCTTCCTGTCAACTCCCCAGCTGCAGCTGCGCTCAACTTGCAGGCACTCGAGTCGTATCTCGCCCTGCAACGCATTACTGGCAAATCCGATGTGTTTCGCAATAGCAACCAGGAGCAGTCCAAGTCTTCGGATTTGACCTCGGATCTCGGCGATTGTGATGATCTCAACCTCTTGGAGACAGACGAGCAGTTATCATTCGAATCGACGATAGATGCAACTGCTGTCGATGGCCTTCAAGGACTCGACACTACATATAATAATCTGATGATAAATGCCAATACCACCACATATAATCCATCCCATTCGGACACTCTACAGGCAGCCATGCTTCAAGACAAGATGCTCCTAAGCTCTTCGTCAGCAACGTCGTCGTCCAACTCCAAGCGTAACCTGCCTTCCTCATCAACGTCATCTGTCAAAAACCTGCCCAGTACCGCATCCTCTTCCATCACTGGCGCGTCGGCGTCGTCTTCCTCATCAACTGCCTCAACATCAACCACACTCCAGCAACAGCAACAGACGTCTACAAGTTCAACGGTCATGGGCAACCAGCAACGTTCTAAGAAACAGTTCATCTGCAAGTTCTGCAATAGACAGTTCACAAAATCCTACAACCTTCTCATCCATGAGCGCACCCACACCGATGAACGCCCCTACTCTTGTGATATTTGCGGCAAGGCCTTCCGTCGACAGGATCACCTCAGAGACCACAGGTTTGTTATTGTTGTTATGCAAATCCTTTGTTTGCTTTTTGCTTTGCTTCCCCATTAATAACCCCAGACAACCGAATAATTGCTGTGGCATAAATCACACAGGTCGTCGTCATCGTCGTCACTTGTTGTGTGTGTTTATCTCTGCCCAAATCGACACATTTATCAACTTGGGCACACACAACAAGGTCTTAACGTTAATCCTCCTCATTGTGCTGTCGAAATTGAGATAGCACTGTTTGACAATAGCAGCTCGGGCTAATTACCTCCGCTAAAGTCGCACGTAATCACACTTCGTTCGCCTCTTTCTTACCGACGGCAAAAGACGACCGCAAACAAGTTTTCGCCTCCATAAATCTGGAGCTCATTATGTGAATCGAGAATGAGAAGTGGTATCTTTGTATCTCTGTATCTGGTGGACCTAATAAATTGTCCGCCAGTGTTTTGGGTCATTATGTCGCCTGCGAGAAAAAAGGCTTAATCCTTCTTAAATCATCACTGAAAGAGTGCGACACACAATGTTAGAATACTGTTTGTTACCTGAGTTCTGAATTGTGACTCAGTCGGGTAGCAAGCACACCGTGGAGCGCAGATACTTTATTTATGCGCCCCCCAGCCTCCGTGGATAAAACCAATAAAAATGCATGATCCTCTCCTGGGCACTGCTGCTGCTTCCATTCGAAATTTCCATTCAGCCTCTGTCCGTGTGTCCAATAAATAAAAATAATAATTGTCATATAAAAATGTTTCCAAATTTAAGTTTAAGAATTCATAAGATGGTCCGGGTCATAAATTTGAAACGAAAACACCTACGAAGCATGGGGCGCCATCGGTTTCTTATTTTTTTATTTTCTCTCTTTTTTAATGGGTATCCCGGGGGACATACGAAGACCGTGATTAGAGCGCTCATAACTCGGGGAATTTATTGGGGGCTCTGCTAAGAAGTCCTAAAACCAGTTTAAATGCTCTCGCGACACACTACATTCTTTATTGAGACGCTAATTGAATTGAATTTCTTTGCAGGTACATCCATTCGAAGGAGAAGCCGTTCAAGTGCACCGAATGCGGAAAGGGCTTCTGCCAGTCACGGACACTGGCCGTTCACAAAATCCTACACATGGAAGAGTCACCACACAAGTGTCCAGTATGCAATCGCAGCTTCAACCAGCGATCGAACCTGAAGACTCACCTACTCACGCATACCAACATCAAGCCCTATAACTGCGGCTCCTGTGGCAAAGTATTCCGCAGGAATTGTGATCTCCGGCGTCATAGCCTAACACATAATCTGGCCTCTGGCATGGCTGGCCTCAATGATTCCCAGGAGACAACGATCATTATCAATGACAAGAACCTCACCGAGGACCCGCTTGAGTAGATCACTCCAAATCTCAGACTCTCTCTCACTCCATTGTGATCTTTCAATACTTGGAATCAATTGCACTATGTGTTGACATAGACTGTAAATAATTTTTCTGGTTCTCTTTCGAGAGTGCCTTGGAATTTGCTCAAGTTTACCGTATAGTAGTTTAAGGCAGGGGCGGGCGGGCGATCGAGCGGTAATAGCGATTGCGCGCGCGCGCGCGCGCTCACATTAGGTTAGGCTAGATTTATAAGCAAAGTGAATGTATCTAAGAGAAATATATATGTTTACAGTTAGAGATGATGATCGTTTCTTTTTTTTTTTTTTCTCTCTCTTTGAAGAGTATCTATTTCAGAATTGGTTTCTTGGAAGTGATCGACGATTCGATGTGGATACTGAAATTCGATACTTTTTGAGCACGTGCCCTGTTGGTGTTGGTAGGTATCCATCTGAAACCTGTCTCCGTCTCTGAGGAGAAATCAAAAACTCATTCTTTATTCGTCGTTGTCGTTGTCGTTGTCGTCGTCGTCGTCATATGACTAATTTAAACGTATGCCTACGTAATTGCAAATTCCCCCAGCGAGAGAGACCCACAAATCTTTCCTAAGTGGCGGAGCTTTCAGCCCGAACAAAGGAACCCTAATTTAAAAGTCGTGTTAGACGATTCGAAACGATCCGTGCGTGGGATGCACGGAAGAAGCTCTCTCGCGCACCAAAGAATATAAATACGTCGTCAGCATCGACAACATCAGTATCTCTGAACGAAGACCGAAGCCCATAAATTCCGCACCGTTCTCATACAAAAGGTGGGGAGGATGTACATTGTACATATGTATGTATGTATCTTCTTATCGTATTTTCGGAGGAAATATATATAAAATTGGCCACACGGTGTTCAACACTTTTGCTGCGCGGAAAGGTGTGTCCACAGATAAAGAATGTATATTTCCCGGTAACAGATTTGTGTATCTGTAAGCCATAGATGGATGGATGGGAAAAGCAAGCAAATGAGACAATTTGGGAAATTATATGTGTGCGCCGGTGTGTCGGCGGCACCGATTGTCTTTTGTCTGACGATCTATGACATCTGACAATCAGCCGACAACAATTATCTATATCATCCGGGACGCAGGCACGCGAGGCGAACTCTGTTTACCCAAAATCGAAAAAGTATCCCACTGACACTGACACTGACAGTATTGCCCACGGTAATCATCATCATCATCATCATGATCATCATGGATATTTTTTCACACCACGTTAATGAGAATGCTTATCTTCCGCTCTCGCACCTTTGACTCTTTTTTTTCTCCGATGGCCGGGGTGAGGCCAGCACAACACAGAAACAGAACCCAAAGCCAGCTAGAGCGATGAGAAAATTATGATAGTTCAATATTTGTATTTGACTAACAATTATGGTCCTCTCAAGTGTCTATCTAGGCTTGAAGAAAGCCGCTCGCTCGCGCGAGCGTGGTGGACGAACGCGTCGTCGCGTCGGCGGAACTGCAAGGGGAAAGCCGCCCAACAGGATGGTGTACGAGTACAACTCTTCGTTGAGGGCTAATTTGGGGAATTTATTTGAATCTATTTGAATTTGGAAATTTCTCGGAAATTTCCTCTTCCCAATTTCAGCGCACAGTACACATACTCGTACCTACACGAGAGATACCTGCCTGCCTACATTCGCCATTCTAAATGGAGCGAGTTTATTGCTTCGAACCGATGCAGTTTTGTAAATACAGAGTGGAGGCATGTGTGTAAAACGCTCTTTGACGGATGGATGTGATCTTTTCAAAAAAAGCGGAGTCATCAGTTTTTTTTTTTTTTTATTACGGGTGACAAACAGCTAGCCATAGTATCTTATCTTGATTGTTGCCTTACACGACTGATAAGGTCTCTTCACACCAAACATGGTACGTGTTGTATGTAGGAAGGTGCGGCAGCCGTTGATTAACCGAACCGAAAACAATCAACATCAAAGGTAATTATACCGGCAATTTGTTATGTGTTTGATTGAATGGCTTCACAAGGAAATGCCGGCATAAAGATCGCATTTTGCCAAACGTTATATTCTTTCCATTTCCTGCCATTCTCTCTGTTTTGCAGCAGAAGGATTAACGACAAAGCTACTCGTTTTCACTGTCATAAGGGAAGAGATTAATTTAATTAGGCATGTATACATTCAACCCCTAATCAGATGAGAAACTCCTCTCTCAAATAAAAAAAAAACAACCCTAACTACAACGAGATGCAGGTATTATAAACAGAAACGATGCCCAATTATCTCTGCAAGAGTTTGCATATTTTAAATACTTTTGAGGCTGTGCCACGCCCTTTTTTTAAAAAGAAAAAATCACAAACCTTGTAATTTATTCTTCCGTTGATTGAACGTTTTGGTTTAACTTAATAGCGAATAAAATGTCAGATTAGTGACCGATCCGTGTGATGATAAGCGGAAAATCTTGAGCTGATCATCATCACGCAGTCTTTTGATGAGATGGCCAGAAGTAGTTGGCATCTGTTGTTGTCAGGACACACACACAGTACCCAGTGGTTATTATTATTTTTTTTTTTTTTAAATTTTAAGGGAGGATAAGTGGAAATATTGCTGAGGTAATTATTTTGAGTAACGAATAAAAGGAACCAAATGGTGAGAGAAACACCGAACAATCACATTTAGGGCATCAAGTTAAAGGGATATGAATTTATTTAGCTGGAATTGATTTTACATAAGTTCGATATTCACTCGTGTTCTTTAGGAGAACAGAATTGAATTATTGCCAGGGCCCCATAGACTCATGATCATGTTGTAATATTAAAGTCCTTCGCCAGAATTATCGGGACCCGTAAACTTATAACTTGTAATTGAGTAGAACGTCAAGTACACTACAAGGCCAACAAGAAAAGCTGTTAAGGAAATTATTTCAAAAAAAAAAGGATGCAACAAGTACGTCTCAAGGTTTACACTCCCTCAGCCGTTTTTTTGTTAAACTTGTTCTCAATTGACCAGTAAACAGATTTCAGATGAACTCAGTTTCTATAGCAAATTCTGTGTTGCTGCAAGTACTTGAGTCTTTTTGTGTCTTTACTTTTGTGAATAGAAGATAGACATAGTCTTGTGGAATCTAACTTTAAATTCGATGCGGAACAAGCAGTCTTCCGATCTGGATCCTCCTGTGTCAACCACATTATCACACTGCGGATCATCATAGGGCAGTGCTTTCAATATCAATCGCCACTTAACCTACTGTTCATTGGTTTCGAGAAGGCCAGTGTCAACAGGGAGCTTATTTGGCGTGTCTTACGCAGGAGAGGTAAGCTGATTGATCAGAGGAATTCGACATCTAAAGTGAGATAACACAAGGTTGCATTTTTTCACCAATACTATTCCTTTTAGTAATAGGGGATGTTCTTCGGGCCGCTTTGTCGATGGGAAACGGAGGAATTTTGATGGACTCTTTCATCTCAACTGAAACATATTGAGTACGCTGACGAGAATTATGGATTTCGACCAAATGACAGCTGATGCGGCGAGAGAGGCAGGCGTCATCGGGCTGAAAATTGATATGGCAAAAACTAAAGTTAGCCTTGGACAACCAGTAGAGAGACTAGACTATTTTCTATATCTTGGAAGTAATGTCTCGACTGACTGGACAACAGAATCTCCATCTTAAGGATCTTCTGGCCCAACCTTTTCTGTAATGAACACCTCTACCAGAGGACGGGTCAGGATGAAAATCATCCTATGACGAATGTGGCAATGTATTAATCACACGCTCCGAAATGGCGACAGTTTTATAACTAACCACGGCAAGGATGGCAGAATAAACAGCGGTTCGAGGAGAACATGGTGAATAACGGTCCATATGGATGCACAGCAGTTGGGAAAAAAGTTAGAGTTAGGGAGAGAATATACGACATATGTAAGTAAGTACATTACTTTAAATTCAATAGGTTGTCCTTATCTCCACAATCTTAATCTAAGCCTTTCGATAGAACTCAAATGCAAAGTTTTCAATCACGTCATTGAATAGATAGATACACCGCCGGCAAAACCCCGAAATCTCAACAGAATGCATCATACTCCACGCATTATGGTACTTCCGGAAAATACTTAAGCCATTTTGTCCATTGCACCTCTGTTTTTATTAATTTCCATTTATTTTGAAAAAGAAAAATGGAGTTGTCAAACGTTTAGTTAATCAGATTGCATTCTTAATAGAAGATGAACGGAACAGAGTAGATAAGATGGAATAAAGAAGAGGTTACCCCTCTTAACTCCAATCATTAAATCAAATACAATATGTACCTATCACCAATGACAGACGGTCCGATTTACCCAGGTGTTTCATCTACAAATATGTATGCCTACCGTATACTGAAAGAAGGATACTGCCTTATAAGAAGCATCATATCACGCTGGTACTACACTCTAACGATTTCACAAAAGATACACGGCCGAGGAGGAGGAAGAAACTATACTTCTCCTTCGAGTATATAACTGCCATGCTCTCTACATCTACGAGCGTATTCTTTGACATCTTTGGCAAAATTGGGAATTTTAGAATAGATCGCCTCCTGCTTCAGCATTACCATATTTAGATATAGGCCCAGTACTTATAAGGTATCGAGGTAGGATATATGTAATTGTATATACATATGAAATATGTAAGTCCTGTCTCGATCTTAAAGATTGGTACCACCTCATGGATTAACGAGGGCTATCGAGAATTATGAACCTATAGCTGAGTTTCCACTGATTCACAAAGTAGTTTAAGCTTTTGTGAAAAAGAATTTGCATTATGTTTTACCTAAATCCGTTTCAGACTGTCAGCATGTACCTATTTCTTATCGGAAGATTTTTACTAACTACTGTCTTCGTAACATCGAAAAGAGCCTTCAGGTGGGACTGATTGATTGATTACCCTTAACAAGATAAGTTAATACTTAAATAAGCATAGGTAGTATGTCAAAAATGACATTCTAAATTTGTCTTGAGGTACCACATCATTGGCATTAAGGACCATTACTTTTCGTCTTCTTTATAAAAGACTTATCTTCATGTATGTATCTTTCGCTCCAGCTGGCTTTTCTATAATGCTCGTTGTTCATCTCAATGAAAGTAAAAATCATCCTATCTAGGTTGGAAGCTATTGAATTGTTAGAAGTTCATTGTATTGTTAGAAGTTAGCTATAAGTTTTGTTTTACACTCTAGTAAAATGTTTCATAAAATCAGACTAAATATACGGATTTTTAAACTGTGAATTCTTTGAAAATGATTTTTAAATTTAAAGGTACAATAAAGGTGCTGAAGCTCAGTCGACAGCTGTGCGTGGTGTTCAAGGTTCGAATTCCAGGAGATGGCTACAAGTTTTTTCACGCCCCGCCTCTTGCAGACGTTTGACAAACAACAAAACAAAATTTATCGTGAGAACTAAGAATTGTTAGCCATATTTTTAAGGTATCGTTCTAACAAGTTTCCTATTCAAAATCTCCTCCGAACGAAATATAATATGTATAACTTTTGTTTATAACAAATGCGTTAAATTTATGCATATGTCTGTGTACGTGCATTATAATTAATTAAATTTGCATTTTTAACAAAACAACGTGTTTATTTTCAGATTCGCAGTAAAATTTTAAAGACTCAAAGAATTTGTTCTCCTTCTTTATTCTCATGGTGGAAGCTGTGACCGTGACAAAGGAAGATTTATAACAAAACATGTCAAAGGTGAATTTTTCAACCACAAAGGCAATAAATAAACACTTTGTGATGACTTTACTAATCAAACGATAACCGATGAGAAACAATAAATTTGCTTAAATTAGTCACTTTGCAAGCTGAAGTTGCTATGCTATTAGCTGAAATGAGTCACGTTATTGGTCGCTTTTAACAAATTAGTCTTTTGTTATTGTTGTTAGTTAGCACCTATAATGAAACGGCAATTCCTATCGCTACTTGCATAAGTATTTTCTAAAACTGGATGTTCAATCTAGTTTAATTAAGTTATTAAACGTTATCGGCTTTTGACAAAACTTTGAACAGGTATATTGAAGTAATTTCTTTTTTACTTTGAATTTAACGGTTTCCAACATCTCTTGTTGACCTGGGCATCTTAATGCGTATCAGATGTCTAACAAGAGCTTTGTCACCAAGTTTGGAAGGCGGATGATGGTTTTGCAGACAACTTACTTGGCATTGTTAGAAGCTCAGGTTTGTAAGGATTTTCATAACTACATCAAAGCTATGCAATAGAGATGGTGACGGATGAACTCAGCATAAGTATAGAAGCTGTCTGGTTCCGGAACGACTGCCGAGCCTTAAGCAGGATCTGCAGAATTCTTCACCGTCCGGTGTAGTTTCTTCATTACGAATATGTACCTCAGAGTGTATAGAAACGGATCTTACGTCCTGCCTCATAAGTCTCTCGGTCTATGTATGCTTTGTCAAAGAACATGCATTACTTTCTTGTGGTGATACAAGTTTCCATGGAGATGCACCTCCAGGTGTTCGACTATCTATTCGACATATTCCCTCCTCAAAGTCTGAGTAAGTATGCCAGGATGCTTGCAGAAAGGTCAGCTTGTTCTTGATAATCTGTTGAACCTTTCCTTGCTAGTTGCTAGTTTATCATACCCAGGAACCCAGTAGTTTTGTTTTGTTTGATACAGAAATACCTGCTTCCAGACAAATATCCTCACCTTAAACATTATATCCATCCCAATTGGCAGCCAGTCCAGTGCAAGGAGGTTCGGATTTCAGAATAAGCCTGTTAAGCCTTCTTTGGGTCCCAGGTCGCAGCAACTTTGCTGGCACACTGTGACTAACTTAAAGCTGAAATAATGTATGATAAAACGATCCTTAAGTCATCCAGTTCCGAGAAGATGTAAATACCGAGAATCCTCATTCTATTGCTGTTAAAGCTGTTAACGTACAAAGACTTAGAGAGAAATAGATTTTCACAGAAGAGAGCGCAATCGGGAGAATAAGAACTGCACTGTCAAATCTGTCAAATCAGTGTATTTTCAAGTCTTCCCTGTTCAAGCCGTTCGTTAACTTTTTCGTAATTTTACATCTCTCCGAAAGAATTTCACCACTACTCTTTAAATTTTGATCTACAAATTTCACTGCAAAAAGTAAACGAATGGGCCTAATGACTGAACTGCAAAGCAGATGAATTGTAAACGAAAACAAAGAGTTAAAAACCACTGCTCCTGCTCCAACCAAATTACAAGGGTGAGGGATTCCAAATTAGAATCCACTTTATACATTTTCTGCGAGGAGCGTAGGCCGCAATTGTTGATTCACAATTCGTATTCGAAATCCTTAATAACTCTTTTGAAAGAATCAGCGTTTATGGAGAATTTGAAGCAAGTTGTGAGGTTTGTTTAAGAATCTATACACACTAGGGACCTCAACCTGGTTACCTGTTTTGAAATCACAGACACAAAGAGACAATGAGGTGCCCTTGATTTGACTAATTTCGTTTTCATTCTTCTTAATTTACATGATTACACAATAAACATGTATTTGCATGTAAAATCGTTTAAACGGATATTTGATACCCCAGCCCAGCGCAAGGAATGACAAAGTTCCATATCTCACACTCTCTTAACCACTTCATTAGAAATCGATTTGAAATTCCGTCGGTAGTTTTGTCGAAATTGTTGTCAAATGTTATTCAACTGTGTGCCAAAAGAAATATATTAATAGGGGCACTTGACTTGGGTTTGGGGGAATCAAAGGAGTGTTGTTCCAAAGAGTATTAAATGCGTAGAAAGCAATCCAACCAAGCCCCTTTTCAGGGCCACGACGACTATTTCGCCTGCCACCGTTTATTTTGGCGAAGCAGTGGCGGCGGCGGTGGCGGTGGCGATGGCGGCATGGTGGTATGCTCTCAATGATGATCGTGATCGTCTTCCGCTGCCATGTTAATGGTGAACTCATGGTGACGCTACATTTACTTCATCGGCAATGGCAGCTCTTAGATGTTAAAAGAAAGAAAAGACAAAAAAAATAACAAAAATAACCAGTAACGTGGGCCACATTCCAACAGCACACAACAGCCAAGTATACAAGAGTGTATTCATTCAATTTGCTAGGCGTGGGCGTTCGGTTTTCTGTATGGCCTGCGGGCATCATAGCCCGCGATTGTATTTTGAGGAATATGAGAAGGCGTTTCAACGTCGAACAAATCTCGTACACCTACGACAAGAGTGTCCTTTTCGCAAATAGCACTGGATTGCAGCCAGTGCTGGGTGAAATGCTATAAATCCAGTCCTGTGCGCACCACATAGGGAGTGCATCCTTCTATCTGACTGTGTGTGTGTATTAGTGTTGGCGCATCTCAAGTCAAAAGGTCACATCAGCATCCGGGTCAAATGTCGATTTGGTATCGTATCGTAACCAACCTCATTTTGTAGTTTTGATCCATTCGATGACAGTTTATCTGATATATCACCAGATGGTAGTAGTTCCGTCCAGTCCGCTGTCCCGTTTAGTTTTTGCCACCTCTGGATAGCATCAAATGTAAATTTGTTTTTATTGTATCTACCTACCTTGTTAGAGCGGGTGAATGATCACATACCGCATGCGGTTTGAATGGACATTGGGCGTTTCGAATTAGATTAAATTTGCATTCAAATTGATTGAAATTTGTACGGTGTCTGCTTCAGGTTCCAAATGTTTAATAGTTATGTTAAATTTGTCTACGGGGTTTCGGAATTATACTTTAAAATATTGCTGATCCCTGGCATTCCGACTCTATATGTTTTTTTTTCTTTTTTTTTTTCTCCCCTCTCTAGGCTGTTAGTGTGCGCGCTTGCGCCTTTGTTTTTCTTGTGTTTTACATTTTCTTGAATTAACTTGAATCCGGAAACTTGGTTGTGTAGTTTTTTTTTTTTTTTTGTCTTTTAAGTGGAAATAGATGTTCGTTGGATCTTTGTTGAGGTGTCGCCTCGTTTGTAAAACGACAAAATACCTATTTCATTTAGTTATCGAGATAAATTCGGACGAATTGAATAGAGCAGGTTGTTGTATACCGCACCCCAATTATCATTAAGTGCGGACGCGGCGCGGCGACTTGGGTGGGCCTCCGGCCTGGCCTCACTATTCTCTCTGCTTGCTCTCTATGTGAATTGTTAGATGACTAACCCAACTTTTTGGATACTCTCATCTCGTTGTTGTAGTTATAAAAATCATAAAGTTAACATGATCAATAACCAGTCAATACAATTTGAAGAGCCGTAAAATTTGATTTGTTACACAAAAGTTGCTTCAAATGATGATCGGACTCCGGGACGGAATTCTCTGTGGCGGCAACAATGGCGGCGAACGCAAAGTGTGTTGGCACATCGACTGATTGTTATTTTAATATAAAGGCACTTGAAAAAAATTAAAATAATACAAGTACAAGAGTACAATTTGTTGTAGGTACAAAGAAGTAGAAAGGAGGTTAAAAGAATGGCCTGAATTGAATGGTAGCGCGATTCAATGAAACTCATAGGTAAGGTGCTGAGGGATTGGTGAAAGAAAAGAATCGATTGCCTTGAATCGATCAAGGGAATGCAGCAACTCATTATGATTGAAAGTTAAGAAAAAATGTGAGAAGAAGGTTACCTACCGCCCTGTATACGTGAGTAAGGCGAAATTCAATGTCCTAGCAATGTCCTTGTACTAAATTATCATATAAGCTCATACTTGAGAGTTATCTGCGATTACAAACTCAACAAAAATGTTGTTTTCCGCCTTCTTGACTCAGTGATGACAGCAGTGCTAGACATTCAATTCTTTTAAAATCGAGAAAAAATTAAATAATTATTTATTTATTGGCCGCAACAGTTGGCAATGATGTGGTGCGCGTTGACAAACCAACTGTCAGATGTTGACAAACCCAGCGCCACCTATTGTAAAATGTCATTGGGTGCACCAGCAAAAATATATAAAAAGCACATTCTCCCAGTCTTCAACTTCACCGAAACCCAGTGGTCTGTTGTTCCCCCTACTAAGAGGTTGGTCAGAGTACCTTTTCGCCTACAAGGTGCATGCCCAAATATTTTAATCTTTTATGGGCCAATGCCTTACACGACTCTCCGCAGTCTCACTTGACTCATTGCAGAATTTACAAAGGCCATCATTTGTTATACCTAGTTTCCGTAGATGCTCCCTCAGCTTGCAGTGTCCTGTTAGGAAGCCAGTTAGGATGCCTAGGTTATTTTAGTTAAGGCGAATTGGAATCTGCATTCTTTTTCCGTCTTCCTGAATTTTTCGTGTATAGTGTCATCCCCTATTCCGCAGAATGGTTTAGGTCTAGTGAAGGATTCTGCGGCGCCTTGTCTTGCCAAGGCATCTGATTCTTCATTATTTTATCCCGAGGTGTCCAGGGATCCAGTAGAGTGTAACCTTGTTATTCATGTAGGCATTCCCATAAATGCTTAGATTTAATTATGTACGCTGCTTGACTATTTCTCAGTATTGACATGTCGCAGTTACTGTATCATCTTTTGAAATTGATTCGGATGCACTTTTCTCTTGCGCATATTTCGTCTTGACAGATGATGGTACTCTTGCCCATGGGTTCCGAATGTTTCGTCCTTGGCCCAAATACTCCTGTACCCGTTCCTTCCTCAGTTCTTGAGCCATCTGTGTACCACTTTATTGTTTGGTCGCTTAGACAATATACCTATTGTGGCTTCATTGCTCCACTCCATTTTGCTACTCAGCTTTATGCAGAAGTGTTTCACAAAGCTAAATTTCCTTGTACAGTCACCTCTGGGAGCTGGAAGTCTTTTGAGAAGCGGATCATATTCTCTCGAACCAATGCATTTCTTCCTTCCGAATCCTTCTTCTACCATCCTAAGGATTGTCCATTCCAATATAAGGTGGAGCGGTATGAGTTCTAGGAGTACTTCCATGACTGCTGTTGGACACGCTCGTTGTAGTAGATAGTGATACTTAAGACTTAAAATTCTTTGTATGTTCACTGTTACAGAAATGTTCTCGTACACACAGTCACTCACATTCAAAGTGGGACAACCCAAAAAATGCGTCCAGCTAACTTCTAAGCACCAAACTTCCAATGCAGAAACTTCTTCATGTATTATGTCTTCGGTGCCCTTGATCACATAGAGTTGATTAGACATCTTCATAACTAGAGCCACTACCCACAAGTTCAAATGATTGTAATGATGGTCTTGCCTCCATGATTACTCAAAGGACACTACCTACTGTTTTCCAGTTCCTTCAAGTAGTGTGTGAAACCGCGTTACTAATCATTACTTATGGCTCCCGACCCTTGTAGAGTCCCTGCCTGAGACGTCGGTACCTTCCATCCTCCAAATGAGGGGGATCGTTATCCGATGCGGATGTCTCTTTCATAACAATGGTACTTTTTACGTGGTAGGGAAGTTACCCCGACGACACAACCCCCAACCTGGAGGGCAGTAGCTCACTTCGGAGGTGCGTTGACCCATTTAGGATTCATCCGCCACCATCTCTATTCCATTACCCTGATGAAGTCATGGAAATCCCTACAGACCTAAACTTCGAATATATCGAAGTAGCTCATGTAAGGTGTTCGCCAAACCGTCCATGGATTCCGCCGTTGATTCCATCTAGAGAATTCATCCGCCTTCTATCCTCCTTCTGAGGGCTCTTGTTAGACTTCTGAAACTTGATACTCGTTCAGGTCAACAAGAGATGCCTCGTCCGGTCCTACATGTGTGCTAAAGTTCACCCAGATGTGCTCGCACAGGTCCGAGTGTTCAACTACACATGCGTAGACGGAATTGGCATACGCTCATCGTTAGTTCACTACTACTCCGTTCTACTGATTACCTCAAGTAATCTACTCGATTCATCGTGATTAGTCTTTTACATTAACTAGAGACGTAAAAAATATAGTTACTCCAATTACATTAACTACAGACGTAACAAATGTAGTTACTCCAATGAAATGAAATTTTTACTATCAGCTCAGTGAACTGCGAACGCGAACGAGTGAAAGAAAAGAAGAATTGTGAGGTTAAACTCTCGGCGAATGTTTTGTTTGTGTGAATGTGGATTGCGTTCCACCTCTGTGGAATGTGAATAAAATTCACAGTTCGCAAGAAGCATTCGAAACAAATTACAATTAAACTTTCTTGTTCGATAGATAAATGTGCTAAAAATGGTTTGTTCGCGGTTCTCGCATTCGCTGGTCGCTGTGAATTCACCTTTAGTGCGTTGGGCTACTGTGCATGGGGTTCCAACCAAGAAAATACCATCAAAGGACGGCTCACTTCCTGCGAGCGTATGACAAACATACAATAATGTTGAGCTTGGTCACCTTCCAACTTTTCCAGCTCTTAGTACTAGTTGGAGGTTTCATTTTCAACACACCTTACATTACTTATTTCCATTGGATTGATACCTTCCACATTAAGACTAAGTAGAAAAGACAAAAACAATAGTAGTAGTTATTGGAAAAAAGCAACCAACTCCTCCAGCGGCGCGCTACTTGACCTGTAGCCTCATCTCTTACCGTCTTCAGGTCAAATACTTGTCCATCAAAACTAGCAGTCAGTCTTGCGTAGCGCTGCGCTGCGCGAACGCCATTAATCAATGGGTGAAAGCATTTTTCAATGAAACACACACGCTGTCGAACGCATGCAAATCACTTTTCCCCAAGGCGCGTTTCCAATAACCGACAATGACAACTTATGGATTTACTCTCGTGACGCAATTCATCAATCGCACCACTGACTGGCAGGCCAACTAGCTTTGTCTAGAACTTGACGGATGCCTAACTTAAACTTCGACTTCAAATATTAACTCTTCTCTAAGCCAAAGTGGCTTTGGTTAAATTAATTGCATTCGATTTCGCTGCACGAAGCGAATGAACATTGCAAACTAAGAAGGACTCCCGAGCGAGCGTCCTTTGAGCGCTCTCGCGAACATCACATTAATGCAAGTTAAACGGAAATGATGTTTTTATTTATTTTCTCATATATTCATCTCGGACATTTGTTCAGCAGCTCCTTCTGTGACTGTGCGCTCAGTGGTTGTCTCGCTGCGCGGAAACAAAAACCGCAGGGGTGTTTTTCGACAGTATATCCATCCATATCCATATCGGGAGGCCCTAATAAGCCAGTCCGCGCATAATACAATAATTGGAAGGATTCCTTTCGACTTCGACTGAGATCTGCTGCGGTGCTGCTTCTGCTGGCTGCCTTTTGTTATTCGTTTTGACATTTGGCAATGGCCCACCTATCGCCTCGCACCCATACAAAGCGGTTGTTTCCAGCGAAAATATAGCACAGCACTCATTTTAACATATTTCGTGAATTATGAAATTTATAATATCGTGTCTTGGGGGTGATCCAAACACACACAGTATGGTGGCTATCCTCACGGTAGAGGAATGTCCTCTCATCGGGGGGCCGCCTGCCAATATAGGTACCAACCAGCAAATGCAACGCTCGCTCGCTCGTTATGGATATGGTCGCCTCATCCTCTCGCGCGATGGCTGTATTCTGTTGCGGGACATGATTAAAAATATATATTCGATATGGACACATGGGGAACGGGAACTATGTGAGAGAGTAAAAATAATTATCCGCTGACTAAGCCAAACTGAATGAATATAAGTCCGCTCTCTCATCCTCATTCCCTTGGTCTGTATTTTATTCGAGGTGAAATTTAAACACTTGTACACGAATGAACACAATTTGTACACATGAGAGGCGAATTAACACTTTCTTATTGAGCCGTAATTGTAAGCGTATACGACGCGACCGACGCACCGAGGAGCAGCGCAGCGGATTGTATCTTACTCGGTCTTCGATTCGATTGGAGGAACTGGACACTTGCAATGAAAAAGCGCGCATAAATCATAATCCGTGGTCGGGGAAGTTTTGCAGTGCGGCCGGCGCGGGCGCGGTCCCCCACGGAGGGATCAGATATCCGAGTTCTTTTACTCCTGTTAATGATTTTTGAAACATGCGGGAATAATACATTCTGAAATAAATTAAGAGCCAAATCAAAATTGTGCGCACCTTGGAAAGGAATACGCCCGGCTACGACTACTAATTTGCCTGGGCGAACGATAAATATAATTCTTAAGTGAACATCGCTACTGGGATACTACCTACCACCAGGCAAGGCGCTGCGCTGCGCTGTGCTGTGCTGTGCTGTGCTCTGGCCTCGACCGCTGGCTGGACGACGGATGATTTTATTGCCACTGCGATCCATGTTAGATGTGCGTACGGGTGTCTATGGAGCTGGTTATACTTCTGCTGCTGTGGTGTCGATTGGCGGCAGATCAACAGCAATGGAATGCAAATAAATGCATTGCGCATGCGTGTAGTACATGTGGTATGGCCCATACAAATACTTAATCTTGGCGAATAAATTTACAAGAAAGATTTGTTGTAGCAATGGCGCCTGGCATGACAAATGGCAGAGACATTCCTTTCAAATAACACAACTCAAATTGTCCAGTAGCTGTTCTAAGTGACATCGAGTTAAGGAGGTTATTAATAGAACTAGAATCAAGTTACTGGACAATTTGTAGAAGACCACCTATTGAACTGTTTGCTGGTTTGGCATACGAACAGAGAACTTGAACATCGGTCTCACAAGGGATTTTCGAACATCTATACCAGCAGCCTTACTTAAAAACAGTAAATATTGTGGCTCCTTTTGCACCAAACTCTAACGAACTGCATCTCTCAGATGCACTGGAGCTTTCGAAGGGATGCGCTCTAGACGCATTGCTGAATTTACCTCTCTTGATAGAGTGCTCTCTAGCAATACAATGGGATAGCTCGTTCCTATGGTAAGGGATGAGATGATGATTATGCTTTTGAGTGAGCTGCATTGGCCAGCTGTCCATTGTAATGCACAGGATTTAAGTGTTTTCCCAGACTTGAGTCAGCTACAGCTGGCGATAAAACGCTGAAAGCAACCCAGATATCCTAAAGTTTTCTAATTCGCCAATTATTCTCTAAATTGTTGATTTCTGTGAGAGCTTGGCATGTGCATAGAAGGTCAAGTGATGGCTGTTCCTCCTCCTCGATCCTGTAGAAGTATGCAGTGTGTAGAAGCGATCTCAAGACCATCTGTACTCCAGCTTAAGCCATTGAAAGAGTTTCCATACCAATCGCTGCATTTGTTGTCATCTGTTTGCTATAAATGCATCTGTTTGAATAGATGTCCAGCACTGCTGTAGGAGTAGTTCTCAAAGCTTCACTGACACATAAACATGTTGACTTTTATACACGGCTGACACTTTATCTTGACCTGTCCATCAGACGATCACGCCCAGGGGTGCCTCTTGGACTCTTTTTACGGCTTCTACTCTTCTCTGAGCGTTCTGCACACACAATATGAATGAGCAGATCTCCATCCACTCGCCTTTTGATCCCTTCATATGATTTACGAGATTTTCTGGACTTTGCAGATTTTTTTTTAACCTCTGCAAACCGTCTGCAATAAAACTCTACATGCTCCGCATCCTCCTCTTAGTTTGGACATTCTGGGCACTGGAGCGACTTATCGTGTCCAAATGTACGAGTATGTAGGTATTATCGATAAGCGCCAGGAAGTGTAAGGAACTGAGATTGCTCTTTGCTCCTCCTTGATCTTTTTTACTTCTTGCCAGTTTGAGGGCCGCCCATGGTACACCCTTTGCATTTCGTTCGGGAGGATGACGATTGAGACCAAATCGGGCTAAGACGCAAGCGTCGGAAATAGTTCGGATCCGCAGATTACCCTGATTGGGCAAAGCATGTAAGTTGATCGGAAGCATTCAGGAGAGCACCGCCTGTACCTGCGATGCCTTGTTGCTTACTTACTCGACGTTCGCTTTGAAGCGTAGCCTATTATCGGGCATGACTCAAAGGTACTTCAGCAATTCCTTGACTCTGATTCCCGACCTGGGAAATCGCATACTCTATCGTCCTGCGACTAGTGATCAAGACAGACTTAGTCCTGTGGGCAGCTAGTTCCAAACCGGCAGATTGCAGCCATTCCATTACTACTGTAATTGCTTCATCCCTGGCGGACTCCACCTCGTGGACATGAGTCTAAGTACTACTCGTAGAGTTTCGTTGGGCATGTTTACATTGACTAGGCTTTAAAGAATTTCAAGTTGCTACTTAGTTGGAGAGACATAGGTCTGACGATTGTGCTGTACGTCCAGTCGATCATATTGGGTTTCTAACCTCAATGCTGTTTGATTGAATGAGGATTACTTCATAATATTTAACTTTTCTTCAAATGATGACTGTGAGTAGTGTTTTCCGGCTTCGAACCTCCTCTAGTTCGAAAAGGGCACAAAGATGGTTTTGCAAGGTTCAATTGTAAGGCTCTTGATAGTAACCCATTTGGACTGCACATCTCCGTGAGTTAAGCGTGTATTTACTAGCAAATTTTCAATTTCCTATTCACCAATTTTGAAAAGCTCACATATATACTACAAACTCACTAGTTTACTTAGTACAATGTCTTCTAGTAACTAATTGTGTACTTGTGTTGTATGCACATGAATATAAGTATTAACTTGGAATTTCTCTAGGAAAAGTACTTACCAACTTTTATGCGTATGACTCATAAGAAGCTATCTGATGTTAAGGTGCTTTCCATGTTTAGTAGATAAGCCAATGTTAATATGATCACATGCTAAGTGCATAGCTACTCCAGACGCTATGATTTCTTTTATTAATTTCCACCGAAATTACGAGTCATCACTAGCTATCACTCGAACTTATCATTTATCAAAGTCTCATGTTAAAGGCAAGCATCGACGATAAGATTAGGCCTTGTCAAACGATAATTTTGTCCCATGAGAACCCAAACAAAACTAAAGAACGTGACATTTTGCATCGCCAGGTGCTGGAGGAGACCCTTCCACCCGCTTTGACACTAGCTTGTGATCTTTCTAGATAATCTTTAATGGCAATATCTATTTAAGTATCTCTGGAGGTATTACACAGCAACGGGAAGACACAATTTGGCTAAGATTCTAAAAACATTATGGCCCTCAAGTTTTCTAGCTCGGGTGGTTGGTGGTGGTGGTTGGTGGTTCCTAAAACACTGTGTCATGAATAATACAATGGAAATCTACCACAATCCGGCAAGAAAATAATTTGTCTTATCTGGTTGTATATCAAAGTTTTATTAGCTCTAAATAATGGGTATTTGCTGTAGAGGTAGTATAATGAATCCACGAAATGCCTAATTTCCCCTGCTAACGTTTTCATTTGTTATTCTCACTTTCGATCCCCAAGTGGAGGTATGTTTTGTTTGAGTGTTGGACCATAGTATCGCTTTATGGTTATTTTATCTTTATGATACGAGAACCCATTCAGCGTTTTATTCGTATTCTTGGCATTTTTTTCTGTAATCATCCAATAATCCGTTAAATTTTCAATGATTTGTTCGTTCTAAGCTGGACTTGGAAGATAAGTCATTAACACTACCAGGGGAACAGTTACTGTCGTAGAACTATAAACGAGGCATAAAGCAAGGTGTATACACCCACGTTTGCACAAAAAGACAAAAAAAAAAAAAAAACCCAAAGATTGATGGCTCTTCTTGGTTACTATATGTGTGATGGGGCGATGGGCCTTACTTTCGCAGCAGAAAGAGGAAATCTTATGCTAAACTTGGGATGAGGAAGAGTGCTCTATTAGCACACAAGTTGATGGCTGCTTGATTGAGAATTGGCTTTTAATCGAATTCAAGCCTGTTTATTACTGTCTTTTGTTTTCGTTTGTCTACTTTATTATGTTTAGTGACACATTTCATAGACATTTCAAGGAATACACATGGGTGCCTTGAGTTATTCATATCCGGTAACTCACATGTGAAAAACGAACGAAAACTAATGTCACAAACAAATCGATAAGGATCGACATTAGTCTAATGTTTTAAACATAATGAGGAAAAGACATTGTAAAAAAAATTAAGGTTATCATAACAATGCAAATGTATATTTTAAGAAACGGACAAAATTTCGAATTCCGTCTACGAAGTAGCGACTGTATAGAATCGAAAATTGAGAGTACACATTTTCATGGCTTTCAAGCAGAGAGAGAACCTGTCATCGCCCTTAACAATCAGCTGATTGATGTGACGGATTCTAAGGGCTGTTCTATCTGGCAATACCTCAGCTTAAATGTCAACGTTCAAGGGATCGACACATTTTCATTGCTAGAAGCAGAGAGAACCTGTCATCGCCCTTAACAATCAGCTGATTGATGTGACGGATTCTAAGGGCTGTTCTATCTGGCAATACCTCAGCTTAAATGTCAACGTTCAACGGATCGACGGATTCTATGGATCCAACCTTAGAGTGTACTTGCGTGCTTTAAGCGCTCAAGAACATCTTCATCTGCTTTCAATAAGGTCCATGTTTCAGGGCTATAAACCAGGAATGGAATGATCATGGTCTTATACAGAGTCTTCTTAGTTGAAGTTGGCAATTATAATTCTTTGCTTGATTTCTGCGCTGTCCTTTACTCCCTCGAAGTTCTATTTGCCCACTGTGACGTTTTGGCCAATTCGTCGATGTTGATTGTCCCCTCTTGTTGACAGCATGCACTTTGTTTTGCCCTCGTTTATTGCTAATTCCATTTTGGCTGCTTCTGATTCAATGCAATGGTGACAGCCCGCTGAGTTCTTCCAATTATGTCAATATCGTCGGTGTATGCAAGCAGTTGGACAGACTTTTGATAGATTGTGTCACTGGTGTTGGTTTGTGAATTCGGCTCAAGTGTGATGTTAAAGAAATCGCATGACAGCGCATCACCTTGTGTTTGACATCGAAGGTATCAGTAGCATTTTCCATCGTCATCCTGCACAGGCGGACAAGTTTGCCAGGGGTGTGAAAACTAGACATGGCTTTATATAGTTCATGTCTATAGTCATAGGCGGCCTTGAACTCATAAAAGACATGATGAGTACTGATGTTGATTTCTTGGGTTTTTTCCAGGATCTGTCGCAGTGTGAAGATTTGATGGACTTATTTGGCCAGAAAGCGCTCTATCAATCAGGCTATTGATAAAAGGTTTAAGACGTTCACACATAAAAGATCTTGTACGCAGTGCTGAGAAGACTGATGTCTCCATAGTTGGCGCAGTTGAGGGGGTCTCCTTTCTTGAAAGTTAAGGTCGTGTTGGATTCTCCGAGATTTTCTCTTGCTCCTGGGGAATGTTGATACGTCCACCTGCTATTCGTTTTAAACAAAACTGAATGATTCAATTCCTGTCATTCCATGGCTATGGTAGTTGCGTCCATCCTTGAGAAATAAGGACCTTCCCAATCATCTGTGGCGCAATCTCTTTTCTTAAGTATTACCAGGAATGCTGCTTTCAAACTTTCTTATGAAACTCTTGGATATTTGTGAGACACTAGCATGAGGTGGAGCTGTGGAAAAAAACTTTGATGTTGGATTCGATGTTGGAACCTAATGGAAAGTATTCCAAAGGACTAATCACTCAGGTATTGCACCACTTAAATTAAGAATAAATTTATATTTATTGATTTTCTACAAAACTAAGGGCTGATTAAGAAGGGAACCCTCAAACAAAAGTAGCTTTCATAAGATGTCGTCTCATACCAAGTATAGCTGGTACGCTCCCTGCCTCCCTGTCTGCGTCAGACGTCTAAGAGATTTCTTCTAAAATGGCGATTAGTGAATAAATGTGTAATTTGCTTGGAGGTCGCTCGCAGCTTTATGACAGACTTTATGCTCAAGTATGGTTACACCTATGACAAGGCAACAACGAATCTCTCACCGTTGTCATTGTGGTCCTTATAATTGACATTGTGTCAGGTTCGTTTCCGCAATGCAGGCTAATTTCTTAGAGTTGGATTAAGACTCTAGACAATCTCGTACATACAATTTAGCCTAACACCACGAAGAGATATAGCAATCCCTACAATACCGATCTAATTGTTGTTGCTACTGTGACCATTCGATGGTTTATTTTTGAATGCATAACAGTCATTATACCTGCCACGAAGTTTCACAATTTCGTTCGTCTCCGCGCCCCTGGAAATTCCAACACAATTGATGTTTTCCTGAAATAAATCTAACCTTATATAGACGAAGCACCTCTCCAATCGATGTGACATCAAGTGACATGGTAACTCAATCGTATTTTAATAGCCGATTAACAATGGCATCCACACTTCCAATTCAAGTCGAACAATGCTCCCCAGCCCCACACTAGTCGAAATTCAATTCAAATGTAATTACTCTCGTTTCAAAACAATTAATAGACCAGTTTGGTTTGGAGGCGACCCACCACACAAGTACACAAGACACACGGAACCCAGCTCCAATTCTCACACAAAACGCAAATTCATAGCTCCGTACAAACAAAGGAGCAAACTTGTTCTCCTCCAGAGACTCCCCAGCCGTCGTCGTCTTGGTCGTTTTTATTGTTGTTTCTTCTTTTTTTTTTTATGTGTGTTCTGTGTCTTAAGGTCTCAGATCTCGCAGCTCCACCGTTCCACCGTCCCACCGTCATCCAGCCATCATCATCGTCGTCGTCGTCGTCGTAGTCGTTTTTGGGCATAAAATCCATTGCTCACATATGTTTAACTGGTGTCCATTGATGAGATGATTGTGTTAAATGTACAAACTGTGAACATGGATTTCATTTCAGTGTCCAATAGAGGGCGACAAGAGAAATTTTATTGCCTTGTGAAATTTGCGCCTATGGCCGTGTAGATTGTAGATTAGGCTTCGCATAAGTGGAGGCAATCAGCACATTCGCCAGGAGGTGCGTTCTGACAAAATGTGCTGAAGTTGAAATACTTCCTTGGCCGGGCCGGGCCGGAATTCATGCAACGGCCTGCTTCCATGGAATCCACTTTCAATTTTATGGCCGCACGATTAATTTGAAATGTGTTTCAACTGGAGCGCCTGTTGAGGAGCGCGCAACTATGCCAGTTTGGCGAGGCTCGCGCCCAATTGAGTGGGCGTCAGAAGCGCAAAGTATCTTGATAGCCCTGCAGCAGAGCACCACAAACCAAAGCCCGTACGCGATGGCCCGTAAATCAATGTGAAATATTTAATTCTTTATTTAGCCAAATTATTTTAATATTGGTGGTGTTGAAATTTGATTCCGGTCAGGAATTTTATACCCATGTGTGGCAAGGGACGGACGACGGAGGAATGAGTAATTGATTGACAATAAGAACATAAATACTTACATACACTGTGTGTGCTCATCCGGGAGTGACTTTTCCCACCGGCCCGGCTGACTCTCTGACAAATTGCTGGCTGACATAAAAGGGCCATTGTTGTGGTTTAGTAGAATGTCGTCGTTGTTGTTGGCAGCGGCGGCTACGTACTACAATGGACAGCAAACACCCTAATCTGACAGCTCTCACGCAATTATCGAATCATTCAATTTGTCAGGTGACACCTTTGGAAGGCGCATTTGTCCCCAAAAAAAAAAGAACTGACTGACATAATTAATCGATCTTTTGAGGGTATGAACTTATCGCCATCTATAACAAATAATCCTGAGAGAGAGGAAGTACCTAGTGTCGAAAGGACATTCGTCTGGCACGATGACAAATAGACATCCATTTCCATTAGGCAGCGCCGATTGACATTGACCCAAAAAACACGTTAAAAACCACGCACGATCGCCGGATTAGAATGCAAATATGTACAATTGCCAAGGTAAACAGGATGATTCCTCCGCCGCCGCGAAGCATTAGAGAGAACACCACAATGAAAACATAGGGAATTTCACCAAGCAAACATACCTACATACAACAAAAAACGGAGAAACTATTAGTGCGAAGGTAAATTAATTAAAAGGTTTCCGAACAGCGATAAGGAACTGAAATAAATCACACATTCTAGCCGCGCTGCAACCACACAGGTACACGTGGTTTTTTTGATGGAAAACTGTTTACCTGAAGGTAGAGGCGGGCAGTGGAAATTAGTTGCCATGTCCAAACAAATATAAGAAAATTACCCGATCCGGACCAACAGACGAGGGAACGAACATATTGAGATGTTGCATCTCTTCTGTTAAGGAAAAAGGAAAAGCTTACTATGTGTAGGTACTGTGCGCTCGCGCACGCGTGCGATGGCTATCACACATGGATGGATGTGGTCAGCACTGTTCCGTATATAGTTAGTCAGTCATCGCAAAGCCTGATCGTGTTCGATCGGTTCGGTGACGCGATATCTGGACCCGAAATCAAAATAACTCTTCTGCGGCTGGGGGATTCTTTGCATAAAGCTGAGAAAGACTCAGATTCATCCGAAGGCAATTTGTCGTCAAATCCATTATACACATACCATAAGAGGTGATTGGATACAGATTTTGTTTTTTATTGAGGAGGAGCGGACCGCGCGCTCAGTCATGGTTCTTATTCAAAACGAATCCGATGTTGGCAACTGATAATGTCAACTAAAAGGTCCATTCATCTTCTCATGTGCAGATTTGAGATTGGTGCCACGATATGGCGAGCAGTATTTATTTAAACAGAATTTGTTAAATTGTTTCAATTGGATGTTGGTGAAGATATACCTATGAAAGATACTCAAGGCAAAGAGTAGGCTATACACAAAGGATATTTTGTAGGTTGAACTGATTTCGATCTTAACAAGATACAAATAGATAGATTCTATGCGGCCCTTGACGATGGAATGTGCTGTGCTTATAGGTATCGTGCAGTGCCTTGTTGAGATGGAAATTATTTCAGTTTTTGAAAAACGGCGTTGATTTTCGAATCAGTATTTAGTGGAGTATATTGAGTTGCATTGCTAGTCTGATATCCAGGAGCGGCTTGAAAAGCCACTACAATATGTGAAAGCATGTGGGAACTTAACCTAATAAATGGCTTTCCATTAAGCGTTTTCTATCTTTAAAATTGAATAAAATTAACTGTGAATGAGATGTCATTGAAATTGTTTATTTATTAAGAAGGCCCATATATGCCATTACATATAGAATATAAGAATATATATTTAAATGTTCATAACGCCTTCATTCGGGGGCGCGTATCCGAAAATTCCAATTTCCATAGCTCTGACCTATAAATCAGAGTGAATTCGACCAATGCCATTGATTATGTTGACTTTCAAGGTAGTGGTGGTTTGTAGTTTATTTTGACTAAAGAAAACCCCACAAGAAGAAGTCCAAAAAGGTCAAATCGGAGCCCAATTCACACCGACAACCATTTTTAAACATCGCTTGTGCAAAATGTCCATTCTTTCACGGGCTGTATGGCTCATCGCGCCATCCTGCTTGAACCACATTCTTAAGGAAATATGGGCCGAAAAAGCTTGCGTTTCATTAACGTTACGAAATTTGTCCGCGTCAATGCGAATAGTCCTCTCAGAAGGACAATTAAACGCCCGAAACAGTGAGTTTCATAAAACAAATAAATCCGTTGTACATGTTGTTGAACGCTACTATTCTTCATGTTGATGTGTCAAAACAGATAAAATAAATTACAGCTAATTTGACAGATGTAGCTTCAACAATATGACCGCAATCAACTCTCAGTTTAGAAATGCCTATTGGAAAACCCTTTAGTTTTATTTCGAGCCAATGTACAGTCTTTATAACTATTTTGAGAGTCGGTATATGTTCAAGTGATGCTCAAAGAACAATTGAGACCTTGGGCACAATATTCCACATGCTGCCTTTAGATACAACCCAGGATGGCAGGATACGAGACGTTAGGACCGCCTTACGTGCCGCAAAACAGTGGAGAAGGAAGCACGGCAACTGGGAAAGAGTTGGGAAGAGCTGAGGCACATTTCATTGTAGATGCTCTAGGACCCAGAAGAGGATACAAGGCATGAGTAAGTAAGATTAGATACAATAGATACCACAGTCTGCGTGCAGTACCCTGGAACTCGCCGACTGTACCTTTCTACAATTCCATACCATCCAGAATCGATTATTGATAGTCAATTTCTCTAAAAGGATATACTTTACAGGCCGATCTAAAACTGTCACCAAAAGTTTATGGGGCGCTTAAATGTGCTTAAATTGCACCCCCACCGACAAGTGAGGCAATTCGGTGGGTGAGATATGAACCGTTGCTAATGCGTCGTTCCTCATTGAACTTGTGACATTTATCGCGTGTTGTATCAGACGACACGTCGACAATATTTTTCGCACACTTAAGATGAAACAATAGTCATAAACACATCCGCAGCTGTGAACTTTGCCATAGCAGCAGCAGCAGCAACAACAGCAGCAGCAGCACTGCAGTTCTATGCAAATTATGACCGGTGACTCTGTACCTTCTTATCGAATCGCAGTAATCGCGGCGCAATAA
The DNA here is from genome assembly GCA_949716465.1 of Chalcosyrphus nemorum. Taxonomy (NCBI): domain Eukaryota; kingdom Metazoa; phylum Arthropoda; class Insecta; order Diptera; family Syrphidae; genus Chalcosyrphus; species Chalcosyrphus nemorum. The sequence goes on from OX454335.1 coordinate 52,633,877, forward strand.
AATTCGCACACGGATAACCTTTATTATTCCCTATTGCTGGAGCGAAGAAGTTGTACTTGTACCTTCAGTAAGATGATGTGCCCAAACCAGTGTGTAAATTGTTGCAGTTGCAGTACTACAACTTGTGCACCTCAACTTGTCAACTAAATGACTCACAAGTCCCCTAATTGAATGCTATCGTAATCAATATAAACATGTAAGCCAAATCCTTGTAATTTAGTCTCCCTCTCGGCCGGCCATTATCAAGGCGAAAGAAACTATCTGCACAGAACAAGAGGACAAGCAATCTCGCAGTCGTTCCCATGGTATAAGCCCTGCAGCACGCATTTCCAATTTAATATCACCCCACTGACAGCAGGCGCAGGAACAGAGGAGCAGAGGAGCGACAGGAGAACACGGCGGTGACTTAATGCGACTCGAAACTGTACAGAGACTTACGGGTATCTAAAGCGCGTTGATATGTGATAGGTCGGACATGCATCCAAGAGCTTATGGCATTCATATAAAGACATCAAGCTACAGATGTCAGCTGGAGATATGTACTTAGTAGCTGCATGCAGATATACTTTCAGCGCCAACACCATTTAGAAGGCACATTCCGAGGATAACTCTTGCTGCTGCTGCAACTGTATGACTGTATCTCTGGGATGGAATAAAACACAACAACCCATTGAACCGGCATCTAATGCGAATGGCCTATGTCGGCGGCTGAAATGCTAAAGGTAAATAAATCAAGCGGCTTCCAACTTTAATCACGATCTCTTAAATTAAATCGTACACATCTCCACACTAAGTCACTTGGCGGATCGGATGCGGCTAAGGCGACGAACTACGAACGACGAACAACGACGACGACGAAGACAACGATGCCTGCCAATGATGATGTTGATGGCTGCTTTGACTGCTTCGAGTATTACGGTGCGCGAGCGCTAAAATGACATGCACGTCGTATTGCGCGTGGTCACCAGCTCCAGCGCTCCAGCTCAGCACCACCATCGGTGCGCAGTTGTCCGATTTAAACGATTTAAACGAAATGAAGTGAAGTTTTGCCAAATGCGATTAAAACGTCGCTCTCTCGTACGCATTGGTAATTTAATGCAGCTTATACCTACCTCAGTCAGCAGAGCAGAGTCCAAGTAATTACCGTATCGGTATAAAAGTACCACACTCGTCCGTCATGGCCTGTCTTCGATCAGTGACCGGGCTCTGCCTGTCACTAGTTCCTGGATGGATGCCACTTGTATGAACGCAAATCAACCCCCCAAAAATGAACACATATTTCAAAAATTGGCCGGCACACAATAATGATTTCCTTTATTGGATTGCGCCGCACCGTTGACAGCGGCCACCCAAGCGAACATCAGACCAGGATGGGGTATCAAATCTCCAAATCGACGACGAATTTGGCCTTTCAATTTCATTTATATCATCTCGTAATCAAAACAAAAATTCTGTGAAAACGCACTTAATTAAAAACGGAATTCCAGACAGCCAGAGACAGAGCCAGAGCCAGCAACGTCCGAACCACACCGCACAGATAAAATTCCAAATTCCACAAGAGTAGTTTAATATGTGGATGGACGTGGACATCAGTGGGCTAAATATGCCATGTGATAGCGAGATTATCCGCGATGTTGAAATGTTAAATTGAATCACTGCCGCAGCAGCAGCAGCAGCAGCTACGGTGTGGTGCGGCATTGCGGCGGCGTTCTATAGTCTGGTCTCGTCGTCGATTGCGATTGCGAAACCTGGGGGAGACTGGGCGCGAACAATAATTTGACAGTGGAGTGAAGTGGTGGCTTGCTCCCTAGTCTCTATCTCTCTCTCGGTTTGGGATTACTCGAACGAGTAATCCGCAGAATAAGTTGAGATTTAAACAGCCCCGATGTTCGGTGAATCGTGTAAGCATGCTGACCTAACTTCATCAATTTTATCCTCTCTCTCGACGACTCGATGCGATATGAGGCGACCGTGAGCCATTGCCGAACCCCCTGTGAAGAGGATTGGCTTTAATTGATTTTGACATGTGACAAATCTTTCACTGGGACTTGGAGGAGTTGTTGCTGTTGCTGTTGGTTGTGTGTGCGTACTCTTGAGTGCGGAGCGGATAGTGCGAGATCTTGCATCGATCTTTTCTTCGCATTTGGAATTGATCGGATCAGGATCGCCGCAATCGTGATCATCGCATGTGGACTGGTTGGTGATTGCGCGATGGCGATGGCGACGAAGACAACATACCGGGACGCGGCACTGCCCTCATCATATTCGGTTCGATGGTTTATCGGCACTTTTGAAACGATTTTGCGTTGCGTTGTTTTGTGCGTCTTTGAGATCTGGCTGCTTCTGCTGGGGTGGTGGTGTATGGTGGTGGTATGAGTGTGGCCTGTCCTCCCTAAATGAACTTGGAGGCCGAAATCAGACCGTATGTTGATGATTATTTATAGAGTTATGTTTGTGCATTCGACGACTAATATTTATACGTGAATGGAAATTTTTATTTTTATTTTTTTTTTCTCATCTGTCGACGGTTGTTTGTGTGGCAAAAGACAGTTCGACTGTCAAGTAGTTCATGTTTAATTAAAAATATTACAATACGGGGCAAGTGCAAGTAATCGTTAAGATATTATTTTATTGCATCTAATGAGAAGGAGTTATTATGGGATAGAAGGTCATTTACATACGTATAATTGATTCGAAAAAGTTGTACGCTCTCTAAGAGTCAATACTCTTCTGTCCTTGGCCATTAAAAGAACTGTGAGTTAAAAAACTGCGATAAGGAAACAGTTCTTAATAGTTTCTTGAGATGACATCCATAGAGATTTAAGATAGATTTGATGTCTCGTTGCTTTTGCGAAATTTTTGATTAACACATCGTATCGCGCTCATGTATTTTTCCTCTCTCCTGAGATAGAGAGTTGAATTTGGGGATGAACTTGTCACTCGCCATAAAAGCTGCCAAATTATGGTTACGGAAGCTAGCAGAAGGTTTCAAAATTTGATAAATTCGATAAAATTCTACTGAAAGATAAAAAGAGGCGACGGTGAGGCCTGTGGATCTCATTTCCTTTTCAGTGAGATGGAAGTCCCACATACTTCTTTTCTTTGGCATTGACTACGGACATTATGGTCCATTCATAGCTCAGTGAACTGCGAATGCGAAAAAACGAGAAGAACAAAAATTTTGACTTTTTATTCACAGCAACTTTTTAATCTAGTCGCTGCAAATGTGCGAATTTTAATTGTACCAACGAAAAAGATGTTTTGGTCGTGCAAATGTGGATTGCGTTCCACATCAGTGGAATGTGAATAAAATGTGACAGTTCGCAAGAAGCATGTATTATTACTCGGAGAAACTAATTAAAATTTACCTTTTTATGCATAAATCGATAGTATTTACTTTGAGGTCTCTTCCTTGGGAATAGTAAATTTGACAGTCGTTTGCCTTTAAATATGCTAAAGTGGTTTGTTGAGTGCATTTTTGGTGCCTTTCTGTTGACGATACCGGTGCGCCTGTAGCTTTCGCCAAACTAACCTCAAAAAGTATCTGCTAGAAGCTGTCGCTATTCAAATACAGCAGTCTTTGCATTTCAGTGATCAAGGAGTTTTTTTTTCGAAATGTCTCTCTTTCTCGCGGAAGCCAGGAATGGCAAGTGCTCATGAGATCCCTCCACGAACATGAAAGCTTCCTCGATGCCTTGAACTACGGCGGTCATTTGTTATCAACATCCACCTTTACGTGAAGTGCTCAATTAAGGAATGCTTCACACTCACTTAATGATGTCTCCATCGTCAGTAGGATAACTGAAGCACTTTGGGATTCGTCACTTTTCCTTCCTTTCACAGAAGCTTTTATCACTGAACTTGTGGAAGCCCAAGTTGGTCTTGGATGTGAGAATTTAGCCACTAAAACTGGCGGAGCAATAATTGTTCTAAGTCTGAGAGCTTTCTAGCCAGATATTCTTTCCGGGACAATAATAAAGTTATTGTTGACATTATCGCTTTGATGGATGCTTAACTATCAGCGTATTTGTTTATGTACTATATAGTTCTCCTAGTTGTGTACACTTGAAACTTTATAAGCCGAGCAATAGGGGGTTTTTCGAAAAGATCCTTGGACCTAGTCCCTGGTCCTTATCTTATTTACCCGTCAGTAAAGATGGATATAGACGTGGAGTGGACCTCCCCTTTTACCCAGCACTATCTGGGAAGTAATATTATATGGAATTGAAGGATTAACTCTGAGTGTTGTGTAGCATAAAGTTGCAGTACTCTACTACACAGAACGAATTCCCTGAGTCTTTACAACTGTCTGGCAATAGAAAATGGTCATCACGTTTAAAGGATCATTCGAATTTGATCACTATTTACTGAACTTTAATATCGTGCACATGCGTGTTGTTCCAAGAGCTTAAGATGTGGACTTTCAACCCTTGGAACATTTTTGTTCCTAATAATTGATATCGATTTGTTGTTCCCATAAGCCGATGCTCACTTTTGTGATCGCATTCATCTTCTGGAGTTTTGTTTTTGTTCAAAACAATTTGCAGCAAGTACTTACACAAATTGCAATCCACACGATTATCCTCATCACGCTGAGCCATTTAAATTTTGCTAACACCTTCTAAAATACCAGAGACTCACGTAACCGATCCGTGTGACACAACTCGCGATATTTATGCACCATTATAAAGAAGTTGTTCTCCGCCATTGTGCAGAATGGACATTAAAATATCTGCAAGTCCACTGAACATAGGTGTAGGAGTCCCGCATAGGTACGCTCCCAGATTAAAACATAATTTATAGCAGGGCCTGGCAGGCAAATGTGTCGCTTGATAAATAGCCAACTAATCGCGACATGCTCTCTACTATAAAGTTCTCTAAAACTCTAGTGCCGGAAGCGCAATTCAAATTGAAAACCAAACACACAGCATGTGAATGCCACAGACAAGTCAATATAAATAGAACACGGCGCAGGATTCATCGCATGGCTAACGTTAAGAGCCAATAATTAATTTGACGTACGACGACGTCGAAGGCAGTGCTCATATAGCACAGCCAAGTCAGTCCCAGGCTGCCAGCAAACAATACAATATTCCAGCTTCATTGAGAAATGACCATGCGGTCAAACGGCCATAAAATTGGCGCAAAAAAAAAAATAAAGAAAAGAACATAAAAAGAATTAAAACAAAACAAGTTAAATAAAGAAAAGGGAAGAGTAAAAAAACAAAAGTAAAAAAAAAAATCCCCGTAAGGTTAAGCCGTGACAGGAGCAAGAAAAACCTGACAAGGAGAATGCAACTTTGCGGGCATGTGTTTCGGTGTTGTTAAGTAAATTTCCAAAGGTGTCAGAAAACATCTTGTCGGAATTCATCTAACAAGAAATTTGGATTTTGTTCTCATGGATACGGCGCGACCGTTGCGTTGGGGCGGCCTGGGAGGTTCGTCGGCCAACCAGTCAGCCAGCGGAGTGAGCTTACCTGTGTGAGCTTGTTTGCTCTGGGTGTCTTGCATGTTGTTTGATCCTTGTTTCTTACAACCCAGAGCCTAGTTATTACGGTGCAAGCATTTGGGTTGGGCATACTTAACATACTATTCCCATTAAGAGCTGCGCGGTTGGTGGAACTTCATTCATACCTCACCATCACCACTGGATTCCACTCCACTATCAGCACCACCACCACCGGTAGGCAAGTAGAGGTGGCTGTTGAAAAGTCCGAAGCACATGCTGAATCGAAATTGCTTTGGCACACGTCACTCCGTGCACGGACAGAAAGGATCTTAGTTGTCGTCGAGCGTCGAGCGTCGACATCTTCGTCTTTTTCATCGTCGATGTCGTTGTCGTCGTTGTCGTCGTCGTCGTTTATAACCGATACTTATCGACATTCCAACAGCTCGGAGATCCAAAGATATTTGTTTGCACTGTTTGGGGAGAAGAATGAACTGGCCGCCCGCGATAAGCGATCTCAACTTATTTGTGACGACAAATCTTTTCGCCTTCGTCGTTGTATAGTAGCAAAGGAGCCTTCGACGACTTGCAGTCCGAATAAAGCAAGAAATCTTTCGATTTTGAATTTCGGGCAACTAATGCAAAAAGAAATGTTATTCGGTGGTCATAAATCCTCCAACAAAAAGCGGTTACATTTTTGGGGGATTCTTTATTTGGGCTGCTCTCGGTGAAAAGTAATTCGTTTCTTAGGCTTGCAGCCTTCTTGGTGTTGTTGTTGTTGCTGTTATTTTTGATTCGCTCCTCCAGCACCAAGGCAATAAAGATAAGTCAAACACATTTGATTATTTATTCCTTTGCGATAGCGTGAATGGCTCGCTTGTTGGGTGACGTCGTTTTGGTGGTGTGACAAACGATATTCTTATGAATGGGTGGTGGTGGTTAATATTAATAAAATGCTTAATTGGGTGCCAGCATTCAAAGTAGAATTTATACGCTCCAGACGGTAATTTTGTGCATGAACGATGGCAAAAGGATTCTCACTCGGACTGATGGACCCGAAAAGCAAATTCAAGGTTAATATGGTGGGTGTTGATATTATAAGGCTCTGTAGTCTAAACAATCGGAATAGATAGGAAAGTTAATATTATTTGCTTTTTTTTAGCAATCAATGTCCTTTAAAGATGTCAAATTTCAGAAGAAGCGACTCCGTGTCGACAATATCGAAATATGCGACCATTTTGGATCGACCTTAATCTTTACAAAACCATCAAAGGCATCACCAGTCTATCTATGTTTCTTAAGTTTTTTTTACGTTCTGTCGGTCGGTATCTTCTTTAAGAGTTTTTTTTTTCGATAGGAAAAGTTTCACACGAGCACTCAGACATCAACTTGTCTATTGTACTCTCCGAAAACACCCTATTACGCCCCCTTATCTCCTCTTCTAAATAAATTCGAGTAGTCGTTTCAGCGACAAAGAACTTACATTAACAGCATTCATCACTTCCGCAAAAGCAGAACCACACAGAAAATCTTCCCAGTGTCCTTACCCTCTCCACAACCCCGTTGCAGACAGATGTTTCGCTTAAGCCAATCTTACTAAGAAGCTTAGCAAAAGCGAAGTGCCCAGTATCTGCTGAGGGACAACAAGACAAGATCTGGGAGCATCCGTTTAGTCAACCTACATCCAGCAGAGACATGCCACGCACAATTGTGTTCATAAGAAACCAAATGATCAATTGAAGCTCTGGCCGTTGATGCAGAGAGACCTAACGCAGGTTCGGGTCCTGAGAAACTCTCCTCTGAGCTTTGTCTAGCAATCTTATTTCCCGTGATACCAGTGTGACCTGGCACCCAGATGAGAGTCAATAAACTGAGACTTCCGACACAGTTTAAAGCTCTGTTGTATTCACCAACTAATTTGGAGGGTTTAGCAAGGGCTTAAGCGCAGCTTGACAGACTATAGCCCTTCCACCTATTCCTAACGATGTAGCTCTCTTCCTGGAAGACAGAGGCATGCTAACCCAATGAATAATGCAGTCTTGTGTTGTCGTACTCCAAAAATAAACCAACTACTGATCCTTGATCGGTTTTGGAACCATCTGTGAAAATACGACTTCACTCTATTCCTGGTAGCCAGTCCTATACCTGTAAAGACGACCTCATACTTGCGCCACAGCTAAAGCCTCGGAGTAGTAGCATCATCAATGTTAAAGACTTTACTGTACCACGTTTCAAGCTATAAAACCAATTCTCAACAAAACAAAAAAATATATATGTATATTATTGCTCATGCATTTGCTTTGTTTTTATTAATTTGATTGATTCCATATCAATCAACATTAACCCGACGCCCACGCAAAATTAACAAAACTCCAGTAAAACTAATAAATGCACAAAAGCGCTCAGGTACGTAAGGAGGCTACAACTTGAAGTCGTAAAAGACCAACGTACGAGATGCTACCGTGAATTGTTCATATAAATACACATAAAAATGCAACGTGCTTATTGAGACATTAAAAACCAAAATGCTATAAATATTTAAATATTTAGTGGAATCACTAAAAATAGAATATTAAATTGTAACGAGTTATAACAATTTTCAATTGAATTTTCAAGCTATAAGCCCAGTTATGGAATTGAAAGGAAAGGGCATAGGGAATTTAGAAGTTGGTAGGAACAGTAGAGTTGATCTTAAATCCTTGCAAATCATAATCTATAAGAAATATGAAGGGTGTCAAGTAATACCACATGCGTCAACGTAAAAGAACTTCTGAATGTGACTGAAAATAGATTTTTGAAGATAACGGTGTGCAAAAGTAGCCGCTCGTATATTAGGTACTATTAAAGTGACATACGCATGCCCGACGACTGGAGTATCAGCTCTATATGCCCCATCTTCAAAAAAAGCGATCCTATGTCTTGTAAGAACTACCGAGGCATATCCCTGTTAAATGTCGCATATAAGATCCTATAAGATCCTATCCAACGTATTGTGTGAACGTCTAAAACCTTTCTGCAGCACACTAATCGGCACGTATCAGTGTGGCTTCCGGCCCGGCAGATCGACAATAGACCAAATTTTCACACTCAGACAAATCCTGGAAAAGACCAACGAATTTCAAGTCGAAACCCACCACCTTTTCATCGACTTTAAAGCCGCCTATGACAGCATTCATCGTCTTGAGCTCTACCAGGCGATGGCCCAATTCGGGATACCGACAAAACTTATCCAGATGTGTCGCGCAACGCTGGAAAACACGCGATGCTCTGTGCAATTTGGAAACAACTCTTCGGAGCTCTTCCAAACATGCACCGGATTCAGGCAAGGAGATGCGCTGTCATGTGATTTCTTCAATATCGTGTTGGAGCAGATAGTGCGCAGGGCAGGTGTCAACACGGAAGGCACTATCTTTCACAAATCCGTCCAACTGCTGGGATACGCAGACGATATTGACATCATCGGAAGATCCCGGCAAGCCGTCGTAGAGGCATTTACGGCTATTGATGAGCAGGCGAAACGAGTTGGTCTTGAAGTGAATGAGGACAAGACAAAGTACATGTTATCAACAAACAAAAATTTATCTGTCCAAAACATTGGGCAGAACGTCACTGTTGATAACTATAACTTCGAGGTAGTTAAGGAGTTCACCTACCTCGGAACAAATATAAATCCTACAAATGACACCTTTGTAGAGATCCGACGAAGAATAACCCTAGCAAACCGCTGCTACTTCGGTTTGGCGAAACAACTGGGTTCAAAACTCCTAACTCGACGGACCAAATTAATGCTCTACAGAACGCTCATCTTACCAGTCCTGCTGTATGGAGCCGAGTGCTGGACGATAAGTAAGAAAGCTGAGCAAATATTGGGCACCTTCGAGCGTAAAATACTTCGTCGGATATTAGGTCCCTTATGCGAGGAGGGCGAATGGAGGAGAAGATACAACCGCGAACTCTATGAGCTGTACCAGGATGTGGATGTAGTCCAAAAAGCCAAGATACGCAGACTACATTGGCTCGGCCACATCGAGCGAATGGACAACAATGCTCCAGCCAAGAGGATCTTCGAATCCCAGCCCCCAGGTTCGAGACGGCGAAGAAGACCGAACCTCCGGTACAAAGACCAAGCTGTCGCGGATGCCAGAAAACTTGGTCTTCACAACTGGAAGCAGCGTGCTCGGGACCGCAGAGGATGGAAGGCAGCGATGTCTCAGGCAGGGACTCTACAAGGGTCGGGAGCCCTTTAAGTAAGTAAGTAAAGTGACACGGTACACAATTATGGATTTTGTCCGAACAACTATGGTTCACCATGTTGTATAATATCGATAAGCATCCAACATTCAGACGGTATTACAGCGAAGGGGTTTAGTCACAAATTTAAAGGTCTCCGATCAATCTACATGCCTGACACTGGACACGATCTACTGAGCTCAAACAAGCACAAAGTTTCGGATGAATATAAGCATTGTAGATAGTAACCAAGTCTGCAGGACTGAATAAAACGTTTATACCTCTTGAGGAGTCCAAAGCACCTAGTAGCAGTTTTCGCAGCTTCGGAAATAGGGTCTGGGGTAACTTGCATGTCAAGCCTCACATACCTTAAGACCTACGGTGCACTGGAAATGTAGGTACATATGAATGTGATCAGTAAACTTTCTTAGTAGTAAAATCAGGAAGCGCAAGAAAATGTTGTGAGTTACAAAAGCAGCGATTTTGACATCATCCAGAGAGAATAAATATTGGAATCTCATACCAACCAGCACGCTGCGGTTTAGATCAAAAAAATAGTCAATTTTTGGACATAGAAATGGAAGTGGTAAAATGTTCCACTCACGTTCATGTTTGTCGACATTTATGGTAAACTTTTATTCTCATATTTTTATATACGTTATGTTCCTATGCTCTCTCCAACTCTACTTCAGTTGCCTTGCTAACTTTTCGTCTCTTCTGCCTCCGCGTCATGTGCTTCTCTGTCATTCTAAGTCTAAATAAAAAAATAGGCGCACATTATAAGCTTAGTAGAAGTTTTTAAGTTCAAATGTAAGAGTCCAACAAATTTCTCCGTAAGCCATCGACAAAGCTTTGATTTTTTTATCTGCCCAATGTCAGTGGTGTGGTGATGTTATGTTTTTTTGCCTCCAAATGAAATAGGGCTTAGTAGGCATCTTGTCCCAGCTCCAAATTCAATCTCAAACCGTGTTATTGGACATTGATATTCCAATATCTAATATAGAAAAGACAACTAAAAACTAAACAGTGTTAAATACTCAAAAACCTGTATGAGATTTGCAAAGAAATTGAACCAGAAATAGGCATAGGAGAAACTCAGGAATATCAAGCTGAACCTGTGCAATGTACTAAACCATTTTTTGCTACAAATAAGTGTCAAACTGAATTACAATAGCTATGGACATTTTATTACACCAACTTTCTGACACTACAGCATAATTTGATATCAAAAAATTACTTAACGATGACCGTCTAGTCTGTGATTTATCCATATCGATCAATTCCTACAATCTACGCGATTGTTTTAAGAAGTTCACACGGTTAGCCTTATCAAAGGAATAAGAAAAAACAGACAAAAAGGGATTAAAGAAAAAAAATGGGAGAAGGAAAAAAAGAAACAAAAAAAAAGTGAAATGGGCATCGAAATTCAACCGAAAAATACTCCCAATTAGGACTGCTTCTGATACGCAGAGACCCAAATTGAAGTCATCATTCTAAGCGGTCTGGAATTTCGAATCAAGGAAGATGCATTATTTTCCTCTCCCTTGACATTTTAATAACAGTCTTTGGGTCCTGAAGAATAGTAAACAGTTTTTCTACGCGCCCACAATTCTGTTGTGGAAGATTGAAGCTGCCGTAATCGGTAGGTAGGACTGAATTGAAGATCGATGCTCATAGGGGCGGATGAAAGTGAAGAGATCACGTTCCAAAATTAAATTTTTCGACGGGACATGGATACTACAGACTGGACAAGGGTCGTCTCACTGCAATTACAGGTTCCATAGTCTAACACATAAATGCGGTCGATTATTCGATATTAACTGTGGGAGCTCCTGTGTGCTGTAAGACATATGGTGATGGACCTAGACCAATTAACCGTTTGCTCGATGTGAAGAAGGGAATGCGTAATGCGACAAGAATGCCGCCGCCGTTGTTTCATCATCAGCGTCGACCTCAATTTCTATACCACAAATTTACAGCGAAAGACTACTGTCAGCAGCGCGAATTTTCTCTCACCTCTTGCGAAAGACAACGTGATTCAGCTTCTGGTAGCGCACCAGAGATAACTCTCCAACCGCGAGATGAATTATTGCATAAGATTCGTCGCCACCGAAGAATGACTCCAAGTTGAATCTGTATGTGACAACGACCAGGTAAGCAGGTCTCATCTAAGGCAATCAATCGGAGTCCAAGCCCTTTTTTTACCCCAAGAAATTGGGAAACTTTTCACCTGGTTAATCCACCGCACATATAGATAAGGATCTTCATCATCAACAGCGGTGAATATGACGACTACGTGAGTGACAACTTTGGCAACAGGCGACATAAAATCACCCAATAATAAAAATGGCATGGGTGTACGGGCGTATGATGCCATTTCGTAATTCGGGGTTGGTGCGAGACCGAAGTCAAAGTCATCGTCGGTGTTTATGAGATAGCTGTCATCGGAGCTCTAATCTGATCTGATATGACTTTGTTTTTGTTTTAAGCATGCGCCATGGCCTGGAATTAACTTAATTGCCGCACGAACGCGCGACTCGCTGTCACTGAGCTTCCTTATTAGATCTGCCTGCCACGATAATGAAATTATTTAGTGGCAATTGGCCGGATTTTACGAGTAATTTTGCTGTGCTTTTACTCGCATCAGCTCCGCTAAGTGATGATTATTAGGTGGGGTCTACCGACAAAACATATGGATTGGGGTTACAAGAGCATTCACTCACGTATGACGAAATGTTTTGAGAGAAACGTTCGACACGGCACATTAAAGAATGTAAAACAATGTGTAATAAACCCAATGGATTGTGTTACAGTGTACGATGATGAGTGTCTGTTGGTGCTGTTATTCCAGAACAGGCCACTGTTCCCCTTTTTATTACGACCAACTAAAAGCTTTAGGTCGTATTTCATGTACCATTAGTGATCTTGTCTAAATCCTAATTTGTTTACTTAACAATATCTCAATGTGATTAGTAAACAGTGCTGCTTGCAAATACAAATTTAACTATGCGAGACTTCATTTGGTCCGCATTAATAGTTAGGATCCGCATTATAATTGATGACTGAAGACTTCAGAAGAAATCAAATTGGCCACAAGATAAACAAATGGTAACAGATGTCGCTAAGTGGTGCGGTCGCATAATAATGGCTTAGTTGGGCACGGTAGCGGAGAGTGGTATCGATGATTAATACATCGATAATTGATATTAATGAATGGCGGTAGATTTTACGGTGAGTTGGATCTATTGGGCTTAGTCATGTTCATGATGACAAAGAGCATCGTATCGACTATAAAATTTTACCTATATATCGACCGAAAAAGTTATTAAAATAAGAAATTTTTTGTGTATCATGTAACATGTATTGGCAACATTTAGAACTCAATTTTGAACAACGCATCATTTTTAAGCTCAAATTATTGCACTTTTAGTTTTCCTTCATTTTTTTCCTTTGCAATCACGTTCAAGCTCTTTCTGGTCACAAGAACTGTAAGCTTTAGTTCAATCGTTACTCGCATTTTCGATATCCGTCAAGCAGCCGAAGGAGCAGATATATTCATTTAGCCCCGTGGGAACGTGGTTAAGATGAATGTGGAAAAACGTTTTTTACGGGAATCATATAGGATGGATGTAAATAACATACAACTCTAACTGGAGGATAGATCTGCCAGTCAATCAATGATCAGTAAAATTCATATGCATCACCCTGAAATAATTCAAAAACGAAAAAAAATAGCCTAAACCTCTTAAAAAATTTAGTCTGCCTGTCAACCTGTTACAGCCTTGTATACTTTGAACCGTTAGAGGAAGATTGCTGAAAATTCCAGATGTGTATATTATGTGGGAGCCGGCAAAATATGATAATGGTAGCAACTAGCAACGTCGAGGGAAAAAATCATTTGATAGTTTTTTTTCTTTGCGAGTGACGGAACACATCCCCACACAATATGGTCGGGGTGTGTGTCATAACCAGGCAGATAGACCTCAAATACGACTAGATAGGTACAACATTACAAATAATAAAGAGAAATTGGAATATCTGCACTGGAACTGGTGACAGAGCGTTTAATGCACATTTTCGGAGCTGGAATATTGTTAAGGAGAAAGAAATCATTTATTTTTGACAAACTTCCTTCCTTGTACCTTACCCGTCTTGCATTCAATAGGTCACTTAAGTTGTTGTATTAAGACGGCAGTATTGCTCTAATTCATCTACTTATACTTAACTATCAAGTTAATCGTTTTAATTCTTTGGTATTCAACTCATAGGAAGAAAAATCAATCAGGAAATTGCAATTCCATCCAGGGTTACAAGAAGCCACCCCTTAATTTCATATCCCCTTTGGCAGACGTACCTAAATTATAAAAAACCAGTGAAAAATGCTACAATCCGCCTGGAGCGGATCATATGATACCCTATCCCTATCTTATTTGGTCGTTTCAGTGGGCGGTGGAAAATGTATTCACAAAATTTTCAATTTTGCCCTATAAACTTATATTTTTACTCGAAAAATAATTTTTGAAGTGGCCATATACAATGTATAGACAATTTGTAGATTTAGTGGATATCTACATATTTTTTCAAGTAAGTTTTTTCGAGTTTCATATGAAAATAGTGAAAAAAGGTGATTTTTTTGAAAAGTGGGCGTGACAGTGGGCGGATTTTAAAAAATTTTACACTTGTTCTGTCCCGATATCCAAAGACTTCGTATACAAAATTTCATTGTCCTAGCTCAAAATTTAAGGCCCAAAAACCGGTGACAGACGGACGGACGGACGGACGGACATGTCTCAATCGAATCGGCTATTGATACTGATCATTTATATATATACTTTATGGGGTCTGTCTGCAATATTTCTGTTACAAACTATGTATCAAACTTAATATACCCTTAGGATAGGGTATAAAAATCTACATACTTACTTTCAAACGGAGATGCTCGACAAAACATACACCTTTTCAGACCGCACTGCACTGAAAATTGATGTATTTATAAAAAAAACTCAATTATTTGCGTAAAAATAATACAAAAGTTTCATTTTATATTCAAATAGTTTTTATTATTCAATTTTAAATTAAATACAGACGTTTATTACATTATCTATAAATATAGGTCTTCACTTTTTTTTACAAACTTAGTAGTTCAGTTTTTTTTTTATTTTATTTAAATAATACAAAATAAAAAAATATAGTTAAATAAGAAATAAATTGCCAGAAATGATGGAAATAACCGTTAATAGATTCTCTTAAATAAACAACTATATAAGCAAATAAAATAAACAAAAAAAAAAAACTTAGATATTTTCATTTCAAATAAATAATATTCAAAAAATACTCAAATTGGCATGAAAAAAAAATATTATTAAGCGAGAAAAGGATATTAAATGCATACCTTGTGGAAAATATAAATAAATGCATCCCTCCTAAGAGCCCCTCTTTGCAAAAAGGCCAACAAGACTCACTTAAATGGCTTTTTCTTGAGAAGCTCTTATGGATTTAGTCACCGATTCGATGAAGGCATTTATTTAAACAAAATAATGTCTGTAGTATACCCCACTGTTGCAAAATTTGAAAAATAAGAAAAAAAAAACAAAACGGTTTCAAAATTCGCAGTGGTTTTCGGGTGTTTTTTTTTTTTTTTTGCCTACCCTTTAGTCCGAAACACAGAGCGACAGACAGAAAGGAACATTTTTGTTTTTATGTATGTATATATAAATAGCTAAGAACTAAGCAGTGGAAGTTGTTGCAAGCTTGCAGGCCGATGTGTGTGGTTAGTAAGTGCGACCATACGCATCCACGTGTATCGTTCTGAAAGTAGAGTGTAATCAATTTAAATTTGTTTTCAGACTCAGACTTTATCCAAATTTTGTGTGTGTGTGTTTGTGTTGTGCTCTGCAGATAGAAGATTGTTTTTACAAATACAAAAAAAAAAAAACCACCACGAAATTTTTTCATAAAATAATTTTTCGAACACCGAGCCACTCAAAAAAAGCATAGAAACGAAGAGGAATGCGGAAAGTAATAAACGGTTTTCTTTTTCTTTTTGTTAGTATATAGTTTTTTTTTTTTATATTATAAAATATATAAATAAGAAAGTTCTATGTACAATTTTGCATTTTTTTTTTTAACGTGAAACATTTCCTTTTCAACAAACAAACATCATCAGTATCAGTATATATGTATATAGTAGACTAAAACTTAACACTAAGTTTTATAAAAAAAAAAAAAATATGTAAATTCTTGCTTACAAAGTATAATTATTTAAATTTATGTGCTTATTACCACACACCAAGGAAGTATCTTTTTTTTTTTTATTATAATTATTATTTTTTCAGTTAACTATTTTTCGCGATAATATTAAGTTTAGGAGTAGAATAAAACGTCAAGACTGTATGTCCCCAAATGGAAGGCCATTAAATGTATACTAAGTATGTGTGCGTATTTCCTGTTGTCTTTTTTTATTTATTTTTTTGGAAAATTGAAAATTGCGTTTTTTTATTTATGTATATAGTTTTTTTTTTTCGTTTGTTTCAACACCACCATCACCAATATAGACAGAGATCAGTGTTCACATCAGTGTTCTTATGAGTAGTAGTGCGTGCAACATTTTTTTTTTTATTTTATTTAAAAGTTTTGTGCAAGATTCATCGCCAAACACACTGACTACATCTACAAAAAAAGAGAAAAATAGATACATTTTCTTTCAATATAAACAAAGGTGAAGTGTGAAGGATTGATAAAAGATCGGTCAAGGGATTAGTAAAAATTGGCCGTTGGATCCTTAAATTTAAAAATAATTAGACATGCAGTGCTAAACACCGAACAGTGATAAGAACCAAAACGGGACCCATTGGCCAAAGGATTATAGATTGTATGTATATTGAAAACGGGGATGAAGGAAAGGGATAAGTGCATCTCTCTATTTGTTATGAGAAGACCTTACCTATGCTGGCGGAGATTGTCACGCTGCTTAAAGTATTTCCCGCAAATCTCGCAGGAGTACGTGATTTCGGGACTCTTGTGGGTGCGTTCGTGGATCATCAGATTGTAGGGTTTGGTGAAGCGCCGCTGACAGTATTTGCATATGAATTCGCACTTCGGTCGCATCTTACGACGGAAGTCCGACCTGCAGTCGTCGTTGTCAATCCGCATTACAGCAAACATTTTGGTTTATTTCTATGCACAGCTTTTGGTCCCGATCAAACTCCAAGTAGGTATAACACGTTTTATTGTATTATATGTGTGTATTCTGAAAGAAAGAAGAAGGCAATTTCAATTAGGCATGGTAATAATTTTCGGATGAAATTCGATATCTCCAATGATGATGATCGGGAGAATTGGTGAGGTGACTTCAAGGCCATTGTTTTAGTCGCCACCATCACTACCAACAATATCAGACTAATTGCGATTCGCGGAACCGATACCCGAGGGCCTCCAACAACAGCAGCAGCAGCAGTAGAGAGCTCGCTCGCATTCACATAAAGCAGCACCTCCTGCTGAGCGGTGAAACAAACGAGTCGCCTCCGCTCTAAATAAAACTACCTGATTATTAATATGGCAGCAGAGAAGCACATTCGGTTATCGGTACGGCACAGCCACCCTAGGTCCGGCTCGAGTAGTCCGCCATTAATTGACAGAAAATGCTAAAATTTCAATTAGCTTTTTGTTGTTGTTGTTTCTGTTGGGAGCGTTTTAATTTGTTTATCATCCCACAATGTGTAGAGATACTGTATCTCAGAGTGTGCGTGCATATGTTTGTTGGACTTTTTTGAAAGCTTACTGCTTAGACGACTGTTTTGGGCTTGTCGCTCGCGCTGTATTATTGGTGCTGACACCGAAAACAAATTGAAGCCAGGTATTGACATTTACTACGGCCTGACTTAGTGGCTGAAGATTTAGTGGTTTTGGTTCTTCGGTGATTAATAAGCGCGACGATGTGGTTCCCATGGTCGGGAATTTTTGGTCAGCACCATCGTCATCGTCGTATTGTGTTTATGTGTATGTGGAATGCCGTGAGATGACAGTGGTACAACGACGACGACGACGACGAAGATGCGGGCGACAGGGCAGAGCGCAATTATTACCGAAATCACAGCTGGATAGTGTGTGGGGGAGGGGGACATACCCATACCCATTCCCATTCGAAAATATTCAAATTATGTTCATAATTTTTGTGTAATTTTTTATTTTTATTGTGTTATTGGTTTGCTTTTTATGGATTCTCTTTTCCCTGGCTCTCGGTCGACGTCGTCGTTGTCGTCTTCGTTGTCATTGTCGACTTCTTTGTTCGATTTGTCAGGGACTGTGAGATAGCCCCCACATACTACACAACAGAAATGAATATCTGGCGCTAAAGCAAGATTGGGCCCTGAAATGTGACAGAATCCGTAGGCACTTCGCTGTTCGCCCTTCGTTCATCACCGTAGTCGCCGTCGTCGTCGTGGCTGCCGTCATGCTATATGAAGAAACATCACCACATGGGACTGGGCCTCTTAATCCGATGTTTCTGTTTGACCATCAGGTAATTAGCTTTCTTTATTTCGAAGCCTGAGCCGGTCGGTCACCAAACGGACGACAACGACCGACAACCGACAACCGACGACCAACGACGACTCTGGAGGAGGTAATGAAAATCCATTAAGAATTTGCAAACATTGCTTTGTCTTCAAAGATGCTTGCTGTTGTTACTCGCTGCGTCACACAGATTTTCGAAGGCAAAATGCCACGATTATCGTAATCCTGTACAGCTTCCCTGGAGAAGTGTCTTTCTGGTGTTTATGCAGCATTCCTTTAATGCTGCGTGAAATTAGATTTGTGAAATACAATGACAGAGTATTCCCAACACTTCTCTGGTTTTTCACTCGCTATAGAGAGCACAACAAAAAAAAAAAAAAAACAAGAAACACTGTGCATCTCGAAACAGAAACCATGGCAGGAAAACCCTGGTTCTGTTCACACAGGTAAAAACCGATTTTGTTCGACAATTTGATTACCACTTTTGCGAGAGCTGTATAGATATGTGTTTCTTCGAAGAGAGCCACCCTCTATGAAGGGTACGCTTCTGCTGACTGACATAAAAAGGACGATCCAGTGCGGTACACACAACAACTAGTGTCGCCGCTGCCACCTTTGGCTATTAGATATTTTGATTTTTAGAGGTGGATCTGTAGCAATCAGAAACGAGTTTCTTTTTTTTTTTTTTATTTTTCCTTCACTCTCTTTTGTTATATTTAAAAATAGGATGGAGTAGAAAACTCCCAGGATTCTGGTGAGATAATTTTTTTCTCTCCTTTTTTTTTTTTTTTTTTGTGTTGTTTTCTAGGAAACCAAAGTGAGCCTCTCACATAACAATGAATCAAATTGAGATCATTGTTGTGTTTGTTGACTTTGGCAGCCGCAACCTATAGATATAACAGAAAACGAAACGATTTTGATCTGTAAAGGTGGTAATTACACTTGTGGGTCCTGCGCGATCATCTAAGATTGATGATGAAGTGCGGGTCGGGGAATTTTCCTTTCTTTCTCTTTTTTTTTTTTTAAGCAATAATTTCGATCATTGATGTCCTATCAAGTGACGAAGAGTGCTACCATACACGTACTTAATGAGTCTCTTTATTGAGGTATTTAAAAAAATTAAGCAATTTACCCGCAGCGCAGTGACATTATGAGGTTAACGGTAGGAATTGCAAATCGATTTGGAAATTATTGTTATGGTTTTTTTTTTACAGATGATTATAAAGTCAATTTTGGATGAATTTGAATCTATGCTAATCTTGAGTTTATTTAAATTTCAAATCTTGCTACTGCCTACTAAATACTCCCGAGTAGAATCTATAATATCGTTAAGAAAAGATTTATGTGGCAAATTGTGCTGTATGCTAATCAAAAATCAGGCATTTTTTGAATTCATTACAAAAGACATCATAATAAAGAAAATTGATATGTTTTTTTACAAAAGGTACTCAAACGATCGAGGATCAGTAAAATTTAGCACAAACAGAAAAAAGATCCAGATTGTTTTACATTGAGGTGCTCATGAACGAGATTGGAATAATTGATATTGAAGTAAAAGGCTTTATTTAATTTCTAAAATTATGCATTTGAAATAGGCCAGCCAAATTTTATTTCAGCTTCCACGGATTAGAATTTTCTTGAAGTTTACAACAAAACAAAAATGATAAATAAATGAATTATACCTCTTTGAAGCTAAAAAGAGTTTTGACGCAAGATTGCATTATCAACGCTTTTTCGGTAAAAAAATAGAGCGTTTTGTTCACGATATATTCTTATAAGGTTTTCAAATCTTGGAAGAACTCTTTATCTTTCAAAGAAAAGCAGATGACAAAACTAACTTTCTCATGCAAATTGTGTTAAAAAAAAATACCCTTTTTTCCAAGAATACACACCCAATGTTCCAAATGTCTTAGTAAATATTTGGTCACCCACTATACCATTTCTGTCATTTTAAAGCTACAAGGAGTTTAACGGATATATTTTTGTTTAATTTGTAGTTTCCATTGAAATCATTGCGAAATAGTGACAAAAATTATCAAATTATTTGTTACTTTGGATAACTTTTTACTGCGATGTAGGAAGTTAAATTCCAAAAGAGCGACAATTAATAGCTACTTAGTTTAATACTTTCAAGAAATAAGTGGAATGAATGTTTTCGGTACAAAAAATTAAGTTGAGACTTGAAATAGATCGGCAATTATAGGTAAAAGTATGTTTTTAAAGTCTAATTAGTTATTCTACCTTTGAACGGCTGAACGCAGCCGATGCAATAGTTGACAAGTTAATGACGTCGAACGTCGGTAACACAGGTTGGAACTGACTGCATATTAGCACGAAAATGGTTGGTTTAAATAGATGCGTCTACATAGTATACGTATCAACGGATAATAGTATTTATTACATCCACCGAAACATATCTCTTAGGAGCAAGTATATCTCGAAAGTAGGCTATAACAATAGAGCTAAGTTTTTTTGGTTGAATGCGAAAGTATGAGTAGGTGCCTACTTGGTTATGTAGATATTTATAAAGTATGGCATCTTTCAAAAACTAAAATAGGTATAGGAATTTATTAATTTGTACCAGCAACGTTCTAGAAGTGTAGAAGCCATCCTTTAAACGGGTGGACTTAAAAATAAGTTTGGGAATACCTAAATCGTGAAATAACTCGTAGAATAACATTTTGGTGTATTTTCCTGGCCAAATTTCAAAATTCGGCGGTATGAAGGTAGGTATTTGGGAATTACGTGATATATTTAAATTTATCGATATTTTGATGATATTTTTATTTTATTTTTGCCGAAAATTCTGTTGTGACAATTTCTCTGTTCCACTTTCTAAGAATTTTGAGCAGCAACCCTGCTTTCACGGGGCTACAATAGCAGTAAATCAAGAGCTTGTTAGCAATTAATCGCTTAGGTTAACGGGTAATAAGTTGGTTTAAAGAGCACCTATTATCTATGTTTATTTTTTCCGCAGAAATAATAGGTTAAATGGGAAAATTGACACATTAAATTCAAAGACTTTCAACCCGTAAATATGGACTTGCTCCAAAGATTCACATTAATGTCAGTATTAATAGTGACTCATAAAATGACTCACTTATGCTCTAGTCCAAATGGGAATAACTAATCAGAAGAGGGGATTTTTTTTATTGAATTAAAACTTTAAAATGATCTCAAGTGCCATCTTTTACCAAACTTATTTTAACCTTGCATCAAAAGATGCTCAAAGCAAACTTTTAAAAGAAAATGAACTCCAATCGAGCTCCGCCTTATGAAGAAATGAAAAACCATTTTTCCGAAAACTTTGGACACACAACAAGCTTTCTCCGTCGCAATGACGATTGTCGCAACATGCTGAGGCTCACATTCCCAATGTGATTGGTTTAGCCGGCCAAACCAATCGAACTAATTCCACAAAGTGCGTATGTGCCACACACCATCATCATACATACATTTGAGGAAAGAACACTCGCCAATAAGAACGCGTAAAACCGGTAGTACAGGCTCCTAACCACCAACACCAACAGACACACGTATCCATCGCACACTACCGCGCATACACTAGCCGAGATATGGATGGGTACCCAACCAAAAGGGGGATTTCGCCAAACTAGGTACATTTATATGTATGTAAAAAGTATGTAATAAGAATAAGGGTGACTTACCACACAAAACACCTCTCAAAAGCAGCCTAACGAACTACACTTTAGAATAAGACTCTGACAAGAATTGCACATCACTCGGACTGACAAATTAGGAAGCAGAATTAACAGTATATTGAACGAGCGTATACAACGACGATGTGTTTCTCACGAGCAAGAAGAGCAAAATGAAATAATTCCGAGTGCTTCACTTCCACCGACTAGACTAATGGACTAATGCCACACAGTGCCACCAGCTGTGCGGCGGCCTCATCTCTTCACCTTCGCCCTCACCTGGTAAACATACACAGAACACCACTTACACCACATCACCACCACCACCATTGCCATCGTCATCGTCGTCATCGTCATCGTCAGCCAACAGGCAACTTACTCATCACATGGGTATGGGTGAAAATTACGCATAAGGAAACCAACCGATGAATGGACTGCTGCTGCTGCTGGTGCTGCTGGGCAAACACGTAAGCGTGACGAGAACGAAACCAGAGACCTGTGTGTGCCGATGCAAACTCTCGGTCTACTCGTCTTACCCGACGACGACGACGACGAAGGAGGCGCTTAAGCCCAGTAGCCGAACCACCAACACAACCATCTCACACTATCTCCAATCGCTCCATATATGTACCTACATACACGAGCTCCAAGTCTCACAGCTCCCTACACAGTAGCTGGTTTCGAATCACGACAAGTGTGCGAAACACGGACTACCATTGGTTGTTACGCGCGCCAGATAAATGTATCTAAAACTATTTTTTTTCTATTCGTGTAAACCAAACTTAACTTACCAACGGAAAATGGATTTCTATCTCTCCAGTTGAATTCAAAGTTTTCTGATGAAAATATCTTCCCAACAGAGGGAGCGACGGCAAATGCAAATGCAAATGGAAAAATCTATCTCGCGGGAAATCTGTACGTTAAAATGGAAATTTTTCGCAAGTCTATTTCTCGAGAGGTGTTTTTTTATTTTGTTTCTTGTTTTTTTAATGTAATAAAATGACGATGGTCACAGCGACTACACAACGGAATCACAACTGAATCACTATCTGGTTGCGGAATGAATGCGAGGAGAACCCGTGTGTTGAATTATTCAAATCTGTATCAACTCTAAATATTATTAATAAAGTATATTCCACTTCCGAACGCTTCCGTGCACGACGGCCAACTGCAAAGTTACGATCTCAACTTCAGCTTGATAGTTAACTGCTGCCTGTGTTCGTTCGGCTGCTGCTGGTGCTGCTGTTGCTGCTGGCTGGCTGAGATGGTTGGCTGGTTAGCTGGCTGCCTCCAAATCGCTGCGGCCGCAAAAAAAAAAAAAAAAAACACAACAGACATACGATAAAGCGACAACAACGACAACGAACAAAAAAGATTAAATAAAAAAAAAATAAAAAACGTGAAACGTATGAAGACACAACACACAACACCGATATAAATAAATAAAAATGTAAACTTTAACATATACCTCCTCCTCTTGCTATTAGTCAGCCGCGGAGGTCTGAGACGAGTCCGATTGAAGAAGACAAGATTCAAACTGGAGTTGGCATTGGGAAACCCGATCGTGCCATATACACTCACAATTTGTATGCGATTGTGTGCGTATATGTTTGGTAGTAGTGTGGACCTATAATTTACATTTCCTGATTCGGCGGTTCGTTTATGCACCGTACATGCCGCCGATTGGCGCTCCTTTGGGAATCAGAGCGGCGGCGCTACGTCCCGATCGAGTTCGAAGGGCGGATCCAACCAGGATGTCCTACTGTCTTACGCACGCCCGACACGACCGAGAGACCAGAAAAAATGTCGGCTTTCTTCTCTTTCAAGTGCTGACAATAGCCGTTCCTATTTTTGGCGATCTATTGTTTGAGAATTTTCCACCCAAGTGGGAGGCGGACGTATCTATCGTCCGTCTATCTGCATCGCATCGATCGCCCACAGTCGGAAGCCACCAGAGCTATGTAACTATGTACGTGCATCTGCGGTTTTGTTCAAAACCAGTAGCTAGTAGTTGTCAAACCACATCGTCGAGGGGTTGATGAGAACACGTTTTTGTCGAAAGACCCGCCCATTTTTATGCGCACACTTATGCATAGAAGGCGTGGTTACAACCGGCTCCCCATTAGCTCAACTTATATATTCATGGTATATACAACGGTGTGTGGGCCTGCCGGAATTTCGTATATCTTATTCTGTGGGAACGTGTTCAGCAGTCTCAGTGTGCACAGTGCACACACCCCTTGCGCTGGTGTAAGTAATTTCTTATTTGCTCAGTATGGTGAGAACGGGCCAAGATAACAACGAAAGGAAGAATAAGAAAGAAACATGGAATGAGAAAAGTGTAAACACGGGAAGCCGTGGCTCTGTTAATAATTGCGACTTCCATTGTTACGCAACGCCGTGGGAAACGCGTTTAATATGCACATATATTTGTGTATTTCATTTTTTTGTTTTGGTTTTTGTTTTGCTTTTGGACGACTCGTTTGCAAATCAAATTGAGAAAGTTCAAATTCGAATGCATTGGCCAGGTCGCAGGTGCTATTAAAATTAAAACGCTCGCTCAATTTTGTATACAAAAGCTAGAGAGTGCGGTCTGTGTGAGGTGAATATTATCACCTTAGAGGCGGGTTCGCCTTTAGAAGAAGAAAAAAAAAAAAACTAGCTAAATAAATAAAAGAACTCAGCGCCGCACCGCGCTGCGACTAATGTCATTGCTCGGGGTTTTATGGTCGAGGCAAATATAAACTCTTTTTATGTCGTTGGACGCGGCGACATTTTGCCGACACAAAAATATTCAAGCAATTCTAAGAATTGCTCCCCATCTATAAGAGTGCGGTTCTTTTGTTGAGGGATGCGCGCTTGCACAGCGAAAATGGGTTAAGATCATTAAAAACACGGGGAACCGCTAACCATATAGTGCACAACAGAAGTGAGACGTGTCACAAAACTGTCATATTTGAGTTAACCGTGGTGAAATATGTAACTATTGCGAGTCCATGTTGTGGAACGTACCTATCCTATCCTATGTGTTCCTGTACATCAACAGACAGACAGTCTTGCGTTGAATGAAAAAAAAAACTATAATGGGGAACAACGACTTTTGTAAAAATTTACATTTTTCAACTTGAGTCACCTTTGTGATGCGCTGTCTAAAGTATTGTCTTACTGGTTTTATGGTGGACAGCGGTTTTTGTAAAAGACCGCGCAGTGCTGATGGTCTATTGCAACAATGCGATGCAAATGCATATCGTTTGTCTTTTTTCCGCAATAATAGTTGGCCATTCATATTTTCGTAAAGTGTTTAGGTTTCAATTTCCTTATTTGTGGAGTAGTTGTATAAGAATTATTTTAATTCATACATATGTATATAGCTACACTGAAAAACTACATAGCTTTAAATGCTTCTGACGCTTTCATCTTGTGCATAAATAGCTAATCTTTTGGTTTTCAGGTATACCCGGAAATCCTTTGGTATAAAATTATAACTACCTACTAGGAATTGACATATTTGAAATTAATGAATAGAGTAAAATATTACCTTTATACAGTAGAAGTTCGGAAAAGTTGACTCTCAGAAAAGTTACCTTAAAAAATTGACTTTCGGTCAACTTTTTAGAGTGTGACTTTTTTTTTACTTGCATTCATTTTTTTTATATCATAAATCTAAATAAACGATGTAAAATACATAACACAGAAGCAAAGTAATCCGAAGAAATGCTTGGTTTAATGGCAGCAGCATGCCTATCGATCAGCTTAATCCCGTTCTCACAGTAGTTTAAGATTAAAACTGAATTTTTCTGACGTGTTTTGTCCATTTGCACATTAAATTTTATTTCTGGTTCTTACATTTGTTACAAGCCCAATAAAGTACGAGTATATGTATATGAACAAAATATTAATTTTCTACAGATTTTAAAAACTGTCCAAAAAAGTTGACTTTTCGGAAAAGTTACAAGCTCTGGGACATTTCGATCAACTTTTCCGAGCTTCTACAGTACTTCTTAAATTATACCTAGGTACCTACTTTACCTATTTACCTATATCTTACCTACTAAAACAAACGTCGTTTCAGCCCGGCTTATCTAGGACTCAATTTCGGTATTATTTTAATAATAATTAGATTAAAATTCGGTCTTTTCTTTTAATTGAAATACTTACATATTTGAAGCGGCTCACAAGTTATCATTAGATGAGAATTTATTTGTGCTTTGATAAAAAGCATCCAAAGCTACATATGTTTTCTATGTTATTACTGACAGACCGACGGACTCGGCACGTGATGCTGATCATTTACAAATACTTTATTGCGTAGGTACCTTTAACTTTAATATTTTTCTATCTTACAAATTATGTATCAAACTTAATGTATTATACCCTTTAAATATAGTATAAAAAGTATTATCTAATGGATTATGCGATAGTGTGTCCAACTGATTTTAATTGTATACCTGTATACAAACACCCACTTTTCTAGTTAAAAAAACTGGAGAGGAAGAATAAAGGGCCGACCATATTCAAATTAAAGCTCTGAACGCTGCCGTACATAGTCATGTAACTCTTCTAAGTTCAACCATCGTTGCTGAGTATTTGGAAATTTCTCCTTTCCCCTGCATTCATCCTCAATTTAAATTTGTCAAAAATACCAGCAAATTACCTATAAAGAGTTGAAGAAAAAACCAAGTCTAAATTACTTCTATTTCTAAAATTATTAAAACAAAGGTATTGAATTTTTACTTGCACAGATACGAAGTATATACCTAGTTATAGGGTTTTTATACCCTATCCAAAGGGTATATTAAGTTTGATACATAGTTTGTAACATAGAGAAATATTGAAGATAGACCACATAAAGTATATATATAAATGATCAGCATCACTAGCCGAGTCGATTGAGCTATGTCCGTCCGTCCGTCCGTCCGTCCGTCCGTCTGTCACCTGTTTTTGGGCCTTAAATTTTGAGCTAGGACAATGAAATTTTGTATACAAAGTCCTTGTATATCGGGACAGAACAAGTGTAAAAATTTTTAAAATCCGCCCACTGTCACGCCCACTTTTCAAAAAAATCACCTTTTTTCACTATTTTCATATGAAACTCGAAAAAACTTACTTGAGCAAATATGTAGATATCCACTAAATCTACAAATCGTCTATACATTGTATATGGACACGCCCACTTTTTAGGGGCGTTTACTTCAAAAATTAATTTTCGAGTAAAAATATAAGTTTATAGGGTAAAATAGAAAATTTTGTGAATACATTTTCCACCGCCCACTGAAACGACCAAATAAGATAGGGATAGGGTATCATATGATCCGCTCCAGGCGGATTGTAGCATTTTTTTTTTATAGTATTAAAATACTGGATATCAGATCAACTCGTTTGATATTATACTTTCAAGTGCTGTAAACTCCTGCACAACGGTTCGGCGGGATTTTTTGATGATGTTAGCATATTCCGCATATCACAGCAATTGGATAGATTTGTAAAATATAGTGCAGTCCCTGTTATACTTGCTCTACCCACTGCTTACTAAAATTTTTGCTGAAGAATCTTAGAAGTTCCCGCAATACGTTGGATAGGATAGAGTATGCGAGATTCAACAGATTCAAGTAATTCCCACAAGACTTAAAATAGTTTTGTGTTTTTTGTTTTTGTGAAGTTGAAAAAAATAGAGCTGATACTTCACTCGTCGAACATTCATTCATCCAGCTATATCTGGTTGATGACTTGGTTTTCACATCAGTATTTGAAGGTTCAGTTGACCTCATCAGAGATAGCAGCCTTGTTTTTCAGTTATCTGATAACTACGTTAACTATTCCTATGCGAAGGCAAGATTTCTACTTGCTCTATCACTTCCTTTCTATTTGCTATTCCTAAAGTAGTTGTTGGAAGTATTGCTTAAAAACATTAACAATCGTATACGTTTCGGTTACCTTGGCTATTTCAAAGAACCCACATTCCGAATTTGAAGCCAGCTGATCATCGACCCCAAAAACACGCATTTTCGACAAAAAACTTTCATGTCAAACTCTAAATAATGTTTTCAAATATCAAGCGTCATAATCTTGGTAAGAGCAGGACTGATCGGTGAAATATGACATTCAATCATCATGAATCATGACATTTCGCCACGTTCCCATAACTTGGGAAATAGGGAACGTAACGAAGGTGCATTAGCTAAAGAGAAAAGAATATTTGCATTTTTTAAGTACAATGTGGACAAATCCGTTTTCCACTTGCTCGCGAACTATAAGACTATAAAATACAATTGCTGAGAACCCTACACAGGGGCTTTTATCCGAAGAACACTTCTTTATAGCAATACATTTGGGCCAGCGGACTTTCGTACAGGTAGGTACTCTGATTAAGACAATTGAAGTAGATAAAAACAAAAATATGCTTTACTTTTTTTATGTTATGTTCTAAATTAACTTTAAATAAATAATTAATTTAATTTAAGTTCTACATTTAGTTATTTTTCATACATAAAATTAACATATGTACAACTTATAGGTCTGTTCTCGCACTGAATAAAACTAAGAAAATCTACGATTTTTTTTTTTTGCTTTTCCCGCACGCCAAAGTTTTGTAGTTTTTTACACAAGAGGAAGCTCCCGGAAGAGTAAGTAATTCCTCTATGCTATGCTACAGCCCGTTTCCCTAAATTTTTGGAGATTTGTCTTTCTCTGAGAGAATTTTACCCCCACTCTTAGAAATTTGACAGGCGAGTTATATTGCAAAAGGTACGGGAACAGACCTTTCTGAAAGAAGATAATGTTTTTTTTTTTATTTACAAATTTTTCTATTTTTTCTTCATCTATAGGTACTCCGAAATTTTATATATGCGGCTCGAAACCTGATAAGGAGTTTGACCGAAGTAGAGGGATGAGTTGAGGAGCTTTGACAGCTAGGCTTAAAGAGAAGAGGCTTGGCTTGTAAAGTACTAAATTTTTGTCTCGATACATAAGATGGATGCAACATTTACTTAAGGTAAGAGGTAGTTATTCGAATTACAACGCTCCATTCATTATTTTTCAAGGAATTGTACCCAGTACACAAAAATTCTAATGTTACACTTATGAGAGTCAGAATGATTTCAAATAATTCCTTCATTTAGGTATTACTTGGTTTAATAAATATTAATAGAATATAAAAGAATTTTCAACCAACGACAGCACGTTTCACACTTATCACTGGCACTAGAGGTTCACGTAAAAATGAATGCATTTTTAGAGCACAAGTAATTTAATTTACATTAAACTCGAATGAACTTAAGTACTCAAAGAAATTAGAATTCCCACACTATGGCCACGCCTACTTCTTGTAAAAAAAAAAAAAAACAATTTCTTAAGAGTTGGTTCATCTTCTTGGTGTAAAAAGTTATAATTTCTTTCAAGACAAAAAAGTGATGCTTGAATCGTACACAAAACAATCTCACTGTTCCGCTCCACTGATTCGATTTCGACAGCGAATTTTGATTTACAAAAAGTCTACGGCAAACGTGAATTGCATAAATTACCGTGTAAACAAGAACTATTTGCCATTTATGCTCGTTTTCGCGCTGACGGTTGGAAAATTGAAACAGGTGAATTTCTAGCTATAACGAAATACCTACTAAATTAAGCTGCAGTTTAGAATTGCAAATTATTTTTAAGTCAGCTTGTGGGGCGGAATATTTTTGTGCAGAAATGTATTCAATTTTATTAAATATGTAGGTCGTGGTTTGATTTACTCCAGGGGTCTGTGACCGGGATGATAATGCTGCTGAACCTCGTTCTTTAGCTATGCATCTATCTATTGCTCTTAAACATTTGTGTGGTAACTTTGGCGCTTGGCATTATGCTAAACAAATTTGAAGGAGCCAAAAGTATTAAGGAGAAATATTATCATAACAAATAAACAAGTGTACATACCCAATATAAATTTGAACTTTGTTCGATAAACAATAACATTGTACTCATACAGCAATAACGAAGTCCGGCTATAAAATTTCAAGCTGTAAAACACCACCTTTGAATGGATAATTTATAAAATTTCAAAATTGCAACCATTTTACAAAACTAAAAGAAACGAGTATTTCTGCCATAAAGATAAAATTCCTTTTAAGATTACGTGGCTGTTTTTTCGGAAGTCAAAAATATTGGTAATAACTTCGCTACGTCAAACGAATGAAATTAGTTTTTTTTTTTTCTTGGTGCGATAAAGTGTTTAATTGAACACAAAAGCAGTACATAAAATACATCAAAAAATATGCTAGTGCTAAATTACTGTCTATATTTTTATTTAATAAATGTTTTCATTTGTCAGAAAAATTGTTTGATCTAACAACTGCGTATTCCAAAATGTATCATTTGAGTCTTGAAATTGAAAGAGCGGCTCATCTTCAAAGTTTACATGCAGTTTACAACCATCATCAAATAAGAACGTACCTTTCACATAGTAACAAAATGAGTTCAATTTCCCGCAATAAATCTGTTTGCCAGGATACTTAATATAGGAGCAATCCACCAGCTTGTCATTGGCCCATTTGCCTTTAAAGATGCAGCAAGCTGAATTTACAAAAGTTCCACATCCATGCCGGAAGACTTTTTTTGCGGCAACATCGACAGCGTACTCGCCATAATATTGGGACCCATTTAAAAACTTAAAATGCCCTTGCAGACCCTCTATTAAATTTGTTGATTTCTCTTCATCATCCATATTAACGGGAATTATGTTTAGTCAAATAAAACTTTTTATTAATAATAAATTTGGTATTTTTTTGAAAGTAGTTTTGATATATATATAATACGGAGCTTTATGAGTATATGTGTAGGTACAGTGAAAACACTATTTTAACAGTTTCAGTATTTCATAAAAATATACACATATATATATTGTATTTATTGACCCTAAAACATTTATGTCTTGAATCATATGTCCTATTGTACCTGCCTTAGCAAAGCAGTTTTTGTAACAAATGTATTATATTTCTTTTTTTAACAGATAAAGTTTGCTTTGGTTCATTGTGAGCAACTAGAGCGGGCGAAAGAAAATGAGCTGTTTTTTTGGAAAGTTTTGGCATAATGTTAATCACACTAAAGTTCGTTATGGTTATCTTTTAACAGTCCGAAGTCAATAGAAGCAAATGTTATAATTATGCGTTAAGTCTTCTTGGATGCTATACACAAATATACATAATTAAATATCTTAAGCTGATGCATCTTATACGCAATCATACAAAATCATTTCAGAACTCGGCCCAGTTGACTGTAAAAAGTGAGAAACTTCACGATATTTTTATGAATGTGGTCTCAAAATACAAATCCCTTGTATTTTCACTCTTGCGGACGTGGTGATACGGAGAAATATTTCTACTATAGATCATCCTTAAGTCTTTGCTTGAAACCAGCAGCTGTATATTTCCAATTTTTGAACATATTTTATAAGTTTCTAGTAATTTTATGGCTACAAATAATACATGATTTTGGAATATTGGTTCTGGTTTTTCATAAATCTTTATTTTCCTATTACACTATAAAAATCAAAACGAAATATTTAGTGTATAGGTATATTCTTTAATATTAAATTTTTATTGAAAAATATTAAAATGTAATTGTTGTATTTTAGCTTTTAGCCAATCCCTTCAACCTCGAATATCTCCACATTGTCTAAAAAGTTGTTAATTCTATATTTACCCAAGCAGTTTTTGTCCTAAATCTGAAGTTGCCACGTCCCTCCTTTAAGGGGTTGCTTGTGAGTAACATTGGGGAACAGTAGTATAATATATTTTAAAGCATTTTTTTTACAAAACTACTTTTTTATAATTTGCAGATGACAAAGGGGATGTGAATACCCTTTTACTGATTAACAGGGCACGGGCGCTAGTTAATTTGGAATATAGAAGAAGGGATATGAAAGAGTATTCATCCCAATTTTACACTGCCCCCAAACGTAACGCAGTTTCCGCTGTTAAATAAAAATAAAATATTATTAATTTTTGTATTTTAGTTTTTAGTTACTGTACATACATAGAAACTATGCTATCTTTCAAGCTGGAAGCGACCAAACACATTCACAAAATTTCATTCGAAGATTACTTTGTACGAACATAGTGACCTGCGGACTGCGGAATATAATATAATGTCCTATTGTCGTTTTTCCACATTTTTCAGTAATGCCATCCTACGAATCGTGAGTTATGATCCAGGGTTCATACAAAAATCCCATAGAAAATTTTTTTTAGTTACTTCCCGAATTTTCCGGAGCAATTTTCAAAGTTTTTTTTCCCGTAAGAACCTTATACGGACTATTAGGGACATTTAAGAAAAATGATGGACAAGGAACAGCATATCATTTATAAATATATATAATACGACAAAATCCTAAAAATAACAGAGCCAATTTAGTCCTTTCATGAATTTATTCGAAAACTGAATATTTCAGAATGTTGAAATCTGCAGAAATATCCAGGACAACATAAAAAATTGTTTTTTGATTTAGCTAATATAATAAATACATTTATCAGAATAATAAACTCGATACAACCCTGTTACTAGAACACAAACCCCCCATCAGATGGCCTGTATCTGTCAACAGCTGATGTGTCACAAGTGTCATTTCACAGGTCTGCCAACGTAAAATTTCCAAATTTGCTTGTGATGTGGCGATAGTCGATTGAGTGCATAAATTTGAATTCACGATTGTATTTAATATTTAAGGAATACAATGTAAAATGATGAAACTTGCAAATCCATTAAGTTGTCTAGTTATTTTCACATTATTTATACAAAGCCATAGTGTAGCAGAAAAGCGGTTCTGTGCGGATGAAAAATGTCTTGGTAAGTTGCCTCGCCACTTTTTCCTTGTTTTTTTGATGAAAGGAATTACTTCTCCTAGGGGTAATCTCATTGGGCCGGGCCATCAAAAACTATCCACCCAATCAAGAGGGTGTTTTGCCACTAAAAGTCGGCGCCGAAGTCAAAATAAAGTCCAAGTCTCCTGATTCTCCACTATTCGGTGTGGAAATTGACGGAAAAGATGGCTACGCACCTAAATTGTTCGTCCAAGAGTACAAAGTATTTTACAAAAAAACGTCCTTGGTGGAGGGTATTCCCGAGATCCCACCACCAAAGCGGGGAAAGCCAAAATTGAAGAGTTCTGAGGTACCAAAGCTGGATTTGGAAGTCACAACCACTGCTCCGCTGCCTGTTGAGGCCACCACAGAGAAGATAGTCACTGACGGCGCTGCGGAGGACAGTGTAAATGTCACCCCAGCGCAGAAAGTCAATATTGTCGATGGTACAGAGATTCCAGTGGATCTGGACGCAGAAAAAAAGTCTGCCACAGAAACGGAAGAAGACGAGGGCATCGTAGAGGACATAGAAGCGGATACCTTAGACAAAGTGGATGAAGAGGAATATGATGATGAAGATGACGATGAAGATGATGATGATGAGTGGGAAGAAGAGGAGGAATTAGTTGAAGAAAAGCCGAATCTTTTGAAGGTCGAGCCCGAGGGAGAAGTCCTGGCGAACCTTAGTGTAGAGCCTGTTCCTGAAGCAGCAAGTTCACAAGTCCCATTGAACGAAAATGTTACGTCCACACAAAAGATCAAGCCATTAAGTACCATAATTGAAGACAAAGATGTGGGAGGCGCTCCTAGTCAGGATTTGGAGCCAAATCCAGTCCTAGGTCTGGAAAAGGCAGCACTTGGAAGTGATGAAATCCAGTCTGCTCAGAGCATTGAAGCAACGAATGGAGATTTACCTAAAATAACTAATATACTCACTGAGACTCTTTCCAAAGAGACGGCAGAGGCGAGTTCTGAGACCAAGGCATCTCTCCCAGCTGATGTAACTGTTCCAGACTCTAAGATAGTACTGGAACCGGAGAAATCAGGGGAACAAATAGAAAATGTATTAAAAAATCCAGAGGTACACAAAGTAGATCCAAAACTCGATCTAGTGAATGATACGCTTGATGGTGGTTCAAATGAAACGGTATCAGTAACAACAAGCACAGTTGATAAGGGAGAGTTGAAGGCAACAATCGAATCAGGAGGGATAGATAAAAACGGGGTTGAAACTAGTACTGAGACGCTGAAGGGAGCCGTGATCGACACTAGCAATCAACAACCCGAAAATCCAGTTAAAGAAAGCATACCCCTCCAAGCGGTCAACAAAAGCGAGAGTGCGGAGAATATTGACTTGGATACTATAGAGACCGATTCGAAACAAAGTGTGTCCGCAGAAATTGTAAACCAAAAGCAGGAAGCAGTAGAAGACGTATCAACAGAAACCCTCCCCACTGCAAATAACGCTATTAATAATCAGTCTGAATCATCAGTCAGCGACACCATAGAGATTGTGACTGAACAGTCGCCAATTACTCAAGATACAAACATATTAAATTCACAAGTAGAAACCGCGACTGAACTACCTGTACAATCAGAATTTCCGTCAGAAGTCAACACTGTGACCGAACAAACAATAGTTACTTATCCTACAGAAACAACTCCTTCAGAGGTCGAAACCGTGACTGAGCAAACTGTAGCTACTAATTCTCCAGAAACAGTAGAAGCAAAAGTAGATACAACTCAATCAGAAGTCGAAACCGTGACTGAGGATCCAGGAGTTACTAATCCTAAGGATATAGCAGAAAAGGCTGTGAATCAAAACGAATTACATATAAAGGAAAGTGTCCCAAATGAGTTACCTCAAGTAACTCTAAATGAGTTGCTCAAGAGTCGCGATACTCGGTTCCTCCATGACCACAAGCATAGCCACCATGAAGAAACGCATAACAACGATTTACAAACCGAAAACGAAAAAGATGTCACCGAAGTGCCTACGCCAACCGAATCAAATACCGATATTGATAATAGTGATCCACTTGAATACGAGGTAACCACCCCGAATCCAATGCCGCAGGCTGTAGTGGCCCCACCAAAGGTTTCCCAAACACCTCAGCAGCAAGTTGGCCTATTCCAGACTATTTTGGGTACAGTAAAAGGCTTCTTACCATCGCAACAACCCGAACACCACACAGAATTCAGTGATGAGCTTGATCGAATACTCTTCCCGAACAAGGAAGCTAATCATGCGCCTAAGAAGGAAACAGCTGAAGAATACTGTGAAAGAGATGTGAATTGTTCCCCAAATATAGCTGCACCCCATCACTACGATGAGGATGAGGATAAAGACTTTATTGAAAGTCTATCCACAAAAGTCTTGGAAATATTTGATGTGCTGTGTTGTATGATAATATCTGCTGCTGCGACTTTGCTTTTTACATTTGGTTACTACTGTCTCGCCCAATGCCGTAAGGAGAATCAACTTATCGCAAAGCTGAATGTTGTTGAACGAAGCTTGTTGGCCTCGCATAAGGAGGCGTCGATTTTGAAACATGATCTTGGAGAGACATGTGACAAATTGGCAAGCATTGAAAACAATTCATTTGGTTCGAACGATATGGTTATAGCTGTGAAGAAAGAACTAGAAGCCTGCGAGGAGGCGAAAGCTGGCTTGGAGGAGCAAGTTGTTTCACTTGAAAAGGTAAGTAAAGTTAGCAACTGTGTGAAGCACTTATAAGCAAATTGTTTTCTCGCTTTTAAAGGAATTGGAGAATGCTGCTGAAGCGGGTTTAGAATTGAATAAGATCGTATCGGAGCTTCTTAATAACCAAAGTGGTGATGAATCCATCATAAGTAGCGTTGAGGAGCTTCAAAGACAACTCAACGAACAGCAAAGTAAGTTTGTTTTTTTTTTTATTAAGATTAAAACTTCGGGTACACAATTATTTGTATATGAAGCGCGTTGCCGACTCTTGTTTTATAAGTAAATATTTTTTTAACGACTAATGTACGTTTTTAGATACCATTCTGGAGATTAACGCAATTTTGGCCGATAAGAGCAGAGAAAACAGTGAACTACAGTTGATATTGGCTGAACAAAATGCGAAGTTTGGTGGTGAAATTGCATCCCTTCAACAAGATAATGACGAATTGGAAGCCGAGAAAAATGTCTTAAAGTCTAAACTTGATGAGATGAAGACTGAATTTGAGCTTGACATCACGAAAGCTTTAGAAGGAAAAAATGCTGAAATCAAACGCCTTCAAGCGGACATAGTTAGCTTAAGGACCAAAGCCGATGAAGAACACAGAAAGTGGCAAACAAGCATAGCCAAAGTTGAGGTATTGCATTGTTTTTATAACCAATAGAACAAGGAAGAAGGTGAATAAAAATTTTATTTTCTACAGGCATTGGAAGAGTGTCTAAAAACAGTAAAACGGGACCCTAGCATAAAAGTGTCTCAAATAATCGATGTCGCTAATGTGCAAGCAGAACTGCTCGACATACAGCGTCAAAGAACGTCACTCCAAGAGAAGCTTGAAACTGAAATGGTGAGCTTTAAAATCGATACAAATAAGTCGCATTTAAATATGTAATCTTGTTCAATTTAAGGACGCTCGAAAATTACTAGAAGACCAGGTGAAATCGTTTAGTGAAGAGATTGAAAAACTAAAACACAATTTCCATCAATCCGAGAAAGATAAGTTGGAGGCCCAAACACGCCTGGAAGTTCTATCGAATTACTTTAAGGACAAGGAAAACCAATTGCAAAAGTGTGTATTAAATTTTAAATTGAGTGTAGATATCGGTTTTGAGGGAGACAAAATTTTAGGGAATTGAGTTTAAAGGAAGCTATGTGGCTTAAGCAACAAGGTGAAACAACCAGCACCGTTGATAGACTGACAAGCATGCAGGACGAAATTCAAACTCTTAAGTCGCAAAATGACTCGTTGAGGGCGGAAATCGAGGCACAGCTGGCGGCTCACAAAGCTCAGATTGGAACTCTGGAAAATCGCGCGCACGAAACTTGGCTTGCGGCTCGGCAATCTGAGAGGAGGTATGAAGAAGCGCGATCAGAATCGACAGCTCTACGTCGCAAATTGACCTCTCTCGTGGGTGGGGGTAATACACATGCCCTAACCAAAGACAATAATCGTAAGTTTACTATTTTCGTATGGTGTTTTTAGTTTCTAATAGAAGACTCTATATTTTAGTCGACGTAAATCTCCCACCAGCCGACTTAAACAATGCACCATCACCTGTACATATGGAATCGCCTGGATCTCCAATTTTAGGGCGTATGCCACCTCCACCATTCGTACCGCCACCATTTATGGGACCTCCAATAGCACATTTTATGGGAATTCCACCATTTATGCCACCCGAAATGCGTCCTCCACCAATGGGACGCTTAATGTCACCGCCACCTCCACCTGGAGCACCACATTTGCACAGATACTCTGACGATGATGACGACGAAGATGAAATGCGCGAGAATAGCCGGGGTCATTGGAGGGATTCGTATTCACCACCGCGTCACTCTTATCGGTACTCACCCGACCGGTACATTTATAATCAAGAATCGATATCGAATTATGATACTGAAACCGACATTAGCCCTCCACCTAGCCCACGAGAACGCAGCCATAGATCTGGTTCAAGGTCGGGCAGTTACAAGGCGTATTCTCCACCTCCCCAATCAACTAGCAACCAGAGTATGGATCGACCCAAAAAGACAAGCAAAGGTAATAAAATGGAACTGATTTCAAAATAATCACTGCAAACATCTATTGGCTAAAGTCAACAGCCTTACGTTGGCTTGGCTTTCAGATGGAACCTAAACTAGTTTAAGTCTTTTAAAAACAATCTCCAATCAGTTGTAAGACGGCTTAAAAGAATTTTTTGTAATATTATTTATTTTTATTAGTGTTTATTTTGCAAACAATTTAAAACAATAAAATATTATTTATTTTCTCTTCCATTTCACGCGCTTCAAAGGGCACCTGAGCTCTGGATCGGAGAAATCGTATAATTCATGGAAAGGAAAGAGCAAGGCAATGGTTTAGCACCAGATTAAGAATTTACAAAATAAAAAAAAGCAAACATTCTAGGAACTATATAATAAAATAAAATAAAATGATCGTTATTTGTTTTCTATGTTATTACTAATATTTAAGCCAACCAAAAATCTATCCTTTTTCGACTTAACAAACGAACGACACCAATTATGCGAATCGTAATTTAAAAGAAAAAAAAATCCCTAAAATGCATTTACTATTGTGTTTGAAAACACATCTTGCAAATAAAATTAAAATTGGGAATGAATTTCTTTGGTTTTTTATCGCATTCGATGGTTAATGAAAGTAAGTATTTGCACTGAAAATTATTTAGGATTCGCTGTATAAGGATGACTGCCTAATGATGTCGTCATCATACGCATGCACCAACAGACCGATCTCCAGATTTAAATGCGAAATGTCCTCTTTCAATTTAGAAATTGCTTTCTTTATCATGACAACTGAACCTAAAAAGACAAGAATTATGGTAACGTTCAGCTTAATTGTATTTGAAATGAGTTTACTTCCATCGGCCATCAATTGGCCACGCTGTTCCATTTTAGCTTTTTTATTTTCATTTTCCTGAACTACAGTCATTAGCTCCGCAGTTATTGCATCGGTGTCCTGAAGAATTTGTTTGCTAGCAAGCTGAACTCCTGTTAGTTCGACTGCAACTTCTTTATATTGTTTGATCAAGGCATTCAATTCATTGTTTAAGTGCTTCTCACGACTTTCTATTT
This sequence comes from Chalcosyrphus nemorum, assembly GCA_949716465.1. Lineage (NCBI taxonomy): Eukaryota > Metazoa > Arthropoda > Insecta > Diptera > Syrphidae > Chalcosyrphus > Chalcosyrphus nemorum. Next base: position 52,672,356 of record OX454335.1, read on the forward strand.
TGTCCAAGTTAAATGTAAATTCACTGTGAAGTTTCTTTAATTGAGATTGGGTCTCATCCGAGATCTATTGGATGAAATGTGTAATAAAAATTTCAGCTTATAAGCAAGGATAGCATACCCCATCAATATTTTGTTTAAGATTTTCTACTTGACTTAGATGTGAGCGCCAATCTCGGGAGTCTGCCTTCACCACGACTTTTAATTGTGGTAATACCCTTTCTAGTTCCAATCGCCAGATTTCATGTTCTGTAAAATTGTCTCCTCCATAATTTAAATCATTGCCATTGCCAGCTTTGTTCGGTGCATTCTGCCCAGAAAACCAATTTAAATCTTTCAGTGAGCTTCCTCCGTTGTCACTATCATCGCTGAAGGTTTCATTTTGTTCATCTTCTAGCTTCTCTAGAATTATTTCGGCGTTATCTTCAAGGAACTCTGGTGCAGCCTCCAACTCTTGTTTTATGTGATGCCGTCTAAATTGAATCTATAACAAGAAAATGAATCAAATTAAATATGATTTATGAATTATATATGCTCTCAATCTAGCTAACATCCAGTGGCCTAACTATGCCTGATAATTGTTTGCAGTGGAATTTTACACACTAAGACTTAGTGAACCAAGAGTTAACGTCAACATTTTGTCTTAGATACTTTTAACAAATATTCGATTCCTTAGCGATACATATTTTGGTATGATAGATAGAAAAGTCGTCATCATAAAAATGTCCGTTGCATAACTGCCAATAGATAATTCAAATTGCTTAGATCCGCCATTGGTGGCAGCGCGGTTTAAATTTTGCATATGGTATCTTTCGGGATCTTATATTTGAATTTCTAAATTGGTAACAAAGTTTGTTTTTGTGTTGCGTAAAGCATAACCTGTTGAAAACAAAAGACAAACATAACTTCAGTACCTACCTGAGACACCTTGACAGCTTGCGTTGCTAGGCAATCAAGTATGTATAAACAAATCGTCCCTGCACCTTGCATTAATTTACTACTTGGTACATCAACAACTATGTCCTGTAATAAAACGAATGATTGAAATACTTAAGCACTTAAGGAAAAAATGTTTTTCTTACAATTTCCTGTAAAATTTTTAAAATTTTGTTTATAATATCGTTTGGGTCGTCGAATTCCTGTGGCTGATCCATGTGTTTTCCAAGTTTTCTTAATAGCCATGCACAAACCGATGTAAACATGAAAAATTGCTCGCCAGGGTTAAACGATTTAGCAAAGTAGAACTTGGTCAACGGTTTCATTTTCATTTCTTTCAGCAAATGCTTCTCATAGTTCAATAGTTTTAACTTTTCAATCAGATCATCTGATTGAAAACTTGTAACTGATGGAACATTTAATAAGTCTCTTTCTAAAACCGACAGGAAATCAGTCTGCATTTTTTCACAACGATAAAGGACTTCCTTCCAAACAAAACAATGAATCGAACTGTATCCAGTCGCTCTTAAACATCGAAAGGAAAATTCAAAGTTTTGGCGGGACTGACATGAGGGATTAAGTAGGAAGCACAAGTGTTATGATGTGAAAAGCGTCGAACGTTAAGTTACGAGAAAGAAATACTAATCGAAATGTCTTAACATTATTATTTTAGAGTAAAATTTCAAAATGGTTATGGGAATTCCAATTTTATATTCTAGATAAAAACTATTTAAAGTGGCATATTAATTAAATTAATTTATATTGACAAACTAAGAGTTTTGCACTCTACGCTGAATAAAGCCCAAATGGGTGAATGCGATTTAAACCAATGTTTCTAATTTTAAGTTAATCTTATATCTCTGTCGCATTCCATAAGTATCCAATCACTTTATATTTTTTAATTGCTATTTATTTTTATTTTTATTTCATATTTAAATATTTATTTTTTTGTGTTACAGTTTTAGATGCTATGAGACATGTGCAGTATTTCAAAAATAGATGGCTTATTTCTCCGTTCCTTATTTTTTTCTGTGGTTGGCAAACTTTATTTTGAAAAAAGGCCAGACAAACTGTCAAAAAAAATTTTGCCGCTGGGACGAAAGGAAAATTTTGTTTTTAGAATTATTAGAGAAAATTAAAAAATAACATTTACCGCTATGGACGAGCAAATAGACATAAGTTCCATTACGTTGGAGGATCTGCAAGAAGAGTATCTAAAGCTGAGGGAACGCTATTCTCAGCTGATAATCATCAACGAAAAAGACACCCAACGCATCCATGAATTGCGAAGGAGTCTGGAGACTGCTACCGCCGCGGAGGCTTATCTCTCTCAGGAACTCGAGCAATTATCCTCAGTGCAGACATCCCATGATGAAGCTTTGTTGCTTAAAAAGCAGAATGAAGTCGAGGATCTGAAGAAGAGACAGAATAAGCTCCTTACCGAAAACGAGGATCTGCATCAGGATAATGCGGATTTACGCGCTCAAAACGAGAAACTCAATCAAAAAATTAAGGAACTAACACTGGCTTCGCAACCAACAGAGGTTACTTATCAAATTCCCAAGGAATATCTAGAATTGAGAGAGAGGCTTGAAGCAGAAAATTTGGAGTTACTGGCAAAGTTGGACGAAACGCAAGAAAGCATAATAAAATTTACCATGTCATTGGCTGAAAAAGAGGTTAGTTATCTATGTACATCAATAATGGAAACCGTTTTAAACTCTTGTGTTACAACAATAGAAACATATTGAAGTCCTAAAGGATCAAGTCATGTGTTTGGAAGAGAATCTACAGTCAAAGCGTGAGGAGGTCGATGAGAAGTCACATTTGCTTGAGAGTGCTCAGGAGCAAGTTGTCGAAATGAATGCCAAGATCGCTATGCTAACTTCACGGCCCGAAAACGATGGTAAGTCAAGCTGAAATGGAAGCTGTTTTACAATAGCTTTATGTTTCATATATTTGTTGCAGACCGCAAGGGAAATTCGTTGTTTGCCGAAGTCGACGATCAAAGACAAGCAATGAAACAACTATTGGCCGTTCAGAAGAAGAGCTACATGCAAATGAAAAAGGTTTACAACGAAAGTCAACACGAAATTAGACGGCTAAAAAGGGAAAATTTTGCAATGCATAATGAGCTCCATGCCTGCAGCGCAATTTTCTGTAGTGCCGACAAAGCTTACAAAGGTAGGTCAAAGTTTACAATTACTTGGATACTTAACGGCTGTAGTTAGAATATGAAATCAGACTTAAATATTACATTTTTCTGTTTTTGCAGAAAAGTTGAACGAAAGAATTCTACAGCTGCTTAAGCAAAATGAAGATCTGGAGAAGAAGCTTATGGTCACCCAGCAGGAAATGCTTTCTATGGCAAACGACAAGGGCGTAGTCTGGCTGGACTCTATGTTGTTATTCTGCAAGTATGCAATCTCAAAGATTTTCTATTTAGCTCAACAATTACGAGCAACAGCAGTTCATATTTCGTTTACCAAATTTCTTCTCTAAATATTGAAAGTCCATGTGCTTGTTAGTCTCTAGTCTAGTCTATTTGTTCTATTTATTAAGTGTTACTATTTATTACATAGTGAATATGTATGTAAATATTTAAAAAAAAAAAAAAAAAAAAAAGCGTACTGCGACTCGTGTGTGATTAAAGAATATTTCATTTAAAGACAAGAAACAGAAGAACTGAAGAAGCAACTACACAGTAACCGAATACAGAAGGGAATTCTAGAGGAACGTCTTCGAAACTCTCAACAGGATATGGCTAAGTAATTTGAACTAAACTGACATAGGGCTCTCGTTATGCAATAAATATTTTCATCACAGGTGGAGATTTGAAGCCTTAAAGACACGATGCGCTCTAATTGATCGTGAGGGATTGCTTACAGACAACAATATTGAATTTAAAGTTTTCACAAACAGAGATGTAAAGCTAACATCTACTGAAATAGAGAAGGCGACGCATAATATATTTTTCAGAAATGAATCTCCAATTCAAAAACAAAAAGACATAAACTGTACAAAACAAAAAGTCGAAAGCCCCAAGCTAGATGAGCTAGCACAAAAAGAAGCCCCTATTACCGAAGAAAATCACTATGAAGCTCATCAGAAATATAACCGGACAAAACCCAGCAAAGAAACTCTTTCCGAATTGACATCTAAAGTTAAGATAGAAACACATGAATGCCATGAAGTCAAAGTAGAGGATGTTCAGACAAATGAAAATGACGTGATTGTGAAAACAGAATCCCTAAAACCAACAATAAGCAGCCCTGTCAATAAAACAAACCTTATAAAAACCGAGATCTTAAGTTCAGAAGAAGAATCAATAGATAATTCTCATCTTGACTATAAAACTATGCCTGAAGAAGCAGAGAAGGAGAATACCATTGTTTCTAATATGAAAACGAAAGCTTTGCAGAAATTATGTGCCAAAAACTATGTATATGAAGCAGTTAAGCCAAATGAGCTTATGGAGAATGCAAAGCCAAAGCCATCAATTTTGGTGACAAAAAGAAATATTTTGACTGACGAAAGCAATGTAAAGATTGTGAAATTTTCAGAAACACCTTCCACAAAATCTGAGCAACGTTCAGAACCAAAGTTTGTTTGCAAATCGTCAAGAACCAAATCGAACGTTATTGTACGAAGGATCGTTGTAAGTTCCAGAACTAAAAGTGAGCCAGGAGCTCCAGCAATCACACAGTAAAATAATCTTATATTCTTCCCAATTTTAAAATAACGCATTAAAATTTTAAACTGTTTTAATAACGTATGAATGTGTATTTTTAATTACCTAAGACATTATACTATATTTACTTTTATTACGAACTGAAAGTAGTTTTTTATTCGGTAAGAACAATAAAATAAAGCTTATATGTATTCGCTTCACATGAAGAATGTTTTCATATCAAACAAATAAATCTTGGACATAACGTTACTATTTATAACTATAATCCCAAGGAAATCCTTCGAAGGAAATATTAAGTACAAATGACACCTTTGTGGAGATCCATATGTGGTAAATATGTGATTTCCCTTACGGAAGGTTTGCATTTTTATTTAAATATTAAAAACGTCATACTCTAGTTTATGTTACATAAGGTTGAAGGTCACATCTCCTGTATTCAAATCACATCATCTATTGAAAAAATTATCCAGAAATCGAGTATTCTCACGAACAGTCTGCTGCTATTGATAAAAACAATGGTATAGTGAATACCACAAGTCCTGACAGACTCTTTTCCGTAATATCCACACCATATGTGTGTACATATGAATATGTGAATATGAACCTAAGATAGAAGAAAAGTAATGAAAAGAAAGACCTCGGAGTCCTTGCTCTTTTTCACTGTGATTGCTTGGTCTTAAATTGTTGAAGAATATGCGAAGAACCGCCAACAAAGAGGAAGAAGATGGTATACCACAAAAATGTTGTGAAACTCAATGCCAGGTTTGCGCCGTGGTATATATGTATTAGCCTTAAAAGTAGTATTATAGTAGCAGACATGTGGTATAGAACATAGTATTGCTATACATAGTACCAATGCCAGCAGTCAATCCTCCACTTTACGCTATCCGATAACAGAGTGCTTTGACCGAGAATCTTGTGGCGCACCAATTCACATTAATTGTTAAGCGATATACATACATATGTACATAATAATGGTAGGTACATACTTTTCTAGTTAATTGGCTTCACGAAAATGGCTATTTCTCCGTTGAAGCGCAACAAATTTTGATGAAAATCAAAATGTGAGCTATGATTAACATAAACTAGAATAGAAGTTCGAATTCAGAAAAATACCATCAAAAGTTTATATTACGGCTCCACCTCTCCGAGCATTCAAGAGTATAACTGTTATGAGAAAGCTTCTCAAAACCACTCTGCCCTTCGGATACGGCATAAAACAGTAGACCCCTTCTATACGTGCAAAAATGTATTCCACACACAACATGTACAGTTGTGAGAAGCTAGGCCTTGGCCCTCTATGGGCTGCTTATGGCCTAATATTTATTTATTTTTTAGAATATGGCCTTTTTAACTCAAACTTTCTCAGACAAGACGATATATTTTCATGTAACATGTGTTCTACTACGAAAAGAGAGAGCTTAAGATGCAGAAGCTTTATTTTATGCAGGTCAATCATAAAGCACTCAACAGCAATTGTTTCAGTATTATACTTAACGCTTAACCCACCTGAAAGTTCCATAAATTATTTAAAACAAATTAGCTGATGAAAACAACTTTTTTTAAAGGAATTTATAATGTTCTTTGTTTATTTTTAAAAATTCTATAAACAAAATTAAACACAGTACAAAAAAAATCACATGAATTAAAAACGATCTTTAATTGAATCAGAAGGATTCTTTATTCGGATCCACAAACTTAAGATGATCGTAACAACAATTGCCAATGGTGGTATGGTCTATTATTTCTTCATAAATCTTTGCTGCATTACCTTGTGGCATTTCCTCGTAAGTGAGATTCACCTTACTGCACATTTTGCTGCCGTGATCGGTGCAGTTGCATCCAGTCATCGGAATCTCATACCCTTGATTCGGGCTATTAGATAAAGCAGTATTATTGTGGGGCAGCTGACGTACTATGTCAAATCTTTCTGCCGATCCACGCACTAAAGGGAGATTTCTATAATAAGATAAATGAAACACCTTCTGACAATTGATCCACAAATACAACAAGACAAACAAAAGTGCTATTCCCAGCGGTAGCATAAAAACAATAACAAGAGCTTCTGCCTTTTGATTTCGTTTAGTTTCTCTCGGTGTTCCGTATACAACAAATTGCGCTTGTGAATGTTTTACACCACCTGTTAAATTGTCGGGTACACTATCCGCCGGATATGTGACACACTCTAACCCGTTTACGTTGATTTTCGAAATGAATTTCTCATAACGAAACACACGATACTGTTCTGGCATTCTGAAAGACACATTAACCAACCATATACAATTCCAGGGATTTCCATCAATAAGAATTCGCAAGTGCGAACTAAGTACAAGTGAGTCAGTGATGTCAGTGATATACTTTAACTCGTTGCCTCGCAGATCGATCGAATGCATATGCGTCAGTGAGTACTGAAAATTCAAGATCGATAAAGTTTTCAACATGTTTCTCTGTAAATAGACATAATCCAGGTGATGGAGCTGATCGAATTGCGGGTGCGGTAAGTGAGTCAGGCGGTTGGAACTCAAATCTAATACTTGTAAGTGTGTGCAATTCTCAAAAAAGAACTCTTTCAAAAGATTGGCGCTTAAATTTAACCGTATCAGCATTTCATTGCCGGTAATATTGACAGACGTCAGTGCAGAGTTGGTTATTGTTAAATTCTTCAAAGTTGGATTAGTGATAACAATAAATTCATTTCCATCAAATGCTGCTGCATTGAACATTACTTCGTCCAAATTTGGCGGAAGATTCTTCAATAACTCACTTGTCACCTTGTTGACACCCTGAATGTAGAGCCTCTCCAATCGGATGAGATTTTTGAATATGTTTGCATAACGGATTTGAAGATTCGTTTCCCCATGTATTTTAATCTCCCTTAATTTCTTTAGTTCACAGAATGCTTCTCCATCTATGTATCTCAAATTGTTACGGTAAAAATGTAGCACCTCAACGTCCCTTAGATTCGCAACACTAGCAACATTAACTCTCGCAAATTCATTGTGCTCAAAACGAACTTTTTCCAGCACTATTCCCGATCCACAGATGATCTCATAGATTTCGTCGAAGTGGAAGTTCTTTAAGTTCAACGTAGTTATCTTGCCGCAATTAGGAATGTACTCGAAACCGAATGTGTTTGCGTTCAAGGCTGCTCCACATCCATCAAGCGTGACGGTGCTTATATTTTCATAACGTCGCTTTAGTATGACATTGGCTGTTTCATCTACAAGTTTCTCCGCAGTTGAACAATTAACTGTTATGGGCAATATGTTTCCCGAAATAAATTGTAAATTTGCCGCGATTAAACATTCGTTTGTACTCCAACAAGATGTGGACGTAACTTCATAATCACTATCGTTTTCAGTACCGTGTGTCAAGCTTCCGACAGTCGTCGTTGTCGTAGTTCCCAGCGATTGCAACACAAGGGCGAGGACACAGTCGAAAATAATTGTTGAAAGACTCAGCATTTTGCTGGTTCTCGATCCGATTCGCACTGGTCAGAGATTCAGTGAGTTCATCGAAACAGAGTGAAATTTTTTAAATTTTAATTTTTATGAAATTCGGTCAGAGCCAAAGTGTCGGCAGAGAAAATGTACAGTGGTGATGAAAAATGTTCAATCATCCATATCGAATTATTTTTCCGCTTCTGCCGCGTTTAGCCGCGTTTAGAAAGAGAATGAGAAAATAGAAATTAAACCACTTATAAATCATCGAATAAATAAAAAAAACTAATAAAATTATATGTTTGGGGACGAGGTGCATATTTTTGTATTTCAATAATAAAGTTCATAAATGGATTAGTGTTGTTGATTTCTGGCAACATGCATCAGCTCTCCCCCAATGGTTGTATTTCAATAAAAATACAAAATAATGTTCGCAATCTTATCATAATGATAGCGATCATTTCCTATGTGCCTCATTTTCATATCCAGGAACGATTTGCCAGCACTCAAAGCCTCAAAAGCCATCATTCTTTGAAATATTGCGTAGCCTTATAGGCCTGTTCTATACATGCAGAAATGTATACTATTCATAAATAGGTCTTTACCCTGTATAGGCTGCTTTTTCTTTATTTACTAATTCTGTTTAGTACTTAAATTGAGTACGGGGAGTAGATTCAAACATTTAGGTAAATTCGAAAATCTGTTTTTCTGTTATAATGGGTTCTAAAGTCTTATGAAATTTGTTTACAGACAGAAACAGTTGTTATAATGAGATCTATCACCAACTGAATCGATCTCGATGAACTGGACTGAATAATAGTTTATCCAGAATAGAATGTTAGTGGTCGCTGCTTTGGTAGATTGTTGCGATTCATTCATCACAATTCTAGCATAAATATTTCCCTGTCTGAAAAGGTGTCTAAAATCATAGATATGGACTATAGAAACTGGCGCCACCTATGATTTTTTAATTGTTAACACTCAAATAGTTTTCTGCAGCGTAAGAAAGCGGTAAGAGATGTTGAAACGTGAAATTCACATTTTTCCCAAATTTATTATTTAAAAAGTTTAATGGGAGTAAACCTCTTAAGTATCGTAGCTTCGTCAAGAGATAAGTGAGTCAACTTTTTGCAGTGGCTGTAAAAATCTTCAACCCTCGTATCGACTGATTAAATTTTACTCAGCATGAGATTTCCAAACAAAATTGCCAGAAATAATGTGCTTCTCACACACTGTTCGCTCTCCAAAGCGCCGCTGTCTAATTATAGAACCCACAGTGATTTTTCACCTTTCATTACTACAGCAGCTCCCTGTGATGGCGTCCAAAATTCGTACATAATATATTAAATACCCAATATTTAGATTTTTTGCACGAGAAATACTTAATTTATTTACTTAATTTGTTTACATGCAACGAAATAATTGAATAACATTCACTTATAAACTTACAACACCTTTTAATATCGGACCTTGAACCGTATCGATACATGTTCGATATTAAAAGATGTGGTAAGATTTTAAGATTTTCACGCAACAATAATCATCGCTTTGGAATAGACTGCAGTGATGAAGTGAGTCTACTCCACAGAGATGACAAGAGGACGGGATTTATTGGTTTTCTAGGCGGCTTACTCGGGAATAGTCTGAGTGCCAGACAAGGAGTAAATGTGTCTTCTTAGGACTCGAATATGTTTTTGAGAGACTTCAAAGTTGTGCACCAAGGTGTTTAACTGCATGTGTAGTTCTGCAATTAATTTGTCTCGTTCCTCCACTAGAACACTTGTTGAGTTTCTGCTTCGGTTTAGTTCGAGTTCTAGATCAATTATTTTCTTGCGGAGCAGACGCTGCGCAGTGTCTCCACGTTCCTTCTGGCGTGAAATATTCTTAGAGCTTGTCGTTTTTAAATCATCATTCAAACCTTTTAGCTTTTGTAACTCGTCGAACAGAGTTCGCTTTTCTGTTTTGAGTGTATTATTTTGAGTCCGAAATATCTTGAGATCACGCTCGGCAGCCTTAAGTTTGTTCAGGGTCTTTGTTCTTTTCTGACCAGCTTCTTCTAGTTTTGCCCTAGTAAGAGCCAGTTCGTGTTTAAATTGCTGCAGTTTGGTTATAAGAGTGCAGTTCTCCCTTCCTAACTTATCGCATTTGGATTTCTCTGCCTTTATTATAACTGGTAATTGAGAAACTTCATTGATTTTATTCTGAAATTTTTCTTTTAAAGAATTTATGTTTATATTTAGTTCGTTCTCCAGTTGCTCGTTGGTACTATAAAGCTGCTGTATTTCGAATTTCTGCGATTGTATAATACTCTGAGCTTGCAAGTACTCTGAATGGAAGTTGTTCAGCTGCTCTTGCTGTTCCTTTATTACGTTACGAAACTTTTCCTGTTCTTCTTGAAGAGTTTTTACAATTTTGTAAAGCCTTCTTAACTCGGCAGTGTCCCGTGAAGCCGCTGGTGGGGGGTATTTGAAAATTTTCTTCAAGGTTTTAAGTATCATCTTTAGTTCCTTATTGTTATTCTTTGAAACAGAAGAAAGATTTTCTTTGTTTTCACTTCTCTTTTCTTCTCTTGCCTGATCTTTATGCTTTTTAGCTGGTTTCATAACGTTTGGTGCCTGCTGATGAACCGGAGCCTCATGATGACGAAACACTTGGGTGTACTTCCTTTCTAAAAGGTTTTCAGAAGAATCACTATAAGTCGTCTCGTCCTCGGGATTATTCTGCGACGACTTAGTATTATTTTCATATATTCCATGGCGCTCTTGGAGTTGGTTGAATTCAAAATTTAAACACACATACTTTTCTTTAAGACTATCAATAACACGATCATTACTGTACATTTCATTTCTAACTGTCTTTGGATCTACTTCTTCTCCTTCTCCATACTGGGATATAGTACACGAGCTTACTGACGATAAATCATCATTGTCGGAGGTGAGACTTAATGTTGAATTTTGCATGGAATTGTTGTCGCCAATATTATCTTTAAGAGCACTTCTTGCTGCCTTGCACCTTTGCCCTAAATGACGATAGCTTAATTCGCAATCATTACAACCCTCTCGAGTAGATTTAGAATCTTCTTCCGTACGCGCACTTGGAATTTGGCAATCCTTATTTAAAAACCTACGGGAGTTCACAAATGAGGGCATATCGAGAAAATGTGAATAGTTGTTTCCAGGCGGATCTGTATTTCCATGAAATGAAGGTATTAAAAAGTCTCGACCAAAACCAAGATTTTGAGATGATGCCATTTTAGAATTTATTTTATATACGGTACCTATTGAAAAGTTCAATATTTTGAACATTAAAAATAATTTTAAATTAAAAGAGAAGCAGTTACCAATTCAAATAAATGAATGCTGCACAATCGGCCAAAATTGAACAATCAAAAGTCTAAACACTTAATTTTAACAGCCAAACACAAAAATGTATAACAACTTGACTATTTAGTCATCGATAACACGTTTTTTTATATTTTTTTAAATTTTAATTTATTAAAGGTAGGATTTGTTTTAGTTAAAATTGCTTTGTGAACATTTGCCTTTATGAAGATGAAATGAACGACATGCTAATCCCCGAAGCCGCCCAACTGATTTCAATAAAATTTTGTGGATGTATGATATATGGTTGGTTCCAGCTTGAAAGATAGTGTAGTAGAATCCGATAGGTGTACGCAAGTGATTCGAATAAAACCAGTTTTTGGTGCTCCAATTGTTACCAGGGTGATTGAAATTTTATATACGAGATCCTTTGAAAACTTATGTATGTGAATTGGAAGAAACCTTAAAGAAGACTGTATAGCTAAGCTACTTAACTAAAATCGTCAGATTCGGCTACACAAGGCAAATGATGTTTTGTTTTACATTTCAGCTGTTCCAATCCGTATAACTAGAATCACTTCAATAACGTCTTTTTGTTCGTTGTCGTCCTTTTTATATAAGTTTAATTGATAAACATTTAACTACAGTTTTAACATTTAAACACTGTCGTTTTCTGATCTATTCTTTAGTTCACAGCGTTTCTTATTCATAAGACCTATTGATTCTCGCCGTATGTAAAGAAAGGCCACAACACGCTCTGCCGGTTTTTTGGTTTTTTGTAAAATCACTCAAAGCGTTGAAAATGTGTAAAAATTCTTCAACATATACATATTTAATTTTGTTTCCTAAGGCTTCGAAACCATAATTGAATTAAGGCTCTGGACGTGCCCGTACGTAGTCGTCCGAATATACATAACTTGTATGAGAACTGTAAAAGAATGCAATCATTATTAAATATAATTCCTTGGAACGCTCTGAAATATGACTTAATTCATTGACTTCAATAAGGACTTCAGATTGAAAAAAATAAATCACCATTCATTTTGAAGTCATTACTGGAACAATCATTTTTAGCATTCAGAATGGTGAAGTCAGAAAGAATGCAATCTTTTTGATTGCTCTGCATTTTTTGAAGTCACGTCCTTGAAGTCAGTGACTGCATTCACTTAGATGAAGTCTTTGAAGGCAGGGTAGACAATGGTATCTCTTACTTCAAATAACCTCAACTAAGTGAATGCAGTCACTGACTTCAACTGAATGCTGAATTATTTTTTTAAATCTGAAATCTTAATTGAAGTCATTGAATTGAAGAAAAAAAACTACGGCAATGGAAACAAGTTATAGGCGGAGAATTGGTTTGTGACAGTTTTTTTTTCCTCTTTCGAAGTTTGCTTAAGTTTGTTATGGGCAACTCGAGCGGTTGGAAGAAATTGAATGGGGTTTTAGTTCGATTTTGACATAAGGTTTATACCACTGAAGCTGGACTATAATAGAAGAAAAATTTTCAAAAACTACGCGAACGGATCTAATAGCTTCGATTTGTTACGTTTTCGGTCGCTTTAGAAGAACTGATTGCATTGAAGAATTTTGAAGCTTCCGATTGCTTTCGCCAAGGATTAGTATTCTTCGAAGGTAAACCTTTTTTTTAGAAAAACTCCCCTAAAAAGTGGCCGCGGCTATATATACATAAAAATGTATATATGGAGCAAGTGATTTTTCGAGAAGTGTATTGCTTACTATTTTCAAAGGACCTCTTTGCTAATTATGCTGATCATTAATATACCTACGTATTTTATAGCGTCTATATTTAATATTTTCTATGTTATAAGCTATGTACCAAACTTGTATTCTATGTATATACTTTAGATGGTGTATAAGAAAATACTTGTGACTAAGTCTACTGTTCTATGTTTCTACGTGTGAAATCAACCTACTCAAATAAATAAATTTTGAATTATCATTTAAAACATATATAAATAAAAATTAAAAAAATTCTTTGTCTTGCTCAGGAAATTGTAAATTTTTTCGTAATTTTTTTTTTACATATTTTTCTACACCTATAAAAAACGAAAACTTGAATATTAAAAATTTTACCAAAAACCCCTAAATTTATATAAACCAAAAAATGGCGACAGAGCCCAGTGGAGCTGATATGACCGATTTCGAAGATGAAGGAGGAGATTATGGCGGGCAAGGAGGCATGGAGGACAAAATGGGAGAGGAGTTTGAAATAGAAATAGAGGACGAATCCGAAAAGGTAATGGTTTTCTAAATCTCATATCTTCATATTGTTCCATCACCAAAGTCGTTTTAGAGTGACTCTGTTACTGGTATGAGTGCGGCAGAGAAAAAGAGACATAAAATAGAATACCTTCAGCTGCTTAAAGAGATCGAGGGACAAAACAAGATTGTAGATCAACTAAAATTTCAACTCATAAAGAGCTGCGAAAGCCCCTGCTTAACTAAGTGCGAACTACGTGAGATTAAAAAATTAAGAGGATGCTTAGAAAATGAAAATCTTAAGCTACAATGCATGATTCAGAAAGCAATGCAAATGCAAAATGAAAATCCCAGTAAATGTTGGGATGAGATACCAATCGTAACTAGCCTCGAGGATGATGTGTTTCCGTTAATGGGAAATTCCGCCGTCATGCAATCGTTAGGTTTAATGCCTAGCGATAAGGGGGATAAGTCTGAAGAAGGAAAAGAAATTTGTGGCGTTTGTTCTAAGAAAAAGAAAAAGAAAGCCCCATGCCCATGCCCCAAAGAGGACGATTCGGTGGACACCGAAACATGTCAACTTTTTGAAGAAATGGCACTGAAAGATAAGATGATAGAATGCTTGAATGAAAGATTGAAAGTGCTCAAGCAAGAACTGTGTATCATCTCTAGAAAGAAGAAAAGAGAGGAGAAAAAAACAGAACGCACAATGGAGGATGATATAGCTAATATCCAAAATACGGTAGATGCACTAAACAATGAGCTAAGATGTTTGTGCAGAGAAAAGCAGTCTAAACGCCAAAAGAAGAAATCTCCCGAGCCGTGCCCAAGGCAACCAAATGAGTTGAAAAAACTCAAAGAGGACTTTGCTCAGTTGTTATGCAAATATCAAAAAAAAGACGAGCAGTTAAAAGCATTAGAAGGCCGTGTAAAAGGTTACACTGGTTCTAGCGGGGGTAGTAAAATTGGTGAGTCGGAAAATGTAGATTATGCTGAGCTCAAAATGTTGCGCGAGAAAGTTAGCGAGCTACGAGATGAACAAGAAGAGTATACATGCATCATTAAAGAACAATCCGAGAGCCTTGATGATTATCGAAGGAAGTACCTCGACGCTCAGCAGAAAGTTGAAGAGCAAAAATGTATGCTAGAAAAAATAGACATGAATAACAAGCGCATTGAAGGCCAAATCGAAGCAGAGGTCAAACAAATTAGGGCAAAGTTCAAAGAACAATTAAGTGAACTATCTCAATATCCAAAGCTATTAGAAAACGAACAGATTAAGCTAGCTTCTGCATGTAAAGATAGAGAAGAACTCGAAAGCAAACTTAGACTAGTATGCAAAGAGTTGAAAGCTGCTAAAGAAATGGCCTTAAAATCCCAAAGGGAAGGAAAACCAGATTGCAGTACTTTGTTGGCCAAATGTGAGAACGAGTTGACATTGCTTCAGCACCAAATGGAAGAGCTCACCAAGGAAAAGGACATTGTTTGTGAAGAGTTGTTTAAGGCTAAGCAAGATTTAGATACAATGAGAACTGAATCAGCTAAAATAATCACTTCCACCAAAGAAAGATTCGAAATGACAAAGACTTCAATGTGCTCCAGAATAGACACCCTCGAGAAGGAACTAGCTCAGTGCAGAGCCAATGCATACCTCTCGATAAGTGACCGAGAAGCAGTCATTAAAGAAATGCAAAGCCAGTTGAGCACTCTTTCATACAGCTTTGATTCGGCGCAAAAACAAATAAAATCTCTTAAGAACCACATAACGTTTTTGTCCAATGATCAGTGTATTCCAATAAAAACATAAATATCTGCAAATGTAAATTTACGATTTTCTGCTTAAAAAATTCGACCAATGAACACGTTCGCTTATCGTTTAATAGTGACGGCCTATGCGATTTATGTATGTGTGTTACACGAACTGTGGTAGTAATAATGCAGCCAACTAAATGAAGGAAGTAAAGGTAGATATCAACAATCTGCAATTCGTTGCAGCATGATGAGATGGATATCGTAAATAAAGGCGCCATCCGAATTCCTTTGAACGCAAATTAAGTACAAGAAAAGCAAAGTAAAAAGTAAATATCTTTAAAAATAATTTCAAATTGAAAAAACACATTCGTTTATTGTAATGCCACTAAAAAATAAATTAAATGAAAAGTTGAACTATTCCAAATATTTTTAAATAGGGCAAAAGGAAACGAATATTTTAGAGTGACTTTACTGCCAATCTCTTCATTTTTGGGGCTTTTTTCTTGGCTTGTCTCTTCTGTTCCTTAAGCTCCCAGCGACGCTGCTTCTCTGGGTCATCTTCAGCAAGAACACGTTCTTTTTCTTGCTTACGCTTATCTTCACGACGTTGAGCTGCTGCTTCAGCACGGGCTGCATGAGTGCTCTTTAAAAACTCCTCTTCAACCCGAAGACGGTTCTTTTCAGCCTTCAATTTACCCTAAATAAGAAAGATGAATTAAAAACGGGTTTTGCTTTACATTGCAACAATAAATTTACATCTTTGGACAATCGGTAAGTTTTTAACTTCTCCATGATATAAAATATCACAAAAAGTAGAGGCTTCACCGATTCCATATCACCGTTTGGAAGGTTAAAGCCAGCCATTAGCATGCGTTGAACTTCTGGCCGTTTCAAGTTATTCGGATCCTCCTGCTGAACTGGTCCGCTGAATTGATCGGAAATATGAATATATTC
The DNA here is from genome assembly GCA_949716465.1 of Chalcosyrphus nemorum. Classification (NCBI taxonomy): domain Eukaryota; kingdom Metazoa; phylum Arthropoda; class Insecta; order Diptera; family Syrphidae; genus Chalcosyrphus; species Chalcosyrphus nemorum. Next base: position 52,688,666 of record OX454335.1, read on the forward strand.
GATGTAATTTTGGAACTTGTTAAGCACAGCCAGAATACGCGATTCTAAAAATGCCGATGTGGCTTCAGGTATCTCAGATAGCACGCAAAATCCACTTGGTACATTATATCTATCCTCTGGCTTATTGACTAGAATACAGTATTTACTCTATAAAAAAAAAAAAACAAAATCTTATTAATTTGTATACCAAAAAATAATACAAAAAAATTAGGGCATAAGCAGCCCATAAAGGTCTAAGGCCTAGCTTCTCATAACTGCGCTTAGATATTTGTCACACGTGCGCAATGGACTAACAACGTAGCCACGGCACACACATTTTTTTATACAAACAACCAAGAACAAAAAAGGAAAAAAACTTACTAGATCAGCAAGTTCTTTAAAAAACTTGGTGACGGTCTTCTTTGATCCAACACAGAAAACAAATGAATCCATTGCCTCCTTAGAGATTTCGACTTTTATGTGGATTTGATCTTGTTGTGGTCTCATTAGACCAGCTACTAGTGCTACGAGATCTTGTCGTTTAATCATTTTAAGCTCTACTAACATGCCTTCGCAGCATGTTCGTCCAGAGCACCACAAGGTGTAGAGGCTTTCGCTCTCCTTGTTTAGGCCGGGGTTTTCATTCTCTATTTTCCCGTCGTCTCCTGTAAAAAAAAATATGCTTATAAGTAACAAAAGTTCACGGTAGGTGTTGTACAATTATAGACGCACCCACTAAAACGAAGTTTTCTTCCAGAAGCGATCTGTGCGTATTTAACCAAAGATGTGCTAGTTTTGAGTTTTTCGACTTTCCAAAGAAGAAATTAGCAAAGTACGTCATAAGACCAGCCAGCATTAGCATTTCCATCCAGTAGGAGTCCCAATGAGTTCTAAATAGAATAAACAAAACTTCAATTCAGTTTAATTTAAAACGATTTGTGCAATCATCAGATACTAAAGATTTATTTCGATTTAGGTACGTGTAGGTATATGATCCCATTTATATGTTTTTATCGGAAATTTGATATACATCCATATATGTAAAAACTTCGCCAATAAATTCTTCTTTGCAATAAACTTTGCTCACCTAAAGTGAAGTGGAATTTTGGCAACGGTCAACTTAGGTTCCGGTGCTTTTTGATCTGTTGGAAGATCTTTAGTGTCACCTCCATCAAAACCTTCAAATTCCTCTTCATCTTGAAAATGTTCGAATTCATTGTCGTCATCCTCAACGACTCCGTCGTCTTCATCGTCGTTCATGGTAGCAAAATCATCAGATTTTTTTATAGATACTGGTACGTCTGGCACGTTCGCCTTAAAGTCACCGACAGGGGCTCCATTGCTCTCGAATTCCTCTTCTTCAGTGTCGAAATCCTCGAATTCGGCAAAGTCGCTGTCCTCGAAGGAGTTATCAGCTGCTATTACAACGAATCTATCGCAATAGCAATATATTGACAAAAAGATAAGAAGTACGGATAATCTCATCTAGAAATGGAAAATGTATGAGAAAGTTTTACATTTTTTTTATAGATAACCTCAAAAAGTTGGACGAATATACCAATCGAAACCTACTTACCGTGTGCGCTAATACGTTCAATACAGATAAATGAGTTAAATGAAAGTGAAATAAATTAACTTATATTTGGTAGTATTTATTGTGTTTCATTAAAATCTAATTGAATATTTTCATCATCAGCAACTTTTCTTCCTTAATTATTTTGACGGGTTAATGAATGGCTAGATGGGTAAAATCTGCTACGACATCTGTCAGCTGTCAGATGATGTGAAGCGCTGTGGACGAAGTCAGCTGCGTAAGTATCAGCATTAAAAAAACCAATTCGGTTCGACCAATTCGGATTGATTAGAATCAGTTTCTTTGCGAATACGTTTTCTTTGTTTGGAATTGGGAATTATTTTGTTTTTGTTAGCTGTGTATTGTGTTGTGAACTTTTTAACCCTTCAACTCAAAGTGCAGAAATACCTAGATCGAAATCTCGACTCGATCCCTCGACTCTGCATTTGAACGTAGTAACTGAGTTGATGCCAGGTTCAATTCGGATTGGAATTCATATAAATGCAAATCGAGCTCTAAAGATTTAACTCAAATTGATCGAAATCTCAACTCTATCCCAACTCTGCATAATAATATAGTAAAAGTATAGTAATCATGCAAATTAAGTTTGTCGGGGGTCGATAACGATTCAAGTCGGCTGTCGAATAAGGTCGATGAAAACCGTAAAACACAAAAAAAAAGTCACTCGGGTCCAACATCGATTATATTTAGGAATACTAAAACTTTCCCTGAAGTGAACCTGCGATCACTACGTTTAATCGACTGCCTTTTTCTTTCCTGAACTTTGGCTTTTAGCCTTCCAGTTTTTGACACTGTGTCCTAAAATTTTTCTTGACAAATCCAAGATGAAGTTCGAGAAGAAAGTGAACGCACCTATTATTTTCTGCAAGCGTGAATTCTTTTGACTAATCGTTGTGCATACATACGAAACCTATTCATGGTTGCTTCGACAATTTCTGGTGAATCCTTTTGAAACGAATAGAAACTTTATATCAGCTCTGCTGACTCGGTAGCTAACTCCGACTCCTTGGCGAAACTTGAGACCAATGTCAAAATGGATTAGCGTGTTCTGGTCTCTTCAATAGCGACGAGTTTAACAAAATACGGCGGAGTCGAGCGCGGCATCGAAACTCTGCCGTCTTTATGTGCTAGTACGCTCAAAACGCGTGTAATAATGTACCAGGCCCTTTCCTATCAGCTTTCTGGCATAGCCTCCTTAAATGTAATTGAATACTAGATATATGATTTACGGAATATTCTCAGTCCCCTTGAATAGATAGTAATCTCCCATTTCCCTGCCCACGTATTTTTTAAAATACAAATGTAAATAGGTTGAATGTTTCCAGAAAAACGTAAATAAACTTTTATTTACATTAATGCAAATATTTAACATAAAAACAAAGACAATAGCACTTAGTCTTACTTATTTAAATACATTGATTTATAGTTAGAAAGTATGCACATAAGTACATTTAATAAAAACATACGTGTCTATGTCCATGTTTTATAACTAACTGCTCGCCTCTGCGTTTAGATTATCGTTGATGTCGTTTTTCATTACTTTAGATTTGGTTTTAAGATCTAGTTTAGAGGATTCCAATTTCAGCTTGTATCCATTTATCTCCGTTTGTATCGAGGTCAAGTCTTCAACATCCTCGACAAATGTCTCAAACGCTTTCCACCACTCTGTGAGATTGTTGCCTGTGTCCACTTGCCTGATTTTGCTCGGAAGAGGTCTGTTCACATGAAATGTCGCGATATCCTCAAGTATTTCATCATTTGAAGGTGCTGTTGGGGGATGAATTGTGTTCCTATTTTTCTTAAACATTTTTGCAGAAATTAATAAGGGGCTCCAGGAAATTGTCAACAAAACAAATGTATTTTGGGAACAGTGACAGTAGCTGTCAAATAAATACTCCCAAGTGAACAAGTAGATGAGCATTAATATGTGTTGCAGTAGCAGCTTGCACTTAACAAAAAATTACAAAAAAATATTCTTAGCGTATTGCTTTTTGAACTACTTTATTTTAATTGTTTCAACAAACCCAAGCATTATTCACATATTAGGTATATCCCAAATCCTCCCAAAACATCTAATTTTTACGAAATACTATCACATTACACAGAAATTTCGTGGTTTTTCATAGAAAAGAGAGCTCACGAGAGAGTAAGAATTTGAACTATGCCGTGAATTTTTGACAAGACTTTTTCATCAACTGTTAAACGACATCGACTTGCACACACAACGCCACCTATTGGTATTTTTCCGTAAAGCCATCGAATGAATCGTAACCAATGAATTTTCAAGGGCAGATTTCGTGTTGCCCCCCTCGCGCTAACGACCAGAATAAAGTGCTGAGAATGTATAAAAAAAATGCAAGTGCAGTCCATCTGGAACGTTTTGAAAATATATTTGCTTAAGAAAGTTTTTAAAATTTCTTGTAACATCATACAATGCATAGATTTTCCGCTAAGCGGTAGGATCACGTATGGGTATGGATCTTCAACATAATTGCATCATGTACTATATGATGCTCCTTAAAAGAAACTTGTATGGGAGATTTGCGGAATAAGTGGATATTTATGTGCACGTATGAGTTTCTTGAAAATTTACTGAAAAAAAAAAATAGTTGTCAACAAAAAGGCCCAGCAGGTGAAGACAGATGAAGTATTAGATACATTTTGTTTAAGTCTTTAAAACAGCTTTACCGATTTGTCTCATTTTCCTACAAAACATTTATAATAGTTCGAGCGAGGTTCTTACAATAAGAATAATTGGAAAAGTTGCTTGAAAATTCCACTCATTCTCAGCACTTTATTCTGGTCGTTAGCGCGAGGGGGGCAACACGAAATTTGCCCATGAAAATTCGTTGGTGACTCCAACACCAGATCTAACTTAACTCTCTTTCTGATATAGACAAATTTAACATGCATACACAATCGACAAAAACATTTAATTTCTGTTCGTAACATAACATAACAAATGACATATATTATCTTATAACCAATGACTGTGTGATGCTCATGCTGTTAGTAACGATTTTGAAACTGTGGATCCGACACATAAGCTATGCAGCTACAAGGGTATCCTGCAAAAAGATTGACATTCAAAACATTTACTTTACATCAAACATGAAGGAAAATATAAGGCAAGATTGCACTTTATTCAAGAATAATTTAAAGTGCATTACGTTAGGCTTTTGAGCCACATATTTTAAAACATTTAATTACTCATTAAAAGTTACTTCAATAGTATTTATCCTGATTTAAGTTTAAATAGGTCACATAAGTAGATAATGAGCATATTCTTTCAGACCCTATTTAAAACGAAATAGCAATTTAATTACATATATCGTTCTGACGCTGTAACCCAATATCGAATACTTAAAAATGTTCACTTGCCTTGAGGTTTACATGATAAATGCTCTTTAATATATTGACAAGGACATTCGTATTTAGCACAATGTCTACCAGGATGTGTTGCCGTAACATCTACTAGGCCTCGTAAAGCATCTTTACCCCACCGCGAGGCATATCTCAAATAAAGCCGCCATCCGAATTCCTGAAAATAAAATATAAGAAAAGCAAAGCAAAAGATAGATATTTTGAAGATACTTTCAAATTGAAAAACACGTTAAAATGCACATTCGTTTATTTTGAAATGTTTTAAAACAAAACAAGAGGAATTTTTCCATATAAATAATTTATTAAGTTTCTCGGCCGTTAGAGCCAACATCCTAAACAGTTTATGCCACAACACTGGTTTCTTTGGTTTTGGGTCTTTATTTTGTTTCGAAGTACCTCCTCTTCATATTGGCACGGGCATATGGAAGACTGAAGATGGCGTGGAGTTTCATGAACGCCAGCTTCTTGGACAGTCCAATCTAATCGCCGTCGAAGGAAATCTTTGCCCCAGCGTTGAAGATAACTGAGGTAAATTTCTTGTGCTATTGCCTAAAGAGTTAACGGGAAAACATTAATCGTCATAAAGAGATATCACATGGCCATGCAACAAAGAATAGACATATGTACATATATGTATGTATAAGCGGATCAAAAATCAAGCCCTAAATCTAGTTCACTACATTTTCTAGCCAGTATAGTCTTAAGTATTTCAAAATGTGCTTCAACTCACCTGTTTTCTGGATAGTCTCATTGGGTTGCTTCCCTGAATTACGATATCGTTCACGTCCAAGTCCAACTTAGACTCCCATCCAGCTTGAAGATTGTGCCCATTTTGTTCGCTTTGTTCCAAGAAACTGTTCAAGTATGCAACGCATTGTGTCGAATCAAAGTACAGGAAGCACAAATTGACTTTGTGACATGATATCTTTCCTCTATCGTCGAGAACAAGTAAGATTTTGTGTTTGATCAACTGTTTATTGACACGTGCTAGGCACTTTTCCAATCCACGTGATAAGCGCAATTTCATCCACATGCAGAAGAATATTGCTGCTGCGTTAAGGAACAACCAACCAACTCCAAGCGAAAATAAGGCAACGCCTTGAAGACCTGAGAATAACATGGTTAACAGGACACAAAATGCAAAAAGGATCCAGGCCACTAAAATTCGCTTGTAGCAAATATTGTACATAGTAAATCTGTAGTCATTCACTAGGGTTTCCATCGCATTTACGTACTCCTCGACTGTTAACTACAACATTTTGAAATTATTTTTTTCCAACTGTTACCTATTTAATATTTTACTTACTGTCAATCCTTGTGCCATTAGCTCTTCGGGCACCAGTTCTGGACGAAAAATTGCTGGAGTTATCCATGGCCATTTGGTATTACAAGGAAGCAATGTCACAATTACGTCGCCATTCGCTATGATAACAAAAATGCATTAGAATATGGGTTTTGAGGAATGCATTTTTTTGTTTACCGAATCCTTCACGAACTGTGCCAGTAGAGAGTTCAATGGTTCGCATTGTTGAGCTTATTGGAATGGAAACATCGTTTTTTGGTGTTGCCTGCGATTGTGTATTATTTGAGGTGCTTTTGGTTAAATTTGTGATGTTAGTAGACGAAGTTGGTTTCTCTGGTGTTGTAGACGCATTGTTGAGGTTAACGTGTGTGCTCTCAGTGGTTAATACTGCTGGCGTGATGTCTGTTGGTATTACAGGTGGACTCTGTGAAAGCAGAAATACTACTTATCTAACAAATTCATCCTAGTTAAGAATTACCCATGTTTTTCTTTTATGTATTAATCAAAACAATATGTTCAAAATGTACTCCCGCTATTTTGGTTTTCAATTTTTTTTTTCATATAAATAATTTTAACTAGAACTAACTCAATTCGTTGAGTAGAATTTAGTAGTTCTGAGTTAGCTTAGGGTTCAAAATTTACTGAAAACACATTCCGGAGGTTATCCTAAGGTTAAACCAGAAATTTCGTTAACCTTGCACTAAAAAAACGGGTTTAAATGTTCCATTAATAAAATTTTAATCAGATGCTCATAAACTAAGCTACTTTTTCACATAAAATTTGCATACATTTCTGAAAACACAAATGAAGAGTACGTAGGAAAATAACCTCAAAACGGCAAAGATTCTATAATCTTGCTCCCATATCGAAACCATTTTTTCGAGATTATTCTTTTGATTTTGTTTTTTTTTTTTCAATTTTATCATTTGCTTAAAAATTGAAATCCATTAATTTTAATGGTTAAGTATACTGAATACTTTTTAGTATTAGAACTGGACAGATTAAAGGTCAGGCATTTGTGAAGAATTTATTTAGCAGATCTGAATCTGAAATATGCAAGTAAAAATGCACAAGTAAATATCAAAATCGTTAAAATTATTACTCCTATTTGTGTTAACCTTTTACGAATATTCCTGAATTTATTTTAGTGTGCAATCCATTTGCTAAGCAGTTTAATATCTAAAAGAAACTTTAAATTCTTTACCATATTTGGGAAAAATTGGATGTTTTGTATGCAAATCAGGTACAAACATAAATATTACGTGATATAAATATACCCAGTTAATAGATATGAATGTAAGTATAAAACTGGCAATGAAAGTGAATCAGCATCAGCTGACATTAATTAATTGATGTTACTAATTTAAATGTTGAACGAAAAACAGCTTCCTGCGAATAACTACTTTTTAACAAATAATTGCAGTAGCTAATGTATTTTGACACGTGTAACAACCTCCTATTAGTCATTTTATTATGTCCAGACAGTTCAGATCAAGATCAAAAGATGTACGATAATGGAGAATTTGTTGAGTTCATGAAATGAAAAGAATCTAGAGTTAAACGGATAAGAAATGCATACACTCTTATCCAATCTTTCCTCGACCACCTCTTATTTAATCGCTGTTTTCATTATTTCTGTTTTCACTTTCTCAAGCTAAATCATAATTTATTTAACTTGTCACCTCCCTTTGTGGGGCTATTCGTAGCCGAAAGCAAAAATCTTTGAACACACGTGACATGTGTCATCCTACACATACCAAAGTGATGGAGAGCAAATTGAAAGCCGAAATTAGTTTCTTGTCCTCCACCTGAATTTAGGAAAATGTCAAGAGTAATGAAGTTAACAATAGATTTGAAACCGCTCTTAAATGTTATCGGTTTCAGTATTCTAGTATGGCGGGTCATTCATGTATGACTATCGAATTCATTTGCTCTTTCAGTTTTCTTTTTGCCAATTTGAATATAAAATTTTAAGTTAAAACACTCAATTTTATGACGATCAGTAAAAGATACTAATTTCACATATTTAAGTAGATAGTAGGTAGCTAGTTATATAACATATTTTAGCGGTTGTTTACACTTTTTCGATATCACTTTGTAAAGTCGCAATTGACAAGTGTATTCTATTTTTGTATATTTGGGGGGATACCTACCTGTGCAGGGGATATTGATCGTGTGGTAGTTGTCTGTGAAGAGGGTGAACGCTGTCTCTGTTGCACTACTGGCTTGTTGGCCACATTTCGCTGTGATGGTGGTGGTGGAGATAACTTGTTTGCTACCAGTGATGTTGTTATTGTTTTTGTTAGTGTTGTTGAAGGGGCTTTTGTTAAAGCATTTTCAGTTGCTGTATTTATCTCTTCTTCCGTTTCGTCATCGAATTTCACCCAAGTTCTTTTTGTACTGCCTTCGACAATAGTATCCGTATCCACTGGGTTAATAATTCCCGATTTGGGACTTCCTTCCGCCAACCGGATATCTTGATGACCGTTTTGATAGTCACCAGATTTTTCAGTCTGATTTTCACTAACTGCATCACTCATATTCTAAAATTTATGTTTATCTTATGTACAAAAATATGTTGACCCACTTATTAAAAACAATCTCATTTATCTTAAAGTAATACAAATATGTATATATTTTTTTTTTGTGTTTTCAAAAATATCACCGGAGACACTTGCGTACGGAGCTTCTACCACACCCAAACCGAAATCACAACTGGAGTCCGAGTTGACTTTCTCAGGTGTTCTCTCACCGCGAATACCTTCGTTCTGAGCAACAATTAAATGCTAGCTCAGTATGAATACTGGAAGCCGTGACAATCGGATTAAAAAAGAAACACCGATTATATTGCTATGCTGCACAGGTAAAACAATGAACTTAGTCTCTCTCTTACTCGTACATATCATTAAAGAGAGGCAGATGAGGAGAATCCATATGAGCATGAGTTGAGCTTGACTTGGGAGGGTCATATCCATGAATACAGCTTAGAGTCTCTCTGTATTTTGCTCTCTCTTTAATTACACTTCGTAAGTGGTGATATTTTCCACATTTATTTAACTTACGTGTTCAGCATCTTTACAGATGTTTTTGCTATCTTTGTGGTTTTAATAACTCATGCATTTGTTGCTTATTACTTTGCGTTCTAAGATAAAATTCTATGAAAAAATACAAACTAAATGATACATAATATACATGTACCTACCCTGATATTGAAGAGGATTAAGATTGCTAAAAGCTGTTATAAGTATAAACATTTCTCCATAAATTTTACATTATTATTGGGAATTCAAACATATCGATTTCCATTATGAAGTGTGAGGAATATCGTGGAAAGTGAGAAATCGAATATTGTACTTTTCACACATATTAAGTATATGTATGCATGCAAGTATATGTAGGACAAAAATCGAGTGAGAAATATGGCACACACATTAAAGTTAAGTTAAATTCTAATCACTAAATTGAGTTGAGGAGAAAAGAATGCGGCTAAATCGCAAATTGTTAAAGGTTATTGTACCAGAAAATCCAATGACGGCTGAAATAGATGAGTTCCAATCTCTCAGAAGCAAAGACGATAGACGGTGGTTTTACATCCGTTATAAAGGTCGTCCTGACAAATCAAGAAATATAGTAAAGACAAACGCTTGCGAGAAAGCTTTGCGGCAAATAACATTGAAACAATAACAATATTATGATTGGGGTTCCAAAATACATAAACATTCAATGAACGTGTTTGCTTATGAGATTTTCTTAATTAGAGAGATGTATGTTTACATATGTAGTTGAATAAATTGTAACATTGCTAAGGATGAGATAAGAAGGGATACCATTTTTCAGATTTACATAAGGGTGCTCTTCCTTGGAGCAATGCTAAACCGAATGTTGAAAAGAGTCGCATTGCACTTCATTCTTACTTGGAGACTATATGCAACCACCTATCCTCTTACGCATCATAACTTATTTGTGTGAGTGTAACGTGATATTTAACACATTTGCTTACGTGTTTAGCATCTTCATTAACTTTTTCGCTACTTGTGGTTTTAATAACTCATGCTGTTGATTACTTTGCATTAAGATTAAATTCTATAAAAAATACAAACTGAATGATTCATAATAAGTATATGTATAGTATATTTAATTAAAATTTTGTATTGAAGTCCAGTATAAATCTAGTACATTCAGTTCAATTACTTGTTTTATTACTTTATTTAAAAAGATTGCAACATATACTTTTATTAATCTGCATTGCCATCAGATTGCATCTCTTTCTGCGATTATTTAAAAGCATACTTATCCTAAGACGAAATTTTTTTGCAACAAATTTCGTTGGATTTATGAAAAAATTTAAAAAGTCAAGGCAATTCCACTCAATCACCCCAATTCTTGAACTCGAATACGACAGTCGAATCCGATCATAGCTGGATTAAACTCTATATATAAACTTGGTACGTTAGATCACCAAGGTCGTCAAAGAAATAAGACCATAAGTGCTGGTTTATCTTTGAAGGGTTGGACAATTACAGAAAAGATGAGAGATGGTTTGCTTTTTCCCCTCATCCTTGAAACTGCTGCTGGGACTAGAGATGACCGAAAAATCGCAACCTGCTAATAATTCGCTGCTAATGAAATTCACATTCACAACCTTTTACCAGATTGGAAGATTGCAAGTAATTGGAAAAGAATGCACGAAATCATAAATGATTGCATTTAATTGATTGCAATCATTCGAATGGTGGGAAAAATGAATGCAATCTTGTGTATGCTAAATAAATGGTGATTGCATTCTTTTTTTTGTAGCTCCATATGAATGAATGAATGCAATCAAAAAATTGAATTCAATCTTTTGCAAATAAGTTTAAAAAGATCTGAAGTTTTATTTCGAAATATAAAAATTTAAATGAGCCACTGCTAAGTTTTTTTCCCCGAACACTTGTATAAAACTGCAATATTTTATTTTTATACATACAAAAAATTACACCCCTTTAAAGCAAAACAAATGTATACCAGCTGCGTTCTATTAAACGAAAAAAAAAATGAAAGAACCCATCTGCAGGCAGTTGATAAGGGAATCTGCGAAGTGTGAAATTATCCCTCAATTGGATTTAATACCCATTTATCGTGAGTTTTCATGGTGTTAAGAGCTTTTCTTGAATGAGCAGCATCACTTTTCTTTCAAACTTCGTGAAATACAGTCCTCTTCGAGAATGGAGGAAGCTTCGCTGAAACTAGTGCAACTTTTGTCAAAGTGTAAAGAAACAAATACAAGTCCTTGGGAACTGAAAAAATTAGAGGCTTTACTTCAAAAACATAAATGTCTTCATTTAAAAAAAGACTTATTTCTCTTATTAGTATTAATTTGTGCATGCATTTTGTATTTAGTGTTGCCATTTTATCCAAATAACTCCAAGGTAAATACGAGTATTCCTTACTTGATTTTTCAAAAATAAAAAATACAACTATCTCACATAGTGCTCCATTGGTCTCCCTGATAGTGTCCGAAAAGCATTCAGACCACCCATTACCTGTGAGTTTTGTCAAGAAGTTTCAAATGTTCAAAAAGTTAAACGTATATCTCAAAATGAATTTGAGAAGAGATTTGCTTATTCAGGAATTCCAGTAATTGTGTCAGATGCTAACTGGAGCTCTTTAGCAGTAAGATTTATTTGTTTATTGAATTACTTTATTCTAAATATTTGATTATCCTTATCAAGACTTTTGACTACTGGTACTTCAAAGAAACCTACAATCGAGCCAAGCACAAGCAAAAGATTCTGAACTGCCAATTTTTCCCCTATAAATCTGGATTCAAGAACCTGTTTGATGCATTAGAAAATCCTCCAGAGTACTTTGACGTAGGTAAGAGATCATGGTATTTTGGTTGGAGTAACTGCAACCCAGAAACTGCCGAGGAACTACGACAGCATTATGGGAGGCCTTATTTTCTTCCGGAAACTTCGGAGAATAATGCGGTTGACTGGATTTTTATGGGTACATCTGGGCTGGGGGCTCATATGCATGTAGGTACTCTTATTATGATTATTATTAAATCAATAAAAAAAAACTAAACTTCAACGTACAGGTAGATAACGTGCGTCTGCCGTCATGGCAAGCTCAATTGTCCGGAAGTAAGAGATGGATTTTAATGCCTCCTCCGGAATGCTATTTTTCGTGCAGTCATGTGGAAGTTGTGGTTGACGAAGGAGATATTAGTAAGAATGGTCGTAATAGTCGTAATATTATTAAAAGTTTTTATTAGTCATTTTAGATACAAACAAATGGTACCATCAAACTGTTGTGTTGCCCGGAAAAATAAGCATCACCATCGGAGCCGAATACGATTAAATAAATGTAAAGCTTATATAAACCTATAAAATTTAAAAATATAAACAATCAAAATTTAACAAATAAACAATTTCAAGAACAAAATATGAAAATAAAATTAAATATTAGACTTGTCTAAGACTAACAACGAAAAAGGGCTTAGCTATATGAAGGTGTTGTGAGCGGTATATAACAAAATACACCTAGAGCTTAATGGTGTATGGGAGGCTTTCAGACATAAGAAGACGCTGGTTGTTATATACTGACGCATAAAAAATAAGTATTTGAATATTAACTTCTTGATTGATGCGTCAAAACCAACATTTCGTCTAAGCATCATCAATATAATCGGCTATATGTACGTCTAAATGGATCTTATGGATCTAAAGTCGGCACTCGGACCCACTTGAACTGACTGACCTCTCCATAAGCACCCCGCCCTGCGCTCTTAGGCTTGAAGCAGAGAAACTGGCTATGAGAGAGGCGAACTTGAGATGGAAGTCCATAGACACTTGCAAAACTGCAAAACAACTACGGCCAACTATTGACAAAGCAAGGACCGAGAGAGAGACAGACGTTCACTGTCCTTACCCGTGGGGATACTCACGGGTCACAACACTCTGCGGTACCACCTAAAGAAACTACGTCGGACGGAAGATGAACTCTGTAGAGGATGCGGCGATGAGGAGGTTATAGAGGACACTACCCACTTCCTCTGCCAATGCCCTGGACTCTAACATTCCAGGTACAAATTCCTCGGCAAGCACTTCTTTCAGGATCTAGGAGAACTCTCCAATGTCAATACCGACATGTTACTGAACAGAACATCAGGATGGTTTGTATACACGGATAACGAGTGGGAGTTTTGTTGCAGATATTTATGAGTTAAATGGGCAAGGGGTCCTTTTTTATACGCCCCCCTATGGGTAACACAATAGTTCTGTGCTGACCTGAGTGCAGCGGAGGTATTTCGTTTCCTCTGCCAATCCACATACCTAATCTAACCTAAAGTCGGCACTATGCGAACACAAGTTCATCAAAATCAGCCGCTGTGCTGATATCATACTCACACCTATCCGAAATCGGTGCTCTAATTTGTTAAAATAGAGCGCTGCGTTTCTTATCGCTGTATGCATGAAATTCTATAAACAAAAATAATAACGCATCGCTTACATTTATTCACAATTTCTTTATATTTTATTTGCCTTTCAACCTTGATAGCATATTTTTTTATTTTACAAATATAATTTACAAAAATAAGTTTTAAAAGTACAATCAGAGGAAACAAATTAAATAGGATAAAAACACACTCCAAATAATTGGGGGAAAAAACAAGATTCTTTTGAGATCCTAAGTTTCAATATCAATACGAAATACAATCAATTGAATTTTCTAAATGAGCAGAAAGGTTAATTTTTTTTTTTTTTATAAAATTGAGCTGTTTCTTTTTATCTATAACAAATGAATAGACAATAGTTACCATATTCCAAAGACCAGAATTCACAATCATTCCTATTACAGTACAATACAACTTCGTGCACTTTTTAACTTAATATTTTCTTAAAAATTAATAAATTGACTACAGAATAATATCTTACAAAAATTACACAGAATACCTCACCTTTTTAAATATAAACAGAAATTTTAAGGAAATACAATTTCTTAACTAAAAAACAAAATTATATAATCTAAAACAGTTTTCCTTAAATCGCGTTGTTGTTTTGGGATTTTCTACTATGATTATCCTTTTTCGACACGATATTTTGATAGTTGAAAAAAACCAAAAAGAAAAAACAACAATCGCAATAGGGATGTACAACATATATTCGAGGACATTAATCGATTAGGGAACGTGTAAATTGACCATTGTTATGGCCCCGCCGAAGCGAGAAACAGAGGGCGCGGCTGAAAAAAACAAATACGGTAGCAATGTCAATTCTACCAGTTAAATACAATTTACCTATACATTAACTATTAGGTTTAAATGGTTTCATCACATTTAAGGGTTGTATAACGCTCAACAGTTAGCTGCTTACATTGTTAATCTTTATATACTTATTATTATCTGATAGTTTAGAACGGTAAACTACACTTATTGTAAACGTGTTTCAAAAATTCCTTACGAGATTCCCAACTCCTTTCTTTATAAGAGTACAAAATAAAAATTAAAATAAAAACTGCAGAAGTTACTCTGCTTACTATAGTTATAAAAAAAAATATCAGTCGGTTAATATACTCAATTAACGGGCAGTTGCTGCTGAGAGCTGGAACGTCGATTCCGTTGCACATTACGCGCGTTCAGTGGATATTGTCGAGGAAACAGAATCAAAGATGACCCCAGAGCCAGAGTGTTGGGCGCTTTCTGACTGCCCGGTAGGCTGACAAACACTGTGCCGACGGCTGCGTAGTTGTCAAAAGTCGGTTCGATAGCAACCAGCCGTATCGGCGGATTGGCGGACTGAGCTGAAGACGAAGAAAGAACCTTAATTCGTCCCCGACGAGGGAATGGCATTGGACTTTCAGTGTCATTGCACGTGGTAAGAAAAACACACGCGAATGGACGCTTAGCCATGTGTAACATTTCTACGATATGACGACGTCGAGCTCGTCGAAGATCAGCAGCCTGTTTGGCCTTCCAAGCGACTACACAAATCGCTAAGAAGAGGAAAAAGCAAGAGAAGAATACTGAAAAGAATACAAATAAATCGATATGTAGTTGATCCTGTCGAAAAACAACGGAGCCGTAACTGTGGTCAGAGCCGGCACTTGCTCGTAGCGCTATGAAGAACCGTGTTGCACTTAGGTTGTGTGCATTTTGTGGTAATGTGATAACAAGTCGGTTTTTCAGGCCGAATAGTCGTAGTAGGGTATTGCACTGGTTTAAAGTAACGTGTGTACTCAATTCTCTTGCATATTTGTCCTGCACATAGAAGCCAGTCCCACCAAGAGATTTACAATCATGTATGTGCGGAGTCCAAAAAAGTTTCTGTTCAGACACCATCGTCTTGATTGTGACGTTTTCGTGCTTCGGCTGGGCAATGTTCAGTGGGTATGAGAGTGGTGACGAAGAAACCCAGCGGTACCGGTTGTCCAGGAAGACTGAGTGATGTCCGTTAGTGTCGTTATTTTCCACGATAAATGAATCGTCCTGCGGTGACATGAATACATCAAGTTCTCCCTGAGTGACATCGATTATGATCCTTATGTCGACATTCATAAACCGTGGCTGTATAACAAAGAAGACTGTTTGACCCGGACGTAATGGCGCCGGTTTAGCTTTGCATTCCTCTGTAACAGAAAAACATACATAATGGAAGCTAAGTATTATTGTCTTTTACTCACCTATAGGTTTTGCATCAAAGCACATCCGAGACTCTACCGTTATTTGCTTGTAACACTGATGTCCATCTATAGGATTGCCGGCATAAGAATCCCGACATTTCGAGCATTGTACCATCCAACAGAGTTGCGCTGAATTCTTTCCCCCACCAGCTGTGCAGGTAGCGTCGCTCTCCGTGTTATTACCACAATTGCACTTTTCCCCTGTGACCGCATCACAGACATTACCATGTCCATGACATTGACACGGCCTGCATTCTTTATGTAAATCATCAGTTCCACGGAAAAATCCAGTTATACAAGTGTCACAACGACTGCCATCTGTAAAGTTACTACATCGAAGACATGTTGCATTTGCCTCTGGTCCCTGAGGTAAAATTTTTTCCAAGTCGGCTCTGGTCATGTTAAACACAACTGGATCAAATTCAGCATTGACGCATACATCTGTGTGACCATTGCAGTAATCAAAACATGGTACACAGTTTTTGCTTTCTTTGGGATTACCAACAAACAGTGGCTGACACTTTTCACATTGAGCACCCATAGTATTATTGTGGCATTGTATACACGAGTCCAATTTGTCGGGACCTTCACAGTTGGAGTGTCCATTACACTGACACTGTATACTGCAGTTTGCGCCAACGTATCCAAAGAAACACTCACATTTGTTAGGCTTCACGCACTTGCCTCGAACACAGCCTTGCGAGCAAACTGGTGCACAGGAGCCATTCTCCTCTCGATATCCCTCAGCGCAAATGCACTCATATCCAAAGTGTGAGTCAACACATTTTTCGGATACGGGATCACAGTTGTGATGATTGTTCCTGCATTCGTTTTCTGCCGGGCATTGAACATAGTTCCATGTTAGAGTACCAGATAAATTAATAAGCGAACTGTTATTGGCAGTAGGATACACAAGTTCACAGGTGGAGGCGGATTGATTTTCTAATGACACCTCCAAAGAGCCCTCTGTGCAGACACCTTCACCATTTTCTCCATCTCTTGAGCACCATCCGCAGTGAGCATGCTTCAAGCATGTCGCACACTGGGTGTACACATCACAAGGTTCTGGGCAATACTCAATATCATTGGAATCCAGCACCAATCCACACACTCCGCCTGCACAGAACAGCGGTTGAGTTCTGGGAGATATACACGCGTTTAGCATAGCTGACCATCGACAATTTTTAGGATTCTCCCGTTCAGCTGTTAGGCAGCTACTGCAGTTAACAAAGTTACTACACGCCGGCGGACAGCTACCTATTACCTTGTACTGATTCTTCTCGACAAGTTCCTTTGTAATGCATTCTGTAATACCGACATCATTAAGCGCCCATTCGCAATTGTCATTTGCAAGACAATTTTCACAACTCAACGTGTGACACTGTGGCTGAGGGCAGAGACTGAGTAGGCCAACGCTTGTGTGCTTAGTGCACCAGGTGCTTTGACGTTCACAATCGGCTCCTGCTGCTACGCACCGACCTTTAATACCACAGTCATCACACCACTGACATATTGGTGTCGTTTCAGTATGAGTTGGCCATGAAGCAAGACAGGCAGTACATGTGGTGAATGTTGAACAATTTCTCCTTGACATCCAAGCGTCATCACAAAGAGCACCATTGTTATACACTAGTGTTCCATTACCAGCATCACACACATCGGAATTACCCTGAGAAAAACAAAATGTGGTCGACTCCTCTTCCGCCATCACACTGCAAAAGCTGCAACCCATATAGTGTCGACATAAGTACTTGCCTGCGCTCCAAAATTGACAGATATCGTCTGGAAGTCCAACTTTTATTACCTGACTCTGTGTGCTGCCATCCCATCCGCCAACTACGTATATGGCCTTGTTGTCCTGGTCAATGCAAACGCCTTCGGCGAACGTGTATTGGGGTAGTTTTCCCAAAATCTCAATATCTTCCGTCAAACGCACCCACTGATTACATTCGTAAATGTAAGCCACTAGAATATCGGTGGCGTTATAAGGTTTCGTCCGTCCTCCATAAATAACCATGTAGTTTTCTGTGGTCACCGCTGAGTGGAAGTACCGACCTCGTGGGAGATTGCTATCCGGTCTGTTAAGTTCCCTAAACACTGGTAGCTCAGTCCATGTTATCTTTTGCAAATTTAGCGCGTATAATTTATTTTGAATTTCTCCTGAAGCATAGCCTCCGAATACGTATACAATATTTGAAGTGGCATGATAAACCGCACTGTGGCCGAACAGTACCGGCATCTGCACACCAAGAGCCAGTAGTCGCTCCCACCGAGCTGCATCCAAATTGAACTCCCATAGCTCTAGCTGGTTAACTACTTTATCGGACGATATGCCACCAATTAACAGCAATGATTCCCTATCGTGCTTTTTGATAAATGTCAGAGTGTGACCTGCAAGTGGCGGGGGACGTTCATTTGTGTAGAAATCTATTTCATCCCAACGTTGATTTTGAATTGAAAATTGCCAAAAATCGTCCAAAACTTGTGTTCGCGACGATTTGTTCTTTTCAAAACGCGATAGACCGCCGTAAATGTAAATTGTTTGCTTTGCTAAGTAGATCTCGGCGGCATGAAAGTACCTGCCCAATGGCATCTTTGCATCTGGAGTTGACTCAACTGCCACTTGCACCCATGTATTGTTCTTTGTATCAAACTGACGAATATCGTTAAGCGGACCATTTGAAAGCGAATAGCCACCAAACATCCAAAGAGAACCACGCTTATCAGCACTCAATGAATGTCCAAAACGAGGTATGGTCTTTTTCAAATGTTCCAGGGAATCGCTAACAAATTGAGTATTGAAGAGCTCAGTTACCTGCAGTAAGTTACTTCGAATGGCGGTACCACAGTCGGGACCACCCCAATTCGGGCTGCATAGACACCGTCCATACTGCGCATCGCAGTAGCCTCTCGACAGCTCGGAATTACAGTTATTTGGACAGATGCGTACTTCACATTTTGGGCCAACGTAACCTGGCGGACAGATACATTTGCCTTTCTCATCACACACATGTGGGTCAAGGCATGTCCTTGCCGCACAATTCTTCACATTGTAGAGAGCATTAAAACCAAAATTTTCTCCTCCTTGTTTATAATGTACCGTCAAGTGACCAGAATGAGCTTCAATTACCCGCTGAGAGGTATAAGGACTGCAAACGATTCCAACTAACTGGCGTTGCTGACTAGTCCCGGTTAAATCAGGAAGACTGTCGTATATATATACAGCGTTTTCATCGCAATTCATCACCAAGCTGGACCACTCAAACTCCATTTGAATTATAGTGTCTGATTCAGCAACCGCCGGAACCGGTGACACCAACCAGAGACATTCGCGCACCTCCGCACCGCCCCATGGGCTTTTGTATGACTGATAGGAGCCAATACCATGTTTTCCTACTGAGGTCAGTATTCCTCGTGACTCGCATTGGAAATAGCATTGGCCACCATCACGGGGATCACCGTAGTAATCCTGATTGCATACATCGCACTTGAAACTGTCTGTGTTATCCTTACAAAAACACTCCCCATTTCGAGCATCACAGATACCAAGGTCTTGATTTCCATGCCCGTTACACTCACATGGATGGCATCCTTCAGGAGAAGTTGCATTTCCGTAGCTTCCAGGGCGGCAACGTTCACACCGTTCACCCTCAGTCCATGCTTGGCACTGGTCACATTTTCCGATGCGCTCATTGCATGTTGAATGATTGTTGCAACCGCAGTTAACCGAGCAATCCTCGCCAGTCCAGCCTAGATCGCATTTGCAAACGTAGTCCGGCGAGCCTGAACAATGTCCATGCGAACATGTTTCATAACAGGTACGAATGCAAGAAAGACGCCCATCGCCTATGTAACCACGCCGACAGTGGCAGCTGAACGATCCATGAGTGTTTGTGCATTTTGCTTCCTTATGACAGTCATGCAACCCAAGCCCACATTCATCTACGTCCGGGCACTGTGAATATGCCCACTCAGCCTCTTCATAGCTCGTTGTGTTCAACATGATAGAACAGTTTCCAAAAGGTCTACTAAAATCTCCCTGCATGCATACTCCCTCTATCGGATTATCTCTGTCAAAACACCACCCACAATTCAATGTTTTTAAGCATGAAGAGCAATTCGAATGCTGTGAGCAGGATTTACACTGTTGCGGCTTAGGCTTTCCTATGGTGTTCACTACCAATGGTGATGGTGTCTCATAAACCGCAGACAGTGGAACAATTGACTGATCCATCCACTCCCTACACATTCCAAACTGATATTCACTTGTGTAGACTGCAAAACTAAAGCATTGTGAATTCGCTTCACACCATACGCATCGGCCGCGATCATTAAGGCATTCCGCACAAGAATTCCGTAATCGACATGGCATTGGGCATTGATCTACCTCTCGAATACCAGTTGGCGACTTACCCAAACGGGAGCACCGAGCATCTTCGGCCCACCACTCGCATAGTCCCGTATTTATGCACTCCTCACAGGAGATATAATTGGAACAATTATTACACTGACCAGGCTGTGTTATAAGGTACCTCCATTTTGTAGTTTCTTGCTCAGTCACAGAGCATACCTTCGTCTCATTGATAGCTCTGGAGAAACACTTCGTGTTAAGTTCACACCAACCGCATGCGGCATCTGTTAGGCACTGAAGACAATTCGTATACTGTTCACAATTTCCAAAGAAGTATGGTTCAAGGTATTCAAAAGTGAATGCTTTTAGATTCCCATGACTTGAGTGCTGCAATTCCATTTGACTTTTCTGGTAAGTGTTGTAAACGCTGCCCGCACCAATCTTTCTTCTAGCTTGAAAATCAATGAGGAAGGGCAGCTCCATACTTGGCGTCTTTACGCTTTTACAAAATGATTGTGTTGTGGTTTGGTTCGATATGTCTTCTAAGGAGTCCAAGGTGGTTCCCAGTCCAGCTCTAAGCACAGACGATGAATAACTTGTGCAAATTTGAAACTCAGCTGGCTCCCAATTCTTTGGCGGTCTAACAAAACCCATTAGACGTGCCAGCATCTCTCCGCTGAACTGATGTTCCATTTGAGTTGTAGGAGTGGGCGAAGCAAAATCGACCATAGTCGCATTCACAATTGATACAAAGTCCGGCATTGTTAGATTCACTGGATAGTGGTACTTGATATAAGTTAGCCCTGGTCGACGGTCTTGATAGGTGCACTGCTCTGGACTTAATATTTCCGTGCCTTTGTCACCCCACCAACCTGGCGTGTGAGATGGTGTGTCTTCCCCACAAACACCATAATTGTCGTCTCGATGGTGACACCTGGCATTTTGTACGCACCAAGTGCACTCGTTTAAACCCAATTTGCTTGCTACGCTAAAATAACTTGTCGAAGATGACCATTGCGTTCCATGTACCAAACACGAGTGGCAGTCACCAAGCGATGGACAGATACCTGGGCAACGTGTAATTTGTAAATTTGTTGTACAATTAGCTCCAATAGTGCGACCATAGCAGCTACTGTCAGCTGAACACCAACCGCATTCTGGATCCGAAAGACACGCAGTATGCGAAATGTGTAGCCTGCAAGACTTTTCAGGATTGTAAATGTCGTTTTGTACGCGTAGCACTTGCGGCAATTCGTATGCAAACAGATCTGCGTTTACGTTTCCATGATAACCACCCACAATGAGCAGAGAATTGTTTAGTCTTAAAGATGCTGCATGTGCGAAGACCCCTTGTTTCTTGGGATACGGTCGCTTATCGTTTGAAACTTCTTGATTTATCCAAATATGGCAGCTTAGATGATACCAATACATTTGATTATCGTAACAGATCTCTTCTTTGTTGTGACGATGGGTGTAACCGCCAAATACGATCATATGATTTCCAGATATTGTTGCAGTATGGAAGGCTCGTTCGCGTGGTATATTAGTGTCACGTAGCGCAGTTTTCGGATAGAGGATTTCAGTCCAATGAAACTTATCTAATTGAAATGAGTATATACGATCGGAAAGCTTGGAAAATCTTGCCAAACTTGTCATGATACCACCAAATACAATCAACGAGTTTGAATGCTGGTAATATACAGTCGAGTGAGCTGCTAAACGGACGTCCAATGATTTTCCTCCACGGGGGTTTATTTCCAGCCACTGTTCGTCTTCATCATCGTCAGGCGTTGGAACTTTTATTCGAAATATTCTATATATATGTAATAAACATACCTATAAGCATTATTACGTAAATATGTACATATGTAACCCACCTGGAAGAGAAATCTCCTGTTTCAAGAGTTCCTCCGAAAACATACAAATACTCTCCAGCACGATTTATTGAATGCCGGGCTACAGCTGGTGGCTTAAGCACAGAATTCTTAGCCATAAGCCTCCATTTTCCTCCACTTTCAGTGGTGTTGTAAAACCAAAGATCATTGCAAAAACTGCCATTCTCCAGTTTTCCACCGAATATTACAAATCCATCTTTAAAGTTAAAAGTATTTACTTTACGTCATCGTGTATTTTTCTATTGCTTACCTGGCACATTATCTGCAGCATGACCATAACGTGCCAGCGGTTTATTGTCCGTGACATTTTCTAAAATATCTTCAAAAAAACTTGTCAACTGCTCCACGGTTTCATTGTTGTATGAGCGTATTCTGCGTTGATTTAAATTACTTTTCGACAAAGCGTGCAGAACATTTGTAAAGAAAGAAACGTTCCTACTGAGACCCCATAGTTTAGCCTCATCCTCGTTCGAAAGAACTGCTTGAAGAAGTGTGCGATCGATTTTTTGAGGTTGATAAAAGTGATGTCTATTGTGTAAGGGAATTCCCCATTCATCCTCCCATTGACTTGAATTAAAACGATATATCTACAAAATGTATTAAAAGATTTATAATAATTCGATTAATATCAAGGGAATATTTACCTGCAGAGAATCTAGCACGTGATTTAAATCGTATCCACCGAAGACGTAAAGTGAATCCTGTTCCTCTACGTATACAGATGTGTGTGCTGCTCTCGGCGTCATTCCTTCAGAATCGGCAGCCAGCCAACGCCAGTTACTGCCATTGGGATTTACAAACAAATCACACAGTTTGCCAGAGTATCCCTGTTGGGGAAAATATATATATATATATAGGAGACCGATTAAAAGTCAAAACAATAAAAAGAGATTTAAAAATTCAGCTTAGTATTAACAACCATTCTCTTGTGACAGTCAATACCTATATCAAACAATAGACCGATAATCATAAATCCAATATATTGGGCAATTTTCTGATCTTTACTCAGCTTTGACCTATTTTATCTCATATTTTACTTCGTAGCAGATGCGTGATTCATTATCATTTCCTCCCTTAGTTTGATTTAAATGCTTAATACAATTCAATGATTTTACTAATTAGGTGGGACAACAGCTAATATGGTGAATAACAAATAGAAATCAGCTTTGTTATTTCACTCTTCGGCGATTATTAACACGTTAAAAAATCCAACCGTAAAAAAGTGAGTGTATACATAAATATTTGACCTAGACTGGCAGTATTTTTATGTTTTAAAACCGGAATTTCGAAGGAAGGTTGAATATGTGTTCTTAGTTTAACAATTATTTCCAACGTGTTATTTAGGCAATTGACAAAGGAATGAATTTTGTTTGTTATGTATGGACGTTCTTTCTATAAGGCGAAATAAAGGAAGCAGACATTTTTCTTTGCAATTTGCTCACGTTCTGTACTGAAAATGAACAGCTGCTTAATTTTTAGATTTCATGAAATAAATCCATTGTAATTTGTGCTGTTAAGTCAGAAAATATAAGTGTTTCTTATAAGATTAACGTGTCGACTAAAAAGTCTCAGCCGGCAGTGGGACGCCTATCAAATCAAATCCTCACTTTTGTGTGTGTTGATATGAAAAGAAAAATAAGAAGAAGATGGCATTCTTAAAAGATAACTTAGCGTCGAATTATTTCTTATTTTTGCATGAATACACTTCTCACAACAAATCAATTTCTCCTTATCATACGAACAGAATGCATAAATAAAAACCAGCACGTATGAAACTAAGTCTGTTATCGTATTTGGTGTTTGTAATGAATGGTTAGACTCATACCATAGCCATTTACGGTCAGTTAATTGGCATCACATATTTTGATTTTGCCAAACTTACCTCTTCGCATTTGCACATTCCATTTATACATCTGCCGCGCCCAGAGAGTTCTCCGCACTTATCTGGGCAAGCTTCATCTTTGCAATCAGGTCCAACCCATTCTCCGTGACATACGCACTGATGACCGACACACTTTCCATGATTATGGCAATTATTTAGACAATTCGAAATGTAGTACGATGCCCGGAAACCGTCTAAAACATAATTCGTGTCGCTGTACAAAAGAATCAGCATCTAAAAAAATATCAAACTTTATTTACACTGGATATAATGATGAAACAGAAAATCTTACACTTCCTGAACTCGCGACGAGGCGCTGAGGTTCGGTGCGCCCACTAAAGCTACCCAATAGAGTGGCATTGAAAGAGTCTCCGTCATAAACATAAATATAATCGTACGAGCACTCTGTTCCCATGCTATGGAACGTAAGCGTGATGAATTGACTCTCGTTCCTTGCCTTGATCAGCCATTCGCAGTGTGAATCTTGCGTGTAATTGAAACCGGCGGGCCCATCAGAAATCTCACCAAAGGGCTCGGTGAATACTTTTCTGCTTCTGTCGCATGGCTGGAAGTGGGTGGGAGATGGCAGTAGAGCGATTCGCTCGGCCCAGGCGAGATGCAAAAGCAGTAAATGGGCGCAAACATGGGTCGCCCAGGGTAGAATGAAATTTATTTTCGCTTTTGGACGATATCCGAACATCCACATCACTGTTGCAATTAGAATTTACTCCGAACTTGAGGTATAAGTTAATTTATGCACATTTTGTTGCTTCTTAACTGGAATTCTCTACTGCGTGCTGGTTGCGCTAGTTTATTTATCCTAAGGGGAACTAGAAATCCTGCTGAATTGACTGGTATTCAGTACCAAAAACTCGCGAAATCTATTAACAACACCATGCTAACAGCGGAGTAGCGTTAATTTAATTTATTTCTTGTTTATTTTTGTTTGTTTCACTGGGCTTATCTATGGGCGAGATGTAGATCCACTTTTGCAAATCAGTTTGACATACAAAACTGTTCCTACTAAGTGGGGGGATAGATTTGTGAACGTGAACTGCAATATCGACAGCTGAATGGTAAAAGCTGTCAAATTTGTTAGACATTTTACCATTTTTATTGTACGAGTTATATCTACTATATACTAGTTGAATTCCTACAGTTTGTATTGCGCACAGTAACTCCTCAACTTCTAGTTAATGATAAGTGTAGCATAAAAATAAGTGTTAGGATAGTTGTGGCTGTTTGTACCTACGTATATAATAGTAAGGTATAGATACATTTTTTGGGACAGGACACTAAAAGGAGTTAGAGGAATTAACCAGAGTGCCGATAATGTAGGATTCATCTTATTTTAAGCGAATTTGAAGGTGAAGGATTAGTTTCCTTTTCTTTTTCGTCTATGCAACAACTGTAGATAACATTGAAAGTACCATGAAGAAAGAAATACAGCGCGACAGTTCAGTTCAGTTTTGAGTGCAATGAGAGGCATTTCTTTTTAAGGTAGTGGACTGGATTTGAAAGAAGGAAAAATTTCCCTACCTTTGAAGTCAATGTGCCAATTTTCAAAAACCGTTTACCATTCCACATGTTAGGCCTTATCTCAAAAAGTAGGTCTTGAGTTCCGAACGTTCCCATTATTATTCTGTTCCAACTATTTATCATTTTTATCTCTAGTCAGATTTTAATAAGACAAAATAAAATATTTGGTTACAACTGTACTTGAACTACATTATCTATTTTCAAGAACACCTGCAACTTCGTTAGACTTGTCAATGTGACGTGCCACTTCTGATTGGGAAAATTTTATTTATCTTGTGCGGCCGCGAATTTTTCATTTCGGGATGTAGTTTTCTTTTCTAATTTTCACATGTTTTTGCTTAAACTTACGTTCGATTTGTAGATATAATTTGAACACTAACAGGCAGAAATTTACTAACCCGAGACACATCGAACTTAACATGGAGATCCCCGAGTTACACGCACCGGTGGACTTTAACAAGGTAAGCAAGTAAGAATATTAAATATTTACGATGTTCTAATTAAGACAATCGGACCAATGAACACGTTCGTTGATCTTTTAAATGCATTGGTATCACAATAATAATATTGACGTCACGGCCCACGCGATTCTGTAGTTTGAGCAAACTCGAAACCGGTAGGCTCATGGCGTTTAGAATTATATTGTGACTATCAGACGAATCACCTGCTAAACAAATGCATACTCTTATTGGTCTCTTTTTTGATCTCCCCATAGTCCTTGGACGATATGACGCCGGAAGAGAGGATGAGGCAAGTAAAATATACACAAGTGTATGTCTATCAATTAATTTTCCTTTATTTTGTTCTATATCTGATAGGGCTGAGCATCAACTTATGCACGAGAAGCACAAGGGACACGAGTCAATGCACTCAGAAATGGTCCTTATATTGTTTGTCACCCTGATAGTCACGCAAATATTTCTAGTTGAATGGAAAAAACGTCATTATAAATCGTATTCTGTAGGTGTGCATTGTTCCCATCTTGTTTTTTTTTAACTTATTCTCCCGTTTTAGGTCATCACTTTGCTGGCAATGTGGATCATCCCACTAGGCATATCATTTTTTTACCTCTGGTATAGGTTTATAATCATCTGGATGGTGTTCTCGTTGATAACGGCAGTAGTAATGCGAAGGGCGCTAAGCAAACCCATAGAAGGCACGACGCCTAGGTGAGTCCAAGAAATCATCTTAGACAGAAACTAATCTATTTCATTGTAGGCTCGTCTATAAGTGGTTCTATTTTATTTACAAACTAAGCTACGCACTTGGTATCGTAGGCTACTTAATCATGATGGCAACTTTCCTTGGATTTAACTTCATATTTAGCCAGCCGCCAAATGTGTGGATGGACGTAGGGCTTCTGTGTGTCTTCTACGGGCTATATGTTGGAGTACTGGGGCGCGATATTTCAGAAATATGTTCCGATAAAATGGCTTCTCACATTGGGGTAGATAGTTTAATCGAGATGTGTGCGAAAATTGGGTTAACTTGTTTTTCTCTTCAGTACTACACTCCCCAGGGCATACCGACGAGGCATCTGGAGGACAATGTCTGCGCAGTGTGCGGTAATCAGTTGTTTGTGAGCGAAAAGGAGGAGGGCATAATTGAGAACACTTACAAACTTTCGTGTAATCATGTTTTCCATGAGTTCTGCATTCGTGGTTGGTGCATCGTGGGCAAAAAGCAAACATGTCCTTATTGCAAAGAAAAAGTCGATCTAAAAAAGATGTTTTGCAATCCGTAAGCTACATAAAAGATCTAAAACAATTAGAAGAATGACTTATATATGTTTTCAGGTGGGAACGTCCACATGTATTGTATGGACGTCTTTTGGATTGGATCCGATGGCTGGTAGCATGGCAACCACTAATTTTCTTCATCGTTCAAGGCATTAACTGGCTTCTGGGCCTGGAGTAGAAAGACGTTTGAAATATTTCAGAGAGTAGGATATAAAAAAAATTATCGCGCACCGTACCACAAGATAGTCGTTATCATTTCTGTATTATGTCGTAATTTTAATACTATCCTAGACTTATACACAACTCTAATTTATTTGTAAATAAAGACTAAATGAAGCGATGGAATGTAAACAAATGTATTATAAAATATTTGTGGTTCTCTAATTTGTGGGAGGCTTATTGGGCAAACTCAGAACTGGTGGGTCCGAAACGTTCAGCATTATATTGATCAGAAGAACTATCGTCTGTAGTTCGGCAGCTGAGGAACGAAAATTTAAAAAATAAATGTAATGTATAGAAAATTTTGGGCATATGTATGTATTCGTTAAAAAAAAAACCGACCACGTTTGACGTAAAGAAAACTATGATAAATAAATTTTAGGCCATAAACAACCCATAGAGGGCCAAGAGTTGTGCGTGGTATGCATTTCTGCGTATAGAGAAGCGACCTACAGTTTTACTCCGTATCCAATCTCATTATGCTTGCCAGACGCTCGCAAGAGAAGGGAGCCGCGTTGATGTTATTTGCCTGGATTCAAACCTAGAAACCGCTCTTACCACTGATCTGCGCGTGAAAAACTCTATAGTCTCAACGGCGATTGAGAGAGAGATTCGAAATTTATATTCAATGAAAACTTATTTATATATTTCCGATCCGAAAATGAAATTTGCAAATATTCGAGGTAGCTTACATAGGCGCATATTACTGCTTAGTAAATATTTTATAAAAACTTAAGACTAATGTGGTTTTCCATCTAGATTGCTTTTTGTTTTCCATTGGAAAAGAAAATTCAATTCACCATTCTGAACACTTACTTTTTGACAGTAATATGGTGAGTTGCTCGCATGACACTCTTACTGTCAGTGATTTTTTTTTTAGTTTTGACATGCAGGAATTAAAATAAATCGGCAATACGGCCGGAGCACCATTTTCCCTAATATATTTTTTTTGCATTTTCCAACCAATTTAGTGAATTAAACTTGGAATAAAATTTTAAAATCATTAAGATGTGTACACGGCTACTCGGCTCCAACGTGTTAGCATGTCGTCAGGCAATGATTTTTGTTGGTGGAGGCAGATTTCGTCTTAGGGATTGTGAGTAAAATTCTAGGTTAGATTGAATTTCGTCAAATGATCCAATCGTTTTTTTTTTTTTTTCTAACTAATTTCAGCTGAATGTAAAATTGTTTCATCACATGTACTGCATAGGAATTTATATGAAACGGTAAAGAAGCGAGCACTAGAGGCTCGCGCCAAGTTAAAGAAAAACGAACTCCCCCATAGAAACCCCTGTCCCGATACTTATAGCGCACAAGAAGAACTATCTAAAAAAGTGTTCTCTTGGAAATATTTATTTAATTTCAGTTATTATGTGTTCTTGTACTTACAGTCGAAGAATAAGAGCGAGCAATGCAAGAATGTGAAGACGGCAAAGACAGAGGCTTCTGCGGATAAGACTGCAAGTGGAGGGGACAATCAGAAGTGGCTTTTGGGAGGACTGGCAGCGGCCTTGGGTATTGGCTTTCTTGCATTACTCCTAGGAAAGAGCGGTAAAAAAGATAGTTGCGAAGTCAAACCTCCACCCGTAGGTGGTGCTTTAGGAATACTAAGTGAGTGCATTATGTGGATCCTAAATTAAATTGGGGGATTTAAATTGCATTCGTCAACCTTTTCATCTTTTTGTGTATACGAATTTGATGCAACAACCTACTTTAATACCTAACAAGATAAGTTTATAGATTTTTATGAACTGATATCAGGAGGAAGGTATCGGATACCAGGTCGTTTAACAATCTGAATCTTTAATAGGCGGCATAAAATGGGGAGCAAAACATATTTCATACGAACAGCTTAAATGAAGCCCGCACTTGGTCAATGTAGTTATAAAGCAGTATTTTGGGAATAAGAGTTTTTCCATAAAACATTTTTCATTCAATTTTATTCTAAGAATTTATTTTATGTTTATACCAACATATATTGTGAACAACAAATATAAGTGCTTATATTAACTAATTTTTATCACACCAAAGTATTATACGCCTTTTTTAAGTAGCCTCAATCTATATTACAGCACCAGTACCAGCTAGCTCCGCAGACTTACCGAAGAAAGTGCCATACCTTCTTGTGGGAGGTGGTACCGCCAGTTTCTCAGCATTCCGAGCCATTAAATCAAACGATCCCAAGGCAAAGGTACTGGTTATAAGCAACGAGTACATAAAACCATATATGAGACCACCCCTATCCAAGGAACTTTGGTACGCATCCGAGCCTGGTGTAGTACCTAAGGACTACCGCTTTAAGCAATGGACCGGTGCGGAAAGGAGGTAAAATAATTTAAAACATAACTCATTTCAAATTGAAAACAAAGCAAAACATTTCTGTTTTTTATGTTTGTAGTTTGTTCTTTGAACCGCAAGAGTTTTTTGTTGATCCTGTAAAGCTTTTAGAAACCGAAAACGGCGGTATTGCTATAGCACATGGTTACACGGTAAAAAAAGTGGATGCAAAGAGAAAAACTGTAACACTTTCCGATGGTACAGAAATTGAATATGAAAAGTGTTTACTAGCCACAGGTTGTACGCCAAAGAATCTGCCTGTATTTGCAAATGCTTCCAAAAACATACAAGATAAGGTAATGTTTTACCGGACGCCAGGTGATTTTGAAAGATTAAAAAAACTCATCGACGAGAGAAAGTCAATAACAGTAGTTGGCAGCGGTTTTCTTGGTAGTGAGCTGAGTTGTTCTCTTGCAAGCTATTCGAAAGGGCAAACTAAAGTCAATCAGATCTACCCCGAGTCAGGAAACATGTCTAAAGTTCTTCCAGAATACCTTAGTAAATGGACCACAAGGAAGGTGGAAGCGCAAGGTGTGTGTGTTGTGCCGGGCGTACAAGTTATGGAAGTAAATCGGGAAGGAAGTTCTTTAAAGTTAGTTCTCAGCAATGGCCAGATTATACTTACTGACATGGTTGTTGTTTGTGTCGGGTGTGAGGCTAATACAGATATTGCCACTATATCTGGATTGGAAGTTGATGGAGATCTGGGAGGGTTCGTTGTAAATGCAGAACTGGAAGCTAGGCAAAATCTATTTGTGGTATGTGTGTGAACTTCATTTACATAAAAAAAAAAAATTACTTCATTTGTCATGTGATAGGCTGGAGATGCATCTTGTTTCTATGACCCTTTACTCGGCAGAAGACGGTTGGAACACCATGATCATTCGGTTATTTCTGGTCGGTTAGCCGGTGAAAATATGGTTGCCAAAGATAACACAAGTGAGTTAATACTTGATTGTTCATATGTATCCGCAAATTGAATTTTCCTTTTTTTGTGCAGAAAAACCATATGAACATCAGAGCATGTTCTGGTCAGACTTAGGACCAGGAATCGGCTATGAAGGCATTGGAAGGACTGAAGCTTCTCTACCAACTGTTGGAGTATTCGCGCTGCCCTCAGAGATAGTCAGGAAATCAGATAACTTAGATCCCACCACGGAGCAATCTTCAGCACCTGCGGCATCCGCGGCACCTGCTGCAGCTGGAGCTTCATCAGAGGACAAGAAAGATATAAAGAAGGTGGTACAAACCACATCAACGTGTGATCCTGATTATGAAGAGAGCGATTATGGCAAAGGTGTTATATTCTACCTACAAGACGATAAGATTGTCGGCATACTCTTGTGGAATATATTCAACCGTATTGGCCTCGCTAGGACAATTGTACATCAACACAAATCTTACAAAGATCTTAACGAAGTGGCGAAGTTATTCGAGATCCATTCGTGAAAATAGAAGCTAGGCCTTTTTGTCGGTGCTTTAGGTAAAGAACGTATCGTTAATTTTTACAATAACTCTTAAGTATATTTAAGTCATGTTTGCATTTTTGGAGGCAATGTGTCTGCAAAATGTTTGTGGGGAAAATTTTAAACATGAGCAAAAGAATTGTTCGAAATAGTTTATCTTTTTTTCAAGGACTTTGCAGGCTGACACGCGATTTCTTTTAGACACTTAAATCTGTGAAAGCTTACTTTTTGTAAATAAAAAAAATTGTACGATTATAATAATTAGTGAGTCTTTTCTGTGCATACCAACGTGGCAGAAGATTATCATATTTGCTCTCAGGTAAGAATGATTTTCAGCTTATTGTCGTTCCTCTATTGTGTGCCGTTGCTCACTAGCTAGGGCGTAAGACTACTGCGCATGGAGTTCCAAGCTCGAATGCAGATCCTATGAAATCCTATGAAAATTTTTTTTTACAGACCGAGCGTTTTTTGTGAGCGTCTGACAAAAATCCTTCATCAAAAATATGTTACTTAAAAAAACACTCAATTATCTACCCGATTTCGGCGACTTTCCACGCCCAATTAAACTCGGACAAAGGGACAAAATAAAAAAAGCAAAGGCACTCGAAAATGGCAAACTATCTTATTGTTTACCTTTTCCAACCACCAGCGTGCTAAACATTGGATGGTACAATGTCAAAGTCATCGAATAATTCCCAAATCCTATGCGCTGCCAGAATTGTCAGCTGTTGGAACATACTGCTAAGCGATGCAGATGTAAAAAAAAACCCGTAGGAATATGTTCCATAGTTGATCAAAAACAAATATATTTATAAAGAACAGAACTCAACCGCTAACCTTCCATCAAGCTCAAAATAAAACCACCGATACCACCATCCCTATGCTCGCTCGCCTTTCGACACCTTTCGATGACACTCCTATTTTAAATCAGATTAACACACCTACCCACATTTTTAACGAATACAACAATAATACAAATGACCCCAACTCACTCTCGATTATGTACTTCAAAACGAAAATAACAAATACCACTCAAAGCGCGTTTGAGAGTTCAAACTCCACTCGCACTAAATCCAGTTTGTTAAGTATAGTCACAATTCTAATCTATCTAACAATGTATTCGACTCCCGCTTGGAATTCGGATTATTCAGTCTCTGAACAGCAGAAAGAAAATATTTACCCTAAACCTTCTCTTCAAGCCTGACTTATCGCGATATAGCTCTAACTATATTGTCCAAAAACCCCTCTTTCCCTTCTAAAGATTCTTCAGTTTAGTCTGATTGGTATTTCAATAACTTACATGATCTCCAGCTTTTGACAAAGAAGCATAATCGGCATATGTCCCTTAAAAACATCACTTAAGATTAACAAGCTCTTCCCTAGATTTTCGACACAATTAACGCATAAAAACCTGCTAAGCAAGGGGGGTGGTCGAGAGTTATCAGTCCTACGTGGGACTACCGCCTTCTGATTATTAAGCTAATATATATTATTCTCAAATAACTTAATTTTCTTTTAATAAAAAATGGTTCAGGTTGACGTTGACGTCATTTATACTCTTTTAATTGTATGCAGCAATATGCAAAGATCTCCTAAAATATCGCATTCCAAGCATATAATAAAGTGGTAGCCCTATTGAGAAATTATTTTGAATCTCTAACTACTTAGTATAAAATTACAGTGCATTTCATTCAAGTGAATTATTTAGGAAAGGCTACATCTGTAAAAGCTGTTAAAAGTAGGCTTCCATCAAAAGTTTGATACCTATTCAACAATAAATAAGTTCTTCGTTTCAAAAGTTAAGTGTTGAAATTTCATTTTATTAGTAAATGTACTTTTCTCAGCTCTTTGATGGTGCATAGAGTGTAGATCTATCTGGGTCTCCTTGTTACTGTGGCGACATTGGGCCTATTGTAACTTGCTGACATGTTCAAGCTCATTCTAGATGCCTGCGTTGGTTATGAAAGTCAACATTATCCCTGATTAAGTCTGCCTCAAAGTAGAATTTTCCTAAGACAAGATAAGACTTTTGCTGAACCATAATGTTGCCGGAGCTTTGTCTGTGGATTTTATGAACTATTAGATTTAACTTACTTTGAGGATTCTTTTATCTTCGTTACATGATGTGAAGCTTAAGTACTGTCTAGCTGGAGTTCATGAGGCCTCTACATCGGGCTTCTTATCGATTCTTATAAGCCTACTTCTACCCTGTTAAATTCTTGCAGTAAAAATTCATATGTGTCCCTCTATCGCCCGTAATTTCCAAACAATTTAGTTTTTTTTTTTTAATTGTAGGTACATAACTACGTTACAAAAGGATATGCAAACAAAATTACAAAAACATTGATTTTTTTAAAAAAGTAAAACAAATAAAAAATTTACCATGTATTAATAAAATCCACATCTCGGGTTAACGATACCTACAATGTGAAATATTATACCTACAAATGGTCTAAATATTAAGCAAAAGCATGAAGTATTTAATAAAAAAAATATATCAAATATCGGTTGGTCTTTACCTAAGACTTAATGCACAATTTATGTATATGCATATGTATGTCACAGACTTTTCTGAACGTTGACAGACTGCTCCAACCAAGCTGTCCTTATGTATTTTATGTTAAAGTCAACAAAATTCCATTTATTTTAACTAAGATGTATTAAAATGAAAATATCTACTTTCATACATACAAATTGATAAAAATATTTTTATTATTATAAATTATTATAAAATTTTAAAGCACTATTTCAAGCTAATTTTTGATTAAAACAATCGAGCTTGCATTAATAGAAATATTCTTGATTCAAACAATCGCAATTTTTAAGCCATCTGTTTGCTTCGATTCGAATGAACTCAAACAGCGGCCGTCACTAACAAAAAATGTGAAAACAAAGTAGCATCACCTAAGAAAGATCTTAACGATTTTACATTGTAACACCTACACATCGCTTAGGCCCTAAACAGCAAAGGCAACAAGTCTTGTTTGCGTCCCTCTAAGTGATTAACGTTTGTTTCATACCTGATAGGTAAAATGTCAAAACGAAAACCTCAGTGGAAAAAATGCCATAGGTGCTTCTTAGAGTCTGGATATAACACATATATGTGTATACATCTATACATAGCCACTGGAACCAAATCAGTGTCTGAATCGGCTTGTCGTCTTGTTAAAGCTTTAAATGAACTGGTTACACTAACCAGGTATAAAAAAAAAAGTATTGAGAACGAACTTCCACTGCTACCAGAGCCAGCCGTGTCTAATAATATTACAAGTAACCGCCTCATACAAACACACAACATCCACGGATGGCAGTTAGTGCAATGAGCAGTATTTGGTCTGCGTGTGTTGTATTTACTCACAAACACACATAACACCATAGAACAAGGTGATTAGCAAACTTGTTAGACACCAAACTCAGTTTCTGCTGCTTTAGCTCCCATCGCCATCACTTCCACTCGTTCAGTTCCGTGCTTGTGGGTTTTCCTCAAAAAGATACAAAATGCAATTGGATACTTTCAGTACAGTGCGGTTAAGAAGTTTATGTACACATCTGTTTAAAATGTTTTTGTTGAAAGTCTTAAAACCTTCTGATGGAATAAATAAAGATATAAACCTTATAAAGCAACGTACATATTAATGATAAGGTAAATATATATTTGTGACCATAACTTTAAATTTATTAGTGAATTTTTGAAAAGTGGGGTACAAAATTGTCCAGTTCTGCAAATGTCGATCAGTTATTCCATCAGTTTTCTTTCAGTTCTACAGAAGCAAAGGCAAAGGGATGAAACGTGCCTAAGGTTTAGCGATGCAGTCACGCAGTTTGGCATCACTGATCAATTTGTAGCATTTTATTGATGAATATTAAATGTTTTTACGTACACGCATGTACAAATTCAGAAAATCGCCCTGTTGCATTCCTTTCCAATTAGATTTTGAATCCTTCATCAACTGGTGATCATATCTGGTTTTATTACTTTTTCTCCAGACTGTTAAATATATCTTGTGTTTCCTCTCTTCATTGGAAACGTTTGCTGTAGGCGCAATCGCACAGCAGAACCACTTGGCTTCTTCACTACGTCAAATACACGTTCGACTTGGACGACGGCAACGATCCCACTCAGTCAGATGTGAGCAGTTGAGTCGTCGTGACGTGGGATCGTAGCCTTATTGTACTCACCTATTTGTATTCGAAATTACAGACACTGTGCGCATTGTATCTTTTCTTTTGTGGAGTAGTTTCCTCAGTTATTGCTTGTAAATTGTTTTCGCACAACGATCGATTCATGCGACTACCGTTTTCGGCGGTTTATCAACTTGAAGCTTGTTCGTAATATATGTACACCTCATCAGCATCATCATGGATTCGTTATGAAAGATATTTTTTCCTGCGATATAGAAGATCTTTTGAGAACAAATATTCAGAGAATTCCAGCGTGATGTTTTTGTGTTGCTTCCTTGAATGTGCGTAGTGCGTTGACTTTATTGACTCGATTTTTTTGTGTCAGCACGAAACACAATCACGAGTGTAGGAATACTGTGCTTACTTGTTTCGGCGGGTCAGAGTTTAAAGTCGATCATTTCGGGTGTAAAAATTCGATGCGTTTTTTTTTGTAAAAGCTGCTTAACAACGAAACGAGTTATGGTCAAGTTAAATGCAACTCTTTGTGCCGTGGCGCTGTTAATCTGTGGTGTAAGCTTAGCAGATGCAGATTTAATACCAAGAGTGTGTGAGCCAATTCGTATCGACTTGTGTCGCGGTATCGGTTACAATGAGACTTCCATGCCTAATATGGTGGGACACGAACTACAGACTGACGTCGACTTCACCTTACAGACATTTGCGCCACTAATCGAGTACATTTGCAGTACGCAGTTGAAGTTATTTTTATGTGCAGCTTACGTGCCTATGTGCACTCCAAAAGTGCCCGTGCCTATAGGTCCGTGTAGAAGTTTATGTGAGTCTGTGAGAACGCGATGCCATCCTGTATTGCAAGGATTCGGATTTCCCTGGCCACCAGCACTGGATTGTAATCGTTTTCCTAAGGAAAATAACCACGAACACATGTGCATGGAAGGGCCTGGAGAGATAGGAGTTGGAATGGCTCCGCCAATCTCAAAAGTAACATCGATTCATCAGCCCGGTTGTCAAGGTCTCGCTAAATCTCATCTGTATATACGGCTAAATCGTTCAGGCCGTTGTGCTCCCCTATGTGAGGCAGACATTCTCTTCGATCAAGAAGAAAAGCATTTGGCAGAAATGTGGGTAACCACATGGAGTTATGCAGCTTTAGGGATCGCTGTTATAGCCACACTATGTCTCATACTATCTGACACCAAATGGGATCGTATCCTAACTCCTCTAGTCACCTGCCACAGCCTAGTGGCTGTGGGGTGGACTGTAAGGTTTGTTTCAGGACGAAACACAACTGCTTGTGGCTATGATCCTCAATTGCCGAATGTTAATCTCCTTCTAATCGACGGATTATCGAATGCATCGTGTGCAGCAACTTTTCTCCTCCGCTACTATTTTGGAATGTCAGCCAGTGTATGGTAAGTATTGCTTAAGATTTTGAGGTTTAGTAGAAAACAATAAAGTTGAACATCTATTCAACATATTAATTGCTTAGCATCGACCACTACCGAAAAGTAATAACCAATGGAGTCCTCGATTAGATATAATCAAAACATGGTTTCCTTCTTAATTATACGTACAAATACATTCACATAGAGTGAATGTAAGGCCTTCTCTCATCGATTTCATTCAGGTATCGCAATAAAGTTAAGAATTGATAGCGCTGTCGAAAATTCCTATATCTACAAATAAACAAAAAAAAAATGTTTCGTTTGAAACCATTCGAGTTTGTTTTATGATAACGATAAGGAAAATTTGTTGAAATAGTCGTAGATAAAGTACGTCAGTCGATACATACATTCCCCCTTTTGGTATTGATTTCAGCACGTATAGATAAGGATAAAATATTTATTAGTAACGGAGTCTGATGATCGAGGAAGCTAAAGTCTACAAATATTTGTTTAAGCTTCTAAAAAAACGTCTTGTCTTGTCGCAAAGTAAAGGCAATAAATAATATTAGATGTATGTACATATTATAATTAAAAATAAAAAAAAAAATCAATTCGGGTAGAATGGATGCTGCTATATAAGTCGAAAACGCAATCCTTTGAGATCCTAACAAGCGAACACATACATGTATAGAAAATTGAATTGACTGAATGTAGAAATAAACAATTTTATAATGGGTATCCAGAATGGTACTATGGGCAAGACAAATCCCATTGGAGTCACCCATAAAACCAGTGCCCGGCCTTAGTTTGCCCACGACTCAGAAATACCTACTCTCCTTTCATTTAGTACAATGATATGCAGGTCTGATCAAAATCTACGATTGAACGAGAACAACACAGAAGGCTGCCTTGATCCGAATAAGTTATTACTACAAGTGTGCGCTTAACTTTATGTTTGTGTTTCATTATATCTTCTTTAGTTAACTTGCTTTTCAAATTTAGATAGTTCTTTGTAACAAGCCCTTATCGCATGAATCGATGCATTGCATTGATGATACTTTTTGCAAAACTGAAAAAACCAACTTAGGTTATTTAGTTCCTATGTTTTCAATTTTAAAATAAAGCTAAATATGACATAATAGTCAAAAGGCTAGCTTTCCATACATACCTACATACACTTGTTGAATACAGGTAAGCCTAACCTTCTCTTAGACCTTTTGTAGTTTGTTGGCCCAACATTTTCAAATCCTATCCGCATTTATTGGCACATAATTTAAGCCAATAACAGTACGTAGACCAGCACCTAAATCTTATAAAATGAAAATGAATATTATTTAAAATGAGATCTATGCGAATATTGCTGACATTTGCTTCTTTTTATCCAAAACGTGGTACGTCATCTTAAAGTCCTTTCCTATGACATAGACGATCTTAACTCGAAAATCATCTCGTGATTCCCCTGCCCAAACATTTCCAAAAACCGGCGGAGCTTAAATTGTCCTATTTGTGAAGGAATGTGAACTAGTGTGCGACCAAGACGGTTATCTCTTTCACACCTTTTGAACAGATTGTATTCCATTAACAACAATAAATTGTACGCAGAGTATGTACAAAATGGTCGCACGCAGTACTGTCAAGCCAGTCGCTGAAATCTAAACCGATTTGTTAGCTCCTATTTGGTTTTTCGAAACGTCAGAATACAATTTTTAAAATCAGGAGTTTCTAACTTTTGGGAGGGAGTCTGTTGAAGACTAATATAGTTTGTCTATTCCCATACCAATCCAAATATGAAATTTAATAAAAAAGGCTGGACCAAAAATGCTATTACTCATCGAATTGTGAGCCTGCAAACCTCAGACATGTGGCCATTTAGGCCTCAGTCTTATTTACATCCCGCCGAGAGACCGACAGAGTCGGCAGACCTAGCTTCTCTATCAAATAATAATATCTGAATTGCTTGTTATCTCGAGTTCGATAGGTGAAAATTATGAAAACAATAGAATGGATCAGTTTCATCTAAACTTAAGTAAATTTATCACGTAAAAACTGCGGTCCATGCCCATAGTAGTTCTTCCAGAATTTATTGCACGTAAAATAAAAAAGGGGCTCAAAGAATGTATTCAAACGAGATGTAGACGACGCTGTTGCTGCTGCAAGATGTTTTCCCATTCCTATTGAACAATTTAAAGAATGAAAAATCAGAAAAGAAAATAAACACAAAAAAAAAAAAACGAAGAAAAAGAACCTGAATAAGAGAAAAAGAAGAAAATAATAATATAACGAGAAATGGCCGAGAGGTACAAATGCCCTAGGTATCCGTACCATCGCACAGCAAGCAGCTTGTTCAAACGACCATATTCACCGTCAGCATCTTGTCGATGTATCCCATGTCCGTTCAGTCCAACACAATGGAAAAGAATTACAACAACACTAACTTTGAGATGAAGGTACTTGTACCCGTGGTAAAGATACATATCAGCATTTAACAGGGAATGCCAGGTTTTTCTTGTGTTTCTTTTTTGTTTTTATCTCCTTTAGTTCAGACGTGCAGCCGAGCTCCTAACGATATCCGTGTTCATGTTCGCTTCTAAAAAGGAAACCAAGTAGGTGCATACAGAAATCAGAATAAATAAATTTGCGTTAAGCTCCAGCTGAGTCTGTGTGCTGTGTGCTGTGTGGTGCATATGCCAGTGCCAGCAACCCAACTTGTTCGGGAATATAAACAGATTACAGCGCAGTGCAGAGCAGACTCACATAAATGGACGACAGCACCTTTGTGAGGCGAAATCGTGTTGCTTTACCTTTGAGCTCCTCTGAATAGGTGTGTTAACGAAGCGACTGCGCAGCAGTTCTGCAACGAGCCAGTGATAAATCGAATTTGTTGGTTGGAAATTTATAGGGAGCATGCATACCTACTCGCAGAATAAAAAAAAGAGTGGCAAAACGCCTTCGAAACAGATTTGTTGCATAGCTAACCAGCAGGGAGGGTGCCATTATTCGAGCCTATGCGGAGGATGTACAGACGGTGCGGTGGTAGGACGTCATAATTCATTCGTTCTAGGATATGACTTCTATCTCGCATCGTGTTAGCAATTAATTGCGCTGCGAACTCTTTCGAGTACCTACCTACCTACCACCGAAGGCCCAACCTGCAATTAAGAAGAAGCAGACCGAACTGGTTCTCGAAATTATCATAAGTTGCATGAGCAAAACCAACAACGTCGTCGGTCTCGTCGTCCAGCTAATGACTGCTTGTTGATTTGCCAGTTGAGATTGTATACGGGACATATTTTCGAATTCTGTGTCTGGTCTGGAACTTTTCTTTATTTACCTTTTGTTGTACGCCTCAGATTTTTTGATTCGAATCCCTCTCCCGCGATGGTCAAGGATTGGGTATTGGGATTGTGTTTATTGGTTTTAAATTATAGCTCTTCGATTTTTATTGCTTTTCTCTTCTGTCGTTCGTACCGTGGTCCAGCCTCATTAGAATTCTGAAATTCTGGTTTTTCGTTTGCATAAATAATTGGACCTTTAGTTGCTGCACCTCTCTTGTTAAATGGACAAACATAAAATCGAGAAGAATATATTATGCTTTGGCCTTTTGAATTCATTCCATTCCAATACAGACAGAGGACATGCGAGGTAGGTACCTTGTTAGCCACAGGCCAGAGAGAATACCAAACCGGTCTAATGATCTCGGGCGTCAGACGCATGGTGTTCTATGTATCAGTACTACAATTAATTAGATGTAATTAATCCGCTCGGATATGCTAAACTAAACAAACAACAGTAATTACAAAACCCGATTGTATAATAAATTCTAGAGCATGGCGTGGTTACCTTATCTCGCTCCTCATTAATTTACTTTTGGATTCTTTCCATGAGTCCTCTTACAAGATCAACAAACAAACTGTCATCACTCAAAAACTGTTTAGAAAATACAAAACTTCCAATTTTAAGCCTATTTTTTCTCCTTTCAAAAAAAAAAATAGTTCAGATATTATGGTCGGAATGTTCGCTGACTGCCGTGAAGAAATTGATTCCAAGTTCTTTGATTTGTATGTCCATCAAGTTTATTTCCAATATTTGTTTATTTCCCAACTATTTTTACCGAGTGATCTACATAGATCGTATGTTTGTATGTACATACATATGTAATGTATGTACATAAGTATGTCGGGGGAGAACGCTAGATCTCTGCCAAATTTCGATCGAAAGAAATGCACTTGATTTTGGATCTTAGTGCATGCAGCTCCTTGTAGCAATTATAACGAAGGGAGAACCAAACAAATTGAAAACGAATACGGAAGATCAGCGCGATCATCAACCTGCAGCCGTCGGCTTGTAATTGTATATTTACGTACAGTGAGTCGAAGAAAGATAAGACACGAGGCATACAATTGTGTGTACTGTGTACACGACTGTGTACATCACATTGCTGTCGATAGATAAATTATTGCTGCTGCTGAGTCACAAGATCTGTTTACGTAGCTTAAATGGGTGCGCACATATAAACACACACCTATACATGTTCTTGAATATTTATTTATTGATGGTAACAAATATATATACATATGTACATATGCCTAAGACCAGTGGCGTAACTGCAAATTTGGGGTCAGTTTAATCTGCTCGACGACATGAGGTGTAGATACATCTGTCACTGAGTTAAAACTCCAGTATGCAAGAACTAGGCAACTCCACTTTTACAAATGCTTCAAATACTTAATAGACCTGCTTAAAAACTACAAAGGTTTAGCTAACTTAAAAATTATAGTCCTGTATTCAACCTAGGGTTGTTCGGTTCTTGCGCGTACACAACATATTAGACTTTATTTCACATCAAATTACACTCGATCGGTGTTCTTAAAGTATCATTGAACATTGGCAATAAGAGATACGATTATGTAATTGAAAAGTCTTTAAAAAGATTACAATCCAAGTTAATATGAACTGATAGTGTTAAATTATAAATACTGTCCAGTAAGTCTACGCCACTGCATATAAAAATTCGTATCCGTAATCGTACGAATGGTGTTTCCTTGTAAATCACCTGCAATCAGCACTATGTGTTCGAAGAAGAGCTTTTCTTAGATGACACTGCTCGTAATATGCATACGAACCTAATTATTACATGTGTTGTCATATGTGACAGTTCTACGATTGCCCGAACTGCGATCCTCTCGTTCAGCTGTCGAGAAATGCAATAAAACTTCTTGTAATTAAGATAAGGTAAGCATTCCCTACATTTTCCTGGCCATATTCTTTTCAATATGAGCAGCAGTATAGGGAGCGGTTGAGCTCGTTTAAATTTCATTCGTCTACTTCACTTATCTCGTGCATGGATCGCGGTTTACATCGGTTGATTGTTATACACATTTGGTCGGGGGAAACAAACAGCAAATGCAACCAACAACAGCATGGTTTGGCTATCGTGGAAGAGAGGTATAAGCGAAATCAATTCCGAACGCCCGCCCTCCCTGCATGTTAAATGGGTGCCTTGATGAGGTGATGATGCTATATCAGGTTCTGGTTGTGGTGTGCCTTCTTGGCGATTACTCCTTGTCTCCTCTCTATGCATTCCGCCATCCACAGCAGTAGAATTTTCATTCTCTTCGTGCATCATGTAAAGTGTACAGAGGAGATGATTTCTCGGTGTGATGGCAATCTTTAGCACGAACGCGATACATGCGCACTCCGATTAGGCTCAGCTCATTAAGTCAAAAACTCCATATTTTGTTGCACGACCATTTTTCTCTGCACGATCATGGTTTGTATCTGAGTAGGTAGTAGACACATTCTGGGAGTTTGGTTCTCTGGTGTTTGCATTACCTTTCATAGAGAAGATCTGTTTACTTTGGACCGGAACCTCAACACTGCCACTGAGATTATTTCCTTTTGCTGGTAAATATTTACCCAATAACACGTACACTGTCTGAAACGCATTGCGCTGCTCAAGTATCGCGTAAGGGGTGCCCGGTATCATTGTTCGACAGCAGATGAGTTTGTCGGTTGGAAATGTTAAGATGCGAGTGCTCCTGCAGTTGGGTGGCATGGGCATGATGTACTCTCTCTATGATAGACATGTAGTTTAGTTTTATTTGTTTTTGGTTTTTTCTTGGACTAATAATAAATGTCTTGTTAATCTTTTATGTAGGTGGTCCATTCTCTGCCTGGAATGGCATCGAGGCGTTCGACAGACGAGAAGCGAGTTTTGTGAACCAGCTAACGCAATGGGTCTTATTGGTGGTGTTAATTGCCAGCGAACAGTTGTCAAGAGTACTACTGCGACATTGCGAAAGAATCAGGACACGTATAGTAACGTAGCACAGGTAGCTGCTTGGGGACTGCCGGCGTTGCAGACTGTGGCCGTGTTGGTTACTCGGTTAGTGGATGCGGATGAACTTTTAGGTAAATTATTTTATCTTTAGCTCTGTAAATAGTATTATATATTGCAATATGCAAACAAATATTGGGGATTCAATTTTTTTTAAGAACTTCTGAATGTGTTAAAGCCGGTTTGTATACTCTAATAGTTCTGGGAGTTCATTGTAGATAAATAGGCGATTTTAAAATTTGGGTTAAATATGTAAAATAAAAAATTAAACTACGAAATTTTACGAGAAATAGCGAATTTCTGTTTCCGTACGCCAAAGTAGTTTTCACAAAAGAGAGAGCTCAGGAGTAAAAAATTTCCCCAAAATTTTGGTCCTAGAAATTCCTTTGGGGAAAAATATGAGTTCTGTCTGATGACTGGGTTGTTGTTGGCTGGCAAAATAAATTGATGTAAAAAATAGTGACGTCTAAGCAGCTTTTTTCAACTCGTTCGCGTACTTTTTTGGAAATTTGGTAATCTCCGAATTTTAGTAGGAATGTAAGGAAGTACACCACGCCAACCCGAATAAATTACCAATCAGTGAGATATTTTTACTTGCACCGATACATAAAAAAGGTCAAATTTTGATAAATTCGGACATAATCTTTATTGTCTGTCAACGAAGCTAGAGCCTAAACGTCTGAACGGATCTTGATCAAACTTCATATATGGAGTCTGTAGGCTAATCCCTGAAGGATAAATTGAAAATTTTGTTTAAGCTCTAATATTAACGGTACTTTACTTCGACGAGAAAACGATTTGTTGGAAAATAGTTCTTACGATTTCGTTTGAATTTCATATTTGAGTTAATCTATTCAAACTTTACAATGTGGCAACCACATTTTTGGATAAAAATGCATATAACGGTTAATGCTCAATGGATTTTGGTTTAAATCGAAGTACGAGCTAAATATTATGTATGCTTTAATGTGACATTTGAACCTGTGAAGAATTCAAACTACAACTTCAACTAACAGCATAAAGGAGCAAGTACATACGACACAAGTGCGTACTTTATTTAAAATGCATTAGATAATGATTTTTTAAAATTATTTCCAACAGCAACAAAGTAATTTTGGTGCCAAATCGTATCCTTGAATTATTATTTTTTTTTTTTTTTGTCAAAATTCAAATAAAATGATTTCTTTTGACAACACCTAATGAATGTGTTAAGAACTCAATCATTTTGCCTACACAAAACCATACAGATCGCAATATCGTGTATCATGTGGTTATTTTTAGACCTTCAACTACTAAAAACTGGCGGAAGTGTGCCAAAGAGCGCAAACTAAAAGATCAAAATGCACACATCTGGAAGCACCCGCATAGTAGTTTACTGGAAAACTAATTATGCCACGAAAGATAAGATGAATTTCAAGGCCGCGATCAGTGTGAGCTGATAATATTCATTTTGATTTCACGGCTAATAGAGTGCAGATGTTTT
Organism: Chalcosyrphus nemorum; assembly: GCA_949716465.1. Classification (NCBI taxonomy): domain Eukaryota; kingdom Metazoa; phylum Arthropoda; class Insecta; order Diptera; family Syrphidae; genus Chalcosyrphus; species Chalcosyrphus nemorum. The sequence goes on from OX454335.1 coordinate 52,733,362, forward strand.
TCGCTTACATGTGCTATTTCATTGAAATGAAATTGTTATTTGTATCATTGTTCTGCGAAATGTTCTTCTGCACATACCTATGTATGTGTTGGTGGCGTCGACTTCGCAGAAATCCTTTAAATTCAAACAGTCATGCTATGGAGGAGGAAAAGTCAAATGAGCCTCGCCTATTTGATAATCCGATATTGGACGGCTTCGCAGGTGAAAATCCGTATGTCAGTGTTCCACTTCGACCAGCAGTAGGTATCTCAACTTAATAAAGGGAGTTCGTCGAAGTCGTATCTGGTTCTTTAGTCTCAGTCTACTTATTCACTGTAAAACTCTTGTGAAAGGAATCCTTTGTTTTACATTGCGCAGTGTGTGGTAACACGATACTTTTTCACCAGCACAGGAAATCCATGAAGAAGTTTCGGCTTCGTTTTTCGAGTGAATTAATTTTTGCACCAACGACGACGATAAATTAATGTGGGGGTAGTTTTAGTTTCGTTATTCTACATATTAGTGAGTGGATCTTACATACATATCTACTATATCGCAGAAATGCAAATTGTTTTTTATATTTTTTTTGTGTGCCTTTTCATGTGTTAAAGTATCAGATGGCCGTTTCATACTAATTAAATGTGTTTCTTTCTCTCTGCAGGTGCCTGTTTCGTAGGAAATCAATCGGACGGAGGACTTCGGATACTAGTGGCGACGCCTCTATTCTGCTACTGGATTTTCGGTTCGGTCAATTTATTTGCAGGATATTTAGTACATCGTCGCAATGGTCCCTTATCAACGGCGTATGGACACACTGCTGGGCCAATCAACAACAAAAATCAGAAAGCCGTCAACATGAAAGGCGTTGGGACATTCCTATTCATCTACTGTATTCCTAGTGCTCTGCTTTTGATATCTGTATTCTACGAGTTCGCTAATAGTGATGTTTGGCTAAATCTTCCAGCTCCAGCCTATGAACCAGTGTCCGCTGTCAAGGCGCCCATGTGGCCTTTTATGACAAGGGCATTTATGGAGCTCATGCTTGGTGTTGTTTCTTCATCTTGGGTCCTGGGTCCTAGAATTGCAAATATGTACAAAAATCAGATGACACCTCAGTGCAAGCACACACCAACTAAGTATCCGCCAACAACTACTTATAGTACAGCATCCTATCAGACCGTTCGGCAATCATCAAGTGCAGCCATTTCAATGGACAAAATTTCGAGGTATTCCTCTACTCGAAAATACCCTACGACTCACATGCCAAGGCAGGGCTCATCACGTAGCGGTTATAAAATACCATCCCAGGCTTTCGGCCGTTACGGCAATGAGACTGTGCTGTAGAAGTTCTAAAGCGCAGATTCCTGTACTATTTATATGTGATATGTTCCTTAATAAGGGATCCTGAAGGATCGATAGCCGCCTTAAAGATGACTGCTGGAAGGTCTACCATTTGACTATTAGATTTTTTAAATTATTTTTTGTGTTAATATATGTAGATTTTAATTAAATAAGAAGATTGAATTTAATTTATAATATTAAGAATATACTAAATTTAAAATGTATTTTTAAAATGTTGTGCCATTAGATAGTAATCATTGAATGCAAATGACACCCTAAACTATTTTCTAAGCTAAAACTTTTTCGATTGACATTACATTAATGTCAAAACGATTTCAACTGTAAATGAGCAAGTGCTTCAATAAATAGAACTGAATATTTTGTAGAACTTTGTCTTTATTATTTCCCGAAGAAATTATTAGCCACTCTCTGATCCGCTATTCGAAAGGCTTAGGTACATACAGAAGTCTGGATTCGTTGAGTTGACATTTACTTTTTTTGGGTAAAGTAGGGTTATGAGGTTGTCATAACACACTAGCATCTATTTATATGAGTAATATAGAGCAAGTATTGCATTCGTAACAAATTGTGACCTCGAGGTTTTAATAGATTTTGACTTTAAAATTATAGAGGACCAAAAAGTGGGTCTGCGAATTCTGTCTATTTGTGTGCGCGTGTATTGAACTGCAGCCTAAACTAAACGGTTTGACAAATTTGCTTCGAATTTCATATCTGAGGTCTGCATTTCACCACAAGTGCGAGGGGTTTCAAGTTCAAATCCAAGAAAATACCATCAAAGTTTTTGATGCACCACCTCTTGCGAGGGTTTGTAGTATGCTAGCGTGCACTTCAAGCTCGAGGAAATTTTTCAGATTTCATGAATACATCGACAGACGGCTACCAGTGTATATTCCACTGAGCTAGCAGTTTTTTTTAGCGGATTTACTATCTTCAGATATATATTTTAGCCAATTCGGCGAAGCGAACGGACCGGTATAATGTAATGAAAATTCAGGGTATTCTATGTATTCTGGACCAAACGTGGCATTTTGGGTATTGATTTGAAATGGCCATAGTTTGTGAGGTGATGAAGGAGACAAATGAGTGGAAATACCTAAGGGTACATGATTAGCGTAAAGGGAATTCATTTCTAATAAAGTTGAGAGTGAATCGACTATTATGTGAAGGAATTATGGATGCAATGTACAGCTGTTCCACAGCTCATACCATCTTATAAAAATATATAAATGGCCAGCATCAATAACGACATGCATACGTCTTTGGACAAAGGGTCCAGTACAAGTGTAAACATTTTTAAAATCCGCCGACTTTGGAGAAAAATGCATCTACATAATTAATTATAAAGTTTTTTTTTCCTTCATTTCTTCGTAATTCATTTTTTCTTGAACACCTTGTATATCTATTACCAACAATTTTCCGCTATTCCGCAATAGGTGGCTATAGGCATTATAGGGTCATGCCCATGCTTGTGGTTTAGTTCCATGCTATTGACAGTTGTTCAATAGAAATACGCGCGAATTTCAGATTTCAGTTGTGTTGTTGATTTCTGAATTTTATACGGTTTTGCGTAAACAAATAACTAAAATATTCAAAATAATCTTTAAGAAATAAAATGGATCAATTCCCAACAGAAGAAGAGGAATATGAACTCCGATACCAAGAGGAATTGGAGATGCTCGACGAATGTAAGTTCATTTTTCAACCTTTCGGAAAACCATCTTAACCAATTGTTTCCAGTCGCAGATGCACCCATCATGACGAATGCAGATCCTTCACCATGCTGCTCCAAAACTGTTCTATCGCTTTCGCAGAACAACAGTATCCCAGGATCTCCTCAGCTGTCACAGATTTCGGGTCCAGTGAATCGACGACTTTTTGGCACACCAATTGGCGGAGCACAAAGAGCGTTCTCCACTCCAATTGCAAAACGAATGCCTTCAATTGAGGAAGTAGTTTCCATCGACCCTGTGGAAGAGCTACAGAACATTGGACTGAGCAAGAAACGAAGGCTTGAGCGAGATCTCTTTGGCGATATAGACGATCTAGATGGTGGGGTCACCTACGTGGATCCCGAAGCTAAGAAAAAGAAATTTGAAGAAGAACGCGACCGAGACATGATACAGAAAGTTCTTGAAGCAAGGCGCCTATACCAAGTGACAACAAATGCGTTGACCAAACCAAAACTTAGTCAACTGGATGCCAATTATGCTTTTAAAATGAGGAATCTATCCTATAGTGTCCCACAGTAAGTATACGCTGAATCTTTCATTCCTTATTCGAGTATTACATATTTTCCTTTCAGGTGGCCTTTTATACCGCTACAGCGCAGTGACCATGAAAGGGTGTATTGCAGATACCATTCAATTGACTATGAGACAAAGCACATAAATGACATAAATGTGTTTAGCAAAGGATATCGCGGCCTCTTGGGTGAATCGAAAGAGGAAATTTGGAACGACGCTAGAGAGATTGTATAATAATGAAATGATAAACATAAACGCATCTTTTTAAACGAAACTTTTCTTTCAGGTCCTGCGAAGAATGACGATGACCAGCATAAATGCCAGGGACCAACCGACATCTATAGATGTACCAGAACAGGGTCTTGTGGGTGGAAGTAACCTTTGGGTCGAGAAGTACAAACCGAGAAAATATGTCGACTTGCTCTCCGATGAAGGAACCAATAGAAGCCTTCTCTTTTGGCTCAAAATGTGGGACAAAGTCGTTTTTGGCAAGTAAGTTAAATTTGATACAGAATTGGACCACCTTTTACCAAAGTATATGAAGAACTTTGGTTGAAAGTACTTTAAATTGTGTTCTTCGGTTTATTTGAAACACATTGAGTTGTGCTTCTTCTTTCTTTTTCAGAGAATTCATTCCAAAGACGGAAAGAGAAAACACAAAAGGTTATAGCAACTTTAATAAGGTCACTGGTAAATTTGAGGTGAATGGTGGTTGGAAGCGTGGTAAAAAACAAAATTTAAACACCAACACGGACGCACTTGGTCGGCCAATGCAGAAAGTTGCACTTCTTTGTGGGCCTCCTGGTTTGGGAAAAACAACTTTGGCCCATACAATAGCCAGACACGCTGGCTATCAAGTGAGAGAGGTCAACGCCTCCGACGACAGAAGTCCAGGAGCATTTCAAATGGCGTTAGAAAATGGCACTCAAATGACTTCAGTCTTAAATGACGACAAAAAGCCGAATTGCATAATCTTAGGTCTTATAAACATTTTGCATTGAAATTTCTCCTATAAAATTCCTGCCAATTCTAGATGAAATCGACGGAGCTCCTACGCAGTCAATAGAGTTTCTTATTCGATTTATATCAGACAATGTTGCAACTAAATCGAATAAAAAAGGAGCCAAGGCTCGTAAGAACGTCTTGAGGCGACCGATTATTTGCATCTGCAATGATTTGTACGAGCCATCATTACGACAGTTGCGTCAAGTAGCATTCGTGGTAACCTTCCCACCAATCAATTCGGCCCGCTTAGCTGAAAGGTATGTAAATGCTACTGTAAAGTTTTTATTTTGTTAATCAAAAATTGTCTTCAAAGGTTGGGTGAGATCGCTAGAAAAGAGCGCATCAAAACTGATTTTGGAACATTGATCACGTTGGCGGAAAAATCTGGAAATGACGTTCGTTCTTGCATTTCCACAATGCAGTTCTTTAAGTATGAAATTAGTTCACATTTTTAGAATATACAAATGATTACATATTTTTATTGCAGTGCCATGAAAAAAGGCATATCGTTGTCAGACGTGCTAAACAGCAATTTTGGTCTTAAAGATCGGCATAGAGGACTGTTCGACGTGTGGCAATCCATTTTTAAGGTAAAAAGCGTACGGTTTGTGATTCGTTATTTGTAATTATCACGTTTGCAGATTCAACGGCCTCAAAAACAACTTGCTGCATCTGGTGCTGTGGACGGGGGTCCTCTTGTAACAATGACTGATATGAGTAACGCTACGCGAATGCGACATGTTCTGCAGGTTGTGCATTCAGGAGGTGACTATAATATGTACGGTCATAAAATTAAATATATCTTCCAAGAGTGCTTCTAAAGATCCATTGCCTTACAGACTCATTCAAGGCGTTTACGAAAATTATTTGCAACAAAAGATGCCAGATCCAAATATGAATGGCGTCGCGGAAGCCACGAAATGGTTTTGCTTTTCGGATATAGTTCAACATCATATAAAACATCTGCAAAATTACACAGTGTATCCGTACTTGCAATACGGTTTTGTTGTTTGGCATTTGCTATTTGCTAGTTTAGCTTGGCCAAATGTTAGTTTTCCAATGCGTGGAAATGAAGTAAGTATGCAGTACATTTCTTGGCTTAATGAAATTGAATTCGTGTGCAAATATATTTTATTTGGATGCGTTGAGACGTATGTATTAATTCTAATCTAGTTTAGTAAGTTTAGTTTCATAAAAGCAGTAACCGAAACTAAAAACAAAACAGACAGATGGACGGACATGACTCAATCAACTCGACTATTGATGCTTGATGCTTTGCCATTTCGTTTATAGCATGATATATGCTAAATGTCCTTCTAATCATCGTTACTTCAAGCTACGACCTCCAGTTGGTCGAGGTCCCCTTCAACTTGTATGCGCTCTACTGCGTCGTTCCTCCAGGTTTGATTCGAAAATTCTGGAGGCCGTAGCGTCAGTGTCCCTTCGCTTTACATGTCCTAGCCATCTCAGACGTCCAATACTCAATTTTTTTGACTAGGTCGATGTCGCTATACAGCTCATATAGTTCGTCCGCTATACAGCTCGTATAGTTCGGACCGAAAATCTTACGAAGAATTCGTCTCCCGTAGCTACAAAGGATATCTTAATCCGTTTTCAATAAATTCCATGCGAGACTTAAATGATCAGTGTCTTATACAGAGTCAGGCTGTTGATAAAAGGTTTCACGCATACAAACAGTATCGCAGAAAAGATGTTGTATGCAATGTTGAGGAGTTGAGCCCAGTGGAGAGGGTCTCCTTTCTTGTGGATTGGAAATCTGTGATTTGTGAAAGGTAAATGAAAGATTAAAACGATGAATTCTATCCTTCGAAGTGAAGATGAACAATTTAATTGCCTGAGAATGTTCCATTAGAAATGTTATAATTCCAAGTCAGTTCGGCATTCGTCTAATGGAAGCTTGTCTTCGTTGCAAGACACATATGTAGGTACAAAAAAATCCGGAAAACAAAAAAGCTCAGATCGACTTTAATGTTAGTCATGTCCATTTTGGAACGTATATGTATTGTAGCTCGAAGAACTTATTACCGAACGTTCCCTCAACCTCACTTTGGTTGGTTAATCGTTATTTCTTCACTTGCAGCTTTAAATACATACATATATGTATATAAAACCTAATAACATATTACGGAAATTCTCACATTTATTCGTTTTTTCTTTATCCCCATAATTAGTTTGCTTTTTTTACTTGCACCTATAATACAGGGCACGTATTGGAATCTTAAAAAATTCAAACTCGTGATGGCAGTCAATTCTGACAATATGATGTTTGGTTTCCTATTTGTGTAGCTACGGCCTAAGAAATAAAAATTAAAAAGGTTCTTATAATACATATAATATGTATGTACTTGAAACTTATTTTTAACCAACATCAATCAGTTGCAGGAACGTACGACCCAGTTGTGCACTTTAATTGCTTTAGAAACTGCCACATATACATATGTACTCGTGTGTGTGTTTATATTTTCCTTTAGCCTGCAATTTCGTTATGAATAGCACACTGCAATCAAATAAGTCCATTTAAAGTCTCTTTTCATGCAACTACACTACTTAGGTGAACCAAAAACCGTCAAGCTTTTTCTTCTGATCAAAAACTGAGTTTGACTTGTTTGCTTGGTAACTGATACATCCTTCGGAGACCTCGACATCACGTGGACGAAAGCATAAAGCATATATTCATTCGTACGTTCACACACACACACATACATGGTCGCCTAAATGCCCCCTTTTGTTTCGAATTGTCAGGAACGAAAAACACGAGCAGGAGGGGGGGTATCAAATGCTGATGGGGACATAAATTATGCAATCTTCATTACCCTTTAGTGAGATAAAGATGACGAAAATAAAATCTATCCTTTTATGTCTTTATCCTTTTAATGAACATTTCTGCCTCCCTCTCTCGCTAAGTTACCTTACCTCTGTGCGATGCGCATCAGTAGCAGCAATGGAGCGTAATATTAGCAGCCCCAGATCGAGGACCCGTGTGTGTACACAGCACATGTCATCATATTATTTTGAAAAGATTTTCCATAAAAATTCCCTAACAAAGAATTTCTTTGGCTAAATAAATGATGAGCGGGGATGTTTGCACAATTTGCAGAAATTGAGAGAGAAATTTCACAATTAAACTGTGGGCTGTGTGAGCATTTTCGATTCTGATGCAGTTAAGGGACGAATTAAAAATGCATCCAGCAATTAGGGATGCATTCAGGATGTGTACGAGTATATGAGATTATTAAAAACGAAGGCATTCTATATTTTCAGTTTAACCAGAAGAGTACAACGCAGAGACAGATATTCCAATCGTTGAGGAAGGGCATTACCAGTGGTGCTATTGGAATTGGACAGGGTAAAGTAGTTTTGGTGGAAACTGTGCCGATACTCAAAAGGATTTTGTCGCCTAAAATGCGTTCTGTTGCAGTGCAACTTCTGTCAGAGAAGTGAGTATTGGATGAACGTAGTGATTTGGATTTCGAAGTTAATTGTGATCTTCTTTCTAGAGAGAAGGAAGAGTTTGCCCACACAATCAACATAATGGTGGACTTGGGTATAACTTTTACCCAGGTGAAGACTCCAGAAGGACCCGCCAAGTATCACATAGAACCGGATTTGGATGTACTAGCACAATTTCCTGGTAGGTGCCAACTAGTTTGTTTTCGCTCGCAACTACAGATCGAATCTTTATAGGTTGTGCGGGGATTACATTGACTTATCTGGGGAAGCAGTTACTCGGTCGTGAGATTGAACTTGAACGAATGAGAAGATCAACACCAAAAGCTTTGGGGCCCCAAACAGAAATTAGTAGCAAAAAAGCCGCGGAAGAGCTGAAGTCTACACACGATAATCAGTTGTCAGACTTTTTACAAAAACTGATGCCTAAAAAACAGAACGTCAATATGAATTCCAAGAAAAATAAGGTATGTGACGTAGTTAAACTTTGTTTATTTATTTATCGGTTCTGAATCACTTTCCAATGTTGTTGCATTTGTATGATCCACGAATTTTGAGGCTTGCCTCTTCCTCTCTCTTTCTTTGATGATATTGTAAATGGACTGTGTCAGGTGCTTACTCTTTCATTTAGAAAATATAATATGTGTTTCGATTTAAAAAAATGTCTGCAATAGACCTGTGCCTGTGCTTATTCTGGTTTTATCGTCAGCGAGAAGGAACTGATACACTTCGTGCAGGTTATTCCTTTTCCTTCTGACAAGTAGCCAAGTTCACAAAGTGTGCACCTACTTTAAATGCGAATAGAAGGGTGACACCGACGAAGCAGCTGAGCCTTGTTCGTGGACCCTTGCTCAGGCCCATGATCATTTACCCATCTTCATCCGAAGATCCAGGTTTTCCTAACGCCGTATCACATCTTCTAATTGTCTTGCCGATACATCCGAGCATTTTCATTTCTCTATGAAGACGATGTTGCCGTGTGTTCGTGTCCTTCACGATCGCTATACATTTTTTAACCCGGGGTCTTATGAATCTTCATATGTATATGTATATTAGACCTCATTGATACTTTCTTATTGAATCACCTCTAGAAAGAGGTATGTAAAAACCACTTAAACGTATCTCTCTTGAAACATAGTAAAAATTTTTCATAAAAATTACATTCTACTTTGAAAATAGTTAGTTTTAGTAACCACAAATTGCCTCCTTTTGTATTGCATACGTACGCATATGTTAAGGTCAAATTCTATCAAAATTGAAAGTAAATTTAAACTTCCAAATAGCGTACTTGACTCAAAGCCAAAAATGGCTTTCCTATGAAAGGGGAAAATTCAAATTTCGTTGGCAATAGTATTGTGCACTTCCACAAAAACCCTACCACAACAAAAAAAAAAAAAAAACCCTTCACATAGTAAAAATGAAACCACAATGGCGGTGGGATTAGGGAATCGCAACACATTAGCCAACGGAGTATTCCACCCTTATTGTTTGATGTACTGTTTCAACCCCTTTGATATTTATATCTATCCGCCCTTCGAATTAATATTCAATTGCAGGATGACGATGAAGAAGTGCGGATGTCGTCTCTGAGTAATGATTTCGTGCAGAAAGAATTGTTATCGGAAGTAGATTTAAGCGAAACGGCCTCTTTAAGAAGTAGCCAGTCTATGAAGCTTGTGATTATTCTAATTACATAATATCGATCGATTTATTGACATCGACGTAAGAATAAGACTTTGATTTCGTGAACTAAAATCCGTGAAATCCCATGGGGAAATAGGGGATTTTCGTAATGGCATTCCTCCTTCCGTAACTCGCTTCAGAATTTCATCACAGTGGATTTGATTTCCTTCCGTAAAAGGATCACAGCCAAAAACAAGAAGTTATTTGCTTCCATTCGGTGGCAGTTTTTTAATGCCAATAAATCAATTATACTTTGCCGATGGTACCGGTCCAAAGGGTGTGCTGCTATCATCTACCTTTATCCAAAAGTCTCCGCATTCAATGTAGCCGAAATCCCTGATGGGATTTTGAAAAATGACTCGACCATAATGGAGGATTACCAAATAAATAACAGTGTATAAAAGATCTATGAAAACATTTATTTCGCTTAAGAAGTTGATCCTTTTGGCGCTACTGCTGTTATTCCGATTGTCATGGCCCAAATTATAACTAAACTTTATTAAATATAAGGAATGCAGTAATGCAATCTGAATTATTATGATTACTTACTGCTTAACGATACGCCTAGTAGTAATATCTAATCTAAATTGTGCTTCGTGTATGCACCTTCGGAATAAGCAAGCAAGAACCATGATCTGAACTTCTGAAGCGGAAAACTGAAGTATTTGGCTTCCACAAACATAATTATAAAGTTAAATTGAAAATAAATCCTTTTGTTTCCAAGCGAGAGATATCTGATGCTTGGGGCTATAACGTCCACAGCAATATAGTTCAATTTTCGAATTGTCTGCCTCGGTATATGTGTATGTATGTATGCTGCCACCTACCCACCCTATCCACCGCAGTCCAATGAACAATACTTTGTAAAGGCAACCAATGGAGATATACTGTTTTTTCATCCATAGATCCCTAGAGACTTCTTTGGCAGAATAATACAAAAATCAGCAGCGGACTTAGCAAAGGAGGGTAAGTTTATTAATGGTGTTTTATGAAGTTGTTGGTTATTATTGCATTTGTATTCTAGCTGAACTTGATCCAGTCGTTAAGAGTCCTATTTGGTATAAATATAAGCTGGGCTTCACCAATGCTGTGCGGAAAGATGTTCATATAAATGATTTGTTGTAGTTTATTTGTTTTGTCGTTATATATAAAGAATGTGATAGCAGTTTGTCTAAGTGTAGTTATTTATCAATAAAAAGAAAATATGATTGATAAGTTTTGGTGTTTTATATTTCTAATCGCTGACATCTACACAGGTTTCTTGCTTTCAAAGTCGTTCCGTTTTTTACAGAAAAGGTGACATTTCTGCAATGTTCCACGGAGAATATGGAGCTCCCAATGTCTTGTCTCGCTAAGTTTTAGCACGCGATTTTGAATTCTGTTTAGAATGTGTAGAACGACGGTTTTGGGTGTTTCAAACCAGATGTGAAAGTTGTACTTCAGCTTAGGAAGAATAATTGTCTTAAATATTGAGGTCAATTCAGGTGGGGTAAAGTGTTTTTGCCACAGATTTAGCTTTCTGGAATATATGATCGTTCAATCGAAAATGGTTATAAAAATGAGAAAGTAAGTCGGAGATCAAGCAGAGCCCTTCTTACATTATTGAAACTTCAATGATTCATATGTATAAATTCTGGTTAAATGCATTATTCTCTGTTTTGTGAAAAGAAAGTTGCAGCTGATCATACAATATGTGTGTTGGCATTGAAAATTAAATTAACAATCGATTTTTAAGAAATCTATTCAGCTTATTATTGTGGATAGTTAAATTGCGAGTATAAAATGATAAGTGCTTTAATATACAGAATCAGTATCACATCTTGCTCTTCATCCGGATAAGGAACTGTTAAACAAAAATCTATATTCGTTAAAGTTTTCAACTAGCAATAATCGCACCTCGGTAGGACGTCATTGGTTGCTATCTCGCCTCTGTGGAAAATGAATTCGAACATAGGTCTCGCTTTTTTGCTTCTTTTTGGAGTTGCACTTGCACCAGGTAATTTAATCTACTTACATTACTTAACGAAAAAATTCCTTGTACGATTTATTCTTATCGTTAGATCCAGATTGTGGCTTAAAACCTGAACCCGGTCCTTGTACTGACTATGCACCAAGTTATTACTTTGATAAAGACAAAAAGGCGTGCTTTACGTTTGTGTACGGAGGGTGTCAAGGTAATGGCAATCGATTCAGCAGCTTTGACGAATGTCAACATACGTGCAACTTTTTTAATTCTTAACACATTTATTTTTACATTCACATAATTTATATGATATTATATGTATTGGTGCTAGAACTACATAGGCTTTAAAATAAATATATGCATTAAAATAAAGTCTTTTATGATATAGTGGTTTTTTCTTGTTAATAATTTAAGTATAATTTTCTCGGATGCATCGTCGATGGAGAGTGCAGACGATGTAGAGACATATCTAGAGCGTTTTACTGATTAGCGTCTCAATTACAGAATAATCTTACTTAATCTCTACAGTCACTGTGGAACTCTATACTCTTCCTCTACATTATTTTTAGACTACTCTGCCGTCTTTACCAGCCTAAAGGTCTTTATGCGTCACAAAATCAATATATTCTACTTGTCCTGGATAAAATTTGCTTTACATACAAATATTGCTTTGAAATAAAATAAAACAAAAATTAAAAACACTTTATGTACATATGTTTATTTTTTAATCGGCTTACATGCCGACTCACAAGCACTTTGAAGACCAAACCTATTATCGTTACCACGACAGCCACCGTATGTGAATTCTTCGCACGTTTTCGTCGTCGGGTTGTAGTAATATCTTGGGAGTTTCATCCGGCATGGCCCAGTCGCTACTGGTAAGGAACACTTGGGATCTATCAAGAGATTTAATATATTTGAAATACATATACATCATTATCACATAATCAACAAACCTGGATTGGCACAATTTCCAGTGTTAAATTGGCCTACGAGCATAAATATTAAAAAATATAGAATCACAAGTGAACGCATGTCAGGTATGACGAGTTAAGTATAGTACACAATCTAAAACTGACTGAACTGAAATAGACTTTCAAATATTAACTGGTAATCAGCTCCCTGACTGAATATGTATTTAGAATAATTGGGCGTAAAATAATAACCATCAGAGCGAGATAATTAAATTGTTCAGATTCACTTTGAAGCACATTTTGTGATGGAAAATAAGAAAATAGAAAAAATGCTTTCCAAATTGATAAGAAATTATAATAAATAAAAATAGTTTCGCTTAGATTGTTCATGTCAGAATGGTATTAGTAGGTATAGGGTTGCAAATCGACCCCTGAACGGTTTAAGTCAATCACGTGCTTAAGTTTGGCTTTCAAGATAACAAAGTACATATTATTACACTCTAACAAAAAGTGAATGATACTATCACGAGAAAGCTGCAAATGTTCATCAATGGAACGAAAAATTTAGTAGAAAACAAGCGACGATCTTACAACAATAAAACTGACAATGGATTGGTCACAATTTCTGATAGTACCCCATTCTGTAATAGGACCCACTAACTCAGAATGGCAGAATACGTAGCAGCGGTCTGACAGGTACATACATACATACATATATGGTTCATAATATGTGTTTGGCTAAGTTAATAGTTAGGATGGACTGAAATCACGTTTTAGCCTTAAATGTTGTTGAAAGATGGGTAGCATGTTCGAGTATGTTAACTGTGAATTTACTCCTTCTTAAAAGGTTAGACCTAATAATGGAGCGAAGAAAATGTATCCCTATCCATCAATTCGGGTTTAAGAACAAACAGTCGACGGTCTATCGAAGGTGCATCGTATTCGTATAACTAATGTTATAGCAGAGGCACAGAAGGAAAAACAAATTTGTTCTGCAATATTCTTAGACGTTGCGCAGGCTTTTGATAAAGTTTGGCATAAGGGATTAGAGTATAATCTTCATAAGGATCTACCTAGACAGTATAAAATCTTATATAGGTAATAGATTCTTTATAGTTCGTTATAGTTCAGCGTATTCTGAACTTAGAATATTCTAATATAGAAAACTCTATTGGTTGTTAGAATATAATTCAGAATTGTATGATACTAAAACCCGTTTGGACATATGGTATCTAATAACGGGGTTGCACAAAGACACAAATGTGCAAATGTTGCAAACATTTCAATATAAGGTCCTTCAAGGAATAGTCAATGCCCCATTGTATATTAGAAATGGTGACTAGCATCGAGTCTTACAGATTGACCTCGTAGGAGATACAATGAAAACATACGCAATACGTCACAGCGAACGTTTACAGATGCATATTAATCCTGAGATAGATAAATGTACAAAATAATATTCGTAGCTTGGGAAGAACCAAGCCTCATGAATTTTTTTTGAAAATTACGAGAGCCCGTATTTATATATTTTAGTACCTTCTCAAACCCGACTTAACGTTGAAAACAAAATCTTTGCCGATCACCAGTTAATTGGTCATGATCAAGGAGGTGTTTTTACCGCGGTTAGAGTCACACACTACTTTGGGTTTCTAACCCTGTGTCTTTCGAGATTTTCACCTTCTCCAACAACAAAAAAAAAAAAAGGGAGTGAGCCTTTTACAAAAATGGCCTGGATTTTTTTGTACGTCTCTCATTATATCGTATGTATATCGCAAAAGGAAAAAGAGTCCTTAAATACTTCTGTTGGAGTTTGAAGTTAAATCGCTATCAAATGCTGGCAGTAGTTCTCTTCTGGGTCGTTGTTCCCTCATCATCCGGTCATTTGCTACCACTTTCAAAAGTATCTAATTCTTGTATCGTATTTTATACCTAAACTCTTAGTTTATCTGTAGAGTGCTTTAAATTTGTGCCATATTACTTACCTGAAAATCATGTCTACTTCCCACAAGAACAAGAATAGCTAATATAATACGTACTATGAAATAATAATTCTCAAGCCACCAATCAATTTTATTTTTTTTTATTATTAAGACTAAGTTCAGAGTTGCTTAAAAAATGTATATACATATGTAGGTATGTCTCACTACAAGTTGATAACGCCAAAGTTATTATGATCTTGAAGCTGCTCTCAGTGGGAGCTCACATTTTTGCTCACACTCGGCCTTTGTTGCAAATTTGTGTGCATATCCCGGCTTAAGGTGACATCCGCTGGTTTCATATTTTTCACATTTTCTTGAATTTATATTAAAGAAAAATCCACTAAACGATCTTTTGCATAGTCCTAAAGCGAATGGTTCAATTCCGAGACACTCATCTGCAATTGAACAACATTTACCAGTATCAGCCTTTAAAACTTAATTAGTTTGATTTGTGATTTTATTTACTTGCTAACTCAGAAGATACACAGCTAAAGGTCACTAAAAGCAGTACTATTACTTTAAACAAACCCATTCTCGCCGAAACGATGCGCTAAAGCCGCTATTCACTTTAAAAATGCGATTATTTTTTTCAATAAAATAAAGTAATTTTTAGAGAGATACAAGAAGGTATGTATGTATGCATGTTGTGCTGATAAAAATAAAATATAAAAACAACACATGGAAATCTGTGTCGCCTATACATCGAAATATCGATTTGTCAACCGTCATAGCTTCTCAGAAGGTAATCACTACAGCTATTTATAAAGTTTGTCGAGAAATAATAAATTCTAATTTGTTTTATATGTCTTTTTTGTTTTTAAGAACAAATAGAGGTACTTTTTGTCATGCCATGTCAATTCTGCCTTGAAAAGATAAAACACTTGTCATAAAGAAATAAGAATTTAATTAATATCCTTAAATTTTGTTAACGATGAATAAGGTTAACTCTCTATTCGTCCCTTCTAACCATGTAGAAGTACCTTTATAACCTGCTTATAGCCTAATACCTATTTATTTTATTACAAAGTATTTCCAATTTTGGCAGATATCGTGATATAATAAAAAAATAGATTAATAGCCGTGTTTTATTACCACCTATGATCTATATCGATCACACCATACAAATAAAACATTCAAGATCAACGAAAAGTTTAGGTTCTGAGTTGTGCTAAAAGCTTCTTCTAGAATGTGACATTAAGCACGAAGCTGCCATACGACTGAATATTTTTTTTAAATTAAAAATTGATACTTTCAATTTATTTAGGAAAAGTATTTTGTCGAAATGAGCCAATAGGATCATGGATGATAAAAATATACGGCTTGTATTAAAACAACCTGCAAGAAATATCCCCATGGAGACAATATCTCGTTGTAGAGTACCTAAAGCCATGAACTCATTTGGCGCCTTTCGAACGACTCTATGAAAAACATTCGCGATTCTGGCACAAAAATAGCCTTCACATTGGCGCTTTCGACTTTGTTTTCAAAAACATAACGTTCAAGACATTTTGTTTGAGCCCATTTGTCATATAGTGCCAACAGGATGTCTATAACTTACCCAACAAAGTTTTACTGATACTTCCACGCGCTTTCGATTAAAACAACGTTGACATTTAAAAAAAAAAACTCAGTACGTAGAGGATTAAATACGAAATTGATTTCATTTATTAAAGTACAAATTTTAATTCCAGTCATTCTTATAGTATCAACGCCCTCGGCCTTCATCGTGGAAAATACCATTCTTTATTACGATCTTCGGGCTACATCGACCGGCTCTTGGCACGTAATAATGCATTCGATCTTCGTTGAGAAAATGTGCGAATCCACTGGTTTAATATTGCACCCATTAGTTAAATGCTTTTCGCACTTATTTAAAAGTGAATTATAGAAGTATGCGTGATATGGTCTTCTACATACTGGCACAGGGTTCATTTCAAAACATTCCTCTATTATAATTGTACAGAGTTGATAAGTGTTTATTTCTTGCACACATTGTGCTAAGTTTAATAATTACTTACTTGGAATCTGAAAGGAATAAACGGAACTGATTATGGCCAAAAGTAAAACTATAACTTTGAA
The DNA here is from genome assembly GCA_949716465.1 of Chalcosyrphus nemorum. Classification (NCBI taxonomy): domain Eukaryota; kingdom Metazoa; phylum Arthropoda; class Insecta; order Diptera; family Syrphidae; genus Chalcosyrphus; species Chalcosyrphus nemorum. The sequence goes on from OX454335.1 coordinate 52,750,037, forward strand.
TATTAACATTTCTAGCTAAAAATTCAATTGCGTCGAAAATAAAATCAATTAATTTTAAGAAAGAGCGATGTATACTGATTGAAGCCCACATGTACAGCACCTCTTCGTATCAAAATGATTGTCTATGCTTTTATATCAGCTATATAGGTACAGTGGCGATCAATAAAATCGCAGCACCCGCAAAAACTTATTATGAAAATCACTTCGATTGGAATCGTATATAAGAAATAAATCCGTCTGAAACAGAACGTATGATACCCCATCTATTTGCTTTTCTTTTTTTCGTCAAAGCTTAAGGAAAATTACTTATAAAATTGTTTAAAAAAAAACGAGCCGAACTTCAGATCCATTCACAGCTCAATGATCTAAAAGCGAACGCACGAATATTCCCAAACGTTGGCATTTCATTGACAGCAACTTGTCATTTATCAAGAAAAAAAAGTATTTTGAGGTTAACCTCTTGCAAGTTCGCAAGAAGGATTATCTTCTTGCTTATTCAAGTCAGCAGACTTGTCGTATGGAAGTTCAATTTGTGTACCTTTTTGGCTCGCTTGATCGTAAAATGTGAACACAAGTTGTATAACCAGAGACCGAACCCAATTGACCCATTTTTTTTAAAAAGGCGGAAAAAACAGGTATTTGTGGCTCAATTTGATTAGAGGTGCAAAGTGATTGTTTTTCCCTACAATCTATTATTTTTGGCCAAAGGAAATGGGTTCATTCCACCCAATTTTTTTTTGGGCCAATGAAACCTCATACATAAAATATAATTTACATTTTTGCGTAATAAATGGGTTATTTTAACCCAATATTTTTTTGGGCCTAAAATATTGGGTCCAATCAACACAATATTTTTTGCGTAAATACAAATTAGTAGAAAAAACCCTTTACTTTAAAAGCTCCGAGTTGTTATATTCGTTCATCAAATACGTGTGTACATGCCTACATATATTTGTAAATATGTATATCATCGTTTTTACTTTTTCTCTTTACAATTTTTGATGGCCTAAAAAAATATTGGGTCATTTAATCGATTTATTTTGACTAGAAATAATATTGGGCCAAATGAACTTTTTTGTTTTCGCTAGAAAAATAAATGTTCAACTCAACCAGTTTCCATCTGCTCAGTAACTATAAAAGATTAAAATAATTGTTTCATTTGGCCACTTATGTTATGTGGCTAAAAATACTAGTTTTATTTGGCCTCTTTTCAAAATGGGTTAAGTTTTTAAAGGCATACCAGGAATCGACAGGCAGCTTCATCAGCATCAACCAGATATACTTCTTTTAAATTTACAACCTTAATTACGGTTGGCCGTTCTTACAAAAAAAAAATCGAAATACCCGGTATTTTCGATCCCTGTGTATAACTTCAGAGGATTTTTCATTTCTAATTTGTATTTCAGTGTGTGACCATTGACGATGACGTCGAACAAAGAAAAGGAGTTTTGGATCGATTTCTTCGAAGTCTATAAGAAATTTTCAAAAGTTTTGAAAATAACGAGCGAGGAAAATAGATATTTCATCCATCATCAACACTGCGACTTATTTAAGCAAATATGTAGACCTTCACTTACTCTGCAAATCTTCCATACATTGTGTATAGCCACGCCCACTTTAAAGGGGCGATTTTTTTAAAAAAAAAGCAGTTGAATAATACTAATTCTTAGGAACGAAATTCTGGAAAATTTGCACCGACCCGGCTACGTTTCTAAAAGAAGAAGTTCGGAAAAACCTGGATAATAGTAATAGTAAATTTTACCTATGGTTTAAACATATAAAAATTAAAATGCGTCCATTGGGAAAAAATACTAAATAAAACATATGGAAATGCTTCAATCAGCCTGGAGCGGATTGTGTGATACTCTATTCTTTTCCTATGCTGCCATTTTACATATGTAGGAAAAAACTTGAATACATTTTGTATTTAGGTAATTTTTTCTATAAAATAACTACCAAACAATTTTTTCCATAAGTGGGCGTGGTAGCGGGCGGATTTTAAAAATATTCGAACATGTACTCAAGTCTGCTTCTGAGAATTAATATTATTTCGAAGTTTCTCTCAAAAAATTAAGCCTATCAAGTTCAGCTATTTGGTCGTCCAGCAAATCGTATAGACGAATCGTTCAATGTGAGCCCCTCCAAAAACTGCACTGACTGAGTAGAAGCGACTGTATTTTATATGCTTATTCTATTCACATACAGGGAGTATCAAGAGTTCAAAAAGGCAGACAGAACAGTGTCAGAACTTTTTATTTTTATTTTATTTCTGTTTTGATTATTTGTTCCAAGAATAGCCCGACACCTGGGCTCAAAATTATTGCCACATAACCGTGATGAATAAATTCATGAAATTGCTTTGATTCTTTGCTTTGTAAGTCCAATTTTTTTTTAAAAGACAGTACAGACAGTAAATTATATCTATGTACATAGTTGTAAGAAAATTTGCAGTCCTTTACCTACATAAAAATATAACGCCACCAAATTAAATATGTATTTATACATTTTGTCTCCAAATGCATACTGGGTCATCTCAAACCATTATCTGTAAATATTCATAAATATCTTCTCCCACTATCTACTTACCTGCTTTCAGAAATACGAACGAAATCAACAAAAGCACAAACAGATACATTTCCACGACGAACAATAGTAAACAAGAAACTAAACAACTTACCTACGCACACACCCATCATGAGTATTTGATTTAACAAATATAAATCTTGCTCAACTAATAATGACACATATACAAGGTTCAACTTGATTTATTAACTTAAGCGATTAGCTCCAGTTTGCCAAAAACATAAATTATTTATTTTAATCATTTCTGTCGCTGATGATATTCGTTAGTTGGATCTTCCGGCAGCTTCAATTGGTTCCTTACATTTTCTTATACACTCGGCCTTTGTCGGGAAACTATGTGCGTTTCCTGGTTTAAGATAACATCCACTAGTTAGGTATTTTTGACATTTCTTTGACATAATGTTGAAAAAATAGCCAGAATATGATTTTCTACACACTCCTACGCCATCGGGCTCCATACCAATACACTCTTCTATAATTATACTTAAGTTATTGATCAATTCTAATAACTTAGAGATACTTACTTGGTATTTCAAAACAGAATGTACATCCGAAAGCTGCCAGGAATAATACTAGTACTTTAAGGAAATTCATTTCCCTGAGAACGATGCGCTAGGACTGCAGTTCACGGTAAAAATGCACCCGATTTTCTCAATGAAATGAGAATGTTTCCAAGAATCAGTAGCCTTGTAATCAGTGCTGCCACTAAGAAAAAAAATCCCGTAGCAAAATTAAATAAGTAAGTAACATCGTGCAATTCATAGAACAAAAAAATCCTTAATTTCCATTGGAATTCCAATCCGAGTCGTGTCAAATTCAAACACGCTGCTTGTCTAGGATACGATAGAACAGTGCCATAAGTTGGCGTCGTAGAAGTGTAAATTCTTATTAATAGTTCGTGTTTCAAGAAAGCGTAACAAAATTTGTGTACTCGTATTTAGGGAGAGTGCAAAATTGACTTTTTGGAAATCGCGTAGCTATCATTGTAGCAAAGCGGCAACACTCCTTGTAATTCTTGCAGATATTAGGGTATCAGGGTCATGCAAAGTGAATATGGGAATATCATCTGAAACGCAATCTGCAATCTTAAGATCATCGAACTCGAATTAAAAATGCATAGTAAATCAACAAAGTATTTTTTTTTTATTTTTTTTTTTTATTACTCCTCTTTGCTTTACAATCGTTGATTAAAATAATATGCAAAGTGACCTTCAGATACCCCTACATGTTTTTTCGCACTCTTTTATTGTATCGAAACGATTCTCATTTCCCCCACATCCGCCGTAGATGAATTCCTCGCACTTTCCACTAACAGGGTCATACGCGAAACTGGGCACAAAGCCGAAACACCTGCCAGCCGTCATGGGTTGGCGACACTTATCTGAATAGAGGGAAGATTGCCATTAGAGGTTCTTTGAAACGTCACCAAAAATAATAAAATCAAGATCTACCTCTGCTTAGAACAGCGCCGCACTCTAAGCTCATACAAACAATCACTACTGACACTATGAGGACTAGATTGATCTTCATTATCTAGATAGTATGTATTTGTAAAACTTAAATGAATATTTCACAAGGAAGTGAATATAACAAGCAGCAGTGGCTAAGATAAATAAAATAAAAAAGGCTTTTGAACAAAATAAAGAGATCAAGCCCACGAATTAGCCATATACAACTGAGTGCAGACAGTTGAAGTGCCTCGAGTTAAGCTTAAGCTTAAGGTGATCTCTTGAATCGCGCTTTTATCAATCAACTTTATAAGTTGACAGACAGGTGCGGGCTGTAAGCTCTATGCGGAGATGATGTTCGGCATATCTAATGAATCTGTTGACGGGGAACTTTCGCTTTTAGAATTTTAATTGATGGAGTTTGTTATGATAGTCTTTTTTTTTTTTTAACTGAATAATCGTGGGGTATTACGTGAGTATCTTTAAGTATATACATATATACGTCACTGATGGGTGCTAATTTGGTACATTGGATACTAGGAAATTAGTTACCTACTCGTTACAACTACGTGAGGAGAATTAGGTTGGGCTTCTCGTAAAAAGTAACGAAAGCTCATGGGTACAATTATTAAATTCTCTCAATATAATAAATTGTTACATTCTATCAATGTACATATGGCTTTTTGAATTGGCTTAACGTTACTATTTACGAATGGAACTTATCACGTATTAGGTCAACGAAAGAATTATTCAAAGCATATAAAATGAAGGAAATTTCAAAAAAAAAATTAGAAGTTTTTTGAGCCACGGAACTTTCAAGCCAGGGCCGGACCGACCATATGTGCAGGATGTGCAAATGCACAGGACGCCAAGAGCTGCAGGGCAGCGCATTGTGAAGCCTAAATAATGAAAATTCATCGATATACTGCCATTCCTCAAATTTCAGTTCGTCTGATGTATACCTATGCATACCTATACGCCGTCTTAACGCAGTTATATTTTCTAATAATAGGTACCATTTCATCATGTTACCAGGAATAAATAAATAAATAAATAAATAAATAAATAAATAAATAAATAAATAAATATTAGGCCATAAGCAGCCCATAGAGGGCCAAGACCTAGCTTCTCACAACTGTACATGTTGTGCGTGGTATACATTTCTGCATGTACAGAAGGGACCTACAGTTTTATGCCGTATCCGAAAGGCAGAGGGGTTTTTGAGAAGCTTTCTCATGACGATTATACTCTTGAATGTTTGTCAGACACTCGGAAGAGGTGGGGCCGTGAAAAAACGTTTGATGGTATTTTTTCTGGATTCGAACTTGGAACACCTTGCGCAGTAGTCCAACGCACTAACCACTGAGCCACGGCACCCACTTGTTACCAGGAAAACCTCAATAAAATAAAAAGAAATTAAAAGTCTACCTCTTGGGTAATTTGGAAACAACTTATAGTGCCGACACTGAAGAATGGGGCGCTAAACGCAGGGCTTGCACAGGGCATTGATTTGGCTCGGACCGGCTCTGCTTCAAGCTCTAAGCGTACTGCTACAGGGAAAGGTAAGCCTAAATGAGCGGTCGTTGAATCTGGGATAAGCAGTCGATATTGACATGATAGAGGCGTTTACGCCAATTGGGGAACTGGCCAAACGAGTTAGTCTTAAAATGAATGTGGACAACAAAATGAATGGTCTAAATGTTTGGACCAAACATCTTGGAACTAACCACTGAGCCACGGCATTCCCGCTAAAAATTCAGAATTTTGGCAATATTCTCTGAACAAACACTTACCGCTATTTAAGAGCATACTCTAGCAAAATTTAGAATAATAGCCCAACAAATGGAGTCCAATAGTTCTTATCGATTACTCACCGAATTAATGTACATAGATGCTTCTCCCTCATCTGTAAGAGACGGGAATAAGTAATGAAGCCTTTGCAACCTTCGAACAAAAGAAGACTAATTATTGTACAGAGCGTGAACTCATTGTTGATGCAAGCTCTCAAAAAATGTTCTAGTAAATATTAGAATATGTATGCATATCAGCTCGTTTTCCTATATCAGAAAGAACGCCTAGCATTTGCATTTGTCAGCAACGTAGTACGAATATACAATAACAAATTAAAATAGGCATTTAAACAGATTTACATTAGGCAAAAACAATTGCATAACATTGATTTTTCGTGATTCAGTTATTTTACGCAGCGTTTAGGTACTTTGTGAGATTTTCACATTGACACGAGAGAATAAAAATAAAAGTTAGTCAACACTTCAAGGAAACAAATTTGATATAATTTATTTGGGACAACATCAACCTACTTCACTATTCTTACACTATAAGTAAAACTATAAAACTAACAATATCTTTAAGGCGATCGTTTTGACTGAACCTTTCGAAGGCGCCGTCGGCGTGTACTATTGCAAATCCTTTCACAGTCTTCGAGGGTGTTAAATACCCTTTTATCTGTACTACAGCCCAGGTACTTGCAGCGTTCAGTCTCGGCATCATAGTATATGCCCAATGTTGTTGTAACACAAAGTCCATTTATTGTTGGTCTTCTGTCGCAAATTTCTACAAGTAAACTCTCAGTAATTTTATTTCATAAAAACATAGCACAGCACACTCTTACTTGATCTGGACCACACTGTTGCGACACAGGAAAATGCATACAGAAAGAATATCACCAGCTTCATTATGCCAATAAAGAAAGTTTAAACAATACTGATAATATGAAGTCTTTCTTTTCTTTGAAGGATATTTATTTTGTATCTCAAGTGAGAGTTGTTCTTGATGCGATCGCGGTTCTTTTACTAACTTTGATTTTTTTTCCATCCACAACTAATTTATTCTTCTCTGGCTGTCTGTTATCGCTGCATTCAATACAGAAAAGAAATCCATTCAGACCAACAATTCGTCACATTGATAAACAAAAAAAAAAGGAGATGAAAAAACAAAAAACACAATATTCTACAACATCTAATCACTAGCTAGCAACCCCAAAACAAAATAAGTCGCGAGATACACCGAATGATCCCAATAAAACTCAAGGCATTACTTTTTAATAGGTGCACTGGTCATATGATCGCCAGAGAGCTGTTTCCCAATACATTTCACTATGCCCACAACACTGTCAACGAGAAACTGATCAGAAACAAAGTCCCTCACAAAACAATGGCCGCTTATAATTCCCTCACACCAGCTACAACCGGTGGCGACTCGACCAGAAACCATAACTGCTGCGCATCTTCCTCCGCTCCATCCTGGGCCAAAAGAATGAAAAAATAAAATCAAACTCCGCACTTATCAATTTGAGAGAGATTAGGCAAAAGCAGCACGGCGGCGGCGGCCGCTCCCATATACAAAATAGTCTTTATTCATAATACAGAGATATACAAAATACTTTGGCTTTACACACGATCAGCTCTATTCAATGGTGTACAGATCCTGGATGCGACGCGTACGATACTTACAAGTCGCCAGACAGTCGTCGCGCGAACCAAAGCTCTGTCCAGGAATGGCACGGCATCCGCCCACTTCGTAGCGCTCGCAATTGTCTGTCCGCGGATCGTAGTAGAAGCCTTCAATATCGATTGTACACAAACTCTCGGATCTCGGCGGTGGCTGCAAGCAATAATCTAACGAATCACCCTATTATTCACTGTGGTATAATTCTATATTCAAAGAAAGTGTTTACCAGGTACACGGGTGTAGTAGACTCGAGCACTAGTCACTGGCCCCAACAACATACACATCAAGACAATAGCAATGGCCACGAAGCACCTCATTGAACCCATCTCTGTGGTGCGTTGTGTTATTCTTTTTGATAGATATCGTCGGTCGGGCGAAAAAGTTTCACTGGTTCTCTGAATGCCCCTTTCGATGGGTACTTGCATCGGCTTCCCTCGTGGAGGAACTTCAGCTATCACTTTGCAGCTGATAAGCCTTATCTCTGGTTCCAGAAACAAAACATTTCGCATTGACAAACAAACTATGGCTTACTTAGTTTGTGCGCCCTTATCATCAGTGGGCGTTTGTGCTGACCCGTACTGAGATCAGTGCTGCCACTTTGCTACAATCGTAGCAAAACTGCTAAGCTATTTCGCTACGATGCTACAAAAGTCTTTCTAAAGAAAATACACAAATCTTGCTACGGTATTTTGAAAGACGAAATATGAAGAAAAATTTCCACAACACCAACTTACGAGTAGGTATGTATGTCACTGTACTACTGTACGTGTTTGAATTTGGAATGAAAATTAAGAATATTTTGACTGAAAAATTGCATTTTATCCAAATTTGCTACGCGCTGGCTTGACACTTGGATGCTTTAAAAGCGAAGCATTTTAAACTATTCGTCAAACAAACTCGTACTAGAACAACGGAACCGTTACGAAACTCTTGTTTGGACTACTTTTAGCTGTGCTCAGCTGTTTAGCATGGACTGGAGCTCAAGAACAACCAGGTAATACTTTTGAATTAATAATCATGCATTGTATTGATTTTATGGTTTAAAAGAGATCTGTTTTTTTCCCAACTCGCAGAGGGGTGATGACGTAATTGCGTGTCAAGTCGACATCCCATCCTGGTCGTACAACTCGAAAGAAAACAAGTGTGTTGAATTCGTCTACGGCGGATGCCAGGGAAATGCTAACTGATTCAGTACGGGATTGATTGCCAACTCGCGTATAGAATCTAAATTCTTGAATACGTGTTGTTTAATTTTTAAATTCTTGAAAGTTTATAAATGTCGACAAAGTTGTTCACTCTGCTAAATTCTATAACAGAAAGGAGGGCCAAAAAAAAAAAATTAAAAATCAAAAACTGAGTGCTTGTTGAAACTATGAACAAACTTGAGCAACAAAAAATATGGAGATTAAATATTATAGACACATATATTTTTATTTATGTATGTTTATAGTTTGCTAAATCACAAACCAAAAATAAAAATTTGGAAAGTTCATTCTCTTTGCTGTTCACACACTTATGGGAAAAATAAATGCACACACACAACTTAGTTGTGCGCCCTTATCATCGTCGGGCGTTTGCGCTGACCCGTACTCAGATCAGATACTAATCATATACTTATCAGTAAATTGCGCTGGCTAGACACTTGGATGCTTTAAAAACGAAGCATTTTAAACTATTCGTCAAACAAACTCGAACTAGAACAACGGAAGCATTATGAAACTCTTGTTTGGACTACTTTTAGCTGTGCTCAGCTGTTTAGCATGGACTGGAGCTGCAGAGAAATCAGGTAATACTTTTGAATTAGTAATCCTGCATTGTATTGATTTTATAGTTTAAAAGCGGCGTGTCTTTTGCGTCACTCTCAGAACGGTAATGGCTTAATTGCGTGTCAAGCCTACATCCCATCTTGGTCGTACAACTCGGAAGAAGACAAGTGTGTTGAATTCGTCTACGGCGGATGCCAGGGTAATGCTAACCGATTCAGTTCGCAGAGTGAATGTGAAAATGCGTGTAGAAGCTAAATTCTATTTTCATGTTCAATAAATTGAAAAAAACTGTTTTGAATACGTGTTTTTTAATTTTAACTTCTTGAGAGTTTGTAAATGTCGACAAAGTTGTGCAATAGCCGTGTTTTGTTATCACCCAAGATCCATCATCATTACAACAACAGTACGAGATCTTGCTCGCTATCAAGATCTCTTTTTGAGATCCGAATAGGTTGTTCGTACTATTTCTCACTAGGTTACATTTTCATCAAAAAAATTAATATTCAGCAAATAGTAATTATATAATAACGAATATTTGAAACCTTAACCTTAAACCTTAAGTGATAAGTAACCATTAGAGGTGAGTTGCCACTTCAAATCTCGCAAAAAAAATTTCTTAAAAAACCGAACGCATCAAATTATGAAAAGAAAATAGTTCAGTTGCATGAACTCAAACAACTCGTCAAATTCATCCAAACCTCAGAGGTTCCGGCGCACATTATCGAGGTTTCGGCGAAACCTTCTTGAAATCTTCTAGTTCATCCGTCCGCAAGAGGTTGTCAAATCGAACAAGCCTAAGCGTGAACTTCAGTTTATTTTGGTGTGAATTTTTAGTCGAAAAAATATTATATATCAAAAGAACTGCGGCTAGTGTTGGGACTTCTACCAATTATATTTTGTATTTTTCAAGTTTTTTTATTTAGGTTATGCATTATGCATTACTTACATATATACAAATAAATTGTATGCATTATTTAATATGTTTGTTGCATTTATGGTGTTCACTCTTAAATCCCAACACTGACACAGAGAGTCTGCAGGCATCTGTTTATTCTTTGTTTCCCGCCACTTCAATGTGGACAGACAATGACATTCGAAAGGCGCTGTAAAATTACGCCGCAGGAAATAATGTCCAAATGAAATAAGACCCCAATTTTTGGGCCTTATTGCATTTTGATCTTTGGGGTGTTATTTCCTGTGGCGTAATTTGGCAGCGCCCATTCAAAATGATTTCGACTCGGTGGGAATGGCTTACTTAGGTTTCGGCAAAATTTCATTCAAACCTCGATATTTCGGTTCGGTGCAAAAATAGTATAAGAATTTTGAGAGCTCAAACAATCACAATCACAAATATAAAAAGTTAATCGAACATATTTTCAAATGTTCATTTTCATGACACCAGCTTGGATATGTATGTCACTGTACTATCGTACCCTACATAAGAAGCACATTTCCTCGCATGTGTTTGAATTTGGAATGGTATTTAAGAATTTTTTTGTTTGAAAAATTTCATATTATGGACTTGTTTAATTTTGCTACGCAAAATTTAATTTTACGCAAATTTGCTACGCGATACTAATCATATATATACTCATCAGCAATTGCGCTGTGTTGACATTTGGATAGAAAAACGGAACCGTTATGAAACCCTTGTTTGGACTACTTTTAGCTGTGCTCAGCTGTTTAGCATGGACTGGAGCTGCAGAGAAATCAGGTAATACTTTTGAATTAATAATAATCATGCATTGATTGATTTTATGGTTTAAAAGAGGTGTGTCTTTTGCCCCACTCGCAGAGCGGTAATTTATCTACGTGTTTAGCCAACATGCCATCTTGGTCGTACAAATCAGAAGACGACACGTGTGTTAACTTCATTTACGGTGGATGCGATGGAAATGAAAACCGATTCAGTTCGCAGAGTGAATGTGAAAAAGCGTGTAAAAACTAAATTCTTGCTCAATAAATTGAAAAAAAAAAAAACTATTTTGAAAGTTTGTAAATGTCGACAAAGTTGTGCAATGTCTCAGTTGTTAAAATTACAGTGCTGCCATTTATTGAGAGACTGATTTTGGGCCAAACAACAATAAAAATTATCGAAAACATTGTTCAATTTTTGGTACAAAGTTGATTTTTTATTATTAGTATCATTATGCGGTTGCTCCGCAACACTTGTCCAATTATTAAGTCTATATTTCGCATGCCACGTACATACATTTGCCCTTCTAAGTTAGTGGTTACCAATGCATCGCGTGATTAACTACAAACCTGTTACCTTTTGTCCGTTTGTCTCTCATTCGCACTCGTTTGTTTTCCGTAAGGTGCTACTCTAACAAAAGCTGTTACAGGGTTGCCGCAGTATCATTTCAAACTAGGAAAAATGTGAAAGAATATTATGTAGGGTTACCGTCCTATTTTTTTAGATTGAAATTTTCATTTAATGTTTTTGTCGCGTCAACAATTTCTTTTTTTTTTCCGGCACTTAAGTCTTTGGATGATTTGGAAGCCATTTGGCAACGAAATAAGAAGTCAACGAATATCCCCCTGTATTATGTTTTTGTACGAGAACGGAACTAAATATCGTGCATCCTGTAATAAAGCAATTCATTCTTAATTCATACATGGAAATAAGATAAAATGCAAGAAAACCCAGTCTTGAAAAATCTCGACAACTAAAAATCACTTCCTGCAATAAAGCAATAAAAGTTATGTACATACCCTTCTTCTGTGTTCTCTTCAGATGAGCGCAAGGATATAAGATGACCAAATTGACCTGCTTCTGTTATATGTTATTGCTTTAAATATTCTAACTATGCAATGTTGGTCAAAAATATCTTTGTCCGAGTTTATGTATATACACTGGAGGCATTATCAAAGATTTTTTTTTTGATTCATGAGAGGCGAATCGGCAAAGGTCCAATTTTTTATCCATTGAAATGCATAAATTGTCAATTAATTTTCCTATAATGGAAACAAATTATGTAGAACAATGCTGAAGAAATTAAAATTATTCACTCACTGCATTGCTTGAAAGTAAAAAGTAAACATCCTATTTTACCAATTGCGTATTTTATGTAGGTATTTTTCAACGTACTGAAAATCGAGCCCAAAAAGAGAGAAAATTATATGCGTACCTACAAAGTGCAAAACAGTAAAACATTTTAGAATAGAAAACATCTTACAATTTTGTAACTGCATTTTAACGTATTTTCAACACATTAAAAGAAATAATATATTAGATCAAAACATGATGGTAACAATTATCAAAAAAGAACTTTTTTCAAAGCTCTAAAGCCAAAAGCTCCTTAATAGAAACCCAAGGAAAATAAACTGAACTAGTTACAAAACGGACACTGGTAACTCTGAATGCACATGAATATAAATAGGGGTTGAAATGCAACAGCCAATCAGCGCACACCAAATGGATATTCACAGGCGGGTATACACATTTTATGCGGGGTTTCTCTCAATTTAGTATGGTGCAAAAATATGACACGCTACTGATCTCTAAAAAGCTCTCCCATAAGACGTGTACTGACAATTTATGTTGGACAGAGTATAGTATACCTCAGTCAACTGCGTATTGAATCTAGCTGTGACTATCATCTCTTTGATGATTCCCGAAAAGGTTCTTGATTGGTTTTCATGCATTAATGTGATTGCGCTCGTCACGTAACAAGTTGGACTTTACTTTTCGAGCATTATAAAATAAAGTGCATACTTCTCAATCAATATTCCTCTTAAAGATTGATAAGCTTTCTCGTAATGAAATATACCTATACATTTGCTTACATCTATAGTATAGAGCAAGTTTAAGACTCGTAGAAAAAAATTTAAATAGTATAATTAATCGGTTTTGACACAACGATATCTCTATTATCGTATCGGAAAAGGTATCCTTACCATGTTTATATGGCGGATTGATACCAGATTCAATTCGGGTTGAGTGGCATATCCTTTCGTGTTTCTTGTTTGTAGTGTCCATGTATTGTAAGGAGTAAACTGAAAAGTAAAAAACGAGGGGTAGAAAAAATTAGACCCATGCCCATGCAAATATGATAAAATGGAGAAGCAGTGTCATTGCCTATCCATTCCATTCGATTCTAATCCGGTTACAGCGAAATTATGGATTGAATCCAGTAATATAAACGTAGTATCTGCCGTTTCTAGGCTCGATATTTAGGTGCCCCAAGTTAAAAATGTTTTACTTAACACAACTAACCGATTTTTGCGATGTGCATCTCAGACGCAAGAAAAATAAAACTGAATCGCATAAAGCAAAGATCATGCTGTGGGATTCATGCTTATTTTGAGATTCGAATGAATAGTCAATTCATGAATGAATGAATAGTTAATTCTTTCGAATGTATCCATTCATTCGACAGATTTTTGTGTATTTTGACGTTCGAATGAATAAGGGGCACAGCAATTGTCATTTTAAATTACTTTATTTAATTTTCTGGAAAATATTCAAAATATCTTACTATTTTTACGTGTCTATGCGCCAGGAAAATGTGTTTGAATAAAAAATGACTTTTGTTTCGAATGAATAGAATCTCAAAATATGCACAACCAATGAACTTTCTATTGTTTGTATTCATTCGAAACTCAAAATAGAGTCTATGCCAATTCGACTCACTTTCGAATGAATTCGAATGTCAAAATAAGGCAGATTATGAAAATGGAAGCAAGGAAGCATACGATAAATTAATATGTACATTGCTAACTAGTGAAACTGGAGAAAGAAATAAATGTGAAAAGGACAAACCTGAATAGGAAGTAATGTCACATTCACTATATAAACCAAATCTTCCCTATTGATTCATACTTATTTTGAGAAGAAGTGGTGCTTGATTCAGCTTTTGACTTTTAGGGATCAGAAGTTAGGTTATGAAAGTGCCATTAACTAACATGGAAATTGATTAAAGTAAAAAAACAAAAATTACTTTCTTGCCAATATTTCTTGAAACTAAATTATTTTTTTACTATCAATATCAACACACAGGTGCAAGTGCAAGTACGTTGGACTTAGTTGTGGACTCATATCAACCAAACTTATCAGTCAATTCTGCTGACTAGCACGTAGATGAGTTGTTTTTGTTTTTCTTCAAAAGAAATTCGAGCTAGAATATTATGAAATTCTTGTTTGAACTACTTTTTGCTGTTTTCAGCTGTTTAGTCTTAAGTGGGGCGGGTATACCGTATACCGCATCGTATTCAATACTGATATACATATATACATATGTATTTCTTTTACTGTAAAGCGGCGTCTCTTTTGCATATCTCACAGGGTCACAGGATGGTAATGGCACGATAGCGTCATGGCTTTACAACTCGGAAGCAGATAAGTACTGACCGGTTTAAAATCCAGGCCAAATGTGAAATAAAAACTTATCTATTGCTTAAAAAAGTAACTTCTTATAGACACGAGTACAATTTTTGTCTCATTTTATTATTTTTATTTATATTTTATTTTATTGCAGTGTAACATGTTTTGTTTAATTTACTATTTCTTACAATGTACTTAGCTAAAAGTTTAAGGATTGTAAATGTCGAGAGAATTTGAGCAAAAATTCTAAACAAAAAAAATATTACTGTTAATCAAAATGTATAATACTGAAAAGCGATTAAAAAAAACTTGTCGAAAAAGAAAATCATTTCTAGAGATATGGACGATGTTAAGGTCGGCAATGCTTACTAAAAGTTTAAGATTTTTTTGGTTTCTTTAAGTTATTGAGGTATTAGAACATAAAACTTTAGCCCCCTAATAAAACATTTTATGAGATATAGGTAATTTAAGTCAAGACTCGGACATTAATATGTCTCATATAGACCGCACTTTTGTGGACTTGACTTGTAGCTGAACATTTATGTAGGTCAGACTTGCTATCTTGATTCTCTGTAAATATGAATCCTGACGGAATTTTGCTGAAAATTTATTTGTTGTGATTTGCGTTTAAGTGCAAGAGTGCATTAAAACTTGTCTATTGACATTTGTCAAACGTTTTCCTAGTCAGATGCATGATCCCACAAAACATCCTGCAGTAAATACGGGTAATTCCCGCTACTGTAGAAGCGGATTCACCCTCAATCTGTGTCTTCTTTTATTTTGGTTAAATTCCCTAATTCTTCTTAACTTTCTTCGCTGGTTACATGTTGAGAAATGAAATATCATCACAAAATTAGCCTGACAAAAAAAATAAAATAAAATTATGTCGGACAAGTAGTCTGACATAAAAGTCTCATATTTTAAGGATTGATGCAGATGCAGTGTTATCCAGTCATTTAACTCCATTCTATTCGAAAATATGATCTTGCAATGCTCTTGCATTCACGCGACGATATTTTTTGCAATACGGAATGTGTGACATATCTTATATATGTTTCTGTCATATCTTAGCCCATTGCAACATGGTTAGTTGCGAAGCCTTGTCATTAGAACTGAAATATTTATTTTATATAGGTATTTTGAAAAACCAGACAGCTTATGATTATGTCACATACGTTTCTTACGTCAGTAAAATCCTAACTTTGAGGAGATAATGCCTTTATTTTAAGACCTCCAAGCTAATCACATGACTCGAGACCCTGGCCTACACCTATGCAGTATAAAGTTCATCCAGAGCAAAAGGTGCGAGAGCTAATAACACATTTGCGTTGAAATGTTAAAAGTCCAATTGTTGTTTACTTTAGATACCTATAATTAAATTTTTACTGATCATGGGAAAAAAGTGTTGATCTTGGACCGGCATTCGCTGTTCACGTGCTGAATCTCAGACGATTATTCTAGTGAAAACAAATTCTAATCAGTTTTTGACAGTAAATTGGTGCTCGATGATGTCACTGGTGTACTAATTCTGGTCCATACTGGTTCTGTCACACGTTTGAGTACAAACTCGGTTTAGAAATAAACTTTGACTGTATTAGTAGTTCTGACGCAATGCAGTTTTATTGCATTGAGATTTGCAAGCTGCTGTAATAAGTATTTCTTAACAATCTTGTTTATAGGTTTTCTGTAGATTTGTGTCAGTTTAAGGTATTTCTAAAACTCAAATAAATATATATAATAAGCAGTCCAAAAGGGGCCAGTTGTAGCTATCATACAAATGCATCATTGGAACAAGTCAGTGGAATTTTTTGACAAGCCAAATGAAAACAACAAAGCATATGTTTTGAGGTTAGAGTCGATCATTGAAAGCAAAACTGACAGAATGGAATAGAATGAAAAAAGAACACATCAGTGAAACGATTGTGTTCCAAATCATAGAAACGAAAATCAGCTGTTCATTGAAATCGATTTCGACCAGTAAAATAATAAAATTGCATTTAAAAAAAGTTTTAATCCGAATTAGGTATTTTTGTTTTACAAGTGATTAGCTTTATTTTTATACCAATTAAAGCTGATATTTTTTGGCTTTAGGTATAAATGGATGGAAAGTATCGCCTTATGCTGCTTCCGAAAAGCAGATGTGTTTTTTGGGAAAAATTTTTCGTTATAGCAATACTATTGGATGATTGTCAGACGTCTGAAAGTAGTCACAGTAGTCCAACAAATCACTGAGCCCTCAAAATAACTTTCATATAAGCATAGTTAACCTTAACACCAGAATTTATCTCCATCACATAAGAATACGAATTGTTGAATAAACTTATATTTGCACTAGTTACTATAAACTACACAATTACTATGTTACAATATGATACACAAGAGCACTTAGTTACGCAACTCTTTAATCTACATTTTCGCTTAGTGTAGTCGATTGGTGGTTGATGGGGTGTGATGATTGTTGAGGTTGTTGATGATGGTGATGGTGTTGAATGTCTGACGCATTGTTATTGTTTGACATGCCATTCATTGTGGTGGCGGTCATATCTTGAGCTTCATTTTTTCGATTATTATTGAGGGCATGATGTAAATTCAGAGGTGGAAGATGTAATCCTGGAAACGCCAATCCTGCTGCAGCGGCAGCATGCAGCGATTGTAACAGTGCTGCTGAATGCTCTTGGGCCTTGCGCCGCAACTCAGCAACTGAACTGGACCGCGGGTCAGAGTGACTCGAAATTGGTGGTGAACCCGGTGAGTTCGATGAAGAGACTGGCACCGAGGGTGGTTTTATCGGGCAACACGAGCATAGTCCGGGAAAGGCTACAAAAAAAAAATGTAAAAAAAGTAGAAAAGTTAAAAGGGGTTGGTAGTCAAACAAATTTTAATCTACTCTATATAGTTTTTTAATAAGCGTAATATACTCCAGTAATGTGGCCATAAATCTCCGATTACAGGTCGATTGCTGCACCTGGTGCGGAACCACCATGATGCTGGCGAACTGTCGATGAAAGGACGAGTGCTGTCATTAAAAGTTAATTTCACTAAAAGCGAGTGGCCCGCTGAAAGTTAAACTACTCTTCTGGGAAATTCATGTAAAATTTGATAAAGCTCCACGTAATGAAATTTAATTACGACAAAAGGACCTGCTATGTACTGTACAGTATACAGTATACAGGAGTATTGTCGACATAAAGTATTAAACCTGTCTGCCGGGGTAAGTGTCAGGTGTTTCCCTGGTTTTCATAAAATGAAATGTAATATTCTGTAATGGAATGGAATCTGCTGTCAGTCTTCTTCCATCTTCCATGGGAAAATCAAAAATGAAAGCCACCTAAGAGAAGCCGGAGCGTTGCGCGCTGTGGTTGTGGATCGCTTGCATTGATTGACAGCCATCAAATCTCTAAACATAGCTACTCCGATTGGATTTAGAATAATCCGTCTTATGCTACAGTGACAGAAACCGTGTCTGTCGAATGTGGGTGGAAATTTGTTTGACAGATACTGTGTTGTTGTTGTTGTTAGTGTTGATGAGAAATTGATTTTCGAACTTACCTTTTAGTCCTGGAAACAGGGGCTGGGAAAACTGTGAACTCAGTGATGCCAAGTGGTGATGGGGTAGAAAAAGCGGTTGATTGGATCGTTGTGCGGCTGTATCGAGTACCGGTCGAAAGCCCCCATTACTGAAAAGCAAATAATTTGATTAGTCAATATTAATGGTCCCTTTTTGAACGTCGTGGTTTAATTAGTCTGCCATCACACAAAACAACTACACAACGCACGCAGTCACATGATTGAGTTGGCAATTGTCGCGCATATTAAATTAAAATTAATTAATTTCCAACTGAAATTAATTAGCATGCTCCATAGCCCCGTTACCCAAAATATGAATTATTTAATTTCCTCAAATTGAAATGGATGGATAGATAGGACGGGCTGGCATTTCAGTATGAAGAGTTGATGCCAATAATACGATACTGGAACGCTGGTGCCTAGTGTCTGTGGAATAGAGATTTGGTTGCATGAGCGAGCGGGTTCTGGTGTGTCGCAACGCCGCCGACAAAGACGAATATGTTTGTTTCCATTTGACATAATTGACACCCGACATGCCATGCGGGCCTAGATTATGGTGTATGAGTGTGTAAAACCCTTTACGTGTTTGTATATCTTTGTGATATGATCGCACACCGCCATCATAAATGCTGTCATCTATCAAATCCACGCTGAGGCAGATGGAATGATTTGTGTTGGCATCATCTTATTTGGATACAATTCAATTTTTCGCGCACAAGACACTCAATTAATTCTTAATTGAGAGTAATTGAAATATGTTTTGTAATTGCATTAATAATGATAAAACACGCAACATACATACGTATATGTATGTATATGCATGAATTTATGTGGCCATACATACATACACAAGCACAATATATGCCCTTTGTGGATTGACTTGCTTTTAATTGCTTTGCAGATGGGTATCTAAGAGTTAGCTCTCAAGAGCACTGATAGATTAAGTTAGATAAGAACTTCCAAGCCCGTATTTTAATACATAACCATATTTAATAAAAGGTATCAGGACGAAATTTTTTATTTCAATTATTTCAATAGGTAGTTTAGGAGAATTAGGCATTTCATTTTTGTTGCGTTTGGAAAAGCTTCACTGGAGCACTCAGACATCATCCATGGTACTACCAAAAGCACCACATTACGCCCCCTTTTACTCGATAATTTTTTTCGTCTCCTTAATGAATTCGAGTAGGCGCTTCAGTGACGGGGAGCGTACATTAACAACAATCACCACATCCGCTCCTAGTATCTACGATTCCGCAATGTTGGAGTTGTCTGCAAGTCCTTTCTCCTGAGAGACAGTAAGAATGCCGCGGATTTCTCACTAGCGTCTAGAAGCATCCGTTTAATCAGCCTTCATGCAGGAGAGACATGCCACACCCAATTGTTTTAATAAGGAACCCAATCATCAATAGAAGCCCTGACCTTTGATGCAGGAAACCTAACGCAGCTTCAGGTCTGCGAAACTTTCCTCTAAACCTTCTATACCAATCTCATTGTTGGCCTTAAGCGCAATTTGACTGTCACTACAGACACAGATACTATGACCCTTCCACCTCCATGATATAAGAGATTCAGCAGTGCGTCTAGAGCAGAGACATAGGTACTCGAAAAGGCTCCCGTGCACCCAAGACATTGGAAGCTTGGAATTCATCGTCAAGTGTAAAACACGGATGTATGGAGGAGCTTCCACTTCTAAAGGATTTGCTATATCTTAAGACCTGTCGAAGGCCTCTCTCTTGCGACTACCCTAAAATGGAAGAATTGAAAAATGTTCACAGATCAAATGAGTATTCAGTAGATATGTACATATGTATAGACCAGAGAACTACATGAATCCATTCATTTGTCGGAAAACGAGCCTTTCACAGTCATACGCACACACTAAACAAGGACGTATATGAATCATGTACGAAGTGAAAACAAACCATCATGGCGTTAGAATTCATGAATGCTTGAGTGCGTAGTATATAGATTCACATTTAATATTTCGAATTATTACACAAACCGAACTATTTGCTGCAGATTTCTGCTTCAATGGCACAATAGTGAAGGTTCTCGCCATTTCTTTTCACGGATAGAAATAGCAAGGTCATTATATTAGCGTCTTTCAAGCATAGGCCAAAAATTGAAATTTGAGTCTGAGCAAGAGCATTTAGAATGAAGACTCTAAAAAAAAAATATCCAGTTCAAATGCCCAAATAAAACATTTATCTATCCCAAAAGGAACCCCATTAACCATATGTATATATTATACTTCCCCTGTCAGCACACAAAGCACGAATTGTATTAAACCAAAAACTTTTCTTAATCCCAACCATCAACTTTTAATTGATTGCGAAATCATCAGTTAAAAAGTAATAAAATCCCAAACTAATTAATTCCATTGCAATCAACGCAACTACCACAAACTTCACTCCACTCCACCGCACTCCGTGTCGTTTCATGTAAATTTAAAAATTCAATCAGCACAAACTCTAAGTAAAAAAAAAAAACCTTGGAAAAAAAAATGAGGATAAAATCTCATTGAAACCCTGACATGACGGGCTGCAGATGCTCAGTCTCCAACACCCCAACACTCCAACACTTTTAGCATTTTTGCAACTATGGTGGAAAATATTGAAAAACTTTTTTTCCAACAGCGCATTCCACATTAACGTATGCAAAGCTGAACGCTTTAGACAGGCAACTCCTGCTGCAAATAGAAATGCAGACTAGGAAAAATCATTTTTGATTATAATTTTTCACCGAGCAAAATGAAAATGCAATTTTCCAATTTTACTCCAAACGCTCTCCTCGCGCGCTCATACACGTTTTTTCGACTACAGGAAAAATGCAAAGAACACCCCGTTCCTCCGTCCACCGCCGCCGCCGCCGCCGCCATCCTTGCTGCTGTTTTTGTAGAGGGCGATGATATCCTTGGCGTATTATAGCAGCGCCATCAATTTTGCATGAGAATAAAACTTTTTATTGCAAATTTCTTTCGTTTTCACCCAACAGCTCCACCCACCACAAGGGATGCTACATTATTAGTCAGGCAATTTTCGGGGGAAATATAATAATTTCCATTGGAATATTAAATTTGCAAAGTACTTGTACAGAATAGGACGAGGCCACTACACACAAATACATTGGTATGTGTGCTGTGAAGCTCAGAAAAAAAAAATACAAAAAAAGGTGTAGGTATCTACTCGTTGCGACCGGTGGTCGGTGCTTAGAAAGCAGAGGCACATCTCCCTCGCAATTGTGGTTGGAACGAAAGTTAAGTGGAAACCCGTAGGATATTTAAAATTCAAAAATTATTACATTTGCCAGTAGAAGGGAGGATGAAAAAACGAAACTTTATAGGTGGTATTCTGGAACTCTACCGCGCGAACCACGAACAAATGAAAATTTTATCAACCTGCGTCCAGACCAAAAGCAAAGTCCTGGACGTTTTGGCTTGTTTTGCTGCTTTTGACCGGCGACGTTTCCACATGAATAAATTTGGCAACACAATTTCATGGAAAACGAATGTTGTTGTGTGCCACGGATTTGAATCCGCCCCCCCAACTGGCACACGTCTATGTGTGTGTGTCTGCAATTGGCTTGACGGTGTTTTGACAACGAAATGTGTCGCCCAAAAGCCCTAAATTAAATGAAAATCCTATTAGAGGTTTACATCATGGCTTTGTGAGTTTTTCCCGTTATCAACTTAATCCCTCTCTACAGCTCTACAGAGACTGAAAGGACAGAAAAAACATCGGCATCGGTTGCGGCGATTCGTTTAGGTGCAGCGGAATTTAGAATCTCTGCAAGTGAAATAGTTTTTTCCTTTTTTTTTTTGCTTTTCTATGGAACCCCTCGCGTCAACGACAAGTCAACGACTTAGAAGAGCAGGCTTTTGGCTAAAATAGAGTACATATAATTAAGGGAATTTCTTGCGACGATAAATGTCCGTAATTAAGCACTCATCCTCTTGCGTAATTTAATTTCGCATGCACATAATCCCCGAGGAGGAGAGTCGTTAGGCTCTTGTTTGTTAAATTTGTTGTTAGGCTGTTGTTTGTTAAATTTGTTGTTTGCTTTATTCCATTTGCCAGTACTCCAAGACTCACGACTCACTCACTTGTTCGTCTATTACCCTTGCAGCAATTTTTGTTAATTAAGAAAAATCCTGGAGGAAGACGTCACGTCGGATTGTAGCCCACTTAACAATGCAGCAGCCTATGTGCACGGCTGGCTGGCACCACCTTTGCTCCATTCGAAAAGGAACAAACAGAAATAAAAGCCTCACATTGTTATGGAATTTTCTCACATCATTGTCGTCGTCGTCGTCTTTTTCAGAAGGGAAGTCGTCTGCAGGAGCAAAGGATATGATGTCGAGTGCTTGCATATTACGCACACAGCCAGCGACAGTCTCGTTTGCCGACCAAAAGACAAGACGGGGCAAACAAAACACTTTCACAAATTATTCAAAAGCAAAAGGTAGAGGGAGCTGCATTTTTCTAATGCCGGAAGAGAAAAGAGTTCCATTCGGTGTGTGCGTTCAAGATCTATTGCAATTGAAGACTATGCACAAAATGGAAAACAGATAGGGTTACGACGACTATACTCTATTGCAGACCAGTCGGTGCTTCTCATCATTACACCAAGCTCACAATTTTCACAGAACAATCCGAACCGAGCCGAAATAAATTAAGACTTCCTTTCTCTCCATTTGCTTTTGATTTTCATTTTCATTTGTGCGCAGTACGAGACGTGACTGCAAAGCCTAAAAAAGAAGCAAATTATCTCCTAAGGCGGTATTCCTTTCTAGGGAATTTATTCGTTAACCTAGAAGGATTCCTTTTTGGATTAACCAGATCGACTGAAATGGAGTTAAGCTGGAATTGATATGCGCTACCGGAAGGTTGAAATATCCACCATTTGTTTCCGCTTCAAATATGAACCTACGAGTATGGAGAAGTAGTCCACTGAGTCGTGCTTTGAGTTTCTCTTTATTAATATTTTGGCAAAGCTAGTTTATATTGAAAACTAGTCCAAAGAGTGAATATCTTTGCTATAGCAATGCAATTCACTTTGAATACATGTTACTGCAATAATTAACTTCTATGGGAACTCTATTAAAACCACTTTACTAAGCAACTGTTTAAGACGCTACAGAACAGCTACTGAATTAAGTGTTTATGTTGAGATAGAAGATTGGACCGAACAAAGGGAAAGACTACTTTTGGTAAGAGTAGCGACGTCGATCATGCTCTATGGCTCCCTAATATGGGCCGGGACAATGAGCACTAAATCAAACCATAGAAACAGTATACAAAATCAATGCATTGAGAGTATGTAGTGCCTTTCGAAGAACCTCATAGTTCGTAGTATCTGGAATGGTGTCAAGACACCTCGTCTTTAAAGAAGCCGCAGGGAAATATCGGTCCAACAGAGCAGCGGTACCAACAGCAACGAGTTGAAGTGATGATGAAGTACCACGAAAAATAAACCTGGAAGAATGGCAAAATAGATGGAACTTTTCCGACAAAGGTAGATGGACGCGTAGATTGACTCCCAATATTGACCTTTGGATCAATAGGAGACATGGAGAGCTAAACTTCTACCTGGAGCAGATGCTTAATGGTCATGGATGCTTCAGAGTATATCTCAGAGAACATCATTGGACTGATGCTCAACACACAAAAAGCTAGGGAAGCTGTAAATGAAACTCTGGCTACCATCATGAAGGAACAACGACGACAGGAACGACAACGGCAGCGCAGCCGAGTATATAAGGTTGATAAATGCTTGCAGTACGAGGATCAGATGAAGAAGGGGAGGTATGTTTACAAATCCCACACTGTTACTGAGTCAGGCTCAGTTTCGTCTTCGAAAGATTCCCATCTCCCAACGCAAAAAAAAAAGATCCCAAGTTCTTTGAAACCATCCTGGAATCAACCGATGATGTTTACATATTTATCAAAGTTATGCGTCACAACTTGGCGTCTTGCCAAATTTAGTTAGAGCTCCAAAGAATTTTGGCTTCAAACTTAGCTGATCCTTCCAGATTTTGCGTCAGTGTGAAAATGCGGAATCGATCTGTCAATCTACATTCCAAATAGTTTGTCGCAAAAGGTCAAAAGGGACCTCGAATAGAGTATTCTAAAATCTTAATACAAAATTCATCTAAAGTTCCTTCTAAAAATAAACATCTTCCAATCTAAATACAATATTATGATCGCTGACACACCATGTTCGCATACATATGCATGCCGAACACATATGTATGTACATGCCGCTTTAATAAATTTCAATTAATTAACCCAATTAAATGGAAATTCAAGAGAAATGCCGTTGCCATATGAATATGTAACCAACTAATTCATTTTGTCGATTAAACCAATTAAAGAAGACACTTTCTGCTAAACTTTCTCATCGTATCCCCCACAACCCGGCCTTGTATTTGCGATACAATTTCGCTCAGTCATAAACATGTATAAGTATGCAATGAATAAAATATAGAATTGACGTTGTGCGGACCCATTCCACTCAACACAACATCTCTCCGAGCGAATTCCAAAATGTAGCAGCATCTTTACAGAATTACCACCGACCAACGCCCCGACCCACCCCGTCCCACACAACACAATTAAACAGCGCTGAATCCTTTTTTTTTTTTTCGTTTTTACTTGTTTCGCGCTCGCAAAAGATCAAGTGAAGAGTTAAATTAATTTCAAATTACGGCAATGTGTAACTCGCTTCGTTGGCGTTACAGAAGATTAAGACTTAAATGAATTATTGAAAAGTACAAATCCTACGCTCTGAGGTGAAAATACGATTTCGGGATATTTTTTTTTTTTCGTTTTCTTCTCTCCTTGGTTTAAAATCATTGCCGTGTACACATAACACGCCAAAGTTTCACAAAGTTCCTTCTGATTATTTTTGACTCTTCTGCGAATTTATTGGTACTAATTTAATCTTAACGTAAAACTGGGACTTTTGATCAAAGACGTTACCTACTTTAGTAAATAGGTTCTGAAATGAGTGGACTCAGATTGAACGGATTAGAGAAATTTAATTACCCATCTCACGAGTACTTCGAGAATATTTAAAAAGAAATTGGCGAAATATATAGTTGTCAATTGTCAATTGGAAAGAAAGAGAAATTTTAGACTGCGAATTTATTTAATTTTTTTACCATAAATTTGAGCGTTTTTAATTTAAAAGTTTGGTGATGGACAACATTTAAAAGTGTCTGAACCAGGAAAAATCAAAAATAGTGCAAATGTCCGAGTGCAACAAGTGCAAATTACCCATTCGAGGTGAGACAGGCGTAAGCTGCGCAGGTGTCTGTAAAAAAGTTTTTCATTGCACCATCAAATGCTCTGGATTGGACCAGTATTCGAGCAGCGTAATTAAGGCTGATAACATGGTGAGATTGATCTGCGAAGAATGTATACTTTACATACAAAATGTTGATTTGATGGTGAAAGACATGCAGGAGAGTGTAGCTAAAAACAATCGGTATTTAAAACAGTACAAGGAACAGTTCGAAACATCACTGAGAAAAAGCGAAACCGAACTAAAAGGGCTATTGGAGGCAATCGAAGCCAGATACGTCGAAAGACTGGGAGATATGAAGAAGAGTCAACAAACGTGTGAAAAAGGTATTGCAGAGGTGAAAAAGATGTGCAAACTAGCGGAACAATTTACAAAAGAAAATGAAAATATATGCAAGGAAGTAAAAAACAGCAATAACAGCGTATGTGATGAATTTAAGAAAATAATAGTAAGCAACAAAAGTAAACAAACGATAATGGGAAGTAAAACGTCATTTGCAGAAATTGTCAAAAATGACAGAGGTCAAGATAAGGTAGTGCCAAAAATAAGAAAAGAGTTGCCACTTATCATAAAACCGAAAGGGAAACAAAATTGTAACAAAACAAGGGAGGATTTAAATAAAAACGTAGATCCAGGGGATTTAAAAATTGCAAATATTGAAACCGCCCATAATGGTATAATAATTATTGAGAGTGAAGATACGGATGAACGAAATAAAATCAAAAGTGCGATTGAAAAAGATATGGGAAATGATTATGAAATTAAGGTGCCAAACAAAATCAAACCAAGAATAATAATACCTAATATGAAGTTTAAAAACGATGAGAATGAGTTTATTGGAAAATTAAAAAAACAAAACAATGTTATATCAAACAGTGAGTTAAGATTAATAAAATATTTTGAAAATAAGAAGAATAACCTAGTAAATTATAACGCGATTATTGAAATCGACCCTGATTCCTTTCCGAGAGTAATGGAAATAGGAAAACTCAGCATAGGATGGGACCGAGTAAGGTATTCGATGGGGTTGAAATCATGATCATGCTTTAAATGTAAAGGCTTTAACCACAAATCTATTGATTGCAAGAAAAAGGAAGAAACATGTCTTAAATGCTTAGGGAACCACAAAACTAACGAATGCAGCAATGAAAAGGTTAATAAGTGCATAAACTGCAAAAGAGCAAACGAAAAACTTAATCTAGGACTGGATGATAACCATACGACGCTAGATAGATTATGTCCAGTATACCTAAATAAACTGGAAGCAAAACGGAAAAGGATAGGTTATTAGCAACTAAACACTATCAAAGGTATTTATATGAACATACAGGGTTTAACCAATAATTTCATTGAATTAGAGATATTAGCAGACAGTAAACAATACGAGTTTATAATATTATCGGAAACACACCTTACAGAACGGAAAGTAATGGACAAAATAGATAACATAAAAATAAGAGGATATAATGACTATTCATGTTTCTCAAACTCAACACATACAGGAGGTACCACGATCTATATTAAAAATAGTTGGAAAGCTAGAAGGAAGGAGGAAAAAAGAAGAAAATCATAGCACTTTTCTTAGATTTTAAACGTGCGTTTGAAACAATCGACAAGGAAATACTTTTAAAAAAATTATATAGGTATGGAATACAAAATAAAGAGTTGGACTGGTTCAGATCGTTCTTAACAAATAGAACACAACGGACTAAAGTAAACAATAGCATTTCAGACTTCATTGATGTTACACAAGGCGTTCCACAGGGATCAATTTTAGGTGCATTGTTATTTATTATATACATTAATGACATGCCGTCTGTTATACAGTTCAGCAAAATCCTCTTATACGCAGATGACACGCTAATCTATGCTGAGGGAAAGAACGCAGATGAATGCAGACGAAAAATTAAACAAGATATAGATCTGATAGTTACATGGCTAAAAATGAACAAATTAAAACTGAATGAACGTAAGACAAAACTAATGGAAATAAATCTACAGAGTGAAACTAATATGGAAATAAATGGAGAACAAATTGAAAACGTAGACAGCATCAAATATTTGGGAATGATCATTGACAAACAGTTGAATATGAATGAGCACGTAGACTACATATGCAAAAAAATTGGTAAAAAAATCGGATTTTTCAAAAGGATTCGAAGACAAATGGATGATATGACAGCTATAATAGTATATAACACAATAGTTAAACCACATTTCGAGTTTTGTGCTACAATACTTTACTCGTGCTGTAACCAAGCACAGGTAGAAAGGCTACAGAAGTTGCAAAACAAGGCTATGAGGAGTATCCTGCGATGCAACAGATATACTTCAATAACACTTATGCTGGAGGCGTTAAAATGGTTGAATGTGAAACAAAGGTTGGAGTACAACACATTATTGGCTGTTTTTAAAATAAAATATGGTGCAGCACCTAGGTACTTAACTAACGAAGTCAGACGAGTGGGAGATGCGCAGCCGTACCAATTACGAAATGTAAATGATTTTCGATTACGCAACCAATCTTCATCATTCGCTCAGAATACAATTGTATATAAAGGTTTTAGTTTATTTAATACACTACCAACTAATGTTAAAAATGAACAAAATTTTAGAATATTTAAAAGTAAATGTATAGATTTTGTAAGAAGAAGTATTTAAGAGAAAAAGACTGAATTAGATAAATTTGAATTAAATAATTGAATTAAATAATTTAATATATATATATTTATATGGATTATGTAAAGTATTGAATTTAATACTAATAAATGAAATCAATCAATCAATCAATCAATCAATCAAAATAGTATTTATTTGAACAGATAAGGCAACAAAATTTCTTATAAGTACATACATACAATTTAAATTTAGTAACATTTTATAACTGTTGGTCGTATGGCGAAAAAAATTGACAGCTTGCAAGGCTTGAGTAATGCTATAATCGGTCTGGAGCGGATCGTAAGATACGATATCCTCCTCCTACGGATCGCCAATATTTGGTTAAGGAAGTGACATTTCCAATGACCACATATAAAAAATTTCATCAATCCCAAAATTTTAGGCCCAAAACTGGTGACAGATGGACAGATGAATGAGCATATCTCAATCGATTCGAATATTTCATATCTAGATGGCTCAGACCAATTTGACTGGGGAGAGAGTTCTGTGTGATTTTTGCATTCATTCATAATTCACAGTTACTTTTTTCTGTTAATGTTAAAATACACTAATGCCCGATTTCACAGTGGAAGCTTAAGCCGCAGCTTAGCTAAGTTAAACGCAGGGTTTAAGTTTTCGCTTAAATTTTTAGTGTTTCACAGTCATTTAAAAATTGTGGCTTAGCTAAGCCAAATATAAGGAGTGATTGTGAATAGTTTGTGGGTAATTAACTACTGTGAATTGATCGCAGATGTCAAATAGAAAAATGGCTTGAAAAATTAAAAAAAAATTGAAATTGAATTCAATGCCGGCTGCGGAGATATATTTCGAGGCTCAAGTGTTAAAAAAAAAAATACGATAATTCAAAAAAGTATGCGGAGAAAAAGCAAGCATTGTAGGTATGCCACAGGCAGTGGACCAGAAATAAAAGTTTCAAGTGATGTAACAATGTTGTAAAACAATAGTTTTTTGCAGAATTAAGTTCAAGTTCATAAATAAAGTAGTTACATTAAACAAAGGTAATGTGCTAATGCTGATAACAACGAATGATAAATTTTGCTCTGACAGTAGTTAAGCCAATAGTTAAGCCATCAAAATCGGCGGCTTGAGTTTTATCAATACTTGAGCAGGGTTTACCTCTTAAGCCGATACTGTGAAACACCAAGATGAGCTAAACCGTAGCTTAAGCTCCAGGTGAGGCTTAAGCTCGCACTGTGAAACCGGGCACAGGTGATTTTTGAGGGAATTATTTAATTTTATTTACCAAACCTTTCATTTAACTTCAAGAATTCGTGAAAATTTTTGTGAATACAAGCACATAACAAGATTGCTTAGATGCTTTGAAAATAAGGACAAATATGTATCTTGCGAAAAAATATACCAAAACTTATTCTTAATTATTTCCATTGTTCGTTCCGCCCTTCCTCCAACTTAGTGGTCAAAATTGTTGTTTGTCATCATTAGATGATTTATTAGGCCATCGGATGTCCGGCGTTACACTTCATAAAAATCACATATTGAACAGATAAACTTCTTTTTTAATAGATCTTTAGATAAAAAATTAATGGTACACAACGACTAAGGGGGAATTAGCAATTCATAAACGCTACAATGGCAATTCGGGTTTATTCATGCGAAAATAACGACAGGGTAAACAACCCTAAGACTGTGCGTATTGACAATCGACGAAAACAAACAAATCCTGCTTTTAAAGGGATCTATTATCCGTACTTACCAGTTACCACCCCCATGAAGTGGGAATGTTTTGGTTTGTTTTTTGTTAGCTCGACGGGGAAGCCGATTGAATGGAGGCGAGGAACTGGTAACAATGGGATAAAAAAGGCACACAATAGACTTTTTTTTCGCCATAAGTTTTGGTTTTATTTCTATTCAGGGGTCTTTTTTTTTCTAACGCCTCATTTATTTAAAAGGAAGGGAGTTATTCTTATTTTGGAATAGATTTCATGGATTGCTGAACTAACATGCTTTATTGTTTATTTATGTTAAACAATTTGTAAAATAGTTAAGTTAAATTTCAAAATAAGAAAAAAATAAATTCATAATTTTGTTAAGCCTAAAATATCCTTATAATTGAAACCAAAAAGAAGTTCTATTTCAAGCAAAATATAAATTCATATTTTATCCGTCATGGATCCACGTGCATGACCGATACGATACAATTCACAATGTCGCGTTCGAGGACGGTACGTTAATGGGCTTGTCACCGACTTTACGATAACTTCTATCTTAAGCGCGACTTTCAAATTTTTCAATTCACAATATCGCTTCAGAGTAGTCGGGCGTTTAGAGGTTATGTCTTTGAGAGAACATAAGTACCTAGACCTACCGACATAATGTTTGCTCAGATTTCAAATATGCAAAAAACCAAAAATAACATTTAACCAGTCCCTCAAAATTAATTTGCATTTAAAACGAGCAATCAAAATTGTCACATAGCACAGCATACCAGTTCGGAGTAAATACACGACCCAACGACTGACTTTGTTCCTTGAAATCGAACAGGTCACAATGTAGGTTGTCACAGCTAATAGCCAGTAGCTGTCAAATGCGTCAGCAGAGAGTAGGTCTACCCTATTAGCAATTTAACAAGTACAGTACATTTCATTTGGATACCTGGTCAAAGCGGATATGAAGGAAACGAAATAGCTGACCAACTAGACAGTAGACCATTCTGTGGACTACCTATCAGCACAACTAAAAGCTGTATTAAGAACTGAATAGAAGAAAAGCGCACCATTACTGGACGGAATCTGAAGGTAACAGACAAGCTTAACTTTGTATGCCAAAATCCTCTCCTAAAAAAACGAAACAACCCCTCCAACTTAATAGGAGTCAGATTCGTATTGCCACAGGTTTCCTCACAGGACACTGTCGAGTGAAAAAAACACCTCATGGCCATGGGGACAGCACAGGACAATATGTGCAGAATGTGCAACGAAGACGAAGAATCAGCAGAACACATACTATGTCACTGTGACTGCTTAAGCAGAACACGTTATCGTTATTTGGGTAATTGGTAAATATGGTAGTTGACTTCATACTGGGATACTGTAGGAGCTCAAGAATGAGGAAGTCACAATAGAGGCCGCAGTGACTAGGTGACTAGTTCCCACCTCAACAAAAAAAACAAAAAAAGTCGCTTACAGGTTTCAAAAACAATTTTTCCTATTTTCTGTGGTGCGATTTCTAATAAAAACATTAAACTCTTTTCCCTTTTTAAATGCCTCTGTGCTTGCAGTCTGTAACAAATGCTTGTTTGTTTCCTTTCCTCACCCTAAGGCTACATAAAGTTTTACACAGTCTTTGTAACATATTTAGAATAGACCTACTTAAATACCTACCACAATGTTTCCTAATATTATTTATTCCAAAAGTCACAAAAACAACCAATGTATGGACAAAAAGCCAAAACCAAAATCTGAATATTCCATAAGTTCAAACTTCAAACGCGTTTTTCTTAAATCTGGAAAAATCGACTTAGGCGATCATGGTTTGTGACCACAGGTATACATAAGAACGATCAGTTAGTAGAGTCGATCGAGCCATGTCTGGCTGTCTGTCACCAGTTTGTATGCCTTAAGTCTTTGAAAGACGGGACGGTACCTACAAGTTTTTTTGTTGGCAAAGCTATAAGAATTGCAAAACAAGCGGAATCCGTCATTGTTGGGGTTACACAGGTGCACAAACACACTAATGGGCAAGCAGATTTGTGTAGTGTTTCGAGCCAATTATGGAAGTTGTTAAAGTTCTCATATCTTCCTTACTACGAGCAAATTTAAAAAAAAAAAATTTACCTAAAGTACCAGTTCTAAAGTACATCCCAATTAAATTACAACAACACTCATCCCCTAAAATTCCACTGCAATTACCTCTCAACGAAATTGTAATCATCCCCTTAACAAGAGACAACAACTTCATTAATGCTCGCTAATTATGTCCGTATCATTAGCCGCCCTTTATCGCACAATGGGACTCATCATTATCAACATCATCATCGCCGCCGCCACCCGCTGCAGTAAAACCATCAGCAACTCATAAATATTCAGAGTGATCTGTGACATTTTTTGGCCCATTGTCACCCCCAGCAGGAAAATATACAAGCAGCTACTGTTCTGTTACATATTGTATAAGCATATCAGGACGATTTGCAATTGATTTAGAAACACATCGTGCGGACTTCAAGCGGAAGGACGTTTGATACGAAAAGAAAGTAGATAACTATAAAGGAACTCTGATTTCATTTCCTCCCAGACAATCAAGGCAGTTATCCACCAAACGAATCCAGAAGTGAAGGCGAATGGATTTTCATCCCTCTATAAGTGTGTGTTGTGCACACCCAGCATGCACACTGTATAGATGTGGGAAATCCCTTCGAGAAGACATGCTGATACTACCAGTGCCACTGACTGGGGTGGCACACTTGGCGGAGAATATACATACATACACATTCTTTTTTTTTTCAGAGTATTGGCCAAGTTGCGCACGCGTTTACCCCAACGGGTGGTCCGGCAATTACGTGTTTATATACCAAAACATTTTGCCACCATTTTATGTGGATTTTCCTACTTCGCCGTAATGACATTAGAAGGGAATCCGAGACTTCTAAAGGGATGCTGTTCTGTTGGGATTGTTTAGCAGTTAGGTGGTTTAAGGGTAGAAACGGAAGCGACATTGGTAATGGTAATGTGCTTTTGTTTGTTTGGTCGTCGTCGGTCGGTTGCATGACTTTTGGCTCTTGTTTATATTTTTACTCTTTTCGAAGTTCTCGGCACAGGATGTGAGCAAAGGAAGTGTGCATCCTCGAACGTTGTTCCAACTCGGTAAATGTATGGCTCAGCATTTGTTTTGAGCTCACAAATCTAATGATTTCGATTGCCGGCACGTGCAGATCATTACGCCTAATAAAACAGCATAATAAACAGCAACGGAAGATTAAGGGCGCATTTAGTCTCCGTCGTGTCGAGTGCGATGCGTGATGTGATAATAGTAGGACTTTACACATATGTACTTACCTTTCAGTAAAGCTGTTGAATATGTGATTGCTAAACGTAGATGTCGACATTGTCTGAGGAGCCCGCGATGTCAGCGACATTGGGCCGCCGACCTCAATTGGTGAGTCCGTGTTATTAGAATTAGTCGGGCTGGTTCCAGAATTTTGAGGGGTTCGTACCCCCGGTGAAGGCGATCCCGCACTAATGGAACCACCTGATTGTGAAGCTGATTGGGTGAGATGCGTTGAAGATAAAGGCCGTTCAGGATCCGAGTCCACTCGAGGGCTGGTAGGTGCAGGACTATGTGAACTACGGGGATCATCATCAATTTCTCCAGTAATATCGGGCGACGAGTCTCTACTGTCCTCCATCTGTTGAAATTTAAAACTTTTTTAAATACAATAATTGGATTCGCATTTATGAATCATACTTTATCAAGAGATATTGATCCATCGCCACCATTCTCACGTTTACGCTGTTCATCTTTAAGGCGTTCGGCTTTTCGCCACTTGGCACGACGGTTTTGAAACCAAACCTAAAATCAAAAGAAGTTCAATAATAGATATTAAAATAATTTACTTCTTAGTTCTGTACAAACGAAAACAGGATAATAATTGCACTGTAAGCGTAACTTAGTTTATAAAATTACATTTATGACTTAAATTTATTATGCTCAAGTTGAAGTCAATAAAGTAAGCCCATGTTCATAATATTCGCTCAAAAACATGTCTTAAGCTGCAATTAACTCAGAATTTAAAAATATAAACACTGACGTTTTGGTTAAAGCTCAGATCCTAATTCAGCTTAAAGTGATTGACTGATATGGCCTCTCGTCTATTTTTCGGACTAATTTTTAGTTTTGTGCTAAGTAGATTCAAATTTATATGACACATCTCGAGATTTAAGGGAAGATTAAGAGTAGTTGTGGCACTGGAGCTTATATTTATTCCACAAATGAGAGTCATGAAATTTCCATTCCGCTACAAGTTCAAAGTGATCACTGGTGACTGCTGAAGAAAAAAATTGGGTAAGTGCGAGGAGGGTACTTTGGCGAGCTTTTTTGTTCAACAAATTTTGCCAGAAAAAAACATTTCTTACATATATGGAGCCCTTGCAAAATTCTCTTTAATTTGATATGCCACATGATGGGGAACAAAATAATTTTTTTTTGCCTTTCATACAAGGTGCCCAAAAAAGGGCTCCCAAAATGAAATTCATTGCCGCCATCTTGTGCAGGCTTCCACATAATGTATACATAGCGAAAATTTCAGCTCTCTATGTCTATCGGTTCAAAAGTTACAGGGCTGTGACAGACTGACGGACAGACGGACAGACGGGCAGACAGACACCGTATCAAACCCATAAGTGTTCCGTCTTACCTTTTAAGGTCCGGAACACTAAAAAGAATTAAATATCAGTCTAAAACCAAGCAAATCGGCTTAAATTGCATTGCATTGCTGCGCAACTGGTAGGTTAGGTAGATGGGTGACTTGTGACAAGAAAGTCACTGCTCACTTAGAAAAATAATTCGGGTCCATTGTGCCCAATCATTTAACCCTGGGAACGCTGTAAAGAAAGTCCACTATTAGAACCACCCGGATAGTAATATTAATTTCAGGAGGTCCATCAGCTTAACGTTGCCTAAGTTCCGAGAAGAACTGTCTGCCAGAAGTTCTCTTTCTTCTGATGAATAGGGCAGCACAGTCACACAGCAGGCGACGAATAGATTCGATTTCTTCTTCGTCTTCTTCGATAGTCCTTATACATCACTCCGTGCGTTACAACGACTAAATTTAACCAGAGTTGATAATCTCTTCTTCCTAAAGGCCGACCATAACGCATTGGCTGTTACTTCACTTGTTAGCTTCATATTCTAACTTTTTCTTTAAGGAACTAATTGGAGCTGCTACAAAAGGAAAGGCCCGCGATATGTGCAGCGTCGACCCTATCCCAGCAAGCTCATCCGGATTTTCGTTTCCTGCGATATCCATATGCCCTGGTACCCAACTGAGAATCATCGTATTGACTCTGGATATCTCGTTTAAAAATGATTTACAGGTTCTCACAAGCGTCGACCTAATTATAGCAGAGTGCCTTAATGGCTACCTGGCTGTCTATATAGACAGTTATCGTTTTTCCAATGACATTCCTCTTGCGTATAATTTCAGCAGCCTGTATAATGGCTTGAAAGACGCTGCAGTCGTCGCTTAAAAGGAGCTCCTTTTTCTTCTTGGCTCTCCAGTTCTTCTAAGAAATTCTTTTATTGAATTTCCTTTCGAATATAAGCACGGTAGCCATCAGGACAGAATGAAGACGTGGCCGTAAGGGCTCGATGACCACAATTGGCCTTCCCTCAATCTTATAGTAGTTTTGGCTACCAGACCAATACATCAAGCGGAATGAAACTAAACATGGTTTCCGTTTCTGCCGTGTCGGTGTTGTTTTCATTAGTCACATGATTCACATGATTTAGCAACATGATTCATGTTGCCCTCCGGATTTTGGGGAGGTTTGAAAGCTGATATTGAATCTTAACTACCATACTAGTTAACCTGGACAACTGATAAAAAAAATAATAAGTCTCCCAGTATCCTGCGAGTATTCGCTCAGCCATTTGTAGAGCCAATTTCGATGTACCTACTAGTTACTAGTGCGTTGGAGCACTGTGTAATTTTTTTTTTTTTTTTTAATTTTCAGAATAATTTACCTAGAACCGGGCGAGACATCAATGTCGTTGCAAGAAAGAAAGAAACTACAAATATGCATTAGGCAAAAACTAACCTAACCAGGCATCTAGCCGTGTAAATAAAATACAATCTGTTGTTCAAAACTAAAATTAAAGTCCATTTTATGCACCGGAGAGCTCGATATCACATCACACAATGATTGGAAAAGTTTTACAACTTTTCAGCCTCAAGAACTTCGACAATTTGCACAACTTCCAAGATTTTCAATTTTATTTCACTTGATTGTGAATTCATATTTGACTTTCGCCGTACCCAGAAAGTGTATTCCTTTAGGAATCTCCTTATCCTTTGCCTCTTCCATCGAATAACAAACAAATAAAATCACATATCCAATTTATTTGCAAAACAGAATATATCATTGTATGTACATGGCCAGATGCCATGGTCGCGTTCAACGCAAGTGGATTTAAGGGACACATATCACTACAACACGAAGCATAAATTATTTGTTTAACTAATGAGACAATCATTTTCTTTGCAATGATTTCCTTTCCGCATTGTTATCCTTATTCCCAGACTCCCGCACTCTGCCACAACAATTCAAGTAAATATATTTCCTAATCAAAATTCAAATTGGATGTTTCCACATATATCGCAAGGACCAAGTTTTCTCAGCCTTCACACACACACATACTCAAACGTCACCGCCAACGGGTATGATGTCTTGTAATCATGGCTATAATTTCAATTGTTCTATTAAGGATTATACTACCTCGTTGTGGTGGTGGGTTGGGGATAAGGGTGGGACGCAATTACCCCTCCGGCTTCGGGTTGAATACTCACTCAGTAGAACGGCCATAAAAAAGGACGAAAACAATTGAAAAGGATTCCCCCCCGTATACATTGTAATAAATAAAACCTTTCCTGGATTTTCCTTCGGTATCCACCCACTTCTGGGGGGGAATACTGAACATTCCTTAATGGCAAACAAGATATACGCCCTCCACTTACGACGCGTCGCACACTGCCAACGGATGATGATGTTGGTGGGTTGGAGGGGTTTCGAATTTATTGTGTTCCAAGACATTTCTGGGCGGAGAAGACGCCTCAGAGGCATCCATAGCTTGTGAAAGTAGATGCGAAGACAATAAAGAGGGCTTCTCGCCAAAGTGAGTTATAACAATTTCATATTTCAATGAACTTGACGGAAATTAAATTATTCAGAGGGTTGAAAAGCAGCCGATGTCTCGAATTTTCCGCTGATGAGTTTTCTTCCAAATGTCAGTGAGCTTAAGCTGGCTTGTTGTTGTTCGGATTATTTACAATAGCAGGACCCATGTAAAAGGAGGAAAAAAAAAAACTCCCATTTATATGAACAAACAGAGCCGGGAAATTAAAACGAAAAATTCCCGCTCTAATGATCGACACACACAACATGAAGTGGTTTGCCTCGAGTCATTCGTGTACAGCTCCTGTTGTTTTCAATTGTCGCCTAACAGTTGCTACAATGTTTATCCAAACACCACATACAATAAAGCAGAAAAAACAAACAAATAAATGAAACAGAAACTAATCTGTAAATAATGACGAAACGAACTCTGTTAAGGGTGGCAGCAGCGGCGGCGGTGTCGACAGCAAGTACCCGTCAAGCGATAAGTGGTTTGGGTAATTTGGACAAAAGTGAATCATACCAGGATCATGAATATAATTACATGTATGTTTTTCTTCTTACACAATCGAAGAATCGAATCGTAGCCCGAAGGGGTGTTGTGCGCTCAAACCGCAGTCAAATTTGCCACCCTGATGCTGTGTTTAACCCTCCGTCTGTGCTGTGCTATGGACTCATTTCAAGTGGAATGAACGAACAGATGTGTTAACCATGAGCGTTATTGTAACCCTTTCGGCGGTGGGTTGCGATCTTGGAATCTAGCCATCAACTAGCATCAGCATTAAAGGATTATTCGACCAAATGCAATTATCAACCCCCTTCGCCGCCGCCGCCGGAAGCACAAAGGACTTTGAATCACTAACATAGCTAATAGGTTGGTGGTTCCTGACACAGCTACTGTCTACTTTTGCATCATGTATTGAATTACTTTAGGCTAATTTGGAGTATTCCCTTATTTTTTCTTTTTCTAATAATGCTATAATTTTGCTTGTGAAAGGGGAAAGAGGACTTGTACTAATAAATTCAAAGAAAGAGCAAGTCAAGTGTATAATTGTTTTGCACCCACATAATGATTGTAATTTTTATTTTTATTCGACCGAACAGGGACAATTTCTATAAAAAGTTATAAGTCGAGGCTATGATCATGTAACAAGTTGTACCTACATTTTAACTTAAGGTGGCTTAAAGTTCTGAGAAATTGTACTTTTTAAGCCATTTAAGGCAAAATCCCATATTTGGGGTTAAATGTCAAAACATAAACGTGCATCTAAATTTAAATTTGGCGCTATAGTTAAAAGGTATTGTTTCCCCGTTTTTTAGTACATAAATCAAAAGAGCGTATACGTCAACTGAGCAGCAGATAGGTTGCTTTAAAGCTCCATTTAATAGTGACCAGTAAGACTCTAAATTGTCAAAATTTTGTCGAAGCGGATTTATCTATGGTGCTTTTATTATTATTAAGGTAATGCACACATGTAGGATCATGTTGGCAACACCACCAGCTCTAATCGAGACCAACTTCACTCCGTTTGTCAGTAGGCGAAGTTAGCATAAACTGTCATTTTGTCAATTGGCCTAGAAGTCATCGTCTTGGAAAGCAGACATTTTAAGTAATTTGAGTTTTTGTTTAAAATGCATTATATATATGTATTGACATATAAGTACTTAAAGAAAGGGTGTTTATGTCAGACTTAAAATTATGTCCGTGACCTTCCAATAAAGCTATGTTCTCTTGGCTTTAATTACTGGACCAGGTTGGTATTCTATACGGCTGTAGGGCATGATCTAGCAGCAAAAATAGAGCAGTGGTTCCCAACCAGTGGGGTATACCTCCCAGGGGCATTGGAACTCTAAAGAGGGGCGTGAGCACATTTTAAATTGTGAACTTTTGAAGCAATTGAATTGAAGTGTAAATATTGAATGCGTCTCTCGAAATTATGCAGGACATCATGCTACAAGAAAAGATACCGTTTGAGCACGAGTACTAGCCGAATAAGGACTGTTCAAAGCTGGTTCCAAAAGAATAGTATCAAGTTAATGAATTGTTCTTCACAGTCATCGGCACTAAGCCCAATTGAACATATTTGGGGAGTCTTAAAAAATCAAGTTTTGAAGGCTAAAATAATAAATCGTGACCATTTGTGGCAGGTGTTCTAAGAAACCTAGAAGTCTATTTCAATCTGCAGAGCAGTGGTCAAACCTACATTTGTATGTCTTGCTGTACTAAAAAACAACGGAGAGGCCATTAAATATTGAAAAAAGAAAAATTTGAAAAAAGAAACATTATGCGGGTAACTTTAAAATAACCTAAAACTGTTAGAACTGTGTCTATTATTTTTTTCCAGCTTCCAGTTTGGGAACCACTGATATAGAGGATGTACAATGACCAAACTATGAGTACAAATAATACGTTGACACATAGTTGGCCTTCCGTTTCCGTCTTGTTTTGTTGTAATCAGCGCATGCCAAACGGGATATGAGTATCCTTTTACTGCTATATAGGACACGAGCGTTGATTAAATTGGAAGAGAAATAAGTTTAGGAAAGAATTGGTAATGGTAATGTTTGAAACTCAGATGCTATTACGTTTCAATATTTATACTCCGTGTATCCAATCGACTGGGAAGAGTAATATGTGATTTTTGCACTCGTTTGTAGTTCACAGTCTTTTTTCGCGTTCGGCTTGAAATACCGTAAGTGTTTTCCAAACGAATTATTCAATTGATGTCGCTGTAATAATTGGATGGAAAACAAGTATTCTTCCATAACGTTTATGCAAATCCTTTTCATCCTTCGGATGACATTTTTACAAAAAAAAAAAACGTATCCATCATCTCAACGAGATAAGTGAAAAAAAAACCTCGAAACGTTCTGTTAGCCTGAGCATACTGCAGAGTGAATTCATAGCTTGAGAGGGGGTGTGCTTCAGCAAACCAATTAGCACAATTTTACATTTTTATAAGCTATTATTGTGGCACTTTTCCCGCTGTGGTTGTCACGTTATAACCGCTTTAATAAGTCACTGTGTTTTGTTTTTTTTTAAATCACAGCTACAATTTTCTAAGGAACTATCCAATTAGTGGGCACTTCCCCTACTGCATAGAAAGACTGCAAGTGGTCTTGACAATGTGGCAATTGCCTCATTTCCATTTCACACATGTGAATGTGTCAAAGCACGTAGGTATATCAAGTAAAATTATCACCAAACGACGAAGCTTACCCCTATGTATATGGGAACTAACGAGAACGACATGTGGAGTACCCATTTGGCGTTGAATCTCGTATTTCCGGAACAATTACACAACAGCAACGTGAGTCCTAAAAGGATTTTTTTCATTCCTCCTCTACTCTTGAGAAGGTCTGATTAAGCAACACAATTACCATAGCTCTATTGAGTGCGAGACCCTTCTTAGTTTGTTTTACTAAAACAATGCAAAAGAGTAACAACAAACAACGTATCCCGGGAAATATGTTTTATTTTGAGAAGAATTAAACAAGCTATGAGAGCACTCCATGGTGGGCACTGCAATTATTGCTTGCGCTTCCGTGTAATTTTAAGCAAATGCAATTTTCACTCAGACGCCTTGCTTTGTTCCGCGTCCGCGTTCGCGTCCTCGTGAAAGGGTGCGCAATAAAAATGCTCGCACAACCACATGTGGTAATTAAACAATAAACTTTACATTAATTCTCACGAATTAATTGGCACATTCTGAACCATGTGGCGGCTGTCGGCTACCCCTTAGCGAGTAATTTTCCGGTATTTTCCCACCACCACTCTACTCTACTCCACGCGACAGATTGACAAATTTCAAATTAGTTTTGCACGCTCTCTTCATATAGAAAGAAATTAAAAGTAGGACAACAAATTTGACACTTGATACACGTGCACGTGTCAAACCGACCGACACTACACCACTGTCCCACATGTGGCTGGTGGCGGTAGGCCCATTTCAAAGTGTTCCAAATTTGACTCCTGTCACAATTCACCAAACCACAAAAGCCTCCTTATCAAATTAACCAAGATGATGTCCTGTCTCTGAACGCGCCGCAGCATAATTCTTGAGAAACTTCCTTCTTTCTTTCTTTCTTTCTTTCGTTTTTTTTTTCAATTCGCCTAAAAGGGGATTTAATAAAATTCAATGAAGTTCTCTTTTTTTTAGTCTGATACATCTGAAAGTTTTCTTTGACAAGGGTGGAATGTTCTTCTGGAAGAAAAAAAAAAAAAATGAATAAATACCATCCTATGGCCTTCTGCCACATCCATTTGGCAGGAGTACGCACAGTAGACGCGCACACGCTCTTGAAACTTGACACCAATCTAAATTGTTCAAAATGTTTTTTTTTTTTTTTTTTTGTTCTACCTTGGCACTTGGGGGAGGCTGGGTTGGGTATTACTATACA
Source organism: Chalcosyrphus nemorum (assembly GCA_949716465.1). NCBI lineage: Eukaryota > Metazoa > Arthropoda > Insecta > Diptera > Syrphidae > Chalcosyrphus > Chalcosyrphus nemorum. The sequence continues at coordinate 52,791,432 of OX454335.1, forward strand.
CAGCGCGGTTTGGAAAACCAAAAGAGATTTATATTACGTTATGCTTCCTTTTTTTTTTTTTTTGGAGAAAAAAATATCTAATTTTCCCTAATAGAAATGGACATTATAATTTCATTTCCATTTCGGTTTCGTTTCGAGTTGAAATTTAGACAAAGTCGGGAGATTTTATAATCTTGTTGTGAATATTCTCAACGAGACTTACAATTTAATAATTCACATGAAGAAGGAAAAATTGTCCGTACGTCTGCGATTGTTTTTGGCTTTGGTCCTTTTTTGCAAGAGTTACATGTATTTAGGTATGTATTTCATTTCAAACGGGGATAATTTCTTATTCAATTCAATTTTTTTGAGTAGACGAACTTTGGGGTTTGGTTTTTTATTCGTTTCTTTCCTTTTTATGTTTTATTTCACGTTTTTTAGTTATTCTTTTGAATATGACTTGATGCTGTCCGAGATTAATCCTTTTTTGATATTTTCGGGGAAGAGGAGAAGATATTTATTATTCTTGAAATTACGATTGTGTTATTGGGGGAGAATAAAAGAAAGCATAAATAATGGAAGGACTCGCAAAAGGGATGGGAATTATAATCACTCACCTTAAGCCTAATGACATCATTTTAAAGACTTTGTTCTTGGACAGGCCATCAGGATCATATTTGCCTAAAAGTTTTTTTGCTTTAAACTTATGTGTGCCATAATCAGTCCGTCGATGATACATATGTTTCTAAACGGACGGATCCAAAACGGAAATGGTAGTAGAAGGAGATAAGTTTTCGCAAGATCTTCACTCTAAGATCTCCTTTCGCCTCCCTAATCACTGTCGCGAAAGGGAGAATCTCTACATGTCTCTTGCAACATGTGCGCTTTTAATCAAACAAAACGCGATCAACGCTACTAATCGCAGATGGCGAAACCGTACCACTTGCTCTTTTACATAGTTGATCGGCCCGAAGCTGGAGCTGAAGCGGTCCCACAACCTAACAAAGCGAAATAGGTCCCATATTAGTAGTAGTGGAAAGTGACTAAGTGTCATCACGGGACACTGCATCATTCCAAGGCACGCACTTAGATCGGGCCTCCCTTCTAATGACTTCAGCAGGAGCTGCATGGACAAGGAGAAGGAAGACATTATTCCTCATCTTCTGTGCAGCTGCCAAGCGCTCTGAATCCGAAGAAAGTTGCATTTAGGCGAACTCACTGACTTAGACATTAATCGTATCCACCCCTTAATTATAAGCTCCTGTGGGTTTTAAATAGATAGACTGGCGATACTCAATCCGATCGGTATCACAACGGGCCTCTCTGGACACTGCACCCACTGCAGTCACCCAATTCATAGGTTAGGTTGACGGGATACGTAAGATAAAATAGTACATAGAGGTCGTACGACACACAAGAAGGCTTGTTTTCTTTTATTTTCAGTTTGATTTCACAAGTTTATAAATATGTACATACGAGTATCATGTACATAATGTGTAAAATTAAACATTGTGTGCTGGCAGGCAGGTAACTTTGCCTTTATTATTTGCGTAATACTATCTGTATATGAATGTATTGTTTAGAAAGAAGCTTACCTGTACGCGAGCCTCTGTCAGATTGATTTTCATGGCGAGGTCTTCTCGTGTGAACACATCCGGGTAATGAGTTTGGGCAAATGCAGTCTCCAGTTCTTCCAGCTGAAAGTACACAAAGTAGTTGTCAATCAATTTGAAGATAAAACATTAGTTCATTATCAATATCCTTGTACTCACTTGTTGCAGCGTAAACGTTGTTCGGTTTCTCCTTTGCTTACGACGAACAAACGTCTCATCATGAATGGCAGGATGGTACGAGTAACTTGTATCTGAAATACAAAATAACAACATTTAAGCTCCTTAAAATAATCATTTGAAAATAAGGGAGCTTCTTTTCTGGTTCCACATCTCCGCAGTAGCAATTCTCTCCAGTGAAGAGATAAAAAAAAAAAATACAACCGTCCCGATGCTTGACCAAATTAAGCACTTTAGAAGGGATTTTCAACCCTTTATAATCAGCCCCACGAGATTGACTTAAATTGTTCTTTGCACTCATCACAAGCAGGAACAAAGTACAAGCAAGTATGTAGTACATCCGTTTTACCCCACCTCGAAGTTAATTATTTCATGAGATAAAGCTGTATACCTATACATCACATAAATTAACCGTCGGTCGTTGGCAACATCACTCCTCACTAAATACTACATGGAGTAAAAGTGAAAGTTGACGGCATGGGCATGGACATCGATATTAAAAATTCCAAGCTCCTGTCGTAGCCTTTCAACAAAGGTCGTCTTCTTAAATTCTCTGGAAATTAATTTTCAATTTCGCTTTAATAATTAATTAGCAAAAGCAAATTACAAAATTCAATTGTAGTATGCCCCGTCCTTCCGAACGATAATGCCCTCTCATTCTATTTCTGCAGACGGGGATAATCGGATTTAGTAATTACGTATTTGTTGGGTCCTTAAGGGCAACAGTTTTAGAATTGTTTTTTGCTATGGGATAAGTATGGCACACTTTTAAACGCCCATATGTGCGGCTTTTTAAAGAATACAAAATAAAGGGATGGGCTCACCGCAGAGAGGAAAATGGATCGTGTTTCACTACGGAAGAGTATTATAATTTTCATTATTAAATTTTAAGGTATATTTATTGTAAAATGTTATTAGGGAAAACCTGGCCGGGCTTCGTAAGGCTTTTTTTTAGTTTTTTTATCTCCTTCAAGAACTAAATTGTTATAGAATTTTTCTAGAAAATCGGCTTTATGATATGAAGTTTTAAACAAGTCAGGCCAGCCGGTTAGACAGCAGACTGGCAACATATTGTAATGTCAGAATGTATTTTAAGCTCCAGTTCGATTTTGTTCACAAATTCAATATTTAAACTATATTATATACAGGTGCCCGAAAGAAAGTGAGCAAACCCATAAATTGGTGCTGTGAGCACGACACGATTGCCACTTGGCAAACAAATTTGCAACCAAAATAGGAAAAAAAACTAACCAAACATTCTTAAGTTCAAAAAGTTCTGGGTTGCGAGTTGAATTTAAAGATTGGCGTTGCTGTGGAAAAATGTCGAACTTTATAGTTTTCAAAGAAACATTCTAATCAAAAAAAATTGGGCAAGTGCGAGGAGGGCCTCGTGCAATAGTGTTCCGGACATTTTATATTGTCATTAAATAGAAGGCAATTTATTCATATTCTACATAGGTACACCTAATACTGGTTTTGATATGAATAATGTAATGTCTTGTACGTAGGTATGTCCTAGTAATACTGAGCTGAGATTCCAGTCCATTTTAACTTACACTTTCAATATAAAACATGGTCCAAGCTTTTAGATAAAAATGAATGTAACGGTACTTTGCTTGTTAAATGGTTTAAGTAAAGCAAAACACTGGCAATACTTGACATGCGAAGGAATGAGTTTTAGAGTTTTAAAAACTAAAAAAAAAAATATATATTTTTGAAAAAAAAAAAATGGTTTTTTAAACTTATTTAGTTTTCAAAAGCAGCATAGAGCTAACATATACGATCCATTCGTGCAAATGAATTTGTTTTTGAAAAATCGAATTCGAATGCAATAGCAGCAAGATAAGAGCTTATAGGGAAGTCCATGCGCTCTTCTAAAATCTGTAACTCGGGAACTACTTAGCAGATTTAGATAAAACTTGAAACTTGAGCAAATCGTATTATCAAAATGATCTACTGTAAAAATTATTTGGATAACATGAAAACTGGGGGAGATACAGTGGGGTAACTAGATGCCCCATTTTTTTAATTTTTCTCAGAAAATATATAAAATACAGGAATTTTTGTATTGTTTTTACAATCTACACTAAATTCTACTTATCTCCAATTTTTTTCATATTTTTACCATTTATGGTCTGGCCGCTAGGGGGGGGGGGGACAACATTTTTCAAATGTTTGGCGAGCTTTTTTGTTCAACAAATTTTGCCAGAAAAAAATATTTCTTACATATATAGAGCCCTTGCAAAATTCTCTTTAAATTGATATGCCACATGATGGGGAACAAAATAATTTTTGTTTGCCCTTCATACAAGGTGCCCGAAAAAGGGCTCCCAAAATGAAATTCATTGCCGCCATCTTGTGCAGGCTTCCACATAATGTATACATAGCGAAAGTTTCAGCTCTCTATGTCTAACGGTTCAAAAGTTACAGGGCTGTGACAGACTGACGGACAGACGGACAGACAGACACCGTATCAAACCCATAAGTGTTCCGTCTTACCTTTTAAGGTCCGGAACACTAAAAACGGAAGTCAGCGTGAAATTTTATTTAGGCGTCAAAACGTCCGGACGCTTTCTTTTGCACTAAATTTGTAGATTATCACATTTCAAAGAGTGGGGTTAAAATTCTCTCAAAGAGAACTAAAATTACGAAAAAGTAAACGAATGGGTTGAACAGGAGAAAGTAGATAAAACACTGATTTGACAGTTTTCACAAACCAGGGCAAACAAATTTCTGTCAGTAAAATTCGTTTTTTACTCTCCCGTGACCCATCTCTTCTGCGAATAACCATGAGAATTCTCGGTACGCAAACAGTTTTTTGTAAAATTTCGTAAAAATTCGTGAAAATTCGCTGTTTTGGGAGGGTACGCCAACGGACCTTAAAATATAAATAATTGTATTCAGTAACTTTTGAAATAGAACATGTCGCATGGGTAATGCAGTGCGTTCACACCAATTCATTTAGGTGTCATTTACACGAGTTGATCGTATTAAGGTAAGTAAGCTAAATTCAATTTAATGAAATTAGGTCGATTCTGGACTTTTCTTGTGCTCCTGTTTAAAAAGTCACCAAATATAAATAAAAATTAAAAATTACCAAAAGTTACCAAACAAAAAAGCACTAAATTTGTTTAAAAAAAATGACCAAAGTGGCAACCGTGGCTGTGAGTCTACCTTCTCTAGTTGCTATAGAAGTCACTTCCCATGAGTGTTAGTTAGTTTCATAAACAAACTAAGTTAGACAGTCAACTTCGGTTCGTTTGACAGATTGGCTCCACCAAGTTGACGTTTCAGCAAAATTAAATGGGACCTCACCTATACGAGTGCAGTTTTGGGCCTAACGATTGACAGCACAAGGTGCTGTGTGTACAATTTGTTGTTCTTAAAGGAATCATAAACTGCAAAAAATATTTAGGTCTAATAAGGACACTTTTACAGTTATGGTTTGATCTCACGGAAGCTGTGCTGACAGGGGTAATGCGTACTGGCCATTTTATTTAGGTTAATCTATTCTTAACCTTAGGAGGCAGTCCGCAGAGAGCATTCTTATCGAGGTTTTAATTTGTGGTCCAGCAAGCTTTATGGTATGCCAAGTCTACATTTTCAAACGTCATCACTGCCTGATTTATTAGCTCACTAGAATGTCTAACATATAATTAGAATCCTTCGTGCCACCAAAAGCCAATAATAACGTTGTATCTCACACCATTTGAAACATTTTAAATCCATTGACAATTTCACCCTAAATACTCCGACGGTAAATCTAACAACAATTATCCTCCAATATCCTCGAAAAAAAACATAACAAATTATAGTCCTCAAAACGATAATCCTATAACACATCTCACGTCAACCCATCCACTTCAAGGGATTAAATATTCCTTGTACAACATTATCTCAACACATGTCTTTGTCTCCTACCATTGCCCACCGTCACCGTACTCTCAACGGTTCGAATTAAGTTCATTCGGCCAACAACTTTAGGTGGTAGAAACATCACCACCATTAGGATATAGTGTATACATTTTGTTGTTGATGATTATCGTTACATAAAGGACGTAATTCAATTTCCAGACAGTTGGTATAACCATCATTAAAGGATTTCGACTCGACAACGACAACGACAACGACAAGGATGACGACGAGAAGGAGGACGACCAACCCTCCCTGCCGGCGGATAATTGAATTTCCATACTGAGTTCGAAGGATTCACAGAATCAGAGAATCGAGAATCAATTCACCCTGTGCGTGCTTGTGTCTGTACATCGTATCGTATCGGATGTCACGACTCACAGTAAATGTATATACAAACACACACTCATACACATAAAGATAAAGGTCCTTGGCGAGGACTTAGGCCAAAACTAATATAACGCTCGTTATGAAAATTGCTTGTAATCTCGTTGAGCTGAGCTGCTGGGATGAGTGCTGCTGAGGTGGTGGTAATAATTGGAGTGACTGTGCTGTGTGTCGAGGGATGAACCGACTCTCTAACCCCTCGTTTCTCCGCAGTAAGTTTCTTCCACCTATTTTTTATTCTTTTTATGAATTTTAATAGAGATATGCAAATTCAAAACATTACTGTGTAAAAGTGTTTGTTGCTCTTTTTGCTAGATGGCAAAGCAAACCCTTCCACAGTGCAGTGATGAGTATCGCTTTCACATTGCATACCCTTCTGTGTATCTATATCCGAGCACAGTTCAAATAAAATGTTTTAAGTGTCACATTCTCAATAGCAAATTGAATTTGGCATAATCGGGGCATTTGAGCCTTTTTTTTTTTTTTTGTCGTCGTCGTCTCTGAACGAAGAAGTCCTTAAAAATAAAATTCAATTTGAAATGTAAATCAGGTATTCTTTGATTTTTCATTTCGTCGTCGTTGCCAGATTGGGTGGAGGGTTTCATTGAAGGATGAGTGATTTTTATCTGATTTCCAAAGAGATCAGGTCACTTCCTTCTGCACGACACGATGATATACCTTCGCATAAATGATTGAGACACTAAATGCAATAACTTAACACCTTTGAGCATTCCCATGTACTTAATAGCAGACAGGCAGACGTTGCTCCTTGGCACATAGAGATGTGAATTAATTAGAAGAAGACTCCATGGACTCCATCACATCATGGGTGGACACTTACCCATTAAGGTTAAAGTAATTTTAGCATTTCTTGCTAATGCGCTTACAAGTTCTTGAGATTATCTCATTAGTCCATGAGGAGGGTGGTGGGTTGGTTGGTTGGTTGGATGTGCATCCGTCTAGTTGGTGTGCTGATGGCCGCAAGCTAAATACCCCTTCTAATCAAGTAAATGGTAGTGGTTAGGACAGGAGGATTTACTAATGCATTCAGGATGGGGAAGCCTTATTGCACATTCCGACACCTCTACACACAGATATAGGTACTTGTGCTGAGACTTTCACATAAACTATAAATTAATGAAATCTACAACACTTAGGATTAGCCACACCCTGCTTTTGAGTAGGTTCGAGTACATAACATACCAGAGCATCCAAGGCATCCTCAATTCGGTTATTTGATTAAAGGAATTTTTCATGAGTGCACACACCAGTGCGATTTACATACTAAATAATTCGCGGAAATGGATCAGAATCTCGCGGTGCGGCGCGGAGCAATCGCTTGTAATGGGAATCCAATACCTTTGAGATCCAAGCAGGCCGACATGCGGATGGCGGCGCATGGCGGGCGGCATGTCGGCATCGGCCCATTGACGCACCTGCACATTCCGTACACTTTCAAGCTTTGCGCTGTCAGTATCGATTGATTCGGAAGGAGTGCAGGGATTTACTTGGAATTTCATGGGATGGTAGGTGCCTAATGGAATTCGCGTTGAATGGGCGACAGGCGCTCAAATTATGATACATATTTGAAGAGCATATAATACAATCAATTGTCACCTTCAATTCAGTGCGAAAGCAAAGGAAATTTGCATTTTTTTTTTTTATTCCTGGCTTTCGCCTGCATCCATTAACGAACATGTGTATCCACGTGGACATGGACAATAACGCTTCATATGCAAATTGGGACACTAATTGTCTTTGGAAGGGAGGGAGAGAGATAGCATCTGCTGGTTAGCCTGACCCATACTGACCCGTCTGGAATCCCAGTACATAGCAGGCAAATTGAATAGAAAAATTAAACTGCTAACATCATTTGCGGAATCTAACTGGGGAATAGTCAAACTTTTTTTTCTTTTGCCGCCTCCCCTGTCAACTGTGTTGCATGATGGTAAAACTTGTTGAGCAGTAGATACTTTTAGCGACACAGACTACAGTGCGACTAATCGAGTTTTTGTCTATCGAAAATGATATCGAATTTCATCCCTTTGGGCATCGTCGTCGACTACAACGACAACGACAACGACAACTAGATACAAGTCTCCTCAATCTAGATCGAAACGAGTTTCGAAACTTAATTTGTGCTAATTTCTACAAAAAGTGATGGCAGTCGTATGTATCATATATGTATGTGTGCATTACTACAGCGAGTAATACATAGAAAACCTTCTCTAACTTTATTAGAGAAAGTTATGCTGTGATAATAAAGTGTTCACAAGATTCTCGTAGATATTTGAGCGCACATATGCTCATAAATCAATAGATAGAATACATACTCATCATGAGCTTATCTATTGGCAAGAATCTACTGGAATGTAACTTGATATTTGTCGGATTCGATAATTCGGTAATGTGTGTGCATGGCGCATCGTCAGAAAAATGGTATGGGGTGATGCGGCAGAAAGGATGTTATCTCGAACTTTGTATCTAACTTCATTAGCAAAACGAATGGCAAACATACGTACATGGATGTGTGGCTGCAAACGGGTATTCCAAAGATGGCAGCCGTGGCGGATGGGGTCCAGCTGGATGTAACGCTGGTGGACAGTGATAGCAAAACATTCCTCTTCCCGCTGCTGCAGGACCCAGCTGAAAGAAATTAAACAAAAATAATCTATTACATATACGTGAATTGAAATATACATATGTATGTATTAATATAGTGACATGGATATGCGAGAAGGGCATAGACATTAGACACTCATAAATTGTATTAATTTTCTCATAGAGTACAGGTTTAGGGGCAGTGTAGACTGGATTTTTTTTTTCAAAGAAGGCAACTCAAACGAAGATAAATATATGTACCTGGTTTATCTAACAATGGGTTAAGATCACACTCATTCAGTTTGCCTTTTGATCAGCGGTGTTGATTTTGTGGGTATGAAAATTGACATTAAAATAAGCGCACAACAAGCGACGTTTGTTGAAGAAATCTTGAAAAAGTTGAAATAAGATAATTGTCAACCAAATAGCCGAATGCTAGTGTCATAGTTTCACGTTAAGGAGCAACGCCACTCTAGGTTTTTGAAACATTTGAACTTTTCTTCAGTTTAACACATTTCGTAAAAATAAGTCACAAAATGTTTTGATAAGTAGGAGGATCTTTAACGTACAAATTGTTCTTTTTTCGTTCAACATGTTCCCGAAAACTTGTGGACATTTTATTGTTCTGTGAGAGTTTTACCTAAGAATTTTGACAAGAAGCGGATTTCGTAGCAGAAAGTGCGAGTACAAACCTAATATTTAATTCACACACACCTGACAGTATAATAGTCGTGTTTTTTTCGTATTCTATACAGGCTTAAAATATATTTTCCATATTAAATATACTAACAACTCAACCTACATAGAATAACGAAATCTTGATAATTATCCAGCCTTATTCGCTTAGCCGCAATAAAAACTGTGCTCCCAAATTGTTTTATTTCGATTGTGTCGAAAAATTATTTCGAAAATGTCAAAGATGATTGAACAGACAGCAGTCATTCTTAAAAAAAAAAAAAAAATCAAGAAAAAATGTGTTCTGAAGAGAAAATGTAAGTAAAACCTAAAATACAAAATTTATTTACGATTTTATTGTTATTAGAAAACGGAAAACATGGGCAAAGGAGGAGGTGTTGGGATTGCCGAAATTAAAATTATTAAATGTCAGTACAAAGTGCTTCAAACTGCGATATTGAAATTCCTTAGCCCCGATAGGCGTTTCGCCTACGAAAAAAACAAGCCTAATATTCTTTTTTGAATTTGAACAGATTCTTAAATAAACGCCAAAGTATGGAAGATATCTAGAGCAAGTGAATATCTATATATTTTAATAAGTAAGTTTTTTAAGTTTTTCGACTAGGTCTAATCAGTCGTTAAATCTTCTCCCCCAAAAGCCGTGAACGCAAACGGGACCGAATATCTTACGAAAAATTTTTCTCTTGAAGCGATCAAGGATATCTTCATCCGCTTTCAATAAAGTCTATGTTTCAGCGCTTTAAGGCAGGACTGGAATGATCAGGGTCTTGTACAGAGTCTCCTTAGTTCTTCGAGATATGGCTTCATAGTTAAACTACTTATTACCCAAAGAAACAGCTGTTGGCAAGTGCTATTATTCCATTGATTTCTATGCTTGTGTCATTGTCAGAGTTGATAGCAGAGGCAAAGTAGACAAAGACCCTTACTACCTCGAAGTTGTAGTTGCCCACTGTGACATTTTGTCCTATTTGTCGGTGTTGATTTTCCCTTCTTGTTGACAGCATATACTTGGTTTTGCCCTCATTTATAACTAAACCCATTTTGGCCGCTTCTGATTCAATGCTTCCAAATGCACCGGTGACAGCCCGCTGAGTACTTCCGATTATGTCAATATCGTCGGCGTATGCAAGCAGTTGTACAGACTTTTGATAGATTGTGCGACTTGTGTTAGTATGAATTCCACAGAATCCGCTCAAGTAAACCTTTTCTTTTTCTTTTCTAAAACCTTTTTCGACATTGAAGGTCTTAGTACGGTCATGGAGCAGCAAGCGGACAAATTTGGCAGGGGTGAAAAAACTAGACATGACTTCGTAAAGTTCGCCTCTATAGATGCTGTCATAGGCAGCCTTGAAATCGATAAAGAGATGATGAGTATCAATGTTGACCTCTTGAGTTTTTGTTCTAGCATCTGTCGTAGTGTGAAGATTTGATCGATGGTGGACTTACCTGGCCTGAAAGCGCACCAATAGTTGATAAAAGTTTTCAGGCATTCACACAGTATCGCAGAAAAGATCTTGCACGCAATGTTGAGGAGACTGATGCCCCTGTAGTTGGCGCAGTTGAGGGTGTCTTCTTTCTTGTGGATTGGGCCAACAATGCTGAGGTTCTATTCAACAGTCATACATTCGTTTGACCAGATGTTAGAGATGAGTTAGTGTATGCTCTTTATCAACTCATTCTCAGCTGCCTTAAAAAGTTCAGACGGTAAGCCGTCAGATCCAGCAGCTTTGTTAGATTTCAGCTTAAATATTGCTATCCTCACTTCACTTAGATTAGGTGGACGAAGATGATGTTTGAGTGATGTATTTTGCCTGACAGAGTGGTGTTGGTCTTCCTCACTGTATACATATGCATATGTACCTTATATGTACGTTCTCTGCAGAAGTAGTTTTTCCATATTCCCAGCACTGACTGTGGTTCTACTGCGAGGTTTCCATTTTCATCTCCACAGGCTTCTGTACGGGTCTTGCTTCTCTGACACGTTCTTTTTACCTTTTGATAAAACTTCCGCACATTGTTCTTGGAGTATAAGCTCTCAATATTTTCGATCGCTCGCTTCTCAAGCTCTTTCTTCTTATTTGCTCGCCGGTATTCTTCGTCAGACCAGTGCGTGGTTTCGTGGTAGTGGTCGGGCGAAACCCTGCGCATCAGTTGCAGCGTTTCTGATGGCCTGGTGGCAGTGTTGCCACGTCTTCGATAGTTGATTATGGCGGCATAGGGGTGGTTAAGAGATTTGGAGATACGTGTTCAGCGAAGACTCTGGGTGTCGTTGTGATTGTAGTTTTTCGACGTTAAATTTTGTCACAGTGATTATTCTTTGTTGCTCAATTTGGAAGGTTCAAACATCCAGAATACTGGAGGCATGTCTTGCGTCGATCGCAATAAGATCAATTTGGTTGACCGTTCCGTTCCCAAGTGAAAGGAAATGGCGAAGATTGTAAGCAATCCTGTGAAGTATTTCAGCGTTTGCGCGTTGGCACTATATTAACGGCATAGAATGTAAAAAAAAATTGAAAATTTAATTCTAACCCCAACTGATATAACAAAGTCATTGATTCCAATTGAATTAAATCAAACTGCTTTTCTCTAGATTCAATTATCCTCTCCATTATACAGTCATTTAAATTCAGTGCGCTTAATTTACTTAATTGCCCTCATTTTTTGGAATTATGGTTCTGTGTCTCAGCAGCCACCCTACCGCATCGTGTACACCCAGCTAAATCATTAATTATAGCACCGAACAATAAAAACATTGAATCTCATATCCAGCCAACAAAAAAATTAATAAGAAAATTTCCACTCAAGTGGAACACATTCAACATTTTGATTAAGGGCACTTGTCAAGCCTTGCTTCAGACGTTAGGGCCTCCACCAACACGCATCTTACACTCTGCTCTTTATTGAATTAACATTAATTCTCCACACTCCATACTGGCAAACAAAATCTAAAAAAAAAAAGACAATGGAACACAACATAAAACTGCCAAGACCGCGCACTGTCCCAGTTAAGTTAATTTAATGAGATTAGTGCCTCTCAATTGTGCTATTTACGCCAGTAGTGCGGTGACTCGTGTCGCTAATTTTGTTGTTAAAAAGTGACGCAGATGTTTGAAACGGTCCGAGTATGGAATGCAAGTCCTAAGAAATTTTCACCGCATTCCAACGGAGTTGTTGGGTGACTCATAAGGAGCGACAGGATCTGGAAAAAGTTTTTTAATTGCGACATGGGAACCTCGAATGCAGCCCTCTTCCATGTTGCCACTCAACTAACGCCAATTACACTAATTTATGCGCATTCACATGCAGTAAAATGCAATTTCCCTTGATTAATTTGAATTAACTAAATTAAAACGAAACACACAAGTCTGTGTTGTCTATTCACCAGCGGCAGTCAGCCGCTATTCTACACAAATTGACATCCGGAATGATGGATGCACATTTTTGCAGCGCTCCCTTCTCCACATTCGAATTTAATGAGGCGACCGTGTGCTGCCCCCGCCGGCGGCCGACATGACATCATTAGCCAATTGTTCGTACGACGTGAGTCGTATCCTTTTCATATGTAGGTAGGTACCTAACCTACCTCCACCGTAGGACGACCATCACCAATGATCATAAATCACTAAACCATCCACCCACGAAGCTACCGGCACTTAGGTCCGATTTGCCACTAGATGGAGATATTCAAACGACCTTGCCAGCAAGACAGAGAGAGAGAGAGAGAGCTATACTGCATTAGCAAGCTCACGCTCACAAGCTGGAGACGAGATTAAAATAGTCACACTTAAAACTTTCAATTATTCAATTGGATGTGGCCGACGACGACTGCAACGACGACGACTAGTGGCGGTGTGGACGCCTATCATTCGAGCACTCTCGTATCTGAAGCTCATTTCAGATTCCAAAATCTGATTCCATTTGTCTGTGATCGCTAATGCCCAGGTATCATGGCAAATAATGTAATTTGTTGGTAAAATTTCGTGAAATTCGCTATCGACACCAACACAGGAGGTGGTAAGCAGATGTGCCACAGAGCCACGTAAATTGGATGCGGATGCAGGCATTCGGTTGCATTTTCCACTTTCGTATGTATGTGCCAGCCTCTGACCAGACGAACGACGCCGCCCGCCCGGCCGGATTAGATTTGAGTGGAAATTGCATTTTAAACGCACAAAATCATCAACGCTCAGCGATGATTAAATGAACGTAGGCGAAGTCTTTCACATCAGCAGCAGCCCAAATGGAAGGCCACCACATGTGCTCCATTTGACCGGTCGGTCGGTGGTGAGCATTCACATAGTAATTCTCTCTAAAAGGTTCTTCTGGCCAGTTCTAACCATGTGCATTTATATAATGGACTCCACCAGCAACAGGAGAAACACAAAAACAGAACAAAAAAAAAAAAAACGCCGCACACACACAAGCACAATGCCACGGAATTACAAATTAAAACTCATCGTGTGTTGAGGGGGTGGTTGCTGTTGCTGTTGCTGTTGTTGCAAGGGATGAAATGGAAAACCCAAATTCTAGTGGGGACGGCCCGACGGTCGTCGTGTCGCAGCAGAAATTGTTATTTTAAATTTCATTTCGTAATGAAAATCTATGATGTTGGTGTCCTTTCCACACGTTGCTGTTGTGCTGCTGGTAGTGTGTTCCATGGAGGTCCTTTACTCTTCCGCTCTTCCGGGGTTAACTTCATCATTCCGCTCAAGCTCAGGTGCAAATTATTCGCACAAATTAAGCTGAAACAGTTGAGAGCAGCAGCAGAAGTGTGCACGGGTAATAAATTCACAAAAGTTGGAAAATAATTCAGATAAATTAAAGAATAATTATTCACATTTGTTTTGGAACCGTATGGAGATAGTACTTCAGGTGCGGGATGGGCACCTGCTGGGACCTGCTGCTGGGTGTGCAATTACTTAAATCGTCTGCTGGAGCTTCAAAGTTACACAATTCAAATTGGTAACTCTGTAGGTGGGGAGACTTGTTTCGGAGGGTCTCTTTTTTCCAATTAGGATATTATTTTTTAGCAAGCATAGTAAATTTTATAGAAAGAAATGCTAGTTGCTTTGTGGAGAAACTATGTGCATAATTTAACGGTTCTAGCGCTTGGGAAAAGGTATACTTATAGTTGCCAGCAAAAGGGAAATGTTGGGACAAGCAATTATGAACTTAAACGTGGATCTTGTCGGTATTTGGTTGATATTAAAACAGTGCTATTGATGAGTCATAATTATAGTTTCATGATCACATCAATAAGATTGAATTTTTTTTTCAGAATTACTGACAACAAATTGGTTTCCCTGTTGGGGAGCTTTAGGGCAATTCAGAACCAAACAGAAAGTTTCCATTAGGGTTGGATACGATTAAGCGCTTTTAAACACAGCCATAGTGAAAAGTCTTTGTTGTCACTGAAGAGAGTCCTCAATAATTCCATAGTTTCATAGGCAGAATGACGTACAACATCATTTTCCTGCATCAATGTTGCCCAAATTTTCGGAGAAATAATCATTGCCTCAGACGCTTCTTTGCTAATATCGGATGAGGATCAACTCAAGACATGGAAGGAGAATTTTGCTTGGTTCTGAAGTATTCGCCTCAGACTGAAGTGTCCGTGGAACGAAATTCCGGAATTCGCATCACAACCCCCAGTAAGGATGAGATTATTACCGCCATAAAAGCTCTGAAAACTAATAAGACGGTAGAACTTGATGGCATACCGGCGGAGCTGCTTCAAACTGTGCCAACTGCATTAGCCAAGCTACTGTTCCCACTTGTCCGGAGACCATGGGAAGCCGGGAGTTTTCCGGATGAGTGGAAGAAGGGAATGATCGTCAAGCTCCCTAAAAATAGGCAATCTAATGCAGTTCGAAAACTGGAGAAGTATCTGCGTGCTGCCTGCTGTGGTCAAGATAATAACTAGAATCATCCTGGAGCGTATCACAGAACACCTCGAAGACACACTCGACGCCGAACAAGCAGGTTTCCGCTCTGGATCCTCCTGCTTCGACTACATCAATGCTCTACGGAAAATCATCGAGCAATATGTTGAATATCGATCATCGCTTCAACTGCTGTTCATCGATTTTAAAAAAGGCGTTTAATAGTGTCAATCGGGTGCCTTGCGTAGGAGAGGCATTCCGAATAAATTAATAGCAATTATTAAGGCTATACATGGTGGGTCCACATTCCACGTCTTACACAAAGGAAGGCTGTATCAGGAATTCGAATACCAAAGTGGGATTCCGCAAGGCTGCATACTTTCACCAATACTGTTTAATGTGACCTTATCAATAGGGAATGGAGGAAATCGATGGACTTTTACATCTGAGCTCACCTCGACTACGGCGATTATGTATGCCTACTGTCTAACAGAATAATGGACCTTCACCAAATGACAGCAAATGTGGAGAGGGAAGCACACGTCGTTCGGCTGAAAGTGAACTCGGCAAAAACAAAGCTGACCAGCTTAGGTTAGCTTAGGTTAGCGTGGTAGCTAGCGCCCAGATACAGATGGGCACCAGCTCACTTAGGCCGAGGGCTGAACTCATTAACTCATACATGCATTGCTGGACACTACAGAACAGGTCCACAGCTAACCAAGCGATGCAATGGAACCCGCTTACCAAGGATGGCAGGATACACGGCGGTCCTAGGAGTACGTGGCGCAGAACAATTGAGAAGGAAGCACGGTAACTGGGAAAGAGTTGGGGAGAGCTGAGGCACATTTCCAGAAATCCCACACGATGGTGCGTAGGCATTGTAGACGCCCTCGGATCCACAAGGGGTTGCAGGACATAGGAGTCATCACGGACCATACTACTCTGCAAAACCATGTGAAGAAACTATGTCTGATGAAAAAAGAGCTTTGCAAAGGCTGTGATGAATAGCAATAATAAAAACCGTCACTCGTGCACCTTGTTTTACCTTGTACCTATTTCATATCTTTTATTACCCTAAAAGGAAGAACAACTGATTTATAGACAAAGCATCTCTTCTATTGAATCTAACAAACTCAAAAATAAACCAAATAAGTAGATACATCAAACATCAAGGTCATAATTCATATTCATGCACTCTCCAAGTGCATGCTCCTCTCTGTGTGTGCTTCACATTCAAATCAGATTCGCTTACCAATCAGATTTCAATTATTACTGTCAATTGCACCTTAAATTCGATTCAATTAGAAATTATTGTTGCTCACAGCAGCGTATGCATTCGATTCGATTCGATTCGATTAAACGCAGAAACCACACGAGTGTCAGACTTCTCTTCTCTGATGTGCAGTCAGTGCAACACAAGTTTGGATTGCACAAGTGCTGCACATTCTGTCGCAGTGCATCATCATTCTTTCTCTCTGTATAATAACGCCGTTGATTAAATTGTCCTTAAACAAATCAATTGGCTGGCACAAATTAATTGCATTTTCTCTCCCGACAACGCCGTCGATCACGAATCTTGCTGGTGGTTGGTTGGCTTATAAAGTGTGCCTACTGTCCAGATTCACTGTCATTTTATGTAAACACTCAACACGAATTTTGAGTGATTCAATCGAATTGTCCTGAATTAAAATTAATTCGAAGCATTTATTGAATATGAGTCAAGAGATTTTTTCTTCATCAAGACGCACAAAGCCAAAACCTAAAGACAAACCACCCACTAATGCTTCAAGCGATCGCACAAACCTTGCATGAAACTATCACAATTTCAATTAAACAGCATGACATAGGCACTGCCGCCCACCACCATCACAAAGTCATAACTATCACAAAAAAAACACATCCATTGCCAACCAACACTAACCCAGATCCCGAGTGCAAAGTGAAAATGGAAATGGAAATGGAAAATCTAAAGTGCAAATTATCACCGAGATTATTTACAATCCACGTGCGATTCCATAATGGCATCACAACTGATATTGCACTTAATTCACTTTGGACTTTCGAGAGTGAGAGAGAAATAAACACTACCTACCTACCTACCTACCTACATTTGAACTAGAGTACATAGTATGTATCTCTGGACAGAGACTGACCTGCAATCTGGCGGAATGCAAAATTCGCATCATAATCAGATATAAGTTTGGCGGCGGTGACTGCAACTGCGTTGCATTTGTGCACTTGTGCACAGGAGGGATGATAGTGCATCCCATTAGCAGCAGTCAATTTGCCATAAATACACGCTAATGGTGACGACGACCACGACGACGGTGTTACACTTCGCTCATATCCGACATCCGTCGACGTTGTTGTACAGTAGTCGTCGTCTGCTAAATTGAGGCAATTGTTTTTGAATTTGATTGTGGCAATTGAGCGTAGGTAACGTGAACGTGAAGCGCATGGTCACTTTGAGATTCGGTGGTTCAGAGATCTCGGAAAGCCGCCAGCCGCATGGATTTCACTATTTATGAGTTCCCGCTGCGGCAGCAAAGGCGGCACGGCCCGCATCAATTCTCTGCTATGTGCTATGTGCTATGATTATGACAACGATACCTACTCGCGACGTTTGCTAAATTTTAAATTCAATTACGAGCCCGTAACGATATAATTTTCGCTGGGCTCGTTGTGCTTTCATCCGCTGAGCGTGACACGAAAATCCACTGACACAGCTCATGAGACATGGAGACAGTGTCTAAGGTTGCAGATTATGTTGTCAACTGTGCATATGCCGCACCACCCTCATTGCAATCCTTTGTCAGGTTGCATACTGACAATACGCATAAATGGTGTAAACAGAGCGTAATGTGACAGAAAGTGATCCGAGGGTGGTTTCACATTTTCCACCCATGGACTACTGCCGGCCACCGAATTCAAACACACAAAAACCGTTGCTACTGTGTGCTCCACAGACGGCGGCGACGTCGCTTAATCGAATTTCCGCAATTTTGTTCAATAATTTCTTTATTGAATTGCGAAAGCAAAATTAAAAAAAAAAAAAAAAGAAACAGAATAATCGAACAGAAAAACGCCCGCCAAAAGGACTGACCGCTGCCGCCAGTTTTAATTAATTTGTGGCTTATCAATTCAATTCAGCTGGCAGTTTTTGTTTTTGCTCTCTTCTTCGATGAATACAATTTTTTAATTTGCCTATGGAAGGCTGCTCTCGATCGAAGGGGATGACATGACATCCGCAGCGCTGCTGTTGGTCTGCTGCTAGATGATGGTGGGCTCCTTGTAAATACTACTACTGGGATATCGACGACGACGACGCCGCCATTTTTTTGCCATGGGCGGCCGGCAGACATTGTTGCCATTGCCGGCTATGCCCGACGTCCGTCCGCCGCCGCCACCGCCGCCGCGAGGGTTGTTTAATTACAATCAATTATTCAAACTGCATTTTAATTGATCACTTTTTGGCTTTTCGGATTGAATTTTCGATCAAGTAAAAAAGCTTGCTTCGATGTCGAATCATATTTATTTAATTAAGCCTGCTGACTGCCTGCCTGCCTCCTGCTCGCTCACTAACCGATCCAATGGTTCGCCCCCACTTTAATCCGATATTGCTCATGCATAACATTTCGATTTCAGGATTTCCCGTCTGCGAGTGGGTCATGTGTATTAAAATGGGATTTTACATTTTACATCGCGAGTGTGGATAGCATCATTACATAATCGCTTTTGAATATTGGGACGCATTTTAATCGATTACTTTTGGAAAAACGCTTAATTGACACAAATTAGCTTAGGTAAGCAGCTATATTCATTATCATAACTATTGTAATTCAAATTAAATGTACTTATGAATGGTTGGTTGGATATCACTGAAATAAAGGATAAATTTATTTGGCATGAGGAGATCTTATCGCGCGCCTACTTCAGATGAGCGTGCAAATTCACAGGCAAGGTATGAAACAAAACACTTCAGAAAATACTGAATACCTTTAGTTGTGTTAGGTAGGTACTTGAGACAATCCCTTGAAAATTATGGGCTTTCAAGAAAAAGAGATTTTATCGCCGATTAAGAGGATAAATCCAGAGTGAGGACTGGATAATGACATTATGCTAAAGAAATTAAATAAAAAGCGAGGAAGTGAGAAGAATTAGTTTGTTTTCTCTATTTCTTTTTAAAGGGAATTCTTCACTCTATATACAAATTAGTTCCATAATTTAAGGGGGTTCTTCATATACATAAAAGACTGGAAATCTAACATTAAGGACTTGTCTCCAATTAGCTGCTTTCTGCGGTCATTTAAGATGAAGATGCTGGAAAATAACACCACAATCTACATAAAGAATACGATTCAAATCGGGCTTTTTTCTGTTTTGAGTTAGAAATCAACTCAGTCTTGAAAACTTATTTTGAGAGCTAAAACTGGTATACCCAGTTTCACAGTGATAGCTGCAATTTAACCAAATTGTGGAAGCTATGCTTGAAAACTTATTCTAGACCTACTTTTTCGAACTTTTTTATCATAGTAATGTCAGAATTGACTATTAACTTTATTTTTTTCCACGAACCCAATACCTTCTTGCCCTGTATTAAGTCCGTTCGCGTACTTTTGCACTAAAATTCGTAGATTATCAATTTGCGAAGAGTGGGGGTAAAATTCTCTCGGAGAGAACTAAAATTACGAAAAAGTAAAAACAAGAAAATGCTGAAAATACATTGATTGACAGTTTTCACAAACCAGCCCAAAGAAATTTCTTGCACTAAAATTCGTAGCATGGGGAAATTCCTTACTCTCTCGTGAGCGGTCTCTTTTGCGAAAAATTACGAAAATTCTCCGTATGCGAACAGCTTTTCGTAAAAAATTCGGAAATTTTCGTTAAAATTCGCTGTTTTGGGAGGGTACGCGAACGGACCTATTATAGATGTAAGTAAAATTGAACGACGACCGACTCAATTGATATTGTCCTGTTCGCAGGTGGGATCCTACGAGCATTACACAAATGCAAAAATACCAATCTCATTTTTTTAGGTTAAATCTGTGCGGGGGATGCAGTAAAATGGGAGCATTTTAATCCATATAATCCCAACCACAGCCTCGTCGAGCAGCAGAAAAGAAAAAGAAAACTAGAATTCCTGAGTAATGGCTTAAGGAATGAAAATTAATTGAAGAAAGAGTCCAGAAAAATAAGAAATTTTTTTAAGAATTAATGGATTCAACGATACATACATATATGTATAAGTATTTATTTGCCACTGTACATGTCATCTAAAAATCTAAAATCCATAATCCGTGTTGTAACTTAGGTCGTAGGTTGCCCTATATCTTTCATTGACCGCGCACCCAGAAAACAGCCAAAATGACGAAGATCTATTTTACCGAACCGAACTTTAAAAAAATCGGGCATGTCTGTACAGGTACCTTAACATGTACTTCTTATGCTATACTGGCCAGGGTGCATGAAGTTTCAGGTTCGAATTATAGTAAAGGTTCTAAAAACCGCCTGCGCTTCTGCGACCGTGCAGAATCGTATACGGCTTAGTTGTTAAACTTATAAGCTAGAATGTTATTTATGGTTGTACTACATATGAAAAAACGCTCATGGAAAAGAAATCTTCGTGAACCATTTGTACTCACACAATAATTTTGAGTAGCCATGGTGTCTTAAATCGTGTTTTAAAGCAGCAAACTCTATGCAAGGGTGAAGGCAATCTGCTGCATGGCCCTCATAGCATTAAATTGTTTTTATTTCTTGTAATAAAAATACGTTAAAAAACAAAAAAAAAAAATTATATTCAGTCGCGGAAGGAGAGGTTCCATGATTAATTTTCACTGTAAGTACAAATATTACAATTCACTTCATCATTATAAGAATATTTAACGCAAACACCTAATAATAAACATATTGTGATCTTACAGATGAAGAAAATATCCCTACACCATATGGCAATAATTTGAACAACAAACTACTTAAAAAAAAATTTAAAACTTAATTTTATTTTATTCCACTAATAGTGAAAATTAAAAAAAAAAGAATAGATAACAAAACTATTCTTCTCTTCTAATTGGCTGAAGTCATAGCCCGTGTAGGAGTAATTGTTGGACAAAATTTTTTTCTCAAACTTTGTCCTTTTTTACGCTTGTATAAAAATGGGACTTACTTGTGAAATCGACTGTTTTTTTCAGTGAATAGGGCACGTGTAGTAAAAGAAATCGACATCGAGGTTTTGATAGAATTGGTCATTACTATTCTCGAGAAGTTCAAAAAAGTAGGTCCGTTAATTCTGACTGTCTGCCTATACTTTACTTAGGACAAATTTCACTTAAAAACCATTTGTTTTAATGTTGAAACTGAGTAAAATTTTTTTTTTTTGCTTTTTCTCAAGAACAAGTGCAAGTACCCAAGGCGCAGTAGTGCAATTTCCAAAAATTTTTTTTATTTAGAACAGTGCTTGTCAAACACAATTTCGAGTCTCTTTTCTATCTTAGACTTATCAGAATTCTAGTTATATGTTTAATTTTTCGTTTAGATCATGATCAGACTACATTCTGGTGCCTAGACACGTCCAACATCAGTGTTACCTTACAAATATTATTGGTCAAGAAGTATTGGCGATAACTCCCCACAATATTTATCAATGAACATTGATGCTCCTTCTCACAATGCGAGCTTAAGCGCCGATCAAAGGATAAGCTCAATATCAGCACAAACACAAATTTTGTTTTCACAGTGAAGGTTTAACGATATACTCCAACTTAAGTACTGCTTTAACTTGAACCACCGAATGTCGGGCCTTAAGTGACGATTCAAAGAGTTCATAGATGCCATTAGCGTAGAGTTACCATTCCATTCATATCACAAGAAAGTCACAAACGTTCGTTAACAGGTCACTGCGTAACATTTTAAGGATTTTCTAGCCCAACCGTATCTCTAACGAGCACTTTTACCACAAAACTTTCAACTCGGTGTGCAAAAAAAAAACTAGATTGAAATCTCAACTCGATACCGACTCGATCCCTTGCTCAAGCATATAAACGTATCGTGATATGCAATGGAACACGTAAACTCAGGATGGCAGAATACCCAGCAGTCCGAGGACCATGGCCGAAAACGTTCGAAATTGAGGCACGGCAGTTGGAAATAGAGGGCAGAAACATTGGTAGAATGAATGATAGATATAACTGGCCCCTAGCAATGTAGCAATTAAATAGCGACTGAAACTGTTGTTCTGACGCAGAAGGTAATACAATTGAATAAATAAATATCAACATTATTTAGAGTTCAAATCGATCGAAAGCATGATAAGATGTTTTGACAGATGGTCATACCAATCATATCATATATGTATATGTAAGCATTCAAGTTTTAGAGAACGCTCTGAACACGATCAGTGCAGAGCATGCTGGACGTGATCTTGTCCTGTTCAGTGTTTCGGTTGGATGGGAAAATATGACATGCTATTGTCAGTTGTTCGTTGGTAAGACTAGAAAACATTCAATGAATTTGTCCCTTCAGATTCTAAAAAGTGCATGCATTGTCCTACATGTATAACGGTCTCTCTATGCTCAACAGAAAACAGTGTTAGTAAGCATAGAGTCCATTTTAACAATCATGCATACCTTTTCTCAAACATTGCACCTGTCATGAGCTGCTTAGAAACGGCTTACTTAAGATTTCCTAGATACACAAATGTATGTGGGTAAAACTATACTTTCTTGATCTGCCAATAACCAATAATATTGTTCAAGTCCAGCAGTTTTATGAATCAACTTAAGTTGGTGTTTAGAACTCTACCGACGGTAAAGCCATGTTACGCGCGATATCCCCAAACGTCCAGGTACATAGAGATGTACAAAGTTTCAAAGGATTATTTTGATTTGTTCGGTACCTATATTCTATGTCAAATTATTTATTTTTGTCCTTTAAAACGTCAATACTTTCTTCAATATGGCCAAATAATAAACCTAAAATCGTCAGTGTGTAAGGAGTTAGATTATATTAGGTAAAACAAATTCATCAAAGTAGGTTAGTTACAAATTAAAGTATGTAGGTACTTGGAAGGAAGAAATTCCTAAACAAACACAAATACAGTCATAATGTATATACATCGACCCAATTCCCATCAACACTACACGCTTCTGTGTATACATCGAAAAGATATGATGTATAATGCAATTACCTTGTTCCCGTCCGTGAAAATTTTGACGAAATTAAATTAGCGGGTTCCTAAAGGAAACCCCGCCGCACGTTTTTGCGTTAAAAAAAAGTTTAATTAGCAAACAAACCACAGAGCGCACCGATTGCTCGATGCAATATAATTATTTGCCGTCAGAGTCACTCTCGGAACAGAACTCAAACGTAAACTTTTCGTTGGCACTCACGTCCTTGCAACTGTTACAGCACATAAACGCACAAGGATGAGATCTGTCCTTCGCACAATCAGGTACTTAATTATCCTCGAAAAGAACAGCACAATACGAATATCTACACTCACTGTGTGCCAGGTGAACCGCCTGCACAGGTCGTCGTCTTCTTAGTGGTAGGTAGGTAGTCGCTTGGAAAACAATTTAACTTTTCCGAAAAGTTTTCATCACTCGAAGTTTTAAATTGGAAAAACGGCACAACTTCTGAAACACATACCGCACCGACAAAAGTTCCGCTTCACACAGGTATCTAGTACGTACGAGAGTAAATCCAATTTTCTTGCCCGGGTGTGGGTCCACTTGCCTAACTTTGTCTTTCGTAAGTCGGGATGCACGTCTTTTATTTTTGCAACAATGTTACGTAACACAATCACAAACAAGATCGCTTGTTGCATGCAACAAGAGCAAGAGCTTGCCTAAAACACCGCACACGAGTGATGGAACAATCTGCGACGACGACCTTCTCGGGGCGAGTCTACGAATGAAATCAACCACGTCAGCGATTGTCACGAGGGTTTATTTCACTCAGAAGCGTCCTAATGTAAATGGCGGATAGCGGCAAGGCGACAACCACGATAATAATGACAATGGGGTTGTTTGCTCAATTCACCCCAATTGAGCTCTCTTGTATTGTACCGTCGACCGTATACCGTAGCCAACAAAGATGACGATGGGCACGCCTCCTTTTTGTGTGAATGTGTTCGTGTACACCACTGCTCTTTTGCGAGCACTTGCCAGGGAATTTCCCCAGTTTTGAGCCTGCGCGTCGGAGTACTTTTTCTGCGACTTGGCCTTTGTTTTGTTTTTACGGTTTTCTTGGTTTTCCCCAGCATGGATGAGCTACTATCACCACCTATGGAGCCGCCATTAAACGAAGAAAATTTTCTCGTTTTCCTCGCTTTGAAATTCAATTTGCATTATGGAACCGAATGGGGGTTGGGTGGCGGCGGCGGCGGCGGTGGCGGCGGGTTCGAGGAAGTGGGAGTATGTTTGCCGTGGTCTGCACTCAATTTGTGGGGTTGGCAACATTGCGAAGAGATTTCTCTGTGCTATGCTGTGCTGTGTGCTCTGCCTGACTGCTGCAGGGGAGTTCCAGGGGGATGACATGGAAGAAATTACTCACAAAGGCATTTATTTGGGAGATCATTTCTGACAACTCAATTTATTTGTATTAATTTTCTTCTGTTGTTCTGCAGGAAGTATAGGAGGCGGAGGAGGATGAGTGCGATATTGGGACGAGTTGTTGTTATTTCGATTTTGGAGAAATGTTTGCTTATTTTCTTTTGTTTTGGCAGAGTGTCGTCGTAGAGTGCGGATAACTAATTGGTTTCCTAAAAGTAAAGTAGGTATTGGGCCAGGAAGAAATAAACGTAGGTATGTATGTAGGTTTAACGAAGAAAAATAGATTTAATACTGTAAGATAGGCAGATATGTATGAACATAGTATAGTTACTTATGTACTCATAGATAAAGTTTATTTTAGTTAAGTACAGATTGATTTTACCTTGTATTTTATCTTTAGGTACCTACGTAGCTACCTGCATATATAAACGTAAATATAAACGTAAAACTAGTTGGTCGCGGACACTTATTTTGAGCCCAAAATATGTGGTAGTTTATGATAAATACTTTGGGCGCCATTTTGGAAAAACGAGAAAGCTATGCTACAAATTTGTCTTCTAATTTCCAAAACAATATATTTATGTCTCAAAATTCAGGACCTTCGAATATTTTGAAGGCGAAAGTCAAATTTATTGATTCGAGGCAGCTTTTTGGAAGTTTAGGTCGGTAAACAAAAATTTACACAGGTATAGTGTTCTGTTCTGCGTGTACCAACATTTTGGTTTCAGGGAAACAAGTTTTGGAAAATTTCAAGCTACTTGTCTACTTGGACACCAACATAAAAAAAATCGGTCCAGCCGTTTAGGCAGCAGTCCAGCGTACATACACACAGACAGGCAGACAGAATCGGCAGACCCACTTTTTCGAGCTTCTCTATCATCGTAATATCAGAATTCATTGTTATCTCGATTTCGATTTTTTGCACGAATCCAATACTTGCCCTATGTATGTACATATATTATAGATGCAAGTAATAAAAGTAAATAAATATTAGGCCATAAGCATCCCATAGAGGGCCAATACCTAGCTTCTCACAACTGTACGTGTTGTGCATGGTATACATTTCTGCAGTTTCATGCCGTACCCGAAGGGCAGATGGGTTTTGAGAAGAAGAACTTAAAACATACTTAAAAAATGGTGGAGTCCTTTTTTGTGAGGAACAATTTCGACGTTATGAACTGGCCAGCGTAATTTTAGACTTAAATCCCGTCGTCAAACTTGTGGCTATTCCAGGCATAACATGAGGAGAAAAATTGGTGGAAGTTAGCTTTAGTTAAAGATAGGTCTCTGGGAAAAAATCAAACCACATTTGATTTTACTTGTAACAGATATTAATCAAACTAGTTTGTTGAAGTTCTATACAGACATACAACATTTACTGAGACCGTACCGTACATTTACTTTATGCGGGTCACGATACATCATGAAGATACCCACAAAACGACCAGAAAGGTCTTGGACAATTCGAGTTGTCCGAAGTCAACCGTCTTCACCTCGTCTTCGGTGCCCAGGTTCCTGACTTCTTTTATTTGAAACGGTCTCATACTTGTGAGCTGAAACCGCGACGTACTCGTAAGAACTAAGAGCTCTGCAAACTGTTTAGAATTCAAATCGAAAGTAATCGCTTTACTTATAGGTAGTTTGTAAAATAATTAGATAAAAAATAAATAAAAAAGCTAAATTTTTACGCACCGTTTGGCAGTATGAATAAAGTATTAACCTTTAAAGTATATATAATTAAAAGGAATCATTTAATAAATTATGAAAATCTGAGATAATGGGACAACCGCATTAAAAAATCTTACCTTACTTTTTAGGAAATTCGGTCTGTGACGTGTTTTCAGGTTTCTTCATTCTACCTTTCTTCTTCTTTTAATCAATATTACTATTTTACAGATTTTATAGATAAATGAAACTTATAAATTGTTTTATTATATTTACCATTAACCAAAAATAGTTACACAATTCAATGTCATTTTGACATGCAATCTCTCAAGATTTAAATAAAAATTTCAAACGGTTTCCGTTGCCTGAATTGAATAAAAATTATACCAAATTGTTCAAAAATTAAAAGAGTTTCTATAAATGCAAAAATTAACAAAACGAAATGCTTTGTTAACTGCCAGTCAAAAAAGTGTAGCACCCAATGGCCCTTGTTCTAAATAAAAATCTATTCATTCTAGTCTTTACTTGTAATATTTTCAAATCTACTATTTCGTATAAGGATATTTTAGAAACATAACTGTTGTGCGAATTTCAATGTGTTTGGTTCTCCAATGCACGTATGAATAATTTCTATTATTAGCTTCTACCTGCTTAAAGTGTATGCCATCTAGGTATACACTATTAATTATTCCAATTAAATGTATACTACTTCTGAGTTATAGACAAAAATAGTTCCGAGTCCCAGCCACAGTCTCAAGAAAATAGAATGGACAATTGTCTATCATTTAAGCAAACGTTTTCCATTAGTCGCCTGAAACGCCCACATGGAGAGTCTACAGATTAATTTGTTAAAATTATTTGATTTCATTTTCTTGAATAAATAAATATCCACAGCTCTGGCTAATAGTTTCGTCTATTACCTAAGAGCTTCTGTAGAGAAGAAGAGAAATCCCTCCCCGAAACAAAGGATCCATTAATATCTGTTACAAGAAAAATCACCGGAGTGACAAAACAAAAACAACAAACAGAGAAATTATTTGAAGCCAAGTGTATACAGTTTCCATTTGACTTCATTTCAATTTATCTCGTCCTAGAGCCACAATCAATTTTCCTTAATTTCATCAGATTTAGATTGCCCTGCTCTCCACCACACACATACTATTCACATATAGACACCCAAATGGAGTGGGGGTGTATGTCCACCCACATACAGTCTCACTTCAGGGGAAGAAACAATGCACGAATAAGGAAATGTCCCTAACACTCCCTCATTTTTATTTCTCTATTTACCTTTTCTTTTATTTTTTTCTTCTCTGTAACATAGTCTGTATCCTGCAGAAGGATGGGTGTAAGTTTTTTTTTTTCCCAATGTTTTCGTAAGAAAACAATGGCAAGGGTGACTTAGGTACACCACCACCACCTACCTAACCACCACTACAAAAGCAATTCGCAAATTGCTCCCCACAAGTAATCGCCATTCAGTTTTCCTATTTCAGTGTATAACTTTCGATTATGTGGGTGGGTTGGGTGGTGGTCGGAGTAGGTATTTGTGCCTATCCCATATGCGCGGCGGCGGCAGCAGGAGAATGAGAGACAAACGGGCGGCGGCGGTGAGTAATGGGATAAACGATCCCGTTTGCCACTGCGTTGCTGAGCTTCTTGCACCCCCCCTTAGCTTAGCTCCACGAATACCATAGCAACCCTTAATCGTTTATTTTATTTTTTTCGTGCGAAACTGATGTAATTTATATGGGCACTTGACTGTTTAAATTGCCTTTCGAGGAAATTTTATATTACACTTAAGTTTAATGGAAAATAATTAATTTCATTCCGACTGCGTTTATGGTTTTATTTTACGGCCGGAACCGACATCACCACGGCACGAAGGGATTTCGGAATGGGGCAAGGTGGCGGGCTGGGCGGTTGCCTGTTGTAGACTGAGGTACATTTGCGTGAGTTATTGTGCGGCAGTTGAGGGTTAAAATGTTTCATTTCTTCGGTGGGTCGTCCGCGGCCATTACTTTCTGAGGCTACTGGGGGGGTCCACAGCTACAGCTACAGCCACAGCTACTGTTGCTAGTGGTGTGTAGGTAACCATAAGGACTCGAAAAAGACGATTCCCATTGCTTATTCAAAATGGACGAAGCAAGGATTCACTTATGGCAAGACGATGAGGGTATTTAAGTGGGCTCAGAGCATAACAGTAAATTTTACGTCGTCGTATCTACACGTCCCCCCTCTCCCACTGTTCTCTTCATGTTCGATGCCTCGATGGTGCCCATCGAAATGATGAACTTTTATAGCTGCTTTAGCTTTTAAGTACTGTTGAAGGTATTTATTTCCGGGCCGGAAGACTTATGGCGCGCGGCACAGTTTTTCCGCAGAATTTGGCCAAAATAAAATTTCATTGCGGTTTTATTGCGTTTATCACAGTAATGACAGAGCATCCATCACAGGATGCCAAGGCAGTTTAGCCTTGTTTTTTTTTTACTGCCTACTCTTTTCGAAGCTGCAAAGTTATATTTTTATCATCTTGTAAAATTGCACGAA
Organism: Chalcosyrphus nemorum; assembly: GCA_949716465.1. Taxonomy (NCBI): domain Eukaryota; kingdom Metazoa; phylum Arthropoda; class Insecta; order Diptera; family Syrphidae; genus Chalcosyrphus; species Chalcosyrphus nemorum. Next base: position 52,820,445 of record OX454335.1, read on the forward strand.
AGGAAAGTGTTAATAAAATTGTTTTTGATACCTACATGAAAGTACATATAAACAACATTGAAAAATTGTGACCAGGTAGATAAATATAATACAAAGTAATTTTTCTAAAACATGTGTGTGTAGACAGTAGCGCCCTGCGTTTTTCCTTTGGATGCTTACATTCATTTAGGGACAAACTGAACCAAAAGTCTAGGGATATAAGAAGCGGAAAAAACACCTCAATATTTTGTAAGCATTATTTTAATTCTACACAAAATCTTCAGTCCAACAATTTGTTGTACGATACAGTACCTACCTACCTAATAAACACTAAAAACTTTTTTATTCGAATGAAATAAAATGACCTTTAATTCTTTAAAGGTCGTTTTTGAAAACGTCATCGCAGCTCATACCTAAATGTTGCGAACGTCAAGCTGCAAAGAGTATTTGCTGTCACTGGTCTATGTCGTCTGTGAATTTTTTGAAAAAAATGTGTTGGAAAATCTCAGTCTGTGAATTTTTTTTTGCCGTGCAGTATAAATTTCTGGCTGCTTTTTTTGCAGCGCAGATGACGTTTATGAACATCTGCCCTGCAAACACTGCATTATCGAACATACAGCAATTGCAGTGTGATTTACATGTTGTTTTAAAACAAACACCTCCTGCAGTTATACGTTTTGCTCTCAAATGGGTTTCAACATTTGAGGATCTCTGTCAGGCGATTGTAGGAAGGTTTTTAATACCCGAGGAAAGTTTTAAAGATGTTTAGGGCCCTACGTGGTCTCTGTGCTGGTAATACATAGATTTATATAAATATTTAACTCCCAACATGGTGACGCTTGTATACAAATTGCTGTTCAGGATAATAAAAATCTTGATTTCTGTTAGATGCCAAGCGCTCCCAAAGATTCGTTTTGTTAGTAAGAGTTTTTTTTTGTGTAGCCCTTCTTCTGTACTCACATTTTCTCAATACCCTTCTCAAAGTTTCAGGGCGAAGTATTTGAAGTAAATCGTTTTATTTCAAGGTGATTTGTTCTTTTAAATTCCATTTAAGAATAAATATTCCTTATTTTACAATATTTTAAGCTAATAAAGTGCTGATACATGTGAACAGCGCACTCCCAATACCATTTTTTGCAAGTATAATCTTCGTGTTAGGTAGATACTGCTGGGCGGGTGAGCTTTCCATCTATCTCCATCTATAAAAAAATCAAAATTCAAGCTCATCAGTGCACATCATTAGCAACGTGGTCTAAAATTGAATGGATCGTTGACAGCCAGATTCCCATTGCGGATTGGGTGTATTGGAATGAGACTGGAAAAGAATGGTCGATATAAAAAGAGGTGCCAGTGAGTTTTGAGGAAGAGTTCGGTAAGAAGTTTCGACAGCTAGTCGTAGAGAAGTGGCTTAAAGAAATTTAATTTTAATTAAATAGATTGTTTTAAAGGTAGTCATTGAATTCAATTTTCATTTTATTAAAAAAAAAGCAAGACTTTTCTGTCAGACTTCTTGTCCACCATACTTTTACATATAACAATGGATGAGCGAATTTTGTTACGACTTTATATTCTTCAACATGTCGTTAACAACAAAACATGCAACAAAACGGATTCTCATTAGCTTTGTATAAATTAATTATATATACCTACTTAGTGTCTTCGTTTGTGTAAGACGAAAATATGCCATCTAAATAATAAATCACAACAAATGAATATTCTCATAAAAAACTACTCCCTAACCTCAAATGTTAAAACTTGTGAAAACTGTCAAACCAGTGTATTTTCAACTTTTTCTTGTTTAACCCGTTCATTTACTTTTTCGTAATTTCAGCTTTCTCTGAGAGAATTTTACTCCCACCCCACTCTTCGAAATTTGATAATCTACGAATTTTAGTGCAAAAAATAAGCGAACGGACCTATTGTCAATAAAATTGTTGTTTTGTTGTAGAAAACTTAAAAACATTTATTACCAAAAATATTTTCTATTTGACAGGAATACAGTCTTTATTTTAAACTAGTTTCTTAAGAGGTTTAGATCTCTCCCTGCAGAATCGCCTTTATGTATTTGGATTTGTAAAACTCTTGGTACCAGTCACATTGTTGTTAAAATGAGTGTTTAGTTTAGCCATTCAGTCGTTGTTAAGATCGATTAGATCGTTGAGACTGCGTTGGCAGAATTAACTCTATTTTAAGACCGAATATATTTGAATAAAGACAAAAACTAGTTTTGTGACCGCTATCCGATCTAGCACCCAATTTTCTGTACCCTCTACGAAGAAACTTTGTATACCTCGATTAGTATCAATGATTCAGCTTACTTCTTCAGATATCTTCGAAGTAAGTACGCAGTTTGGTTTAAGTATAAAGAACATTTTTTTCTAGATCACTTGTCTTTAGAAATACTTAAAGTAAATAAATAGTCAGATATAACATATAGGTAAATGGATACAATTGTCAAAAGCAGAACAGTTACAATACCTATTACAATACATAGTTCTTAAGCTCCCTTTCATCACAGACCGAGGTTTAAAATTCATCTTTACATAAGAAAAAATCCTAACAATTGTTGGTTTCCATCAAGAAAAGTGTTTAAAGTGGCCGACCACTAGTGCTTTTACCCTACAGACTAAACCCAAACATTATAGGTATTTCAGGAAATTAATTTAGGAACATAATTTCTGCTATTATGTACAGGTATTTTGAGAAATTTTTGCGTTTGTAAACCTACCACAAGCATTCAACATTTATCGAAAATGTAGCCGATCCCCTGGACATTAAAAACATTTTTATAACGATAACGCAAAACAGATACACACAATGTATGTACATAAATACATATGTATGTAGGTATAAAACCAAGAAGATATATTGAGCACCGCATTCTAAATGGATTCATTTATGGCCATCTAAGCAGAGAAACCGACGGACATTAATCGCCTGACTACCCCATCCTCGGAAGTAGCTTTCGATGGAAGCCAAGGAGATATACAAGATACGAAGCGAATAAAAAATATAAATTGCTTAATCTTTTCTCTTGATGGCGCAATTTATTTGATTCCATTTGCCGTACACATTGCACACAACATCCTCCCCGATTCGAGAGAGTATCCGCGCCCGGTCTACCCACTTAGGGATGTAATATATCGTTATATTACTCCCTTGCGTATCCACCGAGGAGGCGAGTGAACCACCCCATTCCGCCGCCGACCATCAAGGACGACATCGTGTTGGCGTTTGCATGTACCCGTGTGCGGTGCGGTCGCATGAAAATTCCAAAACGTTAGTCCATTCTTTTTTCACCGATAATCCGTCCGTCGTCCGTCGTCCATCGCCTTCTCATTCTCACACACACACTTGCCATAGAGGTGCCATTGTAACAATTTCATTTTCTCGTCTCTAGTACACCTTTCGTTGTAGATACTGTACCAACCGTCGTCGTCGACGAAGAGGAAAATTGTGTCTCTATCTCTGGCCAGGCAAGAGAAAAAAAAAAAAAACGGCATGAAAAAAATCGGGTAATTGAAAATCTGCGCAAGAAAAATGCTTGCCAGGTTCCGTGAAGACACGCCAAACAAAAACTGCTAATGCCCCCTAAGATTCAATAACGGGTGTGTGATTAAAAACAAGAAAAAATCTATCTAATCAAGTGCCCCCACCACAAAGGAGAGGAGCATGCCAAAAGCCTGACACCACGTGTCGTCGGCCATCGATGGAATGTGTTGAGTGAGTCAGTTCGTGCTGGTGTGTGTGCTGAAGGTGTGGCCATCTGATTTCTCCATCGTAGAATCGCCATTTTATTTCTATCTCCAGCTGATAATTTGTTTTCTCTGACAGGGGAAATATCCCTTTGTATAATTTCCCTTTTTTATTAGGACTTTTCCTAGATACAAACCTATTGGAAACTTCAAATAGTGGGATTTTCATGTTCAGCTGCGATGTCAGCCACATAAAATCCTATTCAAGAACCAGTTCTAACTTTTCAGCCAAAGCTTTGTGTCGGTGATATGAGGTAATTAGTAAGATTATCACGTAAATAAAATATTGCTAATTATTGTTTTTAACTGCGTTAGAAAGTTAGCTTACCACTATTCGGCAAAGGGAAAAAAACTAAAAAAAAGCGAACTTAATCACTGGTGCATCCCTTGCGGGGATCGAACCCGCGACCTTTGGATTAGAAGTCCAACGCGCTATCCTCTGCGCCAAAGGGACGGCGAGAGCACGAGTGTCACAAGCTCTTCAAGTCGCCGGGCGAAAGGTTCAATAATGGAATAAAATCCTATTTTTTACATTACAGCTAGAATTTTTTGCTTTACACGTTTTTATGATTCTGAATAATGAGTTATCATTGAAAGCGGATCTGGGGTACCCCTCAGACATGAGTTATATGCACATTGAAGTATAAAATAAAGTTAAGGTTTTGCATTAAAATCTGCAAAATTATTTTCTCAGGCTTTTCCTAAACCGGCTCCTATTGCCCCGTGATTGGGACTATATACAATTTGTTCACAAAAATAACGTTGCAATCGGTTTACTATTGGCCGAATGGCGTTGTTTTGAAAATGCACAATTTTCGCTTTTTGCTCAAATTCTGGGTGGAGGCCTCTTAAATAATAATGAGACGTGTCAGGTTAAACAATTAAAGGGTGCACTAAAAAAATGGCCCAAGTTCATTTACCTATCAAAATATGTACGCGTTTAAGTTGGGTCGTTTTGGTGGTATTTTCAAAGAGTTTAACGCGTTTTCAGAAGTTTCATAGTACCTATTACATTAAGTAGAAACAAGATGACACAACTACCTCAGTTCTAACGAAAAATGAATTTAGGACGTACATATGTATGTATGTACTTCCACCCTTGCTAAGCAAACAAAACAAGCTTATGCAACCATTTCAAGATAAAATGTATGGTTATAAGGACATGATAAAATAGTTGGTGGAAAAAATATAATTTTGAAAAGAGAATCAAAAATGGATCTTCGAGCTTATCTACCATCGTAATTACTACGTTCATATGGCGGATTGGATCCGTATTTAATTGGGATTGAAACAGGATTGACTCGATCCGATCACAAAATTCTCTGCGATCGATAGAGAAAAAAAGATAAAGAAGGTAAAGAAATTTCATGTCGTTTCGTGTTTTTGTTTGTCGCGTAAAAATATTTGGACTTATATAAGTGAAGCAGTGTCAAATTGAATCCTCTTTCAATTCAAATCTAACTCCATTCGTCAATACAATAAAAACGTGAATTGAAGTTTAATTCTTTTTAGATCCAATCTCCCAATCAGGTTCTATAAACGACATATAAACAAAGTTAACATTTCCGATTTTCGAATACGAAAAAAAACGTTTTAATGTCATAGTTTCAAAATTTTTTAAAATACTGGAGTCGAAATTTGTTGAAAGTGGTATGTTTGCACCTGTATTTCTTTTCAATTTGAAGGCTGCATCCTAATCAACTGCTTCCATGTGCAAGTATGCAGGGTTCTTACGTGCACAAAGAACATTGCATTTATCGAATCAAAGGTCGTCACGAGTACTTGACAATTAAAGGCAGTTAACTCTCGGCTACTACGCGTCATGTTTTTGCATTTGCCCATAGATATTAAATGGAGTACCTATAATTGCAGTCATTAGGTATCGATAAAAATATATTTAGAATTGCAATACACCTCTCGACACTCAACACCAAAAAATTCCTTAACTACTCCAATGTCGGCCAATTTAATATTACTCAATATTGAGTCATTCTATTACACAAACAAATGGGAATTGCAATTATGTAAAATAAACAATTACAACTATTAATAAATAAACTATCTATCTACCTCGGTGGCGTATTGTTTTCAAGCACTAAACTATATAGATTTACATAATAATAATTTCAGTTGAATAACAACAAGTGCACTTCAGAATGCCAGCAGCTGCCTGCAAATCGTAGAGTTATGTACGTGCTGGTGGGGTTGCTGCTGCAACAGCACGTCGACGGCCTTTATTTGCGTAAATAAATAATTGCATCAATTAATTGCTCGGCTTCAGGGCGATAAACAAAATGCCCACACACACTTGATTTTGCAGTAGAGTGTTTTTCATCATCAGCCGATATCAGTCGCGGTTGTGTGACACATCTTCGCAGGCCTCCCTTTGGGTACTACCTACATGTTTAGTATGCGGGTGTGGAAGGTCAACGTGGTATTATCTCGCCCCGTAGAGTCAATAACCAACAGACTGTCATTGGAAACGCTACAGTCAACTCAAAATTAAGGAAATCACGCATATAATGTACATCTGAATGTGAAGTACAGCTGAAACGTAAGTCTAATGACACAGGTTCTCTTCAGAGAGGCCATGTGAGTTGGATGGAGAGCTTTACGCGGCGATAAATAAAAGCTCACTAGGTATTCTAGAAAAAAGTGCCTGCCTACATGTTTTGACGGAAACAGCATAAATTAGAGTCAAAGTTTCTTGGCAATTGGAATTGAAACTGAACAGGAAAATCCACCTTGCGTCAATCTGGAAATAGATCGCTGAATAGTGACGCATCTTCTAGTCGAAGAGAAACACGATTTTTACTCACACAACGCAACGGGCAGACTTTGTGGTGGTGGTGTTTGAGAAAAACAGACAACACACCATACCAACGCAAACGGACGACGACGGTTGAGAGCGGCTTCAAAAGTGATAACCCCAGCAGTGCGATTTTCCACATCGAAAGAAGTGAACACGATTGTGATTGTTGGGAGAGAGGGTTCTGCGTTTCGCGATCATAGACGTCCCCCACATTGTTAGAATAAACTTCTTGAATTGACTTCCTTCGTGCTACGGATAATATTAACCAGAGTTCCTGTGAAACCCACTCATTGGCTGCGTAGTGACCCGAAATTCCAGAGAATTTACGCATTCATTCGGCGGCTACTACTACCACGCGGCGGAGTATCTACACGACGACGTCGACGGGCGAACAATCGAATTAGATTAACAAGCGCTTAAGTGAATTTATTAAATCTGAGCGAGACAACGACTCTGAGCGAGGAATTCATTGACAAAGTATCTGGTTCGGGTTCGGTGCGGTGCGGTCGTCGTCGGGTCGAGCGTCGAACGTCGGGCGGTTGTCTTGTTTCCTCGCCTGCATTCCTTCTAATTTTGTGCTTCCTGTTCTGTGCTGCATACGAGATTATCTGTTTTGTGTGTGAGTGCGGGTGCTTCCCGTTTGTGACTCTCACTCGTCGAGTCGTCGTTGACCGACCGGTCGGTCGTATAGGTGATAACTAGTTCCATTTTTCTTCCTCTGTTTGTTTCGGGCGACTAATGCACCAGAAACGTGCCACCTTGCGTTATCGACTTGTTTTGGACCAGCAGCAACTGGGCAGTGAGTGATCTGTGCAGGTGTAGTGTGCTAGAAATTTCCCACCCGAAGAGTGCGCTTTCACTTTCGCAACATCGTTAGTGATCGTTAGTGCGGATTAGAGTATTGGATTATTATACCTACTATCTATCTTCTTGGACCTTGGATTTATCTGACAAAAATGTAAGTAAAATTTGAAGGTATACTCCACTATTATTAACAATCGATTTTTTATTTGTGTCGCCGCGCCGTTGCCGTTGTCTTTGTTTCAGCAATTGGCTCTGTTTTTCTTCACTGAGCACTGAGCAGGCAACCCCAACCACTTGTTTTCTATTTTTGGAACATTGATCTCTCTGGCGGAGACGAAACGTGTTCCTGCTATCGACTGTCGCCTCACGTTCACGTCTTCTTGGGCAGAGTCGCGCCGCCGAGCACAGTTGAGTGCGCTCTCACACGTACAGTGGCCGCCAATAAAAACGGAGCATAAATTGCTCTTCAGACAGATAGAATTCTGTGGTACCTACCGGTCGGGGAAAATATGATTATTTCTGTTTCTTTGGCTATTTTTGTGGCGCTTGTTTGAGCCGCTGGATTATGGCAATGAATTCACTGATTTACAATCGGAAAAATATTTGATTGCCGCACACATGCTGTGCCATGATGATGTAATTGTAACGTAAACTTCAAAACTTTGCCTTTAACCGAAACCGAATGTTGTACAAAGGGCAATAAAATTTTACATTGACAACACATTACATACATATACATATGTGTAAATATCAGCTTTTGCGCTTTTGTTTTGTTTTTGTGTTTTTATTGATGTAAACAAAGTTGCCGAACGTGGCAACGAGTAGAACTTTCGATTACGGAAATTTTCTGAAGAAAATTGGGGTTTCTTGTGTATACAAAATGTTAGTTCATGAGATTTGTATGTACGCCTACGTACTGCATATTGTAAACAACGAATGGAATTTTTAGATAGATACCTACCTATGCAAATTATTCTGAAGATCAGTTGTTTATGGTGGAAAATTGTGAAATTTTTTTAAAATTACATATTAAGATTTTGGATAAAGGTCAAAAGTCTAGTTATCTTCTTTTACATTCTCTCTTGAAGGTTAGGAATGGAGCACAATAGGAAGTATAAATTTGAAATCACTTAGGTTCATAGGTAGGTATACATATGTACGTAGGTACAACAGACAAAGATTTGTAGACAAAACTGGATCGAAAGTTAAGACTAGACCAGCTAGTAATTAGGTATATACATACATAATAACTTAACATAAGTATTTCACCATTCAGTTACCGAAACGAACATCCCTAAATTGGCTGAGTAATCACTGCTTCAACATAGGTTACCTACAATTTTTAAGTTTATTTATCGAAATAAACAAGACAACGTATTGAGTTCCTACTAAATGAGCTGACGACAGGCAGTCATTGACCTTACATGCGAATGGCATATGTGATGTAATGGTCGTCATCTGACGAAATTAAAAAGACGATATTTTACAGATATAGTCAAAGTCGGCTATACCGACCTTCAAGGGACCGAAGAATTTGGTTTCTCCACTTTGTAACTATGCACGTTCATAAGTATGCAGAGTTGAGGATTGGGTTCTGATTTCTATCTGAGTATTTCTACAGAGTTAAAAGATTGAAAATTACAAACATGGTTAAACTAAAAGTTGAACATATTCGTACTCATTCAAAAATTCAAAAAATCCGCACGCAAAGGCAACATGTCAGGTTAAGTAAAAACGGATTTTTCTAACTCGACCAAGCTCAGTAAGCTGAGTCAAGCCCATTTGAACTCAATCAGTGTTTATATGATTTTTAAACCGGGCTGAACCTGGCTTAAACTATGCATATAAGCGTAGTATACCCATGTGTTTATTAAAAATAAAAGCTGCATAATGATTATGATGCTCGGATCGACACTTCAAAACGCTGTTCTATTCTTTCTCCCTTTCTTCATTCTCTACATGTCAAACTCGATCTTTTCATCTTTCGATCCGATTTGGGTTTATTGACACTCAATTGAATTTGAATTAAATCCGCTCGTATAAACGGGGTGTAATATTAGGAAACCGAAATAGAAGAAGACCCCTTTATTCCTGGTATGTCCTCACTCGCGGCAAATGCACATTAACCAATATTTTCACACCTAAAATGAGAAGAATTTTGATTTTTTTTTTAAACCAAATCATAAGTTTCATGGTTTTGCAATTTGTAGATTTTTTGCCCACAGACGATAAACATCACTGAAACGAAAACATATTTCTACCAGTTTACCCTACCATGCTGTGCGTCTGTGGCGACAGTTGCATACAGTGATGGTCAAAACTAAAGCACGGAATATTGCATTTAAACATTTTGATGTAAGTTGTGCAAATGTGTGTCCAGGTCGAGGTATGATGAAGTTGGGCACGAAATTCTTTACCTCAGTCTTAATCATCCCGAAAACGTTGACCTCCAAGTGCTTTCTTGAGCGGGCCGAAAATGGAAGTTACAAGGGTATACATTTTACATCAAATATTTTATCCGAAAAGATGTTCTTGAAGGCCTTAAAAAAAAGGACTGGATTCAGTAACTCTAAGGCAAACGCCACACGAGCTGCCAAATGGGCGCGCGCCCAATTGTCCACGCAGCTTGGTGTTGTCGTCTCACGAACAGCATTTTGGAGGTTGCTGCAGAAATTGGTTCGCGGGACCATGACGACAGCTTTTTGGTCGCGTTCCCTCGTGTACACAGCTCTATTGGTTTACTGTATACTCATGGCGCGCGCCCAAATGGGAGCGCAGAAATAGGAGGTCGTGTTGCATTGGCCTTAAAGTTGAATGTTTGGTGTTATATTATTAAGACGGTAGCTTAGAGGTTAAATTCTTTCCTTTCCCTAAAGACTATTTTAGGCTTAGATAAACCTTACTAATAATGGCTCTGTGTTCAGTAAGTCATGTACTTTGCAATACGTCAATTTACCTTTTAGGAACACATCTGGTACAGCAATAAGGAGTTTTGGTGTTTATATTAGGAAATAAGCTACTTAGTTGTTACATATTCTACTTGGAGATGCTCAAAAGTATTTTCAATTCTAATTATGCGAAATGATAATCCCCAGTATAGTTAATTTTATTATGCAGGTTCAGGTGATTAGTCTAGGAAAAGGCCGTTTATACAATCAACAGGCACTTCTGGTTTTTTGCCGATAGCATGCATACAACTGGCTGTGTAACTAAAAATGGAAAACCAATATTTATAAGTTTATTATTATTTCAAGCAATAAACTGAACTCAACCGACTCGACTGCTTTTCATTTATGATGACTCTAAAAATAATGCAAATAAAAAATTAAATATCAGCTACTTGAGGCCGAGATAAAATAAACTCTACACTAATTGAATTTTAAAAATTCTTTACGTAATGCACTAAAACGTCTTATTTATTTTTACTGCTTGTTAGAAAAGTCGTAACATCAAAAGAAAATGACAAGTTGTCACCATTTATAAACAAGAGATAGTTTAGAGATGCGATGTACTTTAAATTTTTCCCCCTACTGTATACTGCGTCGGCAACTTTTTTTTCTGCTCGCTATTGCAAATATGTAACCGAATGCAATTTAAATTATGCAGTCACTTGATGGCAGTGACTCTACGGGCCGCTCGATGCAGTGCGCACTATACAGCGACCATTATTAATGTACAAAGTTACAGCTGAAATTGCTGGTGTTACACTGTGAAATTATCGATAATCTAGCAGTTTGTGCCGACATAAATGAGGTTCATATTATCCACATTTTCATGCCTGATCGATCGAAGTGAAATTCTTAAATTAATGCGCTATGACTTGACACTTTGACAAGTTTACTAGGCCGTCGTCGTATAGTGTCGGGCCATTGCGGAGGCAGGCAAACAAAGCCCATAGTGTCTTATCTGCGCAATTAAGCGAGACTACAAAAACAGACCGGCTGTTATCGGAATCTCAAATGTGAAACACACAGAGAAAATATTCCACTCACTAGGCAAGGCAGGGGTGGGAACGCGCCGCGGGGGCTGCCATATAAAAGTAGGTGAATATCAACGCTGATAAGGGCTATTTTTGGAGACATGTCGAGATGGCATAGCGATAGTAGCTAGCTAGCTAGCTCTGGTGGAGTTATCGCACTCAGATACATATTGAATGTGTATGGTATGGATTTAGATTTGGCATTGCGTAGCTGGAGCACGGTGCATGAGGTGGCAATGGCGAAAGTGTAGTTTTAGATGAGACGCCGCACGACGATCGTTCTCAACAAAGTAGGTGTTTGACTGACTCAATGGCTGATATACGTACATACATCTCAAAACTAGTTTTGATCTGGCCTCCGATAGAAATTCCGATTGTCTTGTCATTTTCGATCGCGTGTCACGTCACACTTTGTAGTAGTATTCAGTTCAGATAGTTTGTTATGCGAGACTGAGACTTTAGAATGGCTGTGTGTGCGAGAGGGGTCTTCTGTTCTGCTTCTGAAACTGAATTCTGTGTGCTGTGTGGTGTCTATGCTGGAGTGGAAAGAGAACAGCTGGGGGGTGTTCTGTGGCATTCGCAAGTATTCAGGTGGCACATAGAGCAAATAAATAAGGCAATTAGTCGTGCAGCAGCCATTGTGTGGCGTATGTAAGCAGGGGATACCAGCGAACAGCACGGCAATAATTTAAATGGAAATCTATTTTTAACCAAACAAAACAAATACATACACGCGTGAGCAGCACACCAACACATGCAAGACGACATGAAAAACAAATTCTTTTTTTTTTTATATCAATTGTGCAATCGGTGTTTGCCGTCGCGAGCAGATAGAGCGAGTGTGTGTATAGATAGAGAGATAGAGAGCGTGACAGAGAAGAGTTCTCAATACATACATTTGTGTATGTGTTTTTTTTTTAATTCTTACAGTTGACAGTTTAATTTGCTCTTAAAGCTTCCGTTGCTCTGTGTTTGTTCACTTTGCTATTTTGATGCTCTTTTTTTTAGATCTCTCGATCGAACTTCTCAGTTTTACTTGTAGTGGGTGTGTGTTTGAATTTTTTTTTCGAACCGATTTTCCAGAAGGCACTGTTGTTTATTTATAAAGACATAATTATTAATGGTTTGAATAGAGAATGCCATCTGCTAATGATTGTTTTTAAAAATAAACCTATTCGGAGCTCTTGAAGCAATGTCTTTTGGATGCGAATTAGAAGAATTAGCAGGTGGAGAGTATCATAAATTCTCTCACGCGCTTATTGTTGGCAAACTTTTAATTAAGTATAAATAGTTATGGTCTAGGTATTATTACTAGTAATGGGTTAATTAATGCGTCAATTAATTATGTATAGGGACTTGCAGGGACATGGGCGGTATAAGGATTAGAAGAGAGATTGGATAGAAAAGAGTGTAGTGATATTTGAAACTCAAGTGACATGAGGTTTTGTTTTATTTATTCCACATGATTGGTGTCTAAATTGACTGTGAAAACTTGTAGGTATATGATTTTTGCATTCGTTTATATTGTATAATTTAGTTTATAGTTCATTGGCACTTAGGCACTTATATAGGTACATGCATATATGTATGTATTAAGTGCTGTACATAGTTCCAACAATTTCATTCGATTCGGTTGAAAAACATTTAAGCTGTACAAGCTAGATGTATTTAAATACAATAAAATGAATCCTTGAAGTTCATGGAATGCGATGGCTAACAGAATATATTCCTTTTTTTGTAAGCAACAACTTAGTAGGTTCCTTGTATCTAGTACAAATGAATTAGAACTGTCGGAGTGAATTCGAACAAAACATTTAAAATTTCTATTCAATATATCTATTATATGTAAATAGTATGTACCAAGAGAGGATCTAAGTGATAAAAAGAAGAGGAAGAAGAAATGTGATAAAAAGGTTTGTGAGATTGACATGTTTATTATGTTCGTCCTGTGTGGTGAACAACTGAGGTATTGAACTTGCGACTACAATCTCCATATTTAGAAAGACGGGTCTAAATGCCATAGAAGACGTATTAAAATTGATCTTCTGCCCAATAATCCGTTTTGGTAATGCTGTCTGAAGCTGTAGTTAAAGGTCGGGTAAAAATTTACTATCTTAAGCGGAAGTATTGTTTGAAGTATTTGTATAATTGACATCGAATCTGGGATGTGTGGAAAAAATGAGTTATTACCACACAAAGTAAAAAGTTTTGGAAAATATTAAGTTTTATTCGAGATGTCTAACAAATTTCACTTTTTCAACAATTGTACATTAAATCTCGTTGAAACTTGAAAATGTGACATTTTCCTTTTTTTAATACTGATTTATATTAAATAAAAATGTATATACCTAATCACATATGTATGTACATTCTGTGTGAATTCACGAAATTCTTTATTCTTTCGAAAATCTATAAACATAACTTACAAAGCACATTCTCACTTGTTGGAATGTGATAATTTTTTTTGTGAGAGACTCTTCTCTAGAATTGTATCAAGAGTAAATTTTCCTTGAAAGCTTAAAGCACTAGATCACCTAAATTGCTGAGTAAAGAGAGAGTATTTTTTTTACGGAATAAGCTTTATCGAGCTTTCAGCAAAAGCATTTAGTAAAAAACTTTCTTATCTTTGCACGATTGATGTCACTTTATAAATACAATACAATTCCATGAACGAAATGTAAACAATAGAAATTTAGGATTGTTGCATGCTATATTTTTTTTTTTTATTCTTAGTCACATTTGCTACCTTTTCACATTTCATGCACTTCAACTGCATTCTTGTCGACACCGATCATAGTGTGAAAAATTCCTCACAAAAGACCCCCGAAAGCGTTAGGTTATCGTTCGAACGTCCAACATGATCCAACTTCAATGAGGCGTCAAGCCGACACCGACGCGACGCGACGCGGACAGATACCACATACCGGCAATGGTATGTGTCGATTGGTGGTGGTGCTAATAGGGTGGCAGCTTCGAGTGTTGGTCGAGAAACTGGTATAATGGCTGGTGGTTCTGATTATCTGATGGGGGGCGAAAACCATTTCAGTATTTGCCAATCCGTTCAGTGTATCTTTAGCATTGTTCAAGTTCAGTTCGTACCGTTATTGATAAGAAAAAAATAAAAAAATACCAAACGGCACAATTGGTAGAAAGTCTCCACATACGAGTCCTTCAATTAACTTATCCTTCTGCTAACATCAGATACATTGTTTTGTGTTTTTTAACGGAGGAGTAGATACATAAATTGTTTATCTGTGTGTTGCCCTGGGGCAGGCGTGCGAAAAGTGTTAAGAAGGTAATAATTAAAAGTAATTAAATTGTGTGTACAATCGTGTTTCCGTCAAGCGCAGCTCAAGGAGCTTGTAAACAAACGGATAAAGTGTCCCGAAGTACCCATCGACGAGATAGGCAGTGTGAGGAAATAATTACTGCTTGCGCGACAATGACATCGCGACGAGAATTCGTGTATCATGTGATATTGTGCTCAAATATTTACATTTATTGATATATTTTGTACCAATGAAGCGCAGCTAATTGATCTGTTTTGGTTTCGTCATTGTGTCATTGTTTTATAAACATACAGTCGTTCTGGAGGACTGACATCAAACACGGGATACGATTTTTCTGAATAGTGTTGGCTAACTTATGACCAATTAAATGAGAGAGAAGTGATTTGATTTATTAATGGTACTTGTTTATTGAAAAATATTGATTCATTGATTGGTTAACGAAGCTGAGCACCTAACAAGGAATTTACGATCGTATATACCCAGCTCGGTGTAACTTGTTGCCTCAATGATCGATTATGTAGAAAGATATTGCGAAAAAATTATAAAAAGACACCTTACCCGTCGTCGTCGACAAGATGAGTGAGGTGCCATGTTAAGGTGATATCTAAACCGTTCATAGATATTTGTACCTACTAATGTACGTACGTGCTTGAAATTGAAATTGATAAGAGGAAATAATTTATATATATTTTATGCAATTTATCTGCTAATTGATAACGTTGAATGCTTAAGCAGACGAACAACACACTTGAGGCTAGAAATAGAAAATGTTTCCCCGCTGTTCGATTTAGAAAAGACGGTAACAGGATGGCTGGTGAATGCCCATAGCACAGCATAGGACTCGTGCCGTCAATGTTTGCTTAACCAATTGTGACTAATTGTTGATGGGGTGCTACAATGATTAATGAATTAAACAGCACATGTTGTCTAAACTTTCCGCAGATTGAACTACATATGTGTATGTATTCGAATATGAATTTTATTAGATCATAATTGGAGTTTTTCCGTTGGGTTAAGCTTTGTTTGGACGTGCTCACTTGTCGCTTTGCTTGTGTTTTGATCTAAATGAATCCGTCAAAGCAGAACATTTAAATTTGGCCAATGATGTAGGTTTAAGATTCACAAATGAGATGAATTGAGTTTTATGACCCGAATAACGTGTTTTGCACTCTCGTTCATACTGATCATTATTTCTTAAAGAATTTTGTTTGCATACATATGTATCCACCTATCCACATGCATAACTCCGTTACTAATCAGATACCCATTTTTATTTTTCGGCAAATCACAAACGAAAATGGGCATGCGCATATTTACCATATGTGGTCCTTACATACGCGTATTACTTGGCATCATTCCTCGCTAATCAGAGAGTAGCATGCTCCATACTGGCTGTTCTTCGTTTTTTTTTTTTTTTGCATAGTTATATATTTAATTGCATAGTTATGGATGCTATACTGCAGGTAGGTGCTGTATTTGTTTTGGAAATGTGCCCATGTTAAACTAGAAATTCATTGAGAATACTAACTTTATAAAGTTGTTGATAATTACACATTCGTCCTTCATTCATGTTGGCACTTGTGCTGATGAGTAGAGCATTTGACAGGACGGTTTGTTCGTATCTGCATATGTATGCACATACATGTATCGATTACTCAGGTTTGTGAATCGTGCTACTTGTACCTACCCGTGGCGCATCAAAAATAAAACATAAGGTGTTGCACATAAGCTTAAACTCTTAACTGTTAACGAAGACCCTCAACGCATGACTCCCTGCCGTCACTAGAAAATTTGTCAATACAATGTCAACGGTCAACTTGTCAACGTAACGTAAGACACGGTGGCAACCGAACTACGTAGACATGTGCCAACGCTTTGATGATCATATGTACATGACTCAACTTTGAAGAGGTTGACCATTGATGGTGTCTTGATGCTGATTGATTACGACTTGACGACTTTTTGTTTCTTGGCTATTTTTTGGCAATAGTCATTGAAGCATAATAAAAGAAAAATCCCTTACCTTAGCTCGTACTGTCAATCGATGGGTCGTAGCCTCCGTTACATTGACGCAGACGTAAAACCTGTCACGGTTTGGACGCAGTCACTGTATTGTCGTGCAGATTGAAAAATATTGCCAAAGTGAATCTTGAAAAATATTTACAAGAAGTATTCGCTGGGCTCACATTTTATTACCTCTCTTAAAATGAATCTGAAGTGAGCTCCTATTCACATTTATTTCTAGAAATGATTGTCCTTGCACTGAATTTGGAAAAAGGCAAAAAATGTTTCGAGTGGCTCGTTTTTTACCGAATGATTCACAACGACAAATGAATGGATTCATGCAGTTCTTTGGCTCTTAGATACTTAAGAGACTGAACATAACCTATCTGAAAGTAATGGTTGTTTTAGTTTAGGAGAAAGATGAACAATATTGCAATCACGCAAAGCAGATGACTCAGGTACATTGGTTCCATTTTATTACTTAAAATCATTCTATGCTTTGCAAACAAGTGTCTTTAAGTATCTGGGTCGTTATTAACATCAGGTATGTCCTTGGTGAAAGCCAATATATTCGATAAGCAGGAACGCTAACCAGTTATAATAAAAACTACGTTCACCTGGATTATATACATGATTAAGTTAAAAGGAAGTTATGATCAACCACAGATCTCATCACGTAACTTTTCAACCGATCATCGCCTTGCCGATCCAATTGTGTGCTCGGGTATTGAAGTTTCGCCTATCGTTTATTTTCTCGAAAGTTTGACAAAGTTAGTCTTTTGATCAAATTTTCAAGAAAAAATACTACTCTTATAGATACGTACTAATGGAAAAAGTACTACCTATCTGATGGGAAACAGTGTGTTAAAACGTATAATCATCAATGAGAAGAGGACAAGGGCAAGCATCACACAATGACAGTGTCTATTCTCCAAAGTCGATATTCAGTCACGGTGTGTCAAGATCTAGGTGTTAATTTTTTTTAAATTACTCGAAGGTAATTTTGCCTCCGAATGAACAATAAAAATTGTTTTTTTTTTCTTTCGAACGTTTTTCATGATATTAGTTTTTATTTTAATTTTGTAGTTTTAATTGCCAGTCATCTGTGCCTGAAACTTGATTTGGCTACAAATCGTTTTCCCAGTTTCTACGAAATATACTCCGTTCCATTGGACACATAATATTTCATGCATTAGTAGTGTATGGTGGATAGTACAAGTTTTGCGGCATAATTTATGACTCGACATTCATGTGTGCATTTCTTCCACAAACATAAAATTGAAAATAAATTCGACAGTTAAGAGTTAGGCTGACAGCTTTATTAAGGTAGTTTCGGCTACTGTGTTAATTGATAAGAAGAACGATTTTACAACAAAATGTTATTTCTAACAAGGGAGAAGGATATTCATTACCAGGGTTGCCGCAAGAGTTTGGAAAAAAGTATCTCCGCAGACAGAAGAAAAGTTTTAAAAGGTATCTTAATAGGAATTAAGTATGAGTAAAATTGTCATTATTATTATTTTGTTAATATTAAAAAAATGAATACAAGTGATAATGCCTAAAATAACATGAATATTCTCAAGTCTGTTACAAAAAATCTATCCATCCAAACCGGCGCCAAGTCAACTACAAGAATATTTAAATAAAATATCAAAAAATTACGGAATAATAACTCACAGTTCAGTAAATAAGAGTATTGCCTGGTATATTATAGTATTTTCTTGTCGGAACTAAAAAGTATCAAAAAAGGTATTTACAGAAATCGAAGTATCACGTCGAAATTAAGATTATCATTGTGGCAACACTGTTTATTACCCATATACAAATATGCAAAGCAGGGAGCACGACTAAGTTTTAAAAAATTCGTTTGTGTGATTGGCATTAAGTGAGCAACTCTATAATTTGAAGTTGGACTAAAATTTCGTTTCGATTAGTAACTGTTATTTAATTACAGCCACAGAGACCGCATTATCATTTTCATTATCTTTTTCTTATGTCCTGTATCTCCTTGTAGGTTCTAGGGCTTCTCCGAGGTTCTGTGTCAGTTTCCTTAGGAATTTGTTTAAGTTTAATGTTGGGAGAAAGTTTTCAGAGTCCACAAGATTGAATCAACGTTTTTTAACAGAAGTGGTACTAAAAGTAATTTAAACACTGACCAATTTAAAAAAAATCAACTATGCCATCCATAACGTCGATTGATGGATCACCGCCACAATAGCAACACGAAGTCTTGTTGCTTGTTGACGCTCAATTGGGGAGGAAAAGGTGTATTGACCTTCATGGAAAACATTTTGAAAAACAATAAAGCGATTATTAAATATAAATATTTATTTATTCGTTTTCTAACTGAAGTTCATCAAATTTTGGTGTGGTGAACTTGGTATTCTGGTTTCCCGATATAATTCTTCTCTGGTTTTATCCAAGTGCATACGTATGTAATATGTACTAAGATCGAGTTTAAAATCTTTCAAAACTTTCGGAATATGTGTTTAAGTTTAGCTAGTTCTAAAATATCGGCGTAGTAAGTTTATTGTTGTGCTTTGGTGACCAAATACATATGTTATCATTTCACTAGGTCACTCAGATGGCTGGAACTACAATTGAAGATAACGATTGTTTGAAACAGAAGCTGAGACCGAGTTCACACTATTTACATCGTGCTATCAATTTTATTTTTAGTGGCTTCGTTCACACCCACTTAGCACTACTTCTAAGCCAGTCCTAAGAAATTCTCCAAAACCGATGTTTTTTTTTTATTTTGCTTGGGAATTTGTCACTCGTGTTAATGTCCAATGTAAACTAAGGAAAGTGTGAAACAAGTTTCTATGTTGATTTTTTTTTTATACATACATAAGTGCTATGCAAGTGGAGTAATAAGTTTGGCATGATAAAGTGCGATTCAATTATGAACTAGACCACAATGTGAAAAGTGAAGATCATGAAAAAACCATTAGGTAAACCAGTACAGGGCTTATTAAAGTGCACGGAGATCGATTGCATAACTTATGTCAAACATTGACACTGGACGTCCGAAGGAACTCATTGCACCGGAAATTACTGACAAAAAACTAGAGAGCTATGTATAAGAGTATAGTCGAAAATAATACAACCTTTGTATAGAAGGCAAAATGAGCTTTCTCGTTATCGCAAGATGGTCATCCATTGTACTCCGACTTCAGACTTAAAGTCAACAGAGTCTTCCCATATAAAGGCTGAATTAAAGTCCATATAAAGGCTAAGTTAAAGAAGGTGGATAAAGTAGATTTCCTTTCTACTTTTTCGATTCGTTGACAGAATGTAGAGAAACTGTCATCGCTTTTGACAATCAGCTGATTGTGTTGACGGATTCTATGCGGCAATACGTCAACTTGAATGTCGACGTTCAGCTGAACGACTGATTCTATGGGTTGGGCCCTTGGTTGCAGTGTTAAGTGGAAGTAATCCGTAAAATAAACCGTATTATTAAACTATTCTCTTCTAGAAGAGAGAAAAAGGGAAAGGAAAGAGTTGGTATAGTGGTACATATTAGAAACTCAGGTTACATTAGGTTTACATGTTTATTCTCCATGGGTGGCATCCAATTTGACTGGGAAGAGAACTGTGTGCGATTTTTGCATTCGTTTATAATTTCTTTTTCGCGTTTATTTAATTTTTTACTATTAAAATACAATGGATATTGTCGAGAAGTGATCACCAAACCTCTTTTTTAATGACCGAATACCTACCACCACACCGTGGCCTTCCACTTGTTAATCATCACTCATCATAGTTAAACTTTTAATTACACGCGAACGAAGTCTAGTTGTTCACGAAATGGATTCTGAATCTATTTCTGTTTTTGATTTTTTTTTTATAAATGAAACCGAACGTGTTTAAAGGATTGTTGGGGAAGCATTGTTTTATTTCATAAGAAAATATTTGGCAAAATTGTTGCGAAATTATACAACAATTTCATTGTTTATAGCGAATCGGCATTAAAAATACAATGTGTATAACGAATACATTTGTTACTTATTTAATTTTGGCAGAGGGGAGCAGATGAAAAGAAGAATTTCATCCTTTTTAAGCAGCTAAAATCTTTGTCAACAAAGATGCTGAAAAGTTATAGCCTGGTGGGTCTGATTTTATCGTCAGTATTCCAAACGATCGAACATTTATGTAAATGTTTACTTCGGTTAGTTGCGCTTGATCGCTATCCCTTACGAAGGGACTCGTTGCCTTCAAAAGACTGTCGATACCATCCAATGCAGTTACAGTAGATGACGGATGTAAGTAAACCAAATCATCTACTGATTACCAACTACGACTTCCTTGTAAAATGGGAACTCGCCATAGTTTAGGTTCGACCTTTCGCCTACGGAATCATGATCTTGACGTTTTACAAGGACTATCACGATGTCACTCATGCGATGCAAAATAGCGACTTCAGTTGTGGTTAAGAGATTAATGACGGAACCAACTTTACAAATCGTCCAACAAAAAAACTCGTAAAAATTATGATATGATTTGTATATCGCATTTGTTCTTTCATGTTATTAAAAAAAAAACAAAAGCGAACAAGAGAACTGGTTCAATAAAACCAGAAAACCTCAAGACAACATTCTTTCAGTAAGATGCCATGCAGAAAGGTGTTACGATGATAAAATCAATCTGCCAACACAAAGTACGAGTATTCGTATACACGTTACGGAAGACAAGATACTTTGTCTTTTTTTTTTTTTTTTGTATGAAAACATGCTCCAAGGATGCGAATACAACTACCGAAGAACATTTCAGAACCGATATCAAGTCTCATCCACTCAACGATTAGCTTAATAAGAAGAGACCACAGGCTGTTCGGGTTAATGTAATCTAGTCACATTATCGTACATCTTCCTGGCAAGGCTTCAGTATTCGTAGACTCCCTCTAGTGCTATTCAATTCCAGATTGATATTGAATATCGCTTGTGCGCGCGTCGAAACCATTTAAAAGACAATATTCCTTGAGCTACAAATTTCGTTGACACTGACCGGTTGGTTAAACCGCAGAGCCTTGCCTCGAGTACAATTTTACGCTACAATTATTATCACCTCCACAAATTATTTAATTTTACTTAAAATTCCTTTTATTTTGTCGACACCGACAACGCTGCTGCAAATGCGTGCAGCAAGCAGTATCTTAGTTTATATTCTCGATGCATCATAAAGTTGGTTGTGCAATAGAGCTGGAGGTTAGTTATCTTGGTTTGATTGCTATGGTATATAGAATTGCCTCATGCAGCGCATGTGACAATAATTTCTTGCTTCGTTAATTGAATGCATACACAGGCCTCTTAATTGAATCGCACCACTGTCTGTGTATTGTATTGGCAATCTGCAGCCCTTAACCGCAGACGCGAGTTTTCGTTGTAATTTTTGAAAGGTGTTTGTCCTTAAACGGTTACAAAGCATCAGCAGCTTTAAGGCGTTTTGACGAGAAGCTGTTTTGACAGGAGCTTTGACAGGAGTTTTGACAGGAGGACGGAGTTTGTACTCCGTCAACAGGGGGTCGTATCAACGCTGTCATAGGTGGAAGCTAGCACGAATCAGTGATGACATCTGACCAGTAGAAGGTCGGATCAGACTAGTTAAACAAGTGCGAATCGCGACGTGATTGGAAAAACAAAAGTGCCTGCTGCAGCTAATGAGTTCGTAGATTGAAATTCAAAGCAACGAGATAAACACATCGATAGCCACAATTGGTCGATCGCGGTTGCCCACTCAGTCGCATAAGTTGGAAACCACTGCATAGTGCTGCTGGTACATGACCATGTCTACGTCTAACTAATCATTTGTGTGCTGCACTAAGAGCCGCAATAAGGGGACACACCTTCCCCAGACCAATTAAGTAACGATCGGGTCCAATTGGATTGACTCGTTTCTGAATGCCCTAATCGATGTGGCAAGCAATTAATCTACACGCATCCTCTGATGAGACAAGTATTGGCACTTGCGCATGCAAATGGCTCCTCCACATCTTGACAATTTTGATCAAGATTTGTCTTCCTGTTGTATACCCGCAGAGTAATAGTCGTTAATTGCTGGGCACCGTTGTCGGTCAAGCACCTTTTGCAGAGGCGCTACCCCTCTGCACTTCACCGAACGCCGGCCGCACAGTCACTGGCCGGTTGTGCACTGATGGGCGTGTAATTACTGTAGCAAGCAGCAGTAGCGTACCACGCAGCTTGGAACAGGTTACATTTTCAAAGTGAAACAAAGATGCAAGCAGACAGTCGTGGTGTGGAGTGGACCTAACGCAGAGGCAATACGTCAGCGTTTGGCAGTGGAGAACGCAAGCAGTAGACATATTTCAACTGCACGACAACAGGCCATTCATCATCATCTTTGTGTATTGGCCAGATATATGTACCTTACATATAAAAAATAAAATAAAATAAAAAACAACTAACCTTGAGAGTTATTTCTGAAATCTCGTGCTTTGCAGCAGACTTTTGTTTTTTGACGAGCTACCTGGCGACTCGCCGTGAATGGGGGCGATTCAATGACCCGCAAACAGGAATATATTTCACTGTGCATGTCATTTGTACTTAATTCTTGGATAATTTCCAACATTTCAGGACATGGAACTTCTGATAATATTAACACTCAAGTGAAAAACAAAAATGCCTTGTACAGCAAACTAGATACAGAGCACAGACTGTGCGTCGTTCCCACATATCGATATCAACTGAGTTTCATGGGTTCGTTAATCATGTTTATCATTGAACAAATACCTGAACAAACGAAAATTTATATAAATAATTCTCAGTGTGATACGAGGGGAAATGAGGGGAACAGATCGTTTGATTACTATTTATTTAGCAATTAAATCTGCCATAACATTGTTAGAAGACTGCTGACTAATTATGCATTCAATTGAAATAAATATTTTCTCATTTATTATTCAAATGTGGATGCATACTAGAACCTACGTACAGTTAATGTACATACACCACTTGAGAGTTTCAAGTGCTGTACAAAAAGTCTATGAATAATTCGTTTTGAAAGCATATTTTAAGAAATAAATAATCTCGGCGCGGCGGCTTCACTTTGCATTAGAGATGGGATTCTGAGAAACAAGATTTACGATTTTTTTTTTTAATAATAAAAATTAATAATAATTAGCTTTTTTTTGCCTTCTGTAATCTTACACTAGGCAAGTGTTGAAAATAAAGAAATGATAACACGACTAAGTGCGATTGTACTAGTACTCTTTTTACTTCCTTTATGATTGCTAACTACTCTATGTGATGATGACTACTCGATAGCTCCCCCACTAAGTTGGTGGTTTGCTTTTTTATACAGGCGAGTTTAACGGTGACCCAACATCTTCATCTTGTCAGAGGTTGTCTTTGACCACATGGTAGTGTCTTCGCGACCAGGTATGAACCGCAATGCCGGGGTGCCAACTTTCGAGACTTACCGGCAGACTCGTTCTCAATCAAAACAAGGTTCACCGTCTGGTACGCCTGCGTGGAATCAAACCTTACTTTCTGGCTTGCTCGCATCTGCCAAGGTTTGGTTGCGTCGCCACTCAATTTCCTCGTCTCCATTTCATCCTGTTGGCTCAGCTCCAGCAGCAGCTTGTCATGTGGTCCTATTGTTACCTGGAAGAAAATATTTTCATTAAAATAATTGAAACTTAATTTTCTTGATGCTTTACAATATAGTAGAAGGTAGTATAACTGTCAAACCATTTGTCAAATTTGACAGTATACATAGGTATGTTTGGCTTGCCAATTTGTCATGCTACATTTCGTCATTACGTGTGGACTTTGTATGAATTTTTGTTCTGTCCATCATATGCCTCATGATCGTCACCTCAAAGCAGTAACTACATAGATAACGCTATGACTGCTTCCCAAAACCCATTATTGCCCCAACAATGCAATGGCAATCATTCCAAAACGCGAACAAAAAAGGTGATGCCAATGCATACTATTCAGCATTGTGAACAGACCCCTACTACGTAAACAGAGCAAACAGAGGATTGGCAAATGTCATAATGAAAAGTCATTTGCGAGGGCATCACTGACTTTGTATTATAAGGAAGTTTTTTAGTATTATGTCTTGGAAAGCAGTCATACAATTTTTATTTTGGACATATCTTGAGATTATGTTTAATTCATGCACTTAGCTTTTTTCAGTGAATGTGGTGTAGAACACATTCGTAAAAAGTTTCATAAACAAAAATTCTTTGACAACTTAATACTTTTTACTGCCAATAAGGAGAATGTTTTGGAACACGTTCTGATTCATTGAACAGAAGGTTGTCATTTTCTTTTCTAATCTGTTGTGAGTTTTCAAAAACTTGCGCTATTCTGTTTTGAGCTGTGCTACTTTTTTAGACACTGAACAAAGCTACTGCGAATCACTTGATTCGTTTGTTTAATTTTTCTTTTTAACATTGGTAAATAAGGAAATGAGTTATTCAGTTGTTAATATGCATTACATTTGAATCTAAGTAGCCGAAAACATTAGGGAATTAAGTCAGACAAGTCACTGCAAAGAAAATTGTACAAACATCTAAATTTGAAAATATGTAATTTAAGTTGCCTTACTTTCTAGGCTATAAGAAAACTTGGTGCTTGCTGGGCATCACGGCGATCGATCAATTCTGCAGTGTTCCTGGAATCAAAATTCTTTCACCATCTATATTTTACCCTCTTCCCATGTATCCATTGAATAGTAGATATACAAGACTAGGTACATAGCAAATTTAGTTCGTTAGTAAAATGTATCTATTCGAGTTAAATAAAAATAATTTATTGTTGATCGTTAAATGTTTCCTTTTATTGCTTACCTTACTGCTATTTCATGCTTTATTTTTAGCACCTCCTAAATTAGCTCTGCCTTTGCCGATAAATTTAAACGGTACTGCACATAAAAACGATACTAAAATACGTAGTTAAAATGAAATATTTCCTACATGCTTTATGCTAAAAATAGACAGTTATTGTGTCATCAATCACAACAAGTTTAGCTGCGATTTTGTTTTTAACAATTATTGACCGATAATATATGTTTTGGAAAAATTTGTCTACTTACATTTTCAATGTTTATGTGATGTATGCAGTGCGGTGGAATTATCATTTACACGATGTTTATTCGTACACGGTTTGAATACTAATCTCTTATGACGAATTGGAAGATATACGAGTACACGACAAAAAAATTCGTGAAAAAATTCAAAATCGAAATCACGAAATAACAATCATTTTTGACATAAAAATTATGGAGAAGCCCAAAAAAGTCTGTCGATTCTGTCTGTCTGTCTGTCCGGTTTGTTTATATGGATAACAGCAAAACTGCAGCTTACACAGCTGGACCGGTTTACTTATCTGCGCTCTGTAGGGTTATAATTCGAGGTAAAATCTAAATTTTTTTTCTAGCCCTTCTATTAACGGTATTTCACTTAAGGCCAATTTTGCAAACGGCTTAAACGATTTCGTTCAAATTATACACTGAGACTAGCACAGAGACGTGCAATAAGATGACGTTCTACGTTTTGGCCAAAAGTTGTTGTAACGGTACTTATGGCCAATTTGGCTTAAAGACGATTTTCATGAAAACAAAAAAAGAAAAAAGGTAAAAAGAAACTTTTTAAAAAAAAACCAACCAATATTTTTTTACGGTGTTCCATGTTACCATATCAAGCTTACCTGTTCCGCAGCCGATGATTCTATTTTACATATCCTAATTAGGACTTAACAAGCATACATACATATTATCACCGAAATATACATAAACACTCGTCTAATTAGCCAATAAACACGTTAAACACACAATTAATTGAAGCTCGCTATTGAGTTTATGCCGCCCGGTAATTTTCTATTCATTAGGTACAGATACCTACCTGAGTGCTACCGAAACGACGTTATTGTCCGTTAAAGTGTGTCAATGTCAGTCCGACACGACAAATGCTTCTTATCACTCAAACTGTGCTAAACGTAGTCAACCAACATCGGGGTTTTATTTGCGTACCTCCAGAATTCGCAAACTACGTTCGGGCACGCTACGTAGCGTACGTTTTCATTCGAAAATAGATAAGGCAGCTGGCAGCGAATGTGATAATCTCTTGAAAATGCAAATATGTAATTTGTTTGTTTGTCGTTTGACCCTAAGGGCACACTGTTTATTTTTGTTTATAACATTTTGCGATAAAAAATATTTAACGTTATTTTGTTTATTTTTTTCTGTTTTTTCAGGGAGACGCCAAAGGGAACTTCGTTTTTGTTCTGGTCCGCGGTGATTCAACAAAATCGCTTGCATGCGGATTTGTTTTGATCGGCTGTGCTTCGCAACAAAGAGGCCAGCCACATCAGAAACAAACCAATTACCGAATATTCAAGGAGTGATTACCACCACCCCTTCGCCTACAGTACCGCCGCCATTAATTGCCGCACCAAGTAAAAATAACGCAAAAAATACACCACCGATCAGCCATAGCAACAACACATCTAAAGTAGACACAAACGGCAACAGCTACGGCAAGCCAGCCCAACAACACTTTCATGGTGCTTCCATCAACGCATTGGATCCGCCAGATAAACAAAGTGACGACAATATAGCACCTCCAAGTACCATCGGTTCACCTGCGATCAGGAAAGAACCAGAGCTACCACCCCCCAGTGCGCCGCGTAAAACAGCCGCAGCAGGAGGGAAGGAAGCGCATGCAGAAACATCAACAGCCGTTGAAGCAACATTGGTGCTGACATCCGCCGATAATTGCAACTCAAATAGCAACAACGCGGATATTAATAGTCCCGCGAACGCCAGCAGCACAGAGGTGCTAGAAATAAGTCCGACAGGTGGACAAAATCCAGCTACGAACGAAGGCAAGATGCAGCAGGAACCGAACGCAAATTTTCAGTTCCAGCCCGAACTGGGTATAGTGAACAACAATAACCCGGTGGTGCAAGCCTCAGACGTACTTACGCATACCCTTATTTACGGCACCGTACCTACAGGTGTTCAACAGGTTAACAACACAGATCCGAATTTACAAAACTACTTGCAGCAGCAGGAATTACAGCTGCAGCAACGCTACCAGCAACTGCAGCAACTCCAGGCTCAAACGCAAGGACTATTTGCTGCGACGCCGTCAGTGCCGACTCTTCCTCCGGTCCAATACAGTCCTGTGACTGACTACAGTGCGAAACTGTTATCTGACCAGATGCAAGGACTTCTCATACAGCCCAACAATTGTGAGCCCGCTACAGTAGCCGCTCAAGTCAACATCATGAATTCTCCCTTTGTGCCAACCACGCCGCAGGAGCAGCGGTTTGTACAAATCATTCAGGCCAAGGATCTGAAAATCCAGGAAATGCAAATGGCTCTCCAGTACAAGGACACGGAGATAGCCGAACTGAAATCTCACCTCGACAAATTCCAAAGTGTGTTTCCCTTTAGTCGCAGTGTGTCTGGCGGAACTACAACTCCCGTCTGCGTGCCCGCTCGCAAAACTGGCCAAATGGTGCAGCGGCAGCGAACGGCTGGCATCTCTGCGGAACCCCAAAGCGAATCGCTGCTCCATGTCACGTTCCAGAAGCACGACAAGGACGAAAGGTAAGTCGCTTTTATTTAATCACTTCACTAATTCTAAGACGTCACTGATGTTTATCCGTGCCACGTCCTAAAATACAGACTACTGTTTGCAGCACTGACAGTTTTATTAGCTCTCAATCCGTCGTGATGTGTGGGCCGACACTGAACTTATTACTTATTCACTAAGGTTTAGGTGAGGGTAGCCGGTGGTGTTTATTTAGATTGTTTGTGTTTTGATTGGCACAATGCGCTGCAAAATTGTTCCTCCTCCATCAGGCAATTGCGACGCAGCGAGAAATGATTTGCGACCCCCGAAACTTCCGTCGGAATGCATTTAACACAGCCCATTCGATAAATAATTTGTTCGCGGGCGCATTGTTTTTTGGGATATGATCACGCAAATCCGATCGTAGCAAGAGGTGCCATACGAACACGCTACTTTAAAGATACAGAGATACAGTATCGCAAAGCTGTCTGCCGCCGCGCTGAGGCCATGTGTGAATATTGCATTCGCCAAGAGGCGAACGCGAAAATTTATCGCGAGTAATTAATTTTTGCTTGTCAAACAACATTTGGAGTGGAGCCAACCCATGGGCTGGTGTGTCTGTGTGTAGCCGTACCAATCGCACATCAGATTAACGTGGCTCATCCAGTCCGCTGCGATAAGGCGTTTTGCCGTGGAACATGTTCTACCCTCTGTTGAATGCTGCAGGTGGATTTGTTACATGCAACATTAATCAAGCGTCACACCAGGCGATCTCAACTTGTCCAAATCCAATTGGCAAGCCATCGTACGATCGAAAGTGTAGAAACACCTATTCGATAGCCCAAAACGCGCGCAGCCTTATTGAGTGACAGACCACCAACTGCGGATAAGAAGTCTTGAAGTGCGTAAGTGGGGTTTCGGTTTCGGTATCGGTTTTGGTATCGGTGTAGGTATCTTCTGGGCCACGCCACGTGCTGTTCGTTGTGTTGATGATCATGATCTCGATGGATGCCAATTTGAATACCTAATATTGACGAATTATCTGTGCGTGCCAGAGTGCGAATGCAAAGTTAATTTGCATTCCTCAGGAGCGTGCAACGTCTCTAAAAATGTAATTTTCATGATCTAACAGAGTTAGTATTACAGTGCGTATGCAATGTGGGGCAAACTCGGTCATGGACCCAACTTACACACTGCAGACAGTGTGCGTTGAAATTTGATCTTTATGAGGCTTATAGAAAATGTCTTGTGACAGTAAAAGCATTCAATGAGGCGGGAGTACGGTGGTGCGCTTGGTTGGGAATTTGAACCCAGTCGTCGTCGCCACCGCACGGTTCAAGTTTGCGTATACAATTTAGAATTCGAATTGCGGACTCGTAAATTATCTGTCGATTGCAGTGAAATAATTCGGATTTATTTTTTGAAACTGTGATTTATGGAGTCACAGTAATGGGTTGGCCAGGTGTTTCTTTCTTGGACACGGCTAACGCAAGCGGAATTTCCTTAAAGTTGTCCAAGTTTCTAGAGTGCGTTCAATTTGGGCACGGCACGGCAATGCACGCATGGCATTTGCCCAGATGACTTCATTGCTGTGTGGAGACTACTAATTGAATCCTTGCTTGCAGCAGTATGACATGTACGCGCGTTGTAATGAATAAGGACCAATTAAAATTAATTGGAGTTAATAGAGCATGGGTAAGAAAGGGAGTTTGCTGCTGCCTTGTAAGCAATTAAATTTTCAGCAGCGATTATTAATTGATATTATAAATGACAACCATGACCTTTGCGGCTATTTCAAGAGTGTTTTATGGATTACAGTGCGACTTATCGGGTTCGTTGGTGTAAATACATACATAGATACGATCGATCCGAATTTCCGATTTTCGTCCCGATCGATTTTGTAGCCTTACTTACTTGAAATTATTATGTGCGATGTCAGATCTAAAAATAAAGAATATATCTTCCTTTACTTACATTGTTTACTCATCGTTCATCCATAGTTCGAGGCTCTTCTTTGGATAAACTTCTTTTTAATTCGGTTCCGCCAAAATACCCTTAAAATAACTCATTCCATTAGCGTGTTGTGGAATTAACATAATTAACACATTTAAAATATCTTAAAACTTAAAAACTTTTACAAATTTCCAAGTGACGTTTAATTGAGCGAATAAGGTAAATACTTGTAAAGTTGTGAAATTTTTCTTTACGCTTGCAATAATAGCCGTGTTTTTTTGAAACCTCCGCAGGCAGTAGGGGCAAATTTTACACGTAAAACAATAATAAGAACCTACTACCTGGAACTCAATATCTCATCCGCAGTAGGTGAGCTGCTGACTAGGAATTCGGCAACATGTTGCGTAAAATCAAAGCCTTTTATTTACAAATATTAGTTTCACAGTGAAATTTATTCGGCTCAGAAGGGAGTGTTCGTAATGATGACTCAATTATAAGTAATGGCCGGAAAATAAAATTTTAGTGAGTTATTGAATTTAGTGGAACAATTTTGTTCTATACGAAACAATTTAAAAAAAAAAATGACGCAAAAGGATTGCCTCTTTGAAATTCTGTTTTCAGTTTGCATATTTTCTTCAGTGGATTTAGCCACAAATTAATTTGGTGCTTCAAAAGATACTAAAGTAGAAAATAAATATAAGAAATAAGCAAACAATTTTCATTATTTTGAATTTGCAAAGAACCTGTGAGTCTAATGTTTTAAAGCTCCAATAATTTTTGTTTTGTTGAAAGAGGGACCATCTATTTTAGTTTATATTTGGGGAAACTGTAGGTAAAAAAAAGACGGTGAAAGAAACATAAAAAAAATAATAACTTACGAACATAGCCACTAAGATATATTGTGTTGACAGCTAATGTCATTAAACCGAAGATACAAGTACATTCTGCTGCAGATGGTCAAAATGAACTGCTGGCTGCGGAGGTTTCACAAAATCACGGCTGCTGTGTACCCACTAATAAACAATTGGAAAACCGCGAACAAACCATTTTTTGACAGTTTTACTAGTCCAGTCAATCAGCGATTTTTCCGCGAATAAACGAATGGTTCTTGCGAACTGTCAAATTCAAACTCCACAGATGTGGAATGCAATTTGGTAAATGACTAGTAGACAAAAAAGTTGCTGTGAATGAAAAGTCAAAATTTCGTTTAATCGTATTTGCAGTTCCAAGAGCTATGAATGGAGCTTAAGTGCAAAAATTGTACCCTAAATTTAGTCAAAATAGGGAAATCGAAATATTGATCATATCAAACTACACATGTCTAAAAAGTTAATCCCCACTCATTTTGGATGAGTAAATCAATTAAAAATATAAGCTTCCTTAGATTCATTCACTTTGGATACACAAAATTAAACTTTGATCCTGAACGGCGCCAGCGCTAATCAAATCAAATAAAATAATCAAGCGCTGATAACGTCAGTTGTTTTTTTTATCTTTAATCGAAGGAAACTACATTTGTTCACAAAGTAATCACTTTCACACTTTGTACAACTAAGAAAAGACTCGACAAATTTATGGCGATAAATTAAATATATCTTTTTGGTCTTTATAATAATGAAATGTAATATCGTGCCTTTGTGGACAGTATATTTGATTACATTGTTAAGAGCTAAGCAAACTCAATGGGCTCACTGATTCTGATTGCGCAAATAGATAGCTTTTCCAATTAGTTGGTGCAATATTTAGCAAACACATTACCTGATCAGTCATCTGCTTGTCTGTTTTATTACAATAAGTTCAAAATATTGACTTGGTGTTCTTAGATATGTGCATGGATTTAAAAAATCACACTGCTTCGTTGCTATTCATCTGAACTACTGGCTTTAACTTAAGCTTTGACTTAAGTTCGATTTAAGATTTCTGAACTTAAAACATGCAAAGTTCGTATGCATTTACCGATAAAAGACTCATCAAGGTTCAAACCTACAGTATAAGGTAAACAAATCCATTGCTTCCGTTGAGAGTAACTGACAGTTTGACGTAGTTGAAGTCACGATTTCTCATGTACCTGCCCACTTCATGCCGACATCTCGGATGTAATTCATTGCCTTCACTAAGACTGCGTGCGGTCTGTTCAAGGTGCAAAGATCGCGCGATATCCTTCTAAAAGGTAGATTATGTTACTGCAGTACCATACTTGGGTGTGGATTTTCACAGTATAATTTTTCATTTCCCAAGGATGTTCTGCTCACAGATGTCGAATGACAACTACTAAAAGCCCATGAAAGTAATTCAACTATGTAACTGGATGAGTTAAGGCTTGCCATGGAATTCATCCTTTGAACTTTAGTAAAACCATTTTAATTGCCTTCATGTATTCAATACGAATAATTGGCCTGTAAGATGTTTTCATCTTGCTGCGCGCGCGCGCGCATACTATAATAAATTGAATTTGTAAATCTCAAGACTTTAATTCCCTATAGATTAACAAGTGTACTTAATTGTGCTAGTGTCTTGTACTGGCGGTGGTCACGATTTAAACGAAAACGTTTAACGTCTTGTCTCAAGCGTTTAATCATGAATGTAAGGCGCGTTTGCGGTTTCAAGTTTTCGCGAATGATGCGAAATGGATTCTGTACTGGTGCACGACTTGTGGTGTGGGCAATTAATTCAATTGCACTCAAATGTCTGAAAAGGTTGATGTTTGTCGAAAATCGCGTCAACGCTTCAACGTTAAATCATTAGTGCACATTTCACGCAGTTAATCTGACTAATTGATATGCTCCATCTCGGCATGTTGTCAGACGAAAGCGAAACCCACTGCGTCCTAGTATAACAACATTTTGTTTGGCTAACAAGCTCTTGAAAGGTAATTAGGTGGCAATTCAATCAAAGAGACACTCATGCGCCACTCCTAGTTTTTTTTTTTTTTTTTTCGTTTTTCCTGACATGGCTTATCCCCGAATGATTTCACCCAATACTGGAAACAAGGTAAGCGTCTTAACACGCATTAATTAGACACCTTCGTGTGGTGTACTTGGTCGATGACAGTGCCTTATTAAATCGAGTTTATAACAAGCTAAAGGATACCACTGATCGATTGAATCAGATAAAGTCAGTGATTGATTTATGTTTCTTAAATTTCTGGTGGTTTAAAGGATAATTTGGGGACAGGACCGGATTGAAGGTGGTTCGAATGTGCAGATTGTGGTGCAATGGCATTTCGCTCTAAAAAATTATACTTATCCTTGACGAAAAGTACCTAATCTTAACTCGGAGGGCCAGATCCTTCGTTTACTATAGCGTAGTCGTTGGTTATTTCAGTCTTATGATTCTTTCTGCTACCTTCCTTCGACTATGCATTCCTTAAATATAAATCAAATTTTTATTCTTTAATTAACCTCCAAATTCTCTTCCTTGGCACTACATAGTTTAGCTGTGGGGCTCACCTGCAAAACATCGACAGACATCCAAAAAAAATATAATAAGTCGTTTCACTTGTTCAGCATTACAAAATGTATTATTTTTGAGTTATGCTTCCCCTTGCCAAGCTGAATTCAAATGTTATATTGAACCTCCACTGTACTTGTAAAAATGTCAAGTGGCGCCCCTTATGGAACTTGCGTTAACAAGAAGAATATGATCTTTGGCCTTATTTGTAAAAATACCGTGAGGTGCCCCTGGACAATGTTTCACGTGCGCTTGCTTTTACTTTATTTTGTCGCTCCTACACCGATGATTAAGATTCAGTTTCCTCACTCATATATTGACTGACGCTAAGTCGCGGATAATCCTACCCGGCCAAGTACCAGACAATAACCCAGAGACCAATGAGACATTCTTGGCTATGTAAATAGTCAGTGACCGATACTCCAGATTAGTAGACAGATAAACAGAATTAGCGCACACAACTTGTTGCTGTCTTGTCGAGTTGAACTGTGAAATGAATCAGCAAAGCCGAAGCGTTTACACGACAACTATAATTGAGCTGTTAACTAAATGTTTATATATGTCGTGGAATGTGTCCAATAATAGATATGTACCATCGACGGTTATTTTTTGTTCGTTTTCGCACATGTTAACTTAATTCGCACAAAGGAAAACACGTAGCGTTCCATTAGCGAGCCCATGTGACAAGTCGTGATCGATGAAGAATACAAAATGTTTTCGGAGACAACTCATGCACCTGTCCACAGCAACAAATGAAAAAGTTTGCATGATTGACTGATTATTTACTTAATCGTGCGCATCGAGAGGGAATTCGTTTTGCAAAGCTTTTGGTTGAGTTTGTTCTTCTATTTGCTAGTAGATGGCAGCATGGCAGTGCTTTCAACCGGAAATGTTGTTAAATTCGAAGGAGTTGCGCTTTATTTTGTTCACACTAATTCATATTTAATGAATGTGCCCTCATTTTTGATTGATTGCATTTCATTACGATTATCGTTGTGCGGCTTGAGGGCCTGTCAAAGTGCACAGGAAGCGCGTGAAACATCGAAAACGACTTTAAGTTGCACAATAAGGGACGTACTCGCATGTTCCCCAATCGTGTGCATTCGGTGTCATAATTAGCGATTCTGTTCAATATCTGGATTGTCAGAAATAATTAATTAGTACTGCGAATGAGATAAAATGTACATCATATTAGCTGGACTGCGAGTTGGTAATCAGTTCAGTTCGTTAATTCATAAAGAAAAAAATGCCCAGAGTCTGAGTCAAAATAAGTGGCGAAAAACCGCCTTCCGCGGATATGCGTCAAGTGAAGTCGCTTTTTGACGAGCAGTTTAATTTATCTCTGACAGTAGGTATGCATTCTCCAATTAGTGGATTTTTTGAAGGATATGTCAAAGTTATAACAACGGAATCGCGTAATCAGATACTTGATCGGCAATCTCATCAAACAAGCATCGCGGGAGTACTACATCGAGTACTTATTTCGGCAGAGTTCCAATTAAAATTCCCTTTTGTTGCGTTGGCCTTCCATCGGGAAAAGTATCTTCTTATAAAGTGGCGAACGAGGACAAACCATTTTTTTTTCTTTTGTTGATGATGAAAGCATGTATGGAATTTTAATACAAGATTTTTAAAGTATAGATACTTATTTTTTATAATTAAGTTTCTTCCTGTCTGAGAGTGATGTTGAGGCAATTTTATTTTGAGTATTCTGTAGAGCAAGTTAATCACACTGAAAATTACTTAATACTGGCATGTTAATTACCAACTAGTGTAAGACCAATCTGCCAAAAACATATTTCCATTTAATTTACTTGAGGGCTTCGGCAAAAGCATTTGTGCTGTGAGAGGGCGCGGAATATTCTGACATCTAGGCAGGCATCATTGATCAATTCGCGGCAATTAGACAGCGCACGTGAAATTCACGTCTCATGCCGGTTTTGCTCTTTGTTTTTGTTTATTGTTGTTGTTTTTATATTTAGTAGAGACCCCCATTAAGGCATTTAGCTTTTTTTTTTCCAAGCAATTTAAATTTGCGCTTAAACGATATTCAATTGGTTCTTTTGAGAGTTGGCCGACACTGTAGGACGTTATAGACCGTAAAGATGTATTCTGGTCTAAAAATAGAAACTTGTTGTTGGCATTAATCGACGATATTTTTGTATGATGTTCGGAATTGTTAATAATTAATAAGGGGGTAAAGTTTGACCTTGTCTATTTTATGTGGTTATACTTCCTCGAAAAAAATTCAAGTTATATTTTATTTATGAATGTTGATGTTGATATGCTTACACATTCGGTTGTATCGAAATTACATTTAAGTGGCATATTTTTTTTCTATCGGGTTATGGTTATTTGGGTTAGTAAATTAAATGGTAGCATGGTAACGTCATGCTTAATGATCTTTTCAAATGTCACATTCTAAGAGAAGCTTTTACCACAAATCAGAACCTAAACTTTTCGTTGATCTGAAATGTTTCTGAAATATTTCATGGTGTGATCTATATATTGCGATCGTGGTTCATAATAGAATTAAGAAGAAGATTCCTTGGTTCAAGCCTATGCGGCTTTGAGGTGAAATTCACTTAATCTTGAAGATAGTATGTTTATAAGTATATGCGTATGTATAGGCCTCCACATATTTATTATACTTTTTCTACGATGGAAAAAGGTCTGTTCTGTATCAGTAAATAAACTGACCGCTAGCATAAATATTAAGGATTCGAACACTTATTCTTCATTAAAGTACTTTTTTATTCGCGTGAGACTGCTAGTTCTGAGGCAATACCTATAACTCATTATTGACATTTCAAATACATACATATGTAGACAGATTAATTTAGGCAGATCAAGCAAACAATCTTTGCACTTTAATAACATTTCTGATCCACGGCTACGCTCAGTGCCCAGATACAGATTGCATGGTGCAAATGCACACACCTAGCTTGATTTACGGCATGCGTGGTGCAGTTTGCACAGAGCACAGCTCACCTTATTAGGTTTAAAAATGTTCTGATAGACACTGGTACAAATATGTTTTAGAATAATAAATCGATGTTGTTCTCCGTTGATTAAACTGGTAATAAATTTCAGTTCGCCTATATATTGGCCAAAATTTTGTTGTAATTTACTGCACAATTTTTTGAAAAGGAATGTCAGTTATTACTCCTTTTTTGTTATCCACAATGGCGGCAGATTATTTATTTCTTATCCCAATTTTAATTATGTCATTTTATTACCGCCTAAGCAACATTTAAGAAACTCATTCAAAACAATAATAAATTATTTTCTGAGAGTGAATTCATTTGCTTTTGATTCTCCATATGTTTGCATGTCTAAAGAATTTACAATCTTTTGCTAATCATCTGTTTTGTTGTGATATTCTCATCCTAGTCATGACTGTTAAAATTTTGCGCTGCTCTAAAGTTGATTGAAATGTGCTTAATGTTTTAATAATTATCTTTTCTTTTCAAAGGCTATTAATTACAATTCGCATGTCTTTGTTTTGTATTCATTTTTTTTTTGTGTAGAAAACATCATCTTTGCCGGTGAACTTACTCACAAAAAATGGTTTGAAGAGAATGACAGTATGTAGCCCAAAACGGTCCCAAAAAGTAGAGGTTATTTAATAGCCGTGTTTTTTTGAAACCTTGCTATCCAGTAATTGTCAGTATAGGCAAATTTCACACGCAAGTGTGCTGGCAACAACTTTGGATTTACTTCTCCAGCAAAAGACTGTTACCAGGAGCACAAAGCACCATCTCATTGTAACTATAGGTAATTTTAAAATTTCTCATCAACAGGTAGCGCTTACGTTGCTGTCATCGCGAAGTAGGTCGATGAAGGTTAGTAGGGCTGAGCTATTTATAATTTATCTTGTAGAATGGTTCTGATTGGCCGGAAAGTAAATTGGAGTCATTTGTGGAACTTGGTGGAATAGTTTTGTTCCACTTTATGAATATTTGAAAGAATGACCGCGTTGTTACAAAAAATCTTACAATAATTAGTTTATCCCGATTTATTGTCTTTATTGCTTGTTCTCTTGTTATTTATTTGCATTCAAATTCCAAACAAATTAGTCCGAAATTAATACCTACTATTAATCGTCTGGACAATAATATCGTGTGCCTCCAGTATCCTATACACCAGATTGACAGGCAATTACTTAGCGATCCTACCGATACTCACAACGCAATAAATCTTAAATAAAACCATAATCGTAGGCAATTCGTTTACTCGCTAAACCATGTGAACTCTACCTCTGCCAAGCGATACAAATTGCACGTTTATGCTTCACCACACAGCGTAATCAAAATGTTGCGTTAAATAATTCGCTGTCTATTGCCGCAAACAAAATAATTAAATCTAACTTATAGGCCGCGTGCACTGCACCCCGGAGGTATTCAAATTGCCTGGCTGGCTGATCGTATGTGGAGGAGTGTGGTGCATCGGATACAGCCTAAAATCGCTTCGAGCGCAAGCGAATCGATCGTTGATCATGCTCGAATGACAACTAGAGCAGGCTGGCTAATGCAGAGGGAGTCACTGCTTCTGGAGCTTTTTCATTTGGATTTTATGAAGTAGTAAACTATGCTATTATCTTACGCACTCCTCCTCCTGACAGACATGAACGCAAATAAACATAAAATGAGCGGCGCAAAGAAGTAAAGAAAAAAGTCGGTGCGGCGCTTTAAATGTATCGCGATTTTATCAGCCGATGAAAACAGACTCACAGGCAAACAGAGACCGCAGTGTAGAATATAAACAGCGCTCCGCAGTCAATGGATCGCTTATGCTCTGAAGAACATCGCACTTTCTAAACAGTCTATACGGCGAGGTAGCCATGAGTGGCAGCCGCGATCTTTCTTGTCCACGAGGATTACACGCGTTCTGCTTGCCAACGGAAGATGTGTGCTTCCCATTCCCAATTGCCAATGGATTGCCTGTGTGCTTTTTTGCAATAAAGTGATATCTATCAGATGTGGATAAAAATATTTTTTCCAATTAATTGCTGCCGCTGTTGACTGACATATAAACTTATAACAAATCGAATGGCAGCGGAACACGCTTGCCAAAATCTTTTTCCGTTCCTCAAAGGTGGGAGTGTGAATTCACGCATCGTACTGTGTACTTGAATAAGTTATTACGTTTGAATTTCGATTTATATTTTATTGACGTGGTGACGAAAATGCTCCTCTATGTGCCAAGGTAGTTCATTGCTGCCTCCATTGTATCTATCAGACAAAATACCCAGCAGAGTAAACCTTAAGCTTCGATTTTAATGTGCGTGTCGCGAAAGTAGGTGCAGTGTCTGTGTGATGAGCCACGGTTGAACAATGCAAGTCTAAGATCCGAACGAATGCAAATTTAAAAAAAAAATAAAAATAAAATCAAATTTTTTTCTTCTGTTCGTTTTTAAGGCCAAATAGCTAACCAATTGACATCCATTGACAGTTAGTTAGTAAATGCTCGCACAATTGTGTGTGCCCAGTGACAAGTAACGTTGTTGACGCAACGAAAGTGGGGAAACGCCAGAGTGACATTGCAATAAACTCACGCACGTACCTATAGATACTTTTCTTTCACACGACAACGCTGTCAATGTTAACGTCGGTTTATTTCCATTTTGAATTTTTAATTTCGGGTTACATACGAATATCACAGTGCACCGCTGTCGCTCGGCTCTGATTGACTTATAATGTCGGCTTAAGGCGATGCCAAGTGAAACTGTCAAACTGTCTTGAATCTCGAAATGAGTGAAACTACTAGCTACTATCTCAAAGAATTGTCAAAAACTCCGGGCGTTACGAATCGCGATGCGAGTGTCATTAAAAGCGATATGCAGAAAAATAGCCAGGGTCAAGTTTCCTGCAGGAGGAGCTTGTCTGACATTCCCTCGCTGGAAGCAAAAACTGATGTGTCAAATGAGACTGAACTAATTGTGAGTTTGCAGGCTGAAGTTCGATTCAAAAATAAAATGATTGAGGAACGAAATGAGAGAATAATTCGGCTGACCAACGAACTGTCACTAGCTGAAAAGAAGAGTTCAGAGAAGGATACCCTGATAGTGGACCTTCAGAATGAAATCGACAAATTTCGTCAGGTGGTCCGCCCTTTGACGCAGGCTTTCTTAGAGCGCAACAAGGTTGGAGATTTTTCTATCTGGTCGCCTGGTGTGGAATCTTCCAGAGTATTGGACGTAACAGAACCGAGACTAAAACGTCAAGGCTATAGTGCTGAACCCCTGTCGCAAATGGCCGGTGCCGAAAGTGAACTCATCAAAATTCCAAAATCAGTTGTGTAAGGAGAATTTGAGTTCTAGTATAATATACATATGTAGGTCGTTAAGTGACCACTTTAAATTAATGATCATGATATTGTAATTGCTTTTATCTAATCGGTTTGTTGTTGTTGAACTTTTCAGATCTCGTGAACTCATCAAATCGGCGATTTTGGATAACGATTTCATGAAAAATCTGGATATAACGCAAATACGGGAAATCGTCGATTGTATGTATCCAGTGAAGTATGCGGCGAAAAGTCTCATTATCAAGGAGGGAGATGTTGGCAGCATTGTTTACGTGATGGAAGGTGAGCGTTTATTTATTTATGTTTAATGATTAATTGTTTTGACTTGTTGAACCGGCTAAATGGAATTTCGCGGCTAATGGAATCTATTTGAAAATCATGTTTAGATAACTTTATGGCGAACAGTTGAGGTAGAAATTAAAGTCACAATGTATTCATATGTAGAAGACTTATTGGCCAGCAAGTGAACTTCAAACAAACGATTTTTAGCACCTTTAGAAGCCCACTACTTACATTTTCACTATCTCAAAAGAAAAGAGTTTAATTTTTCTGTCGATTAATATAAAAACGTTACTTTCATTGATTTTTTTCGAGAACAAGCGAATACGTCCGCGAACTGTCAAATTTTGCTCACATTACACAGATGTGGAACACAATCTACATACGCACGACCAAAATATTTCCGAAAGATTTATCTCATTATTTTTTTGACAAGTGACATACATAGATACCTTCGCAGATAGTTGTAAACTAGATGAAAATGAATGAAATGTCAAAATGTTCGAACATTCGTTTGTTAGTATTCGTAGGTCGTAGCTGTGAATGTAACTCTTATTCGATACTTAATTTGCGATCTCGTGTATTTCTGTGTTTTGAGTAGTTCGCTAGTTATCTTATGAAAGCTTGAATTTACAATATATTCCCTTCTATCGTTTTAAAAGTCATTACGATATTGACATTACGAATTTTAATAAATAAAAATAGAAAATCTATACCTGTACTACAAATGCTTTGAACAAAATTGTAAAACTTTATAAAAAATGTGCACGACTGGATCGTACGTACTTGCACCTATGTACTGTTAGCTAAAACTGAACAAGTTTTTTATAAAAAAAAAATATTAAATTTAAAAAAAAATATTTTTAAAAATTTTGCATAAATTTAAATGCTACTTTTTATTAAATATTACATTTTGCCCAAATTTCGATTTTCATGGAAATCCATTGAGTTTTAGCCGAGAAATAGCCATATTTCTAAAATCAGTTAATAAGAAAAGTACCGTTATACGTATTTTTAGCCAAAAACGTGGTACGCCATCTTATAGCATTTGTCTAGACAAACTCGAATATGAAATTTAATTAAAATCGTTAGAGCCGTTTTCGAGAAAATCATCTTTTTGTGAAATTGGCCCTAAGTAAAGTACCGTTAATAACGGGGCTAGAACAAAAATTCCGATTTCGCCTCGAATTGCGACCCTACAGAGCTCAGATATGAAGTTTGAAGCAAATCGGTCCAGCTGTTTAGGCTGCAGTCCAGCGTACATACACACAGACAGACAGACAGACAGACAGACAGACCGACAGACAGACAGAATTGGCAGACCCACTTTTTCGAGCTTCTCTATCATCGTAATGTCAGAATTCATTGTTATCTCGAGGTCGAATTTTTTCACGAATCCAATACTTGCCCTATATTATAGGTACAAGTAAAAATAAAATTTAGTTCGTATATGGCAGCAATGCCTGACTAGAACAGCCTAAGAGTATACCATGCGTTTTTATCTTGTGTTCCTAAAACTAGACA
This sequence comes from Chalcosyrphus nemorum, assembly GCA_949716465.1. Taxonomy (NCBI): domain Eukaryota; kingdom Metazoa; phylum Arthropoda; class Insecta; order Diptera; family Syrphidae; genus Chalcosyrphus; species Chalcosyrphus nemorum. The sequence goes on from OX454335.1 coordinate 52,862,134, forward strand.
TGGCTTTATTTTATTTATATTGTTTATCCTACAACTATGCAAAGAAAATATTCGCCAAGTGTTTCGTATTTTTCTGAATAATTTTTACCCCACGATTAGTTTTACACCGTGGTATTAAAATTAGAGGAATTTAATTGATTGGAAATTTCTAAATAATACATGAATGTTGTAGCTATGGCTATGTTACGACACTATTGGATTGCACGTGACAAGAAAATTATTTAAAACAGATTAAACGATAAGAAGTAGCTTACACTTACGATCATTTGTCACTGAGCCCCTGGCAACAGGGAAGGTTATTGTTTGCAGCTTTTGTTTTTGGCGATGTGCATATGGGATCTTGGACTTGTGACATTTTCAACTTGTTTATATTTATATTTTATTTCCATGTGAAAGAACCATTTGGAATTGAAAGTGTCTGTATGTACATCTTTCTGCCTTGCACTATGCTTTTGCGAGTTTTTGTATGGCTATCCTCATAAATATCTTCTTGAAGATAAATGAAAAGTGAACGTTGATTGCGTCGGTGGTGCAGAAGGATCAAGAGTGTTAAGGTGGCTTCGGGGGCGATCTTGGCAAACCGGACTGGGTGGTGTAACTTGATATTGATGCGTATATTGTTGGAGCTTGCCGTTCATCCAAATAATTTCGGTTGACTGACTCTTGGCGCCGCCATTTGGAGTGCATTGAAATCGATTATTTGTTTATTAAACTCAATCGTTCGATATCTTCGCGAGAACCAGTTGCTCATATTTGTTTTGTTTTAAGGAAGTGTGCAAGTGGAAAAGTACCAAGTGTAACCGATTTAGGGATAGGTAGGTTGCATAGCTGCGATTTTATTTATAAAGGAAGTGCTATACAATACTTTAACGAATACTTGTCTGTGCATAGTTAACAACATAAAGTATGTTTCGAATGCTCGATGTCGAGAGCCTTAATGTAAAATTCACACACTTCGATGGAGAGTTACTCATTATCGATTGTTTTAATTGAGCCCCTTCAATTACGCTTAATAGAAGAAACATATTGACAAGGCAACAGCAACTTCAACAGCAGACACAAAAACACCGATGCTGTGGTGTGAAACACATTACTACAGCAACGGCAACAGCACATAACGTGTTTTTCAATGCAACAAAACAGGCTGAGTACTGTAACACCAACAACTATCTCAACTTCAACAGCAGATTTAGGATTTAAATCTAATGTTGAAGTTGCTGTTTCTATGGTCAATGTATTCTTTAACATTGAAGACTATTGGTTATAAAAAATGTGCCTTCGATTGTCAAAGTTGCTGTTGCTGTGTCAATGGTTTCTACTATTGACATTCACAGCTCGGCAACCACCGAATGGGTGAACGGCTCACAAGCCTTTTTAGACCATTAAAAGGCAAACAATAGACAATTTTACTATTCTCGAAGAAGAAAGCTTAATTTATCCGATTTATATAAAAAAGTTTAATTCCATAGATGTGGAACGCAGTGCACACTCGCACAACCAAAACATTCGCTACAGTTTAACCCCACATTTGTTTTACCTTGGGAAATGTCAAAGGAAATTCGAAAATTGCAACGACTAGATAAAAAAGTTTCTCTGAATGAACGTCAAAATTTGCGAATATGCGCTCATTCGTATTCACAGCTCGCTGAGTTGTAAATGGACATTTAGTTGAGCCACCTATACACAGTTATCCGACCGGTGACTTCTACTGCTGATTGAAATAGAGACTGTTACCAGGAGCACAAAGCATCATCTCATTGTACCTATAGGTGAAGGAATTAACCCCTTAGATCAAGTTATACATACATATACCGAGTTCATCGCTCATGATCATTGCAATGTGCCTTCGAGAAAATGGTTCCTGAGCCTGACTATTTACTGCCTTAAAATAATGCCAAGAAACGATCGGATGGCAACCCTAATAAAGAGAGTAAACAAAAACGAAATAGAGAAAATCCCTCTTTTTCTTCATAATGAATTTATTTTCGAAAATCGAAATTCGAATTTGAATTTCTGCTTTCGATTTCGATGCACGTCGCGCTCGCGGTTCAGTCATTCGCTATAGGAACCTTGTCGAGTGAGGTTGCGTCGCAAGAGAGATGCGCATCGTCTCCAGATTCGAGTTTGTTTTTATTTGTTTTTGTGTTTATTTTTGCTGCATGACTGTGGTGTGGTGACCCTTAAGGAAAACTGTACTTTGTTGAATACCTAGTTTGTACTGTGTAGTTGTGCAGATGTGAATTTCTTGTTTCACGTTTACCATACGAAGTGTGCGTGATTTTCTTTGTTCCGCATTTGCACTACAGTGTCGATGAGTGACAAAGGAGGAGACTGCTTGCCTGGAATTTCCCAACGAAAGTAAAATTAACGTGAATTCAGCTGTGGTTCGTTTCGATCGCGCAAACTGCATGAACATTGTACGAATCTGCCTGCAGCGAGATCTCCTACACCAATAGATACAATAATTTTCGGTGTTATTCCGGTTTTCATATTTTTTTTCCGCGTTTTCGTCGTGTGGTGTCAGATTGATTTCGTGTGCAAATGCCACAAATGTGCGCTTGTGTGTGTGACAGTGTATCGAACATCTGCAACTGCATCAGTACCATTTGAGATATGTGCACAATAATGGATATTGGTATATTGTTAGCTTGTGTAAGTAGATGCATACATCGATTGCAGCTGGGTCGCTGTCGGCATCGAAGTTTGTGGGTTTCTTGAGTTCGAAGGATTGTTTCAACAGCTGTTTCCTGTTCCTGAACCAGGTCATACAACTATCGCCACTTGTTTCCTATTGTTGTTGAAGAATTATAGTCTAGTCATCTGTGATATTTTTAAGTTTGACTTTGACCCATTTCTAGGGATAAATTCGGTTTAAAAGTTTTTATAAAAATTACTCAGAGGAAAGTCAGAATTATTTCCGCTTAAGGAATTGGGTGATCCCCTGTCTGGGTCAGCTTTGCTGACGCGCCTTCTACTTGTACATACTGATTGTATTTGAACTGTAATGCCATCAGAAAGATAAGAAAAGTGTGTTTTTCGTACAAACACTCTGACGGCCTAGGGGATTAAGGAAGGGCAAGTTGTTTCTATCAAATATGAAAGTCGGCTTTAACTTAGTAATCAGTTTATAGTATTTTACGAAGCTGTCAATTGGATGATGCCTTGTATATGGGCACTGTTTTCGAGACTAAAGAAGACTTGGAAGAAGAATAGATGGAAAGTACCAATCAATTTAAGTAAGATTAAGATTTTTAAAATTGTCAAAATTGTTTGGGAACATTTACAAAACATTTGGAATGCCTAGGTTATTTCGGACGGGTTCTTTTGATGAATTTATGGCTTAGTTTCGTGAGTAAAATTAAAAGAAAACATGTCAAAAGTGTTGTACTTAGGTAATGTTCTTAAAAGGTAAATGCAGTAGGTAATGGAAATGTGGATTGATATGGCCATACATGTGCACCTAACATCTACAAAATGACGGAAGTTATCTTCAGACGAAATAAGCCCGGTCAAGTTGTATTCATTTTTAGCCTTGAAGTGAAAGTATTTTTCTTCCTGTTAAGGCTTGTGTAGACAGTTGTTTCAAATTGTGAGTAGGTTTTTCGCACCGTTTTCGAGGTTTCCGACTGCAGATTAATTTGGACACACAAAGCCGCTAGGGTTTCATTTTACATTCGGGTTTTTGCTGGATGTTGTTCATTAAAATAACGCACTGTTCTGAACACTTTGTCCTTAAATGCTGTGTGCTATCTTACAGGACGATATAAAGCGCAGACCGTCCTTTTTCTAAAATTGAATTATCAAAATATGCTAAACAAATATTTCTATTTCTTATGTAGGAAGGTAGTTACCACCTGCCAGGCTCCAGATATGAAGTTTGATCAAAATCCCGGCTGTGGTCTTGTGTACACAGACAGAATCGAGCTGTTTTCTTTATGAAGGAAAATCACGTGCTCGAAAATGTTCACAAAAACAAAATTGCACACTTACACTTACATATGTACATAATTTTATGAATAGGTATATCTTTTTAAATATGTGAAAAAAAACAGACGATAACCATAATGCATGAAACAAAAATTGAGGTGAAACAAATGTGCAATTATAAATACTTACATACGTTCGTTAGATTGGTTAGCAAGCTTGCGTGAAAGTTCGCTATTTAGAGATGCCAATGCAATTTTAATTTACCTTCGTTATATCGAAAATTTGTTAGGTGCACACTATCTTTCAAATCTTTGCTATCAAAATAAAGGGCTCTCAAAACTAAGTGTACAAGAAGTACATATGTACATAAGCTGCGGTAATGCATCACGAGAGTATGTATTATTATCAGCGCTATTTTTGCTTACAGCTGTAACATAGGCCTAGTATTAGATTCGAGCAAATTTTGATGAATTTGGAGATTATCATTAAAAAAAAGTCCAAAAAGTGGCTCATATGATCAAGTTTAATACGTACTATTGGAAAATTATTCATTCACAGAATAATCCCAAATATACCTACCACTGTTGATTCGCTCCAGCTCTAGAATTCGTAGATTAGTTTCCACACAAGCAAATTGAAATATATATTCATACCTACATACCAACTTAAGGTCTATAAATAGTTCTTACAAGCAAAGCCTTGAGCTTTGTCTGACTTATTACTGTCTGGAGATTATTCAAATTCAAGTTTAATTAAAATCGAATTAAAATCAGCCCAGAAATCTCTCCAACTTCGAGAGTACACTTGACTATCAAGTTTACAAATTGACTTGTATGACGTACAACTACCGGCAGATACCACATTACCTACCATCGACTCATTTCGTTTAGCACAATTACCACAAATTCCCACTCATCACGGTTTGAATTGGCCTTAAAATTCTATTATGCAACTCTTGGTAAGCTCACTGTGGTGGTGGTGTTGGCTTTAAATGAAACCGCACGAAGATCCGCTTTGCGTATTAAGGTTGTTGTTACGTACCACGAATTGAATTTGTTGTGAGAAAATCGGGTCTGTCTAATTGCTACCGTTTGGGTGTAGATACAACAGTCCAACGTTGTAACTTGAAAGACTGGCAGACCCATGAAGTGTTCTTATACTTGTTTGTGTACGGTGTTCAGCAGCTACTCAAAAAGCAGGCGAGCAAGAGTGTCGCAATGAGGAGGCTTTATACGTGCTGGAAACAAAGCGTTGTGTTAGTTGCACCAATAGCAACGAATGCAAATGCCATAGGGCAGACACCAGGCAGGCATAAAAGAGAAAGGCATTTGCAGCCTGTTACGACCACACTAGACCTGATAAGTTAGCTCGAATTTTGCATAAAATGCGATCTGATCACAAGGTCAACAAGTTCCGATCACACACAAGAAACACAAATAGAATTGTGTTCGCACAAATGAAAAACTTGTTATAATTTATCGGAGGTGAGGTGGAATAAATATTTTTTTGCTTTTAGAGTTACTTGATCTCGTAGGGCATAGCAACGTCCTCCAAATGTTCAATAACCTCTCATGCTGGTGAGTGAATCAGTTCACGCTGATCAATGATGGTATGCGTTTGGTAGCCTGAATAAATTTACACGGAGAAGCGATTGTGGGCTGAAATTCAAATTTCCTGCTGTCATATAAACTTTTTTTTGGACATGTATACTTCCCATAATAAACTGAAATGTTGACGCAATTGGTAGGACTTTGCTGAGACTAAGAAGTCACGCTCTGTTTTGTTGATGTAATTGGCGAAACAGATGATGACTGCAGTCTTAGATCCGATGATAAAGCATTTATCATTTTCAATTAAGACTCGCTAAATTTGTTAAGCATAGCTGTTGTTTGAATTGTTTCCACCACAGACTGTGAGAAATTAGTAGGAATTAACAACTTGAATCACAATCGATACGAGAGTGAAACTTACAGCAGTTATAGCATTTTCAAAGAAGTTTATTAACAAACATTTGAAAATCAATTAACATCATCATATGTACACACGTGCTGTTGGTATGGCACTTAATTCTCAAATAGCAGTGAAAGTGACGATAAATTTTTATAGTCCTGGATTTGATGGTGTCTTCAATTTCAAATTTGCAGATCTCTCAATTTATTACCGACAACATAGATGTTTGAAAAGCTCAGAAAACACTACATCATTTGCGATTGGTAAATCCAATAAAAATAAGTAATTATGCATATGTGCTTAGTCCACTCGTATGTGTATGGCGACACTAAATTTAGCAAACTGTTACTGGTACGTAGCACTTAGCAGCTATACATTTAATTGCTTTAAGCGCCATCTCTTCCATCATTTGAAAAGCTAATGACATATTGCTTGGGAAATGGCATTGTCTCTGAATCTTTTTGTGAGCCATTCGAAATGTTACTGTTTTTTAAGTATTCGCACACATTCGTATTCATTCACAAAAACTATTCACTGGGCTCACATTTTATTGCTTCTCACAAAATGTATCTGAAGGGAGCTCCCTTACACTTTGCTGCCTGGCACTGAATTTGGAAAAAGGCAATGAATGTTTCGAGTGGTTCAGTGCTCTTTGTTTTTGCTTCTACCTACTTTTTATGAAACTATTTGAAGGCAGTTCCTTGCTTTTGTAAATACTCTGAATGAATAGTTTGAATGGACGCACTCAAGCATTCATGAAGTCCTACCATCAACATAATGATTCGTTAGTGAACTTCGTTATCGTTTCGTACATGATTCCTATTCGACTGTTTTCTGTATGCGTGAGACTGTGAAAGGCTCGTTTTTTAGCAAATGATTCACAACGTCAAATGAATGGATTCATGAAGTTCTTTGATACATGTGTATGTCGTTGAAGCACACAGTTAATTCTGATCACAGGCATAACAACTAAGAAGGACAATCAATTACAATTAAGAAGGAGAGTAAATAAACGAAATAAATTCGCGAACATGTCAATATGAGAGAATGGTCTTACAATAAATTTTTTTCCGTGACCTTTAGAACCCGTTGTTTTATTGTTTAGTAAATTTTGAAAAGTTGCCAAACATGTTATGACTAAGATCATTGTCACTATCATTCGATTTCTCTACTTTTTCGGATTTGATTTAAGTATATGTATGAGAAAATCACTCTCGCTGCTCCTTCCTATATTTCCTCGTCTTTCCCAATCCCAAAATTCCAAGTCAAATCCAGAAACCTACTATGTACCACTATTTGTTGTTTTAATGATAATTTATTGAGAATTGGCAGCTTCAGGTATACATTTCTATAAATCGCAGCCAGTATGCGTGACTGTGTTAACGAGGCCATTATTATATCTTTCGTCGATTCCGAAAAGGAATACAAAAAATCTACAAAAAAAAAAAAACACTTGTATCACTCAAGTTGTGGAGTCTAAATATGGTTGTAGATTTCGATTTCACTGAATTTTTATTTTTTGACGAAGTAGATTTAATAAATTCTTAATATTCTATCTATTTAGTTGCTGGAGTTGTTTGCAGTAATTAATCCAATTCATTTTCCTGGTTAACATTGACTTCGTTCTGCATTTTAAACTGCAGTGTGGCCTCGATAAATTCTCGGAAATTAAATATTTTGCATTAATGAATAGTTTTGCCCAAAATTAATATACATACATACAGTTTGTGAATGATTTTGATCTCCGATAAAAACCGCTGTTCAGATATGGCAATGAATATTTATTTAAATGTCATTGGGATCTTCATTACGTAAGTGGATTGTTTATTTGCATTAAGACAAGCAAATACAGAACAAGTTTAAATAAAGAGTTCTAATATTTGGTGCAATTAGGTCACAAATTACTCACGTCTCGCTTCTCTTACTCATGTGCGTACACAGGTTTTCTCATTAAAAGGTGAAATGTTTTGTTTTTGAAGGACAAATGTAGTTACCAGAATAACAGCTTCTTTAGGAACACTAGCCCATTCGGGACTAAGTTAAGTACCTTACATTTCATAGCTGGAATGTAACAACTGAAAATTAAACTCTTTGTACAGTGGATATATGCCTGTCCAGCACTAGGTACGGCTAAAGAGCAAGCATCCCATAAAGCTCACAATTCCATTGAGGGGCCCAGGAAAGAATCAATATGTCACGGGATGGATTTAGACTTGCTAAGAGACTCCGCACCAACATATCTCAGCATTCAGGCCATTGAATTGTGGTATCCAGACGCACCTAGTGCTAATTGGGTTCTTCTCAACGAAACTGCCAATACGTCTCACAAAAATAGTGAAAGCCCCTAAGTATCGCTTAAAGAAGGTTACGCTAATCTCTTTAAACTCTGTGTTTTAATGAACCATGCCGGGCCACACCCGCATTTAAGATTCATTAACAGTAGGCTGTAAAGCTTGTATTTTCTTACAATAGAGGTTTAATTAGTAAGTCGTTGGCATCTTTCTCACGAAAAAAAAAAATTGAAAACTCAGCAGAGTAATTCAGTTTTTTTTTTCTGAAAGAAAATTTAATGAGAATATTGGTTTTTGTTCTATCAAATTCAAATATGTGGAGAAGAAAAACTAGGTGAATAAACACAGTTCTCTACTTTGTTTTAGAATTTTTCTAGAACACCAAAAAACTACCACACAAACAATGAAAACGTATGTATGTACATACGTACCAGAGAACTCATTCATTTGTCGTTGTGAATCATTCGCTAAAAAACGAGCCTTTCACAGTCTCACGCATACAGAAAACAAGCGATTATGAATCATGTACGAGACAATAAAGAAGTTCACTATGCGAAACGAAATGAAAACGAATCATCATGGCGTTGGTATTCATGAATGCTTGAGTGCGTAGTAGGCTCACATTCAAAGTATTCATTCAATAGGAGTAATTATAAAAGCAGTGGAATGTATAAATGTACAGATTCATTTTATGACAGGCAATAGCGAACGGCGAATACTTCTTGTGAATGAATACGAATGTGTGTGATGTGAATACATGAAAAGCAGTTAATATTTCGAATAGCTCACAAAACGAGCTACTTGCTTATATAGTTTTATATCAGATCCAAAAGACAGGGGGCATTTCGTGAAACTTTCTTATGACAATAAAGTTTTTGGATGTTTTTTAGAGCTGGCTAGTGAAAAAATTGCTTGACACTGTCTAAGCTACAAGCCTCGATCGCAAGCACAGCAGTCCAATGAACTTCCTCCTCAGTCCCACGGTTCCCATAATCGTAATACATACATATTGCAATGCATCAACCACTTCTTTGGTCGTATGAACCTGATTTGCAGGCGCCAATTAAATCCTTATCGGATTTTTTTTTCGATAAGCTTGCAGGCATTCCCTTAGTATTCCCTTAGTGCCACTCATTCACAATCGTATTCGTATTTCACTTGTTTTCAAAATAAAAACCGTCATCCAATAGTTATCGCTTAGCGGTTACAAAATTCGCAACGAGAGCACGTTTCTATGGGATTGTATGCGAAGGTTGTTTTATCATTTCACTTGCGTAAAGTAAAATAAAAAAAACAACACAACTTACGCTTTACTTAGCAATTGTGCTCTCTGCACAGGTGCTGCATGGTGTGGCACACTATTGTCAACGTTGACCTCCCATAATAAAATCTCAGTCATCAGGCAGCAACAACGACGACATGAATTCTTCTGTGATGAAATACATGTCGGTGTGTTGGAGCGAAACAATATTGTTAGCATGGAATATGATCCGTGGCTTCACGGTCCAATGAGAACGGCAAAGAAAACAGTTTTTTATTTTTCTAAAGTGGCGGTAGTACCAAGTGTATGGTGGAAATCAAGTTCTTTTGTTACTCAGTCCATCGCTCCTTCGATCGATAGAAACCCCAAACGACGATCATGTAAAGGTTATAATTTCCCTAACAGGCATTTAAATTTTGCAGCTCTAACGTGAGATTCGGGTGTGTTCACCACTAGATTTGAAGAAGATACCAGAATGCGGATTAAACGATATCCGGGAAAGGCGGTGGATGCCAGTCTGTCTTTGGATCAGACAAATGCAATGGGTATCCTATACGAGGCGAACTGGTTGCAAGCACATGAGAGCATAAACACTGTGAACACCGAACCACTCAAGCCAGTAGGGAATGGCTATCTGAATGATGGTGTTTCAGTTCTAAGCAAATACCAAATGACTCTAGAGCAAATTCGAGCTCTGGAGCAACAGAAAAAGGACGAGGGTATTGTGAAAGCTATCAAAGATCTTAATGGCTATAAGCCTTCCACATTGAGGCGTAAACCACGAAAGCAATACCCCGGTTGGGATGAACTTATTGAAGCTAACGGAAGCTTAGCTACAAAGAGCGCTCCAATACCAAGGGGCAACTTAGAAGGAAATCAAGGAAACCATTATGTAGTCGATCCAACAGAAAAGCGCAGTCAGCGGCCAAGGCAGCTCGTACCTGTTTCAGAGAACTGTGATATACCTCCATTCAAGGGATTGCGGAGATCCCATACAGTGGTGTATTCACCCAAGACATCTTCTGCATGCAGTACTCTGGACATCAAAGATTTAAGGAAGATGTGGAAGACTGAGAATCGACAACCGCAACCCATGAGTAAGGAAAGGGAAGCGGCGACGCATGAAAAGGTCATTGCAACTCAGCCAGTCCGTCAAAAGGTGATGCCACCACCTCCGCCAATTCGAAACTGTGATACTAGAATAAGTGCTAGCGGAAACTTTGAATCTACGGAAAAGGTTTTACCAAAACCAGCCGAAAGATGTTCGCCTACAGTGCGACCACGATCCATACTACGGGCAAAGAGCGTTCGCGTACCGAATGTGACACTCCCAACCGATATCCATGAACAGCAGCAGTTTACTTCAATCGCTAGGAAAACCCCACCAAAACCTCCCCCGCGGACAAATATTCGCGGCAGGACCACAAACGGCAGCAGCCAACTCAATAAATTACACTCCCAGTCACAACTCCAGTTGGAACCAAGTGAAATGGTTAACAGAGCCCGACTCACTGCCTCGACCACAAACCTAAACGATCCACCACTGCAGCTACAAGCGGAAACATCATTCGGCAGCGTGCTTTCGCTTCACGAAAATCGTTGTCGCCGTCAACCCGGAAGTTCGTCGTCGTCAAATAGCAACCATAACTCCGATGATCAGTTCAGCATACCACGGCCACGGTTAATCGTCCCTGTCCACACGTACGCTCGCAAGCGAAGGACCGGAAATTTGCTAAAAGACCAGGACATAGAAACCATCCGAACTGATGATTATCGAGATGAAGATGGTGAGTATAAAGCATTGAGTGGGTTTTACTTTGTCCAGTCAGAGCGCGCATGACATCACCGTAGAGCGACGCAGAAGGTCGCTGCTAGTAGTTGTGTTGTATTGCAACTAATAGCCGATCGCATTTCAAGTTTTATTCGTGAATCCGAAAACCGGAATAATTTGTTTTCTTCTCAAATTTCAGTGCTGGTTTCCGAAATTTGTCGGCTTTTTATGGTTGCGCGGATTGTTTCACACCCTCCAGGTAGCGGTGGTGGTGGTGGTGGTGATATTGGAATGAATTGCCTCATAAACTCCTGCAATAGCTAACTTTCATTCCCTTGACTCGTATGCCATTTGAATGTGGGCCAACATGCGATTAATTTGCACACAGCTGCGAAGCTACAAAACGCCTCTTAGCTACGAGAGTAGATGGATCTGTCTCCCAGAAAAAAAATTCTAATTAACTTTTACTTTTTTTTTTTTCTTTCGCGTCTCTCGCGCATAGAATATGGAAATTTATTCTTTATTTTTGTTTTTTGTGAGTCGCTTTGTTGAAATGTTTTATTGATGTTTAACGGACTTGGAAAGTCCGTCTCATTTGTATGTGATCTTTGCAGTTACTGGCTGCAGAGATAAAAAAAAATGTGCTCAGCGCAGTGCAGGAGTGCGCCCACAGTGTGATGTGGAATCTTAGTGGCATTTAAATGTCAACAGTGTCTGCAGTTAATCTGCAACATAAATCAGTTTGTGAGATACTTGCGTGTGGCTAGAGAGAACATTATAGTCTTGAAGCGTAATTAAAGTCTAATTGCAGGCATCTTTAGTCTGCTTCTAACTGTGAGGCATCTAACAAATTTGAAAATTGAAGACGACAACCAGCAAGCAGTGGATCTCGTGAGGCAGGTCTTTGCAATCATCGTCGTTGTCACTCTCTACTCAGAAAGTGACAATAAAAACTAAATGCCAAAGCCAAACTGGTTGTTTATTTTTGTTTTAGATGCGACACGATAAACTTTGGCAAATACTCGTGATCAAAATCTGAAGTTGGCTACGAAATTGTTATTTACATGCCGCTGGTGAAGTTAAGATATCGTATTGCATGTTGAATTTCGTTTTCTCCCAAGACTAATGGAATAAAAGATTTTCGTGACTAAGTCACGCGAATAAATCATTTGGTCGAAAATGGGTTGAGTCAGTTTTAGATACACACGAGGCGCCCGCCCTTACAAAGGTGGTGTTGACATTATTGGTCGTTTTAACATGAGTATGTACTTCTGCAATGCAGAAGTATTTACATGCATATAATGCTATCTATTGTCATTCATAGATCGATTGTTTTGTTGCTTGTTGCACCGATAGTTTGGGTTAAACATTTTTTCAAATTTCGATAATATAGCTAAAAAGATATCACATACCTAGGTACTGGAGTGTACCTAAAAGATAAGTTGACGACGCGACGGTAAAAAGATCAGCGAGTTTTATTGGTTCTTGGCGTACCACGCCCACTGCAGCACTAGAAATTTTCTTAGACATTCTGTCGCTTGACTTTCAAAAACAACTACAGACGGGAAGAAGTGCGCTTCGGCTCACAAACATAGGATTCTTTATGGGTAGTAGCATAGGGCAGAGCGCCATTCCTAGGAACACGTTCCGCGAGACTCAGGAGAAATCGGATGATATTTTGGGTTTTCTCGACTTCGTACGTAGTAGCGTATCCCAGCAAGGAAGAATGTCAGTCGTCAGATGAAATTCACCTTCAGAATGAGATTGCCATTTTTACAAATGCGTCTGAAACCAATAAAGGAATTGGGTAAGGTATTTACTCAAAAGACTTGAACCTAAAAATGTTTCTAAAAGTCCCAGAACCATGCAGTGTTTTTCAGGCCGAGGTTCTAGCCTTGCTCAAAGCTGTGGAACTACTTGACATCGGATCTATGTATATCCAAAAATAATATTGGCATCTTCATTGACAGTCTAGCTCAAAGCGCTGGAGTCTTTGGTTGTCACATCTGAGGTAGTCAGGGATTGTCGGGTTGAATGTGTAAAGTTGTCATATTAAGGTTAATGAATATGCCGATAGACTGGCCAAGAAGCCTGTGAAACTCCCATCTGAGAAGGTCATAAACAGCATTAGAGCACACATTGGCAGAAGAAGTATTACCAAATGTACACACAATTTGGCTAACCGCAGATGGGACTAATGAGGGGTGACATACAGTATCCAGAATCTTATGGCCTGAGATCAACCATAAAAGATCAGGTGAAATCATCAAGCTATGGAGAACACAAATTAGGACTATGATCAGGATTCTCTCTGGATATTGTCATTGTGAGAAGGCACGCTAGTAGATTAGGACTATCAGAATCGGACATTTATAGGTACTGTGAGGTTCTACACGCCAAAGGTTATCACGCACTTAATGTGCGAATGTGAGGGCACTTCTTTCACTTTCTTAGTAGTCTAGAAGAAGTAGATTAATGCAACTAACCGAAGGACCTACTGAATTTCTGCAGGGCAATCAAATGCTTGGACGACATGATTTAGGCTTTAGGTTTCCCTTTGACATTTAGGACTCACTAAAGGTATCCATTATGCTGCCTATTGTCTTATGATGAATTCATAATCTTTTTGAAACCTAACCTAACCTTGATACTGCAGTTCGTATTGAAGGAGTAACCAGACAAATGCTAAGAGACTTGATTTAATCTCTGTTCTACATTCTCACATAACGTCTGTTCCCGCACTGACTAAAACTACGAAATTTTTACAAAGAATGGCGGACTCCTGTTCCCGTACATCAAAATATCGTAATTTTTCACTACAGAGTAAAAAATGTCCCACATTTTAATGCAAAAAATTTAGATGGACAAATTTGGCAGTTCTGTCAAATGTTTGGCAAAATAATTGAAAGTAAAACTATAAAACAAAAAAACAGTGATGTCTAAAAAGTGGTCAGTTTTTTTGTTCGACATGTTTTTAGACATTTGTCTTCCATTGACAGAATATTACCCCCATTCTTAAAAATTTGACAAACTGCAGATTTTGTAAATCGTTCGAAATATGTAAGTGTGGATGATGACGCGCATTTATTTACAAATAAAATAGAAAGAGACTTAAACTTGTCTCTTAATATTTTTTGAAATTAAATGGACTTGAAATCAAACTAATATATCTGTTGCTTGTTTAAATATTTACCATCGGGTAAGGTGCCAGTGTCAGGGTAGTGTAAATAATACAATTTACACATTGCGAGTCAGCTACAAGTCTGTCTTGTGTAATAAGTATAAAATAAACATCCTGACTGGCGAGTTTTGACATTTAAATAAGAAAAGATTAAGCAAAGAGAGTTATTTTAAATATTTTTTTTACAATCAATATTTGTAGAAAAGGTCATATTAATTGCTTGGAAAATAAATATCAATAAATACTAGGACACAAGTAGCCCTTAAAGTGCCAAGGTCTCAAACATTTCTGTACGTACAGACGGAATGCTTGTCAGACGCTCAGTAGGGGCCATGGCAGCCACCCGTCATTATGTGGCTGTGACATTGCACAAACCAACAAAGCTCTACCTTGACCACCACCATAATAAGCAAGGAAGGTTGTGAAGCAACTTTAAGTTGGAAATATTTTTATCTACATACAGTAATTGATGTAAGGCTACTTGCTGTTATCAAACAAGGTAGAGCTGCCTGATAAAAAATTGCTCCAGAGTCTTGACAGACCTGATTTCACCTGGTATCAGATCCGATTATCATCACGCAAAAAGTCATTATCGAAATTGAATTTTCTTCGGAATCTCTGCACTTTTGTTTCTTTGTTACCGTGAACAGCGGAGTACCTACACCCACTCCATTCCAAGTGAAAAAATCAAAACCTTGTTTTGTAAAACAGAAATCGTTAAGTAATTCATTTTTGTCGTATCAATGTCATAATTAATTGCGAGCGCAACTACCGAAGTGAATTATGTTTCGAAAGAGTTCACATTTCACAATTCCAATTAAGACACTCAAATTGGAGCGTCCCCGTTTGATACAGTAGTCTTATTGTCTCCATTGAAGACAACAAAAACGCAAACAACCTCCGAACATACCTACTACTACTTTGTGTGAACATAAAAGCGAAATATACAGTCTAATTTCGACCTCGTCAGCCGCCTTAACAATGCTTCATGTTTTAGGGTCTGCGCTATGATCTTCATGTTTCTCGATGGCAGGCTAAGTGCAAATTAGTTTTAATGGTTTTCATTAGCTAAGGCATCTCTCATGTGAGTGGGCCACCACAATCACAATCACACTTATGCGAATCTAATTAGGAGAGAAATTTTTGCGTTCTACTCTGTGGCATTAGAAATGAATGATCACGCAGCTAGAAAACAAAAAAAAAAAAGACAACAAACGATGCAATGACGTGTGCATTTTACGGATACTATTCGAGTCGGAGGAACATTTGTGTCTATGTATCTAGAGAGTAATGTAAAACCGGCATTGGTCTTGTCTTGCTCAGCGGTTTTACTTGTGGTTATGCCCCATTCGCGGAGATCCATCACCGGGCGTCAGACGTCACGGAATAGAAACTCGTTTCAAGTGAAATCACACAGGTTTAGTGGATATTTTCCTCTCAAACTTTGACACGGTGAACCTTCTTTTGTTTTAGTAAACTATGTACGACGACTTATGCTTTGGCTTCTGATGTTGGCTGTGCATGACTAATTGTGGTAATATGTTTTTCTTTGTCTTTACAGAGGGACGTGTCGAGGTCTCCCGCGAAGGTAAATATTTGTCGACGCTGTCTGGAGCGAAGGTACTTGGAGAGTTAGCCATACTATACAATTGCCAGCGAACAGCGACTATTACGGCCATTACCGAGTGCAAACTATGGGCCATAGAGCGGCAATGCTTCCAAACGATTATGATGCGCACTGGTCTAATCCGTCAGGCCGAATACACGGATTTCCTCAAAAGGTGAGTAGCTCTTGTTATTTCAAAACTTTCTTATGAAGGAAATTTGCATCTGAATGCTAGTTGTAACCTCTTTGAACACATAAAGCTATGTTACCCAATATAAGTCGGTAAATGGTAACGCGTCGCGCGTGTAGCACCCAATGAATTAATACAACAAAAACGCGCGTGTCCATCGAAAGAAGAGACTCAGACTTTGGGAGTGGAATCGTTAATTCGAATGCACAGTTGGCTGATTGCAGCTCTGTATGCGATCGTATTATGTAACGCTGTGTCAAGCTGTGTTTTCTTTTGTCTTCCCCAATTTGGAACGTTTTCATGTTACATGTCTCGAATAATGGACACAATTTGTCAAAGAATGACTCAAGTGCCGAACTGTGCCTCACTGTGGATCTTACTTCAAGCTAATGTCAACAATGTCTTATTGCGATTAGTTTTCACCTATAAAGCCATGTGATGGCTATTACGACCATTTAATGAGTAATGTTGCTGCATCGAATGAAAAGGAAAGTTTTGAAGTCTCCCGCTCCCTTGTGGGGGCGGCAAACAGTCTACAGTTTCAAGTAAAGCACTGGAACAGTGCCTGGTTACAGCCGATTCAATGCATGTTCGCCTGTGCCACACTTGAAGAAGCTTAGATTAAAAAGTAAAAGTGAGTTGTGACCAACGATGTACGAGTTCTCGAATTTCGGAAATATGAAACTAGATCTCGGCTTAGTAGGTGAATGACCACTCCCATGTTCGTGGTAGCAACTGATACTGTGTTATTCATGTGCGAATTGAGGTAATGTGAATCAAAAGAATGTGAGAATTGTTTGTAGGTTTGGGCGAGGCTCATGTTATGCTATTTGTAAATCGTGTTCTTTAAATTACTTTTAATTTAATTTTTTTAATACTGCAATCTGAAACGTAATGAGGAACTCAAGCTGAACAAATTCAATGAATGCTCAATTTAGATTTCCATGTTCGCTCAAAATGTCCAATGTGGCACGGGCTGTTTGGCACGTAGGGCGGTCCTGTTGAGACCACATGTCGTCGGTGTCCTTATCATCCAATTTGGGCTAAAAGAAGTTGGTTAGCATTGACTGATAGTGCTCGCTGTTGACGGTGATTGGCTGGCGAACTTCGTTCTCAAAGAAATATGGACCAACGATGCTGCCAGTTCCAAATCAGTACACCCAACAGTGAGTTTCTCTGGATGGATTGCAATTTGGTGGATTGTTCTCGTCGCAAATTTAAAAAATTAGCTTGTTCGCAACCCATTTATCCATAAAATAAGCCTCATCGCTAAATATAATTTTTCCACCGAAATTGGTGTATATTTGAGCTCCTGGGTCAGTTGGAGCTTGTACGGGTGTAGGCCCAAGTCGTGACACAAAGTTCGTCAAGTTGTAATCTGCGAAAGGCCGAGTTCTTGTGCATGGCGCGAAATTGACTGGCTTGGATCCTCCTGCTCACTCTCACGGACAGCGGCCTATATTTTCGGAAGATCTTGCGTTTCGATGACGTACGATTGTCCATTGAACCGGTTGACTCGAATTTATCCACCGAGTTGCAAATAGTCCTGTCCGAAGTACGATTATGGCGACCGTAAAATGGGCGAATCTCGCGAAATATTGCTCCAATATTGTTGAGTTGATTTGGCAAGACTTTTACACATGACAGCCAATTTGACAAATATAGTTTCAACAAAATGGCCACAATCATCTCTCAAAGTTTGAGAAATACTTTAATTTGTTGATGTGTAGTCACCTCTATATGTGAAATTTGATGTTAACTGGTTGAATGTAACACTATAATATTAGGGCTGCATCTTATGTCGTTTTCCATTGGTTTCACTCAACAATTCTCTTCTTCTGGATTCCAATCGAACGTGCAATTTGTTTGCCGATCAACTGTGTATGTGTTGGTGAGCCGCCATGTTCCTCGTTTGTTTACTTGTTTGTTGACAAGTAGTGTAATGAAAGAGTTCATGTGTGTTAGTTTATTCTGGGTGTCTTCCCAAATGAAATCGGGAAACGAAAAGCTCTTCCAGAAGATTCTTCCTTTTGCATGCAGTCCTTTTACTCTTCGGAAGAGAAAAGGGAGACTTCTTTTTGCCCAATGGAAAATGACAATATTCATAGACTTTGACCAGGAAGTCTCATCAATTTATTCCGTAGTTTGGAGACAAAATTATAGCAATTAAAACCGTCACAGTAGACATGGCCTCCATAGCGTGTGGTTTTTTCCCAAAGACTTAATTATTCTCTTACATAAGTGATTTTTAAATTTAAACTATAAGTGTAAAAGTGGCGTAGATCTTTTCTGTACATATAATCTATCAGCTAACCGTAAAATTCTTTGAATATGACCTCTTCTTTGAATTACACTTGTGAAGGCGCCAGTGATATCAGCAGAGTAATGTTGCTTATGCATTATTAAAAATAATTTGCCACTTAATGTCCAATTTATGCGACAATTACCATTCACTCTTCATTCTCAGAACGCCATGACACATCGCGCTTTGCAACAAAGTCTAATGTTGTTGCTACTTCACTTAGTGTTAAATTGCTTTGAAACAATTTCACTTACGCAAAGGTATCAGCCAGAGCGGTTAGTTTAAATTAGTTAAACCCACAACAGGCTATTAGAAAGCTCGCCCAAGCGGTTTACTATCATCCTGAAATGCAATTAGTAGAGATGACGAAGAGGGCAACGAACGAATGTGGATCGATCACCGGCTGTCATGGATGTTGATCGTCTGTATAAGATGATGAGGAGCTCCAAATGAAATAAATTTCGCAGCATCTGTACGCGCGTTAGGCAATTTCTGTTTCGCAGACTAGACGCAACTTTGGAAAACAGTGAAATTCATTCCATAACAAGAAGTCACAGTCCATTGATTGAAAATCATACACAAATCCAAATTTAGTACAGTGAATTCGCTCATTCGATTGAGCAGTGAAGCGTGCGTGTGTAAGCGCACTAAGCCTCTTCAAGATTATTAGGCAATTTAATTTGCAAATCCACAAGCAATCGAAGCCCATTGCTGTAACTGTACGATGTTTGCAATGCACACGAAGTACATAGAAAAAAACTTTCACTAAGGCGGCGTGCAAGCTAATGACCGATTGGTCTCAATGCGCGCACTGTAGCTAGGATGGAGAAGCCAAATGGCTAATTGCGCGGATGTTGGGTGTTTATCAACACAAATATCTAGTTAATTCGATACGAATAAAAGTTAAATTCGTATGAGACGGCTGATCGTCTTATGGCATTCCATGCCGGCCGCAATAGTTGAGTAATAACAACCGGCGCGCGAATGTCACAGGAATTCAAGGTGCAAAACTTTCTTCTTATTTCTTTTTCGAGTGGGCAGAGGCGATGAGAGTCGTCGACGACGACGACGGCGAGTTCGATGCCCACCGAAAGGAAACGCAAAATAAAAATAAAAATCTAATGATCACGTTTTTCCAGTGTGCCCATCTTCAAGAATCTGCCGGAAGACACTCTCATAAAAATATCAGACGTACTGGAGGAGACGTACTACCAACAGGGCGATTACATCGTACGCCAGGGTGCCCGAGGCGACACTTTCTTCATTATATCGAAAGGTCAAGTACGCGTAACCATCAAGCAGCAAGACGCCCAGGAAGAGAAATTCATTCGCACCCTAGGCAAGGGAGACTTCTTTGGCGAAAAAGCATTACAAGGGTAAGTTTTTCAATTTAAAAATAATAAAGTACAAAAGTATTGATTTTTTTGTTTTGCAGAGATGATCTTCGTACGGCAAATATCATCTGCGATTCACAAGATGGTGTCACTTGTCTTGTAATCGACAGGGAGACGTTCAACCAACTTATATCGAATCTGGACGAGATTCGACACCGCTACGATGACGAGGGAACATTGGAGCGGAAGAAGTGAGTATTTCATTAGCACATGTGTGCAACACATTGCGAAATATTGAATTCGCACATTTGAATGTTCGATTGGCTGGTTTTGCTGTTTGTTTGTTTGGCATTTGAACTTTCACGAGAAGCGTGACGTGTTGTTGTAGTCAAGGTTCGGCGGAGAGTACTAGCATTTCACTTGTACTTTCTACGGTTTAGTGTACGTCAATATTTATTATTAATTTAACACATGGTGTGATAGTTAATGCTAAATGTGAAGAAGGCTATTTTTGGAAGACTATTATTGATAGAGCTGAGTAGTTTCCCTGCGCACAGACTTTTGCAATATGCAAATCGGGAATAGATAGGGGGAAAAGCTATTACCTATTTCTGTAAGTCTTAAAATTCGGTCATTAGTTTTTAAGATCTTATGTTGTACAATACTCGTATGTACTCGATGAATCCTTTATGAATAGCTGCCGCTTTAAATACAAGTTATTCATAATTGTTGTTTGTTAAATGAAAATTGACATTGGAATTTTAATTTGTTCGTTACTATTGTTCTGTTGATTTTATGAAAGTCTGTCGGTATTACACTTTGAAATGCAAATAAGTTATTGAAACTTGTTGCCTTGGTTTAGTTTTTTAGTACAAATTTTTCGGATCGGGATTTTATTGAAAGATACATATATCTGTTCTTTGTAAAATGTGTTCTCTTTTCTAAAAATTTGATCAAAATTGTGATTTCGAGTAAAATACGAAATGATTGTTTTGTTTATACTTTCGATGGTTTCGCATTTGGCTCCCTCTGATCTGAATATCTAAGCAATGCTTTTGTACTCCTGGATTTTTAAAAGGCACACATTGCAAAAAAAAAACCTTTTCCGCGTTCTTTAGGTATATTTAATTTTCGCAGTAATAAAGATCCCAGCTCAGCGACCAGTGAATTGGCGAACCTCGAACAAACCATTGTTAGCACATTTAAAGACAAACAATTGACAATTTTACTATTCCTAAAGAAGAGAGCTTAATTTATCTATCGATTTATGCAAAAATAAATTGTAATTATGTAGTCTCTGCGAGGAAAATCAACAATTCGGTAATTTAACTGCCACAGATGCGGAACGCAATCAACAATCGCGGCAGCATAACTTCACATCACAATGACAAACTAAATAAGTGTGAATGAAACTTGAAAATTAGCGAATTTTCGCTCGTTCGTATTCGCAGATCGCTGAGCCGTAAATATACGAGTACCTTTAAGGAAATTTCTAAAAAAAATTGGAACTGCATTTGTTCATTTTTAAGAAATTCTTGCTGATAGCTTGAAACTATAATTACTGGAAGTAGGAAAAGTTTTAGTTAATAGGCAGGCGAGTTGAATCATATCAGTGACTCAAAAGCACAGCACAAGTTTGTGGAACAGTTTAGAACAGAAAACTACAACCTTCTATTCAATGAGTCAGAACATGTTCCAAAGCATTCTTCTTATTAGCAGCCAAAAGTATTAAGCTGTCAAACAATTTTCGTTTATGACACTTCTCACAAATATGTTCTACCCCAAAAGTAAGTACAGAAAATCATGTTCTGGACTGTGCAGTACAGAGTCACTGAACGAAGTTTATAGCTATTATTCAAATGCATAATTGGAACAAATCAGTGGAATAGTGGTTTAATTTTTGACAAATCAGTTTCAGCAATCATTGAAAAAATTTTATCAATGGAAGGCTCTATTAGCAACAATAAAGTATAGTTTTTTAGGTTAGAGTTGATCACAGAAAGTAAAACTGACAGATGAAAATAGAATGAGAATTGAACACGTTTATTGTCTATTATAACCCAACATCACATTGTTCCTAACGATCGGTTTGGTGATATGTTTACTTCAAAGTATAATCATAAGAACATAAAAACTTTGTAAGAGTTAAACAATTTCTTAGCTCGGTAAGGATTAAATTGTATTTAGAATAAATGCTACCACATATTTATTTTTCCCTTACCCAATTGCCTTATAATTATTTCCTCTTACTACTTGCAACAAGCTGCAACGGCACTTTCAGTAAGTTGAATTATTAAACACAAACATATCAATTCTTTGTCATTTTTTTTCTGTTTACTAACACTAAACTTTACCTCTTTTAGGATCAACGAACAATTCCGCGAAGTTAATCTTTCTGATCTTCGAGTTCTTGCCACGTTGGGTGTTGGAGGTTTCGGTCGAGTTGAGTTGGTCCAAATTATTGCCGATCCAACAAGATCGTTTGCCCTTAAACAGATGAAGAAGTCGCAAATTGTGGAAACACGTCAACAGCAGCATATCATGTCCGAAAAGGAAATAATGGGAGAAGCCAATTGCCAGTTTATAGTTAAGCTGTATAAAACATTTAAGGATAGGAAGTATCTTTACATGCTTATGGAAACTTGTTTGGGTGGTGAATTGTGGACTATCCTGCGCGATAAGGGTAACTTTGATGACTCGACCACGAGGTTCTATACAGCGTGCGTGGTGGAAGCGTTTGACTATCTGCACTCACGGAATATAATCTATCGGGATCTGAAACCTGAGAATCTTTTGCTGGACGAAAGGGGCTATGTTAAGCTAGTCGATTTTGGTTTCGCTAAGAAACTTCAATCCGGACGAAAGACTTGGACCTTCTGTGGTACTCCAGAGTATGTCGCTCCAGAAGTTATATTGAATCGTGGCCATGACATTAGCGCGGACTACTGGTCTTTGGGTGTACTAATGTTTGAGTTGCTTACAGGTAGAGTAGAACTATAACTAGTAATTTTGCATACAAATAATAATTATTGATTTCTCTAGGTACCCCACCTTTTACTGGTTCGGATCCCATGCGCACCTATAATATAATTCTAAAGGGAATCGATGCCATTGAATTCCCACGCAATATTACCCGCAATGCCAGTAATCTTATTAAGAAGTTATGCCGTGACAATCCTGCCGAGCGCTTGGGCTACCAGAGGGGTGGAATCAGTGAGATCCAGAAACACAAGTAAGTACAAATGGAGCCCTTGTCAAATTGGTAATCAAAAATACAATTTCCCTTAGATGGTTCGATGGTTTCTACTGGGAAGGACTGCTTAATCGCAGCCTTGAGCCGCCAATCTTACCAACCGTAAAGAGTGTCACAGACACTACAAACTTCGATGACTACCCACCGGACCCAGATGGTCCACCACCAGATGACGCCACGGGTTGGGACAAAGACTTCTAAACTTGATTGTTATCGTTCCCAATTGTTTGCCTGCTCAAAGCATGTTAAGAATCTGTAAATTGCATATAAGAAGCGAGCTTTCTGACTGCTCATTCTGGTGTTCATCAAACATCAACGGAACGCCGCTATACCCCCTTGTCTTCCTAATGTAGCTAACACAGTACCGCAGAGAAAGTGTGTAAATATATAATCAAATCAAAAATCGAATACTATGGAATATATTTAATTTTTTACGTACGCGGTGTTTTGAATGTTTCCCCGGGTAAAATGTTATTACGTGATTCACCCAAAACGCCATGCAATAACGCTAGATTAACTCCTATTATCACCTATTAAACTCTACCCAAATCTTGCTAGATCTATTATTAAAAATTATATTTTGTGTCGTTGTTATATGAATATGAATTTATTATATTTTATAAAATGCTACTATTATTATGACTATAAAAAAAAGAATCATTGTTGCTCAACAAAATATACATTGAAAATTCATTTCGCTTTTTTTTTTATGTAAAACTATTTTATTTTTATTAAGTATATTGTGAATAAAAGTATGTGTAGATTTTTTGTTACCGTTGACTTTTGTTTTTGGAGTTGAGAGTAGAATTGTTTGGAAAAGAAACGATCGCTTTAATAGGGATCATTACTTGAATGGTAGTAGACAGCAGATGATTTTTATAGAACGATGATTGTCATTCACACCTTTTTTTAAAGCAGCTCCAAATGACAGTACAATCAGACTTTAGCAGCTCCTCTTTTAACTATCTTTATATTGTAAAATGGTGAGAAATTTTGTGATATATGTTTCTTCGCTAAGAATAGAACAAGACGGTCACTCATTAACTTATAGAATGGGTGGTTTCCTTGTTGCATCTCTTTCTGAGGCTCGAAACGTACATATGTACCTTTGATAACGAGCCAACATACTATCCATTGCAGAACTGGGCAGTTGCTTTCTTAAAAATAATCAATTCCTTTCCAAAAAAAAAGGACTGATACTTTGCTCTGAAACACAGACTGGTTTGATTGATAAGCGAAAACTTTAAAGAAATCTTAGTTTTATTTTACCCATAAAGTTCAGAAAAGATCTTAAATCGTATGCTGAATCAAGGTGAGTTTACTTAATTCATTCCTGGATGCCAGAAATATTCTAATTGCTTCTAGGTATTTGTTTTCTATTTGAAACATGTCTGTAAAACCATACGAGAAACAAATAGATTTACCTTTCCGATTATTTCCCCCACCCACTTAAATTCTCACATTTTGAAATAAAACCACCACCAGTTGTGTTTTTATTATAAAATGCTAAAAGGTTATCTAAAAAAATTGCGACATTTCTGCAATCAGTAACTAACCAGTTTGAGCGTACAAGTGTACAAGTTTTTATTTATATTTTTTTTATTTTGATAATTTGATAATATTATTGTTATAAATTATTCCCTAGAAGTGTAACGGGATCTCGTTGTTCTGGTTTATAAGCAAACTTTTTCGCAATCCTCCTTAGATTTAAATCTATTGTCGTTGCCATTACATCCACCATAGAGGAAGTACTCACACTCGCTGGTTGCTGTGTTGTAGAAATAACTAGGACCTGCTGCGCGGCATGGGCCAACTACCTTAGGTTGACTACACACTATAAATTCAATACATAAATTGTTACATTATATTTTGTAAAGGATTTTATTAAAAATTTTACCTGTTTTATCCACATCCGCAGAAGCGGCGAACACTAAAGCCAGGATGAACATCAAGGTGACTAAGAATTTCATTTTGATATTTTTATTTAATTAGATCGACAGGTTGTTGGTGGTTAACGATTCAAATGCTACTGAAACTCAATCTCAGATGAATCAATGTTTTATACTTCTTCACCAGCGGACGTTAATAATTTCCGGAGATAATCACATCAATGTGCTAGTACCGGTGATTGCAAAAGTGAGATTTGTATTCCTTCTTATCATTAGAAATGAGACAATCGAGGCACTGCTTATTTTAGCTAAAATAAGTTTTTATGATTAGAAATTAATGTAGGCACTAAGAAAAAATGAGGGAAAAATATAGGGCTTCCAAATATTGAGTGGAATACCGTATGTAGACGATTTTCAACTGATGTGCGATATTACAACTAAATTATAATTTAATTATTATCAATCGAAGTCATAGGAAGCATTTTGATAAACAACATTTTTTGTATGATCATTCAAAATGCGCTAAGAAGATCCCAAATAGTCAGCAACAACGGCGTCACACACTTAACCGATATCACCCTTAAAAAGGAATGGAAACAACTTAAAGGTCAAAATAAACAGTAAAATAAAAAAGAATGAAATTATTTCGTTTTATTTTAAAGACATAACAAAATAACGTAGGGTTATTTGCCTACAGGTTCACTCTGTACGATATGATATTTTGATGCACTAGTCGCATGGAAAATTCAGTAGCCGCGAGTATGACTTCGTATTTGGTACACCGATTTCTGTGCGAAAATGAAAATTAAAGGCTCAGGCATATTTGAAGGCTCTAAACGATGCAGTACGTAGTCATATGAATACACATATGTAATTTGTACATATTTATATTGCACCCATCACTATTTGTTTTTCGTAAAATTTTCGTTCACTTTTGGCTTCATACGTAGAGAGCGGTCTCATTCGGTTATTCCGTATGGAGCGCTGAGGCTGGTTATAACGTGTCAGAGCCAGACGAGAAAGATATGAGAATGACATACAACGTCTTTAATAATAACCCCTAATACAGAATCTGTTGTAACAACTACGAAACCGAACAAAATATTATCACAGAATCCGAAGGGAATCGATAATAGTACTGAATTTCTAAATTCGTAGCAAAATGTCTTCTACGACGGATTCTGCAATAGTACTTACTGTGATAAAGGTGAATGTGTGCACTCAGATTTTCGACATTAGCTATTGCACCTTTAATATATTTATTGTTGAGCCTTAACGTCGATAGTTCTATGAATTACTTAATGGATAGACGCAACATTTTTACTGCCGCTGCTACTCAATTTTTTTTATCTCTGGGAAACCGACATTCTTTATCAGCCGAAATGTCAAAACAGCTTGGCAGTCAAAGTTTTAAACACAACCCTGGCCTACATTTTCAGACACTCCAATTCTTGAACTCGAACACGACATACGAATCCAACTACAGTCGCATCTTGTCCGACCAAAGTCGGGTTTTACGAACAAATATACGACTTTTTGATAATGTAATGCGACTATGATCGGATTCGACTGCCGTATTCGAGTTCAAGAATTAGGGTGAGTAATGGAAAATAATTCGAAATAGAGCTAGATTCCTCACGCAGGGCATCCGGCGGGCTTCCTTAAAAAAGACAAAACGTCAGGTCACGAAAGGAATCCATCCGATACAGCGATTCTTTTTATGAGCCTGTGCCGCAATCGATAACGACTAAGTGAGTAGAGCTCGTGTATTCGTAATCTCTCATGACGACTGAATAGCATAATAGTGTTCGAATAAAGTCATCTCAAATTTCTAGACCCGGAAGGCCAAGCCCTTGTTATTTCCAAAAATCAATCACCTTTAACAAAGAAAACTATACTGGGGCCCAACTATGTAACTCGATTCTACAATAAAAATTATCGAATTCGCAAAATAGCAACTCTGTAACTCTATAGCAACCTCTGACAAAACTAAAATCGAACATTTCTAGAATTGCCATTTTTTTTCGGAAAATTGGTACCACATATCTCGAAAGTTGCTGTCAAAGTCATTCGCATTCGCAATTTTTCATTCTAATGCAAATTAGTTTTCGAGCAGGTCATATTGAAAACAAAAAAAATAAGCGAAATGTAATTATAATTTACTTCAAATATTGGAAATTTGTAATGTGTAGTGTAATGTAATGTTATGTATTAAATAAAGAACAAATCTGATGAAATATATCATTTTATAATAATTTTAATCAACATATACTTTCTGCTTAGGGAATTATCTAAAACCACAAACATAAATCGCACACGCCTTCTATCAATTTGTTCCTTGCGTTCCTCATTTTCATTAGCCCAAATCCAAATTGCGACACTGTCCATCTTCTCTATTACTTCAATAATTATTAAACTTTTTTTTTAAGCCACAAATATGCTTATTATTACCCTTTTTATTGCTTCCTCAATTAATGATTGTTTTTGTTTTGCTTCTCTGTATGACGTTTCCTTGTGTCAGTAAAATTCGAGACTTGAACGAAATTCGAAAATTTGGTAAGAAAAAGTTGGCAATACTAGCATTCGATTCTACTTTCATACATAGTGCCACTTGAAAGTAGAATCGGAAAAAACTTTAGAATAGAATCAAAAGTAGAATCGAGTTAAATAGTTGGGCCCCTGGTTAGAGATTATTCCTTTCTTAACCATGGATTCTCTGGTTAACATTTTTGTGAACAAACGCAATCGATGGTTATTAGGTGGAATAACCACTGGACAAAGAAGCCGCAACTATAGTCGGATTTGACTGTCGTATTTGAGTTCAAGAGTAGGGGTGAATGTGATTTTAGGTTTTGCTTTTTTGTCCATAACTAAGTACGTAGTTTTAATGAGTACCTATTAAGTCTTGATTTGGGCATATAAAGTTCCATAACTGACAAGAACACAAATACATTTTCTACCTTATTTAATCGCATAATTCAGTTTATTATAGAAAGTTTCGAAGTTGGGTTAAAAAATCACAAGTCAAAACCACACTATATTTCCTATAATTCTCCTCCATTGTGTCTCTGCTAAAATTTAGTATCTACTTACTCAACCTGGCAGACAGATGGCCAGCTATTTCGTTTGTTTGTTTTTCCTTAAAGTTTTCTTTGTGGTACATATTTGATTAGCGATTATTAGAAATTCAAATCTTGTGTTGTTGCTGGGTAGGCGGGGTGATCTTCTCTCTGACTTCATTCTAGAGATTAGTGTCAATATTAATCTCATCATTTCACAACCTTTTCAAGGCAGGATGAGGGGATATTCACTAGAAATCATAAGCATTCGCTAACGTGTCAATAATGATGAAGTATAAAAACATTGATGCATTTGAAGTGAGGAATCAGTGCCATTGGAACCGTTGACTATTGATAATTACCTTAATATTAGCTCAAAAAAAAAAAAAAACCTCAACCATGAAGATCATAGTCGCTTTGATGGTAATTTTCGCTTTGGTGTTTGCTATTCGTGCGGATGTGGACAAATCAGGTGTGTTTTAAGGTAGAGCATCCTCTAAGAAGCATTATTAATCATTTTTTGTGAGTAGTCTGCAGTCAACCCAAGGAAGTTGGACCATGTCGCGGATCAGCTGAAAGCTACTTCTACAACACAGAAACTAAAGAGTGTGAGTTCTTCCTTTATGGCGGATGCAAGGGCAACGATAATCGATTCAACACAAAGGATGAGTGTGCAAAGGTCTGCTTGTAAATAAATTGGAATGCTCCTGAAAATTGTTATTGGAACAAGTGTAATCAATTGATTTAAATAAAACAAAACAAAATGTTCTTTTAAATCGCAAATTTGTATTCATGCTTGATTGGTAGATTTCTCTAGTGTTGCTAAATAGTTTGTGGACATATTTTGCTGAAAAACAAAATTAAGGTGATAACTACAGCTCAAATATGAAAATTGAAACAGCTAAAGTGAAAGTTAGCTTAAGTGCTTTGTTTGAATGGTGACGCGAAATCTTATTCAAACCTTACAGAAAAAGTACCTACCTACCTACCCATCAATTCAAATATTTGTTTATGACATAAATTTTAATTAAAAAATAAACATCCAAACGAGTCCAACAGCATCAGCGAATATCCATCGTTAATACAAAATTAAAGACACCTAAATGCGTATTCAAATTAAGATCCTCTCATGTTTGTTTCAAACTGATGTCATCCGGCAGTTTTATGACCTTATTGTTGGGTTTCGGTTTGCTTTTGATTTTGTATTTAACTTGCAAAATGTAATCAGTACGCAGATTCATCAAATGTATATCGCTTACCGAAAACAACGTAAATAGTTTTTGATTTTAAAATCAGTATTTTGAGAAACACTGTCAGTTGGGGATGGGGGATGGAACTTAGACCACGTGAAATTAGGCCGCGGATGATTTTGTGTGGGGTATCAAAATTCATTTTAAAAATTATATATTTTTAGATCGTGGTTTGCATACATATCATCTAACGAATTTAGACCGCGCGGTGTAGTTTAATTCTTCTATCGAGGTCTAAATTTTCGCAGCATACGGGAAATTGGATCATTATCTACAGGAGGACATATAAGGTGTGGTTCCGATTCCGATTCTTGTAGTGAACAAACAGTTTTGAAAGAATTGATTTCGTCAGGGAGGAGTGCTTGTTGGGACCTAGATGGCTGCCTTGTGGAACAAGAGAGGTAGGCTAGTAAGGGTCCAATATTATTGTCCAGGTACATAATAAGATATCCATATTAAAAATGTTCTTCCCCTTTAAGTGAGGTTGTGATCCATAGCTCCCATTTTACTGCAATTCTACTGGTCCGCCTAGGAGAATTGCCGGTTTGAACTCGGAAAGTATTGGTAGGCTTCCCGGATTCGGATCACTTCGAGGAGTGTGGTTAAAAAGAGTTTTCGGCGAAAGGTCTTTTAAGATAGGATCTTCATGCTGTTTTCACGCTGTTTCTTCTATCTGACTGAAATATTTGATGCCAAAAAAGTATTAAGAAAATACGACGCGCATTATACTTACATAACTCACAATCCAACATAAAACTAAAAAAAATCGGTGTTCACGCCGATGACAGCACCTAGACGAAGGGTTCATGCAGATTTGTTAATTGACAGCATCCTCCTTTGTTCCGAAAGGTTTTCAATTCCATTCCAAGGGAGGATGGCAGTAGAAAAAGTTATAAGGTGAGGATTGTTGCGAGCAAGTGAAAATATGTCTCAGTTAAATTGGCGGGTACAGGTAGAGACAGTCGGCGAATGTTAAGCCCACTGGGGTGTTAAACACCATCTATGTCAGTATATCGAACACACAAATAGGTAGGCATAGTAAATAATGTATAAATATGTATATTTGCCCATAATCAGCTGATAGAGTTGTACTAACACAATTATAGTCCTTTTTAGTGATTAGCAATCTTGCTCAACAACAATCTTCTTCACACGATCTCGAAGGGGAATTGGTTCTATGAAATTTGAGATAGTAACGGAAGTGCGATTCTACAATATTGCAAATATTTGCGCTATGGCTTATCGCGATTATCTATTTAGTATTTTAGAAAAAAAAAGTAAGATTACAATAAAGGTCTTCATAATATTGATTCGTAAGTATATACTACAGCTGCATACTTAATAAAAATGATGCAGATGCACTAAGAAAGAAATTGCGGACTGACGTTTATCTGCGGCTTAAAAGCTTTTCTTTTACATACATAATGTACATGCCATAAGATACAGTCATTTATATACAGTCACACATATGTACGTATTACGAAACGAATAAAAACAAAGAAAGAAAGTATGAGGATTAAAATGCAGGCTTGGCTAAGATTTACATAAATTCAAAAGAGTTTGTTGAGAATGACACATGAATTGACACAAAACACTTTTCTATAACATAATAGGGATTAGATTAATTAAAAACGCCATAAGCTTCCATTATGCTGTGAAAAATACATATGTACATACATATGTATCTTGTAGTGAAATAACATGAGGGGGAATAGTTCGATAAACCTGTCGAACACACAACTGCCCAACAGATGCATCTCACCGTCCTCCTCTCTCGCGACAGTAACTTGACGAGTTCTAAGCCATGGATGAGGAGCCAACATGAGAAAATCGGAATGATAATTGCTTGTTTAGTGCGCTCTACATGGCAGTCAATCATCCTCTTGGTTCACCTAGAAGCAGATGATTCGATCAAGTCCAACAACGATCTTGGTTTCGGTGGAAGAACATCATGAAGGATGAATGACTCATTAGAAATGATGTGATCATAAATAAATCGTATAGTCGCATTGAAATAGGTGTTCAGATAGAATCGATTCTGGAAGATCGTGATCGACCTTTGATCATGTTATATGAGTAGTGAGTTTCCGCAATTTTATTGATGGAACACTTTGCAGGGATCGAACGAAACACTTAATACTCAGCAGCTTCGACGTTTTGGCCAAGTATTTCTCATGTCCTGCAAAAGGTTTCCAAAGCGTGCCATGAACGCTGTTTTACCAGGTAGTCTAGGCTTCAATTTAATCGAACATCTTTCTTTTTATTTGTTTTTTGAATTGGAGTCGGTGGCAGAACAGCGAAAAGGGTGACGAGTTCACCTGAACAACCTATACGGCAACTCTTATGAAAGATGAACAGATCATTGGAATTAATAAAAGTGATTGATTTATACTTGGTTTTATAGTATGCGACAGTCTTCAATGCAGTACATCAAAAATGCGTTGTGGATCCTCACGTAGTACTAAATAGGGAACATACGACTTAGGGTAAAGAATCGTAGTTACATTATGAGTCAGTTCATCTAATGTTGTATGACAAACGTTTCTGATGATAATGTATTCGACATTTATTGTTTATATTTCCAACTAGTCCATAACTTCTTAAAATAATAGCCTACTATGCTAATGACCTAGTCCCACATCTTCATTTGTTTATTGATGTATAGGCCGTCAGCAGATCATGCCTGAGTCATACGGGTTATTTTTGCACTAAAATTATATCTTCAAAACAATTTGGCTGGCTAAGAGTCTAGCACATGAAATTAGGCCTCAAAATAAGTCCAAAAAGTGAACATTTCGATCGTAGGTCCACAAAATATTTTAGAAAAACACGAATAGTTGCATTCCTTTCGAAACAAAAACAAAAACCCACTCGATAGAGAGCGTGAAATTTTGTTTTGAATTATTTTTGTTATTCGTTGGCTTAAATATTTCAGTTATGCTATAGGCACACATATGTACAACTCGCCCCCAGATTTCCCATACCCCATTCTTCTATGTGCAAAGCTTTTAAGTAATTCTCTCAACTTTAGAGCTCTAAGATAATTCTTCTGGGAAGTCTTTAATCATCTCCAAATGGTTGTTGTTTGAATTTATTATTAGCACTTGCTACCCATGGTATCTCAATCTTGGGAAGTAAATCGCCACCAATCCAATTAACTATACCAAAGAAGATAATAGCACCTGAATTGTGATTTTAATTTAAGCTCCATCTGAAATGTAAATCAACTTCAACTTCATATGCTAAACTTTAAGACGTACATATTTATTAATAGATTATTAAATTACGCAATAAAAGTCCCACAAGCTTTAGACACTTTTTATATGTTTTGGCTAGTAGTCTTGTTGATTTGGGTACATTTTTGTTTTCGTATTTTATAGACCGTCGTCGAATTAGTATCTTCAGTTAGAAAAGTTCCACAACTAAATCAAATCGTTCCGAACCAGCTGAAAGATTGCATTGATCGTGAAACTAGTTCTGTGGGTACTGGGTAATCATCAACAAAACAACGAGACGGTTCTCTCTGTACATCAACCACTGTGGCCCACTTTCAACATCAGCCAGTAGTCGACTGTAGATAGTGTATCGTTTAGGACCTGATAAATTTGTCATCCCGCGTGTGTCACAATGAAAAAGATAACCCTTGGCCTGACGTTGATGCTGGTGCTTATATTGCATCTAATAGCAGGGATAAATGGTAGAATAGAGTCTCGTTACGAAGGTATGTCCAAGTCCAAGAGATGTAGAGTGAGTATTTACTAAAAGAAGATCACTTTCTCCACCTGTAGATATGCCTGATCGGTGTCTTCAGCCCATGGACTTTGGCTACTGCAGGGCAAAAATGAAGCGCTATTTCTTCAACACCAACCGGAATCAGTGTTCAGTTTTCTACTTTGGAGGATGTGCGGGTAACACCAACAATTTCGAGACGCTGGAGGAATGCAACGAGTTGTGTGGAGGCAAAAAGCTTACAGAACCACTATAAGGAGTAATATAGTAATTTAATTATGTAGTGTGTAATGTGTATCTATATATTAATAAAGCCCGTGTATTTATATACACTGTAAGTATCATTAAGAAGATTTGTTTTTATTTTCATTTTGGTGACCTTGAAAGCCTCAACTCGAGATTGTGGCATTCGAAGCTGATAAATGGATTTCAGTGATATGTAGGTCAGATTGTTCTCGTGTCTTGTTTCGCCTTCGGAACGAGGAAGTTCATTTTTGAATCGGCGATAATTGTCAAGACAAACATGTAAGATGCGTGACATCACTTCATTTTCACACTGCAATGAGAAAATCAAATTTGTCCTTAGTTTAAGGTTCTTCTAAAAAGTGCACTCTGATTGTTTCAATATTTGTCTGAGTAATTTGCATTAATTAAAGGTTTTTGTGCAATCGTTTATAATTGATCGCCTGAAGGAACGAGTTTCTTGTGATCATCATAGGCAATTGCTTTGAGCTACTTTCTATAAATTGAAATGGTTCTGTGCATAGTGGCCTCCAATAATCATCTAGATACTGTTGACAAACATTTTTGTGATCTCATAATTGAATCTTAATTTATTTCGATTAATTTGTGGATTGTTTTTTGTTGGCTGTACCCACTTTTCTTGTTTGAGCTTTTTGCATTGTTCGGCTAAAATATTTTTCTGCATTAGCAAACTGCAAAACTACGTAGTGGAAAGTGTTGACTTTTGGATAATTTATTGATATTGTTTGAAAAGCAAGAATGTTGAAATATTGGTTATATCGATTCAACAAAAGTATTTTTGTTTGCTGCTGTGTTTGACTTATGATGCGGTATGACAAGATAAGGAAAGGGGGGCTTTTTGATTGACGTTATTATGTTTCCAGCATCCATAAAAGAGTGATAGAAAATACATTTCAAGAGGAGAGAAATACACTTCGTAGTTTTATAGATACTTACCAGTGACATTGTGAATTATGAAGGTGTGGGTCATAAGTCATAGATTCAATGCTAGCAACTCCAAGCTGCTGAGATATTTAGAAGTTGCATAGTTAATTTCGCGTTTTGTGTAGCTGAAGTTTTGGAAACTACTTTAAGTAGCATTTGAAGTTTAAGAAAAATTTAAATATTCCGGCTGAGTGCTGCTTGGCAAACTAATACTGCCCACAAACTGACAGATAACACAGCTTTGAGTTTCAAGCACCTTGCCGCTGCTAAAAAGGTCCTGTTGGCTACTTCCGCCATCTCATTTTTTGTGCGTCTTTTTCTACGAATGTATAATTATGCGCCGGAAATAATCGAGTGGATTAACTCTAGTCTTTATTTTGTCCTCTTGCTTTCACACACAAAAAAGGGTTTGACAGATGATACAATAAACAGTTGAAATGGAAAGCGCTGTTTAAAAGAAAAGTTCAGAAACATTTGTTCTCAAGTAAAATAATTAAAAAGGATAGGGTTGTTAGATCTGAAATTTTAAGGAAACCCAATCTCCATTCCCTGCGACTGTAAGTTATGTAATGATGTAACATGTAAGTGAAAAGTCCTCTTATTCTACATGCTCATAAGGCTCTACAGGCAGAAACCCTTATAGGAAGAACCGTATGATTTAAAGTGAATAAATATAAAGTTTATCTTTAGTTAGTTGTAATGAACAACGTATCCTTTTTGATGTATAACCTTGCCTGGTTGCCTTCAAGGGTTAACTTTTAAGTTGTTACTTTTTGTCTTACTAGTTTTTATCAATGTTGCTTAGGTGGTGTGTAGCTATGGGGTTTTAATTCCAACTATATTTTTTTCAGTGGTCTTTT
Source organism: Chalcosyrphus nemorum (assembly GCA_949716465.1). NCBI lineage: Eukaryota > Metazoa > Arthropoda > Insecta > Diptera > Syrphidae > Chalcosyrphus > Chalcosyrphus nemorum. The sequence continues at coordinate 52,897,175 of OX454335.1, forward strand.
GTTCCTAGACGGAAAATTATGTATGTATATATGTATTTTTTATTTATGATGACGATTTACCTCTTTTGGGCTTTCCAAATTTAGCTGTCGATGATTAAAAATTTAATCGGAAATCGGTCTCTTAGACAGCCTTCAGAGGAGTTAGCCTTAAAATTCATACATGTATGTACGTATCAAACACAATTTTCATCTCTTATCAATACTTGCCGCGATCAAAATTACTTTCTTTTCCAAATAAATCATTTTTGAGCAAATGACGCTTTAGAACTTCAGCCTCACAATATCAGCTAAGAATATTTCTTTTAAGTCTCTGCTATTCTTTTTTTCAAAAAAGAATAGAAACCAAATAAAATTAAGTTAGACATTATGCCTCATATTTAAGTTTCAAATTTAAGCGTTGTACGAGTATTCATTTAAAAACTCCTTCTTTCAGTGTGTAGAAATTTCTATTAAAATCTTCAGACGAAAGCCTTCAACGACTTTATCAAACCCAGGGAAATCCTCAGAATTTAGCAGGAGAAAACTATACACTGTGCTGTTTATCGGCAAGAGTAAACATTGGTAAGACATTTCACATAGTCTGATTTAAGCGCATGAATAGCGTTATTCCTCTTTTTATGAAAAATTGACAATGTATATTTAGCCGTTAGTTAAGTTACACCGCTACTGTTAATCTCTTATGGTAGAAACACATTTAAAACAGCAATTTCAACAGCAGAGGCAAATTCACCGATGCTGTGATGTGAAACACATTAAACACAGCAACGACAATAGCACACAACGTGCTTTTCAATGCAACACAACAGACTCAGCACGATAACACCAACAACAACTTCAGCAGCTGATTTAGGATTTACATAGTTGTTGCTGTTGCTGTGGTCAATGTGTTCAGTTACATTCCAAAAATGTTCCCACCACTGTCAAAGTTGCTGTTGCTGTGGTCAATGTGTTTCTACTATTATTCATACGACAATCCCACCTCTAATTGTATACTAACTCACCAAAAAGTCTATCAAATACACAAACCTAGTTGAAAATCCTATAAAATCCTATAAAATGCTATAATAATTTGCCATTGGTGATGGTGACTATTCTTGTGGTAAAATCATAGAAACCGTTGCGGGGATTACATTATGCATTTGTTTGATTTTTGAAAATCAAGGAAGCCGTAGAAAAAGTTCGCCATGGAGATTTTCTTATAGAGAATTCAAAAAAATAGGGGTCAATGTATGTATAGTTATGTATCTAAGTGTAATATTCAAAAAGCAACCTGCAATGACAAACAATTAGAATTTAAACGTTTTGAATAACGATTTTTAAAAACGTTTTACTTAAAGTTGAATGAAAAGTGAACATTATTGATAATTTAACTGGTAAATTTGTGTAAGAATCTTAAAAAAATTACACTTGTCAGTTTTATATAAATCAGTGGAATAAACGCCAGCAATTCTTGTGCACTAAAATGAAGTCAACGAAGGATTTCCCATCTATCGCCGATTTCATAACGAAGTTGGCTACATGTAAATTTAGTACAATAACTGGTAAAACATACTAGCTGCCTTAAATTGCTCATTATGACATTTTTATTTGGAAAAAATAAAAATAAATTGGGAGAATAAATGCCTATAAAAAGTTCTTTACAAAGAGCATTTCATTTTATTCAGAAAGAATTGAATTTATTTGAAAAACAA